>CM023824.1:3392500-3992500 GCA_013266295.2 Branchiostoma floridae x Branchiostoma japonicum | reverse complement strand
TTGCTACAGGCCATTCTGGAGTTTTTTTGTACTTTTATCTTGCTGAGCAGCAGAAAGTTTTATGAAGTATGTGTTCGACTTGACGTGGGAATCAGTCCCAGGGGGTGCATCGGTGCTGCATGAGGTGTGCCCAGCCATCTCAGGATCTATATACTCTCCTGTTGTCCTCCTCGGGGCAAAAAAACTGACAGTAAAATCCATAAAAAGGTACAACTGTCCGCGGTGTAGTCATCAGAGAGTTAGAAATTCTCTCACATACTGTTTCTGCAAGCTTGGTCTTTTACTGGGGTAAAGATTATAACTGATTATGAAAATGGGAGGAGGAAAGTACATTGTACCTACCAAAGATTTTGGGCCATCCACCATTTGTTCAAATACTCATAGTTTAAGTCTGTAAAAATTTGTAAACACTCAAGTTAAGTCTGAGTTAGAGGAAGCCTTGTTACCGGTTGTGGGGTCGTCTGGCGCAGCGGTAGCGCGTTCGACTCAGGCCCAAGAGGTCCCAGGTTCGATCCCCACCCATGTCACCGATCTTGTGCCCTTGGGAAAGGCACTTTACACGACTTTCCTCACTTCACTCAGGTGTAAATGAGTACCTAGCTTCGGTTAGGGACGTCCCTCGGATAGGACGTTAAATGGAGGTCCCGTGTTTGGGGAGAGCCACACCCCGGGCACGTTAAAGAACCCACCATACTTATCGAAAAGAGTAGGGGTCCTTCCCGGTGTGAGTGGTTCAAACCATACAGTCTTATGGCCGCACCTGGGGTCGTATTGAGGTCACCTGAGTTAGCGCCGAATGGCAGCCGCTCCAGACCCTTGCGATTAAGCCCCACCACCATTGTAAGCTCCTCACAATTCAGCCCTTGGCTGCAAGGAGAGAGTAAGCCGGCCCACCAATAACAATAACAAAACTGCAATGTTGTACAAACTGTGGAAAAACAAATCCTAATACTAGTACCCATCACGTCATCATAAAAAATTTTATCAGCAGTTTCCAAAATCTACACCTTCTTATAAGTGTGTAAAATCACAACATTTTTACGACCAAAGCTGCGAACCCCGCCCCACAGGTCTTCAACACCCACACACCAGCTCAGCAGTAAAGAACCCATCTCATCTTGTAATGGTCTTATCTGCAGAATTATTATCTTACAACTACATTTGTACAGGTAAGTAAAACTGAAACAAAGATGTTGTAAAATCCTATCCTGAGGCATTAAAATCATCGATGTATCAGCCATTAACTAGACCTCTTATCTTCCTACATTTTATCAGTAAAATCTTCATCAGCTTACAGTTACACCACTCTTGTATGTAAAACATTTTTATCACCAGTTTTCCTAATCTTATATACTGTAACTAAGGAGCAAGAAATCCTGTCTCATGGGTATCTTACACCCACACATTCCATCCATATGGATGGTTAGTACACTAGATCTCTCATCTCATCCAAGTTTTGTCTGTAAAATCTTCAACTTGTATGTAACACAACATTTGACGTAAGACAACATTTTTATCACCAGATTTTTTCTGAAACTTAATAATAATTTATAGTGTAAGAAATCCTGTCTCACAGGTATCAAACACCCCCACACACCATCGATATCCAGCCGTAAACTAGACCTCTCGTCTTCCTAAAATTTATTGCTAAAATCTTCATCAACTTACACCACTCTCGTATGTATTTTAATCACTAAACTTTTCCTAAACTTACCTACGGTAAAAAAATCCTGTCTCACAGGTATCAAACACCCCCACATACCATCGATATCCAGCCATAAACTAGACCTCGCATCTTGCTAAAATTTATTGCTAAAATCTTCATCAACTTACATGTACACCACTCTCGTGTGTAAAACAATTTTTATCACCTGAAACTTACCTACTGGAAGAAATCCTGTCGCACAGGTATCAAACACCCACACACACCATAATACCAGCTGTAAATTAGACCTCTTACATGTACTTGTATCTTGCAAAGTTTAATCGATAAAATCTTTATCAACTTTATCCATTTTGTATGTAAAACAACTTTTTTTTATCACCAGAGTTTTCTGAAACTTACATGTACAATTTATATAGTGTAAGAAATCCTGTCTCACGGGTATCACACTATCAATATCCATCTTGGTAAGTTTTAATGGTAAAATCTTTATCACCTTAATCCATCTTGTGTGTAAAACAACATTTTCATCACCAAACTTTTCCTAAACTTGTAGACTAGTGTAAGAAATCCTGTCTCACAGGTACATGTATCTAACACCCACACACCATCGATATCCAGCCGTAAACTAGACCTCGCATCTTGCTAAAATTTATCGGTAAAATCTTTATAAACTTACACCAACACCACCAAACTTTTTCTAAACTTACCTACTGTAAAAAAAAAAATCCTGTCTCACAGGTACATGTATTTACACCCCACACCATCGATATACAATGTACCAGCTGTAAATTAGACCTTTTACATGTATCTTACTAAGTTTAATCGATAAAATCTTTATCAACTTTATCCATTTTGTATGTAAAACAACTTTTTTTATCACCGGAGTTTTCTGAAACTTATAAGGTGTAAGAAATCCTGTCTCACAGGTATCTAACACCCCCACACACCATCGATATCCAGCCGTAAACTAGACCTCTCATCTCGGCAGCGGTAATGGCACGTCCTTACTCAACGTCAGCAGGAAGTCTCCCCCAGGCCAAAATGTTCCGCACTGATAACCGGGAAGACGGATCACCACCCAAACGGTCGACTTTATTACTTTTCCACCTCCGTCTTGGAGATCGAACAACCCAACAACGGTCTTTCTAGCTACTTTTGCAATTATCTTAAAGTTTGCATTCACTATACCAAAGTTTTTGTGAACATTCAATGACATGGTAATTTGTTTTTGTTCCAAATACAAATGTAGAAGAAGAAAGTAAATCATCAGCTGTAGATATAGTACACACATGAAAGCTTCACTTTATTACAGTAAATTCATTTATTTTTGCAGGGATTTAATGTCACCATGGTTATCTATGCTGTAAACAATGTAGTAGACACCATGTTGTGTTGGATTACATTATGTAGCAAGTGGCAGGACAGAGTTCGGTATTTGAGTAAGAACAGTTATATATACTTTGTTAGGCTAGACCATGTGAAGGTAAATCTGTATTTGCTTTACATTTAATGTTACCTTTCAAGTCCCACATATTTCTCAATAAAAGAAGCAAAATTCTTTAAACATGAAGCCAAATTGCTGTATCTCATCTGTATTTGCACCCACTATATAAATATATCATAACTACCTGTTAACAGTCACTAGCTTTGCATGCATGCGGAGGCGCCAGTCTACATTACAGCTAACGACTTGTCACACCTACGCAATACCTATATCTCCAACTCCAGCAGGTTGTTTGTAGCTAAAATGGGTTTCAGAGATGGCTATAGGAAGTTTCCCAAATCAGCATGTAAAGTGGCTTGGCAGCTGTGTTGAAATACACACCCACACACGTGGACAGGAAATTGAGATGGATTACATTTGATAAATCTGCCGGGATTGTGGAGAACCTGGAAAGAGTCTTAAGTTAATAACGAATCCATGGTATTAGACAGGCTGTTTGAAGCTTAACCATGCAAAGTTGATAAATACGGGTTCTAAAGTTTTCAGGTCATATAGGGACATGTTTTTTTCTTTTACATTTCAAAGATTGACTCGGGTCCAAACTACTTTTTTCAGCCATGGCTACTAGGCAATCTGAGTTAGAAAGTGTATAAATTATGATACATTCCAAACCTGATGCAACTGTGGAAAAACCTAGATGTTTTGAAAGTTTTATGCTTATTTCACAAGAGATTTCTTGCAGTTATGACATGTTTGCTGGTTGTGGAGCAGTTACACTATCTGTATCTGTATCTGTATCTGTATCTGTATAGCCGGTATAACCGCCCTTCGGCGTAACACACCAGCTTCGCAGGCACGCGGCGCGGCGGCAGCTGGCTATATTACACCGAACGACCTGTTACACCTAACCTTTGAACGTCTAACTCTAGACATTGTTTAAAACTATCTAGTGACGATGCCCCTACTGTACTTGGAGGCAGCGAGTTCCACTCTACGATTGTTCTAGGGAAAAATGAGTTTTTGAACACCTCAATCCTTGGTTGATAGCTCTGGTACTTGAAGGTATGACTATTTCTTGTTCTTTTCTGGGCTGGTATTAGGTACTTGGTAGTTGGTACATCCACCAGTTTATTAGTCATTTTGTACATCATGCATAGTCTGGACATTTTTCGCCTGTCATCCAGTGACGCCCACTGTAGGTTTCTTTTATACTGGAAGCTACTTCTTAGCTTGCAGCATCGAAGCCTGTTACATACATGTAGGACCCCTACAGTTATACACGTACTTGGTCTTTTATTGGCTGCACGGTTTTCAAGGGATCGGAAAAAAGGGCATTCATCCCAATTTGTACCTGGTACAAAATAGCTGGTGGCCATTTTATGAGTCTTGCAGAAACTTCTTGCAAGGATACCTGCAACCTTGCCCTTCTACATGTACTTCTACAAGGATCTAGTTTTTTTAAAGGAGGATTGGAAAAGGGCCCAAATCGATGCTTGTGCCTGTTATCCTCACAATCAGAATTGTGTGGTGTGAAGCCCATTACAGTGGAACGGTTAAAATTAGGCCTTCAGACGTCCAAACCGTCACGGTCGCTGGTGATGAATAGTGGTACTTCTCCTGACTGCAGACCCATTTTCAGATAATTTGCCTACATCGCAAGACATTTAGAGTACACTGCAAGGCAAGTGGTAAAGAACCTGTGTGCTGCATCATACATGTACCTAAGGCTTGTATGTTTATATGAGAGAGAGAGAAAGAGAGAGAGAGAAATGGTTTATTTATTAAAAAAACAAACACTAAGTCTTGCAGCACAAATGGCAGAACTGTAGTTAATGTACAGTGTTTTTTTAAGGAAGCAGTCGTTTTAAAAAGCGTACGACAATAAGACTTACATGTATGTGTAACCTACAGTACTTTAAATATCTGTGTTGGTTAACAAAACCAGGACATACATGTACGTTTGCCTCGCGACAATAAACTCCATCGTTCAATAGTTTTACACAGTATGGTAGCATTATTCCTAAACCGAACAGTCCTGCATTTGTAATGGTTTAGCTTGTCATTATTACGTAGTGACCTGTGACGGGCTTCGCCCCATTGGGAGGGGAGCCATGTACTGTATAGCTGGGATTTGACATGATTCTGAGCAAAACTGAGGCATACATTGTCCCTTTATCATTCTATCTATAATAAGGGCCAGTTTTAGTACACTCCACTGGCCAATTTAGAATAAAAGAAATTAGAGAACGCCAAACAACTTTTCATTGTTGAATAGCTATTTTATTTTATTTTATTACATTGATAACAGCAACAAAGGCACAACTAGAGTTCCACGACCTCATACCTTCGCCATATGAGATTACCCTTTATGACTGGCAAATTATAGATTTTCCCCCTAATTATGCAAATAAGATCCTCATTTGCATGAATTACACTGAATGAGTTAATCATATTCTCCTCCCAATGACAGTGTTATTTTAACAAAGAAGGTAATTGTAGCATTTCCTCATAAATTATGCAAATGAGGTGCTGATTTGAATAAGTTATGTTGAATGATGTTCACCTCCAGTCAACTTCGAAATGCGCAAGTATGAAATTGCCAACATCAACCACTATGGAATCATAGTATTTTCTCATTAATTATGCAAATTAGGTATTCATTTACATAATTAATATATGGCAATGTTCCTCTCATTCTTAATTACACATGTCACAAGGTAGAATAGTCCTATCATGGAAGGTAGCTGAATTATAGAATTTCCTTATTAATTATGCAAATTAGATCCTGATTTGCATAATTGTCATTTCATTATGTCAAGCATCACTTAAGCTACCTACATACCAAATATCAAGACGATCCGTCGAACGGTTATTGAGTTATCCTACTTTAAACATTTTCATACAAATGCTTCTGCAGTTCCACAGCAAGCCGCTAGGGAGCCCAAACTTACGTCACTTCTTCCCGAGCACAAGAGCTACCTACCATCCAAAAATCATCACCCTAGCATGTCCAGATCGCGAGATATAAAAACAGGAACTTCTGCTGCAGTACCATAACAAGCCGCCAGGGGGCCCAAAATCTAATCATTTCGAGGTCTCATCAAGACCTACCCACCTACCAAGTATCAAGATAATCCATCCAAGCCTTCTCCAGTTATGCTGTTGACACACACACAGACACACACACACACACACACGGCCACGAAAACATAACCTTCTTGGCGAAGGTAATTAATGTATAATGACATGGCTTTTCACTTGTTACTAATTTTACATCTGGGAACAAGTTAAAATATATAGCTTCAACCATAATGCCCTTAAAATTTGGCAAAAGATTCTCCATAATAACATACCCGGTATCAAGTGACCAGTATAATATGAATGTAGTACTCCTTATACATTGTAAATAGGTCCAGCTTCAGAATGTAGTCCATCCATTCTTCAAAAAATACTTGAAACCCGGCTCACGTCTTGTGAGACAGCAATGGCATGCACGAACACGGCCCATTTTCAGGGCAATTGAACAGAATAATCCACCGTTAATTTACACAGAGGAACCTGACCGAGGAATCTGTGCTCCGACTGGATCCCCGATAGTCGATATCCCCAGCTGGGACAGGGGTATCGGCCTGGTAATTAGAGCCTAAACCATGTAACACAGCCAGTAACAACCCACACTGGCACATACATGTACGTCTGGACCCTGGTGTGCTTCCTACACCAAACCAATTATTCCTTCCACCTCAGACTAACTTTTTGAACAAAAATCTAAGCACAGTAGATCATGGTATCGAACGTTAATCGCAGGCATATTTTGTTTTTGTACATAGAGATGCGCAGAATGGCGGTATCCTGATCAGAAAGCAATAATTTAATAATACGGTCATGATATGACTAAGCTTTGTAGTCCATGATATAGACATTGTAGTGCATGCAAGTTTTGATGGGAGTGCACAACTTAATTTTTGGGAGCGTAAGCTCTTAAAATGAGAGCAGTCTGGAGGGCTGTCACCTTCCTCTGATGTTTCGTCTGTCCTACACAATATGTAGATGCCTTGTCTTGCAAACCAAACTTTTCCTGCAAGAAGAGTAAAAGAAGCCATTTATATCAGGGCCTTACAACCAATTCCCTTACAGAAATGGCACCATAAACTTTCTGCAACTTATGATCCACTACTCACCAAGTCACATGTTTCTATCTGTCTAATGTGACGTCACAAAAGCGGTGGATCGCTCATTCCTTGACAAGACCGGAGTTGCACAGTAAAAACTTTGGGTAAGTCCCATTTGTGTTGGAAATTACAGTTCAACATTGTTTCAGAATAAGTCAAATCGCTTTCTATCATCTGCAACTGTTAAGAGTGTTATCCTAATTTGATTTTCTGTTTTACAAGCACTTTGCCGGCAATTTCTGTCAGCGCCATCTATTAAATCTACATCCTACAGCCCAAACTTCTGTCATCTGGGAAATCTCAGCAAAGGCGTAATAAGATCATATCAACAGTATTTCCAAACTCTTATTCCAATATCACCATCAAAATCCATATTTCAACTCTTCTTGACACTTCCATTACGGTATATGACTCTGAGTTTTGGAAGATAAGAGTTTCTGCTGATCTCAGTGATTTGCAAAGAAGGTGGTTGCGTGGTTATCAAACTTCAGAACGATATTAATGTTGTAAAACAAAACTTATCTTGTGATAGATTGTTACCAAAACAGCTGCGAGGGATGGCTGCCACTGAATACAAATGTACTACATTTGACCTTCACTTTCTGTGTGGCAACGAATGGATGAACTTTTAACCTTAAGCACAGTGAAGAAGCTGTTTGGCTACAAGTTCTGTACTGGTTACGGGATTAGGCAGCAGGTTAAGAAGCCAGAAAGAATCACATATTTGGGGATATAATGACACCTGCTTCATCTTAAATTATGCACATGTATCATCCCCAGGCTTGTCACTATCTGGAATAAGTTAGGTTCTAACCTTCGTTGTACTGGGGAGTGATCAGCTCTTCAGTCTGATGTCATAGTGTTTAAACATGAACCAGTCAAGGCCACTTCCAACTGATTCAACACACACTACAGTCTTGATTTACCATGTACCTGGACCACTTCTTGTGGGTGTAGTTCTTGTATTGCTTCAAGACCTCACAAATTTCTTGTTCCAACATGGTATATTCTTTCAATTAATATCATTATTTGGATTAAGCTTAACTATTCTATTACATGTTTTGTATACTTCTACACATAGTTGACTTTGTAATGTACAGTACTATAATTGTGTGTTTTCCGTGTGTCGGAGGGTAAGCTGCAAAGGTGTGTATGCACCTGTTTTGCCCTCCCTTTCATATTTTGAAAAAAAAAACAAATAAACAAACAAATAAATAAACAGATAATATAATGGATAGAACGATTTTAAGACAATATCTAGGTTCATAATTCATCTCTAAGTTGATATTTTTCCTTTCGACTCTGTCATGATCGGTGATACAGTGAGACTTTCTCCCCATATTCTCCTACCGAATGATCATTTTCCGTACCATCCCTAAAGACCACGTTCCCATCAACAGTTCTGCTTCACTTGTTAGCTTGTAAACTCCCATCGGACGAATGCAACCCGAATGAGAGATCCTGTTCCACATAATCTCACTCAATATCATCATCTTTCCTCAGGCAATCAGTAATTCTTCTTTTATGAGCTTAAAGATACAAGAAAATGGATCATTTTATAGGTACATGGTAGGAAAGTGTTTGACCCAGAGGGACGTACATGGTAAAGCTGGTTAGTTCTGTGAAGTTGTTTCATGAATGTTTTAGAGAGCTGAGGGAAGCACAGTAAGGCTTTCAGCACCAAGGGCATGGCCGATTTAGCAACTTGAAAAGGAAAAGGGTCAAAATTCAAGGTTGGCCTTAAATAGGGCTTTTTTTCATGCTGCATTTAGAGTCACTCAGTGTAAAACATGTTCACTTTGGAGCATACATGTGTAGGTCATTCAGGTGTACAAAAGCAACAAAAAAACTTACCGGCAGTCAGTTCCAAAAGTGCATAGCGAGAGTTATTAACTGGAAAGAATTTTGACTCACCGGAAGTTTCCACCGAATCTCTGAAGTGTTCATCAACTATCTGCGCAAAGTGCTGTAGACACGTGATTTTTCCACACGTGTGATGTCAGCACTTGTCCAAAAATGGTCCTTGCTTAAAGTTGTACCCTGACTGTTCATTATGTATTGATAGTAATCACATAATTTTTGTGCAAGGCTGGCATATGGCAATAATGATGGAAGGAAACTGCCATACACAGCTCTAGCCAGCTAAAAATCTTTTTTCCATCAGCCCAGGTTCATGATCAGACCTGGGGGGAAGAGTACTTGCAATCTGGGGTGGATCCGGGGACAAGTTTTGGATTTTCAAGCCTTCAAAAATGCAATTTCCCACATTTTGAGAGGCAAATCATGGGGTTGAGAGTGGTTGTTGGTGGTCCTTTGGATGTTTTTATATTTTTGTCCAAGATTTTTGTCAATTTTGTCCATCGAGGTTGACAGATTGATCTAAAATTTTCCTGTCACATGCCACAAAGTTCCAGCAATTGACGGAAAAACTGGTGCTGGCTAGAGCCCTGCTGCTGTAGCGAGAGATCTGCATTCTACCACTGTTCACATTTACAGCAGTAAGCTTTGCGGGTGTGAAAGAAACATATCATAATAGCATCAACTGCAGTCAAAGACCTCAAAGCAGGGCCAGTGACCGTGCTAGCATTATCCAGAGATTTTCTACGCTCGGAATTTTTCGCTTAAGCCAGTGGTGGCACGGGGTGCAACACGCTTCTATCACCCTGTACAATATTATACAGCATTTACTGACACTTCGGTAATCCACAGAACTTTCCCGACCTCGAAAATATTGCTAGGAAAGCCTCGGGTATCCCGGGGATAGATTTAGCACAATGCCTCGCGCTGCCAGAGTTACAGGAAATGAGCAAACCGCTCGATCTTCCACGGTGTTATAAATGAAACATGACCACAGAAACTTCCCCTGTGGATGTACTGCATGTGGAGATTGTTGCTGCCAGGGGGCAGGTTTTACTGTGATGATTGTGTGTGTTAAATCAGCAGACTCTGCAACTATCCTAATCTTCTACAATGCCATAAATGCCATAAATGCCAAATGACTACTGTAACAGAAACTTTGCCTGTGGGTGTATGTGGCAATTGTACATTTTATAGTTGGCAGGGAGAAAGTTTTAAATATACAGTCAAACCTGTACAAGGGACCATCTCTATACATAAGGACCACCATGCCATTGTGACCACTTATTTAGTGGTCCCTAAGATAAGTTCACCCATTGACACAAGCATCAAGAATCCTGTCTATAGTGACTATCTGTCCACATACATTTGTACATGTACATGTAGAGCTGTGTACCGTATGCAGTACCGGTTCTGTACCGGAAAAATTGATTAGGTACAGGTCCAAAATACCTAATCCCTAAGTACCGATACTGTACCTAAATAATTTCACACTAATTTTATGCTTATTTGTGACCTAAAATGCGTAAAGACCTGGTCCCCCATGGGTCCCAAAGTAAGGACAGTGTGTTTGTGTTACAGACTGACTTGTTATCTACACCCTGAAAGATCTGTTGCATATTAGTTACGCTCCCTCTAGTTGTCACTTTGGTCAGGTTTGTGTTGCAGGGTAGGAGATAAAAAGTAAAATATCTTAATTTAGCCCATGTTTTGCATAAGAATTCTCCATAAACAAAAACTTACCCTTAACTGTCAAGTTTATTAATGATTCTGTTATTATGGAAGGAGTTCAGAAGAACATGTTAATTTGTCGAATTGTTTTAGGTACAGGTTCAGGTCCGGACCTGTACCTAAACCCGTGTACCTGTACCTGTACCTAAAATTTGTTTAGGTACACAGCTCTATGTACATGTAGTCCAGATTTTATCAGTCCACTCAGTGGTCTTCTTTGGCAGTTTTCAGACTTTTGACTGTATGATATACAATGCACATGTATGCATGTAAATTGCACACTAGTAATCTGTAGTCCCTAAAGCTTCAACATGTACAGCTAAGTAATATGGCACCATCAATGGAAACAAGACAAACTGGCTGGCTCAACACATGGATCAAACATGTCACAGGGGTCAAACCAGTTGAGTTACATTTTGTACAATGTACATGTAGTCTGTAGGAAACCAACAGTATTAGGCAGGATACAAAATGTACATTGTACATGTACTAAAGAACTCGAGAACTGGAGGGATGATTAGCAAGATTCGATGTTCCCTAACACCGGAATAGTGTATCTTTTGTCCAACCGTCTTTGTTCATTGAATAAGACCTATCACGTTTGACTATTTTCAGGAACTGTTGTATTTCATTGTCATTGGTTTTAAGTCATCTTTTAAACACTAGGACTGTGGTTTCATGAAGTGATGGCAAAAAAACCTGTGGAAAACTATTACACTACATGTAGGTACATTTTAACCTAATTAATCAGTCTAATATCACAGACAACTTGTTATAATTAGGTTACTCACTGGGCAACCTGTTTACTGGGCAAACTGATTGCCTCACACAACTGGTTACTCTCTTTAACTGTGCAACCTTAGCAACATTGGCTCAATAGGGGCTGTACTAATTGCTAGGTCCATGGAGGCAATTAGTGCAGCCCCTTCTCCATTGGCTTAGAGGGCATATATGGAATGTTCAAGTTCAAATCTGTATCTGCATCTGTACATGTATCTGAATTAGTTAGTATAACCGCCGTTCAGCGTTACACACCAGCTCAATGTATTCAGTTGAACAGAACCTGGTGTTTCTTGGACCTGTACCAACCTGGTGTTGTATTGAATAAATATTTCCAACACTGCCATTTTGCAAAGCCATCCCATACTGTGAACTCTGCAAATGTTACCATAATCCAAGACACCATATGAGGGCTAACAGAAATACCACAAGTCACGAAAAGGCTGCCGAGCCAACTGCGATAGCCTCTTCCCGGGGAGGAAACAACACTCTAGGGAAACCTTACATGCTATAATTTGACGTTTTCAGATGTCAAAATTGTTACTTGATGATGTCTGAAAGCCAGAAGACATGAGTGTGATGGCTTTGGCGACACCGGCTTGTAATTTTTCTCTTCAAATGGCTCCCAGAAGAAAACAGTACCTCCTACAGAAGTGGGGTGGGAACTTTGGCAAGTCCATCTGGTATTCCACGCAGTGTGTTTTTACATGGGATGTGCTTTTAACTTTTTCCCTGTTGCCTAACCCCAATACAAATTTGCTGCCAAACAGCTACCTTAGTAGGCTGAAGGTAAAGTTGAAAAGTTTTATCATAACTACTTTATTTAACCTTCTCCCTGCTGCCTAACCCAATAACCAATACAAATTTAGTGCCAAACAGCTTAACATGTACCTTAGCAGGCTGAAGTTAAAGTTGAAAAGTTTCTTCATATTAGTGCTGAATATTTAACCTTCGTGTGGTGTGTGGCGCAACGACAGAGTACTCGACTCAGAACCAAGAGGACCCGTGTTCAAGTCCTGACATGCCACCAACCTTGTGCCCATGAGAAAGGCACTTTACACGACTTTCCTCACTTGACTCAGGTGTAAATGAGTATCATGTGTTAGGTGTGCACGTTACCAGCATACTTGCTGCCTAGTGCACACTTTGTATTGTCATGTTACAATTCTGAACAAAAACCAAAAAAAACGTCTCCCTGCTGCCTAACCTCATAACCAATACAAATTAAGTGCCAAACAGCTACCTTAGCAGGCTGAAGTTAAAGTTGAAAAGTTTCTTCATATTAGTGCTGAATATTTACCCTTCTCCCTGCTGCCTAACCTCATAACCAATGAGAGAATTTAGTGTGAAACACCTTAGCAGGCTGAAAGTAAAGTTGAAAAGTTCGATCATAATATACAAGAGACAGTACTAAGAGGAGTTTGACTTCTTCATTGGAAATTGAAGGCAGTGGTTAAATGAAGAGTTTAAATTAGGACGATTTTGAATTAGAGCAGAACCGTTCCCACAAGTGATCTATTGCTTCTTACTACAAATCTGACACCATATGTTCCCGATCTGGCCATCGATACAGCCAAGATTCATGGGACCATCAGGCTCGCACTTGACGTCAGACGCGACGTGATAGATACGGTTATCTAATCTGAGGTACCAGGTAGCCAATGATGGATGGAGTTTGATGTGTAACTTCTCGCCGAGGTCTGCAGAGTTTGATCCAAGCAAAGTTCACTCAAGGCTGAGGCCATAGCAGTTCATTTCCAATTTTTGAAAACGTATCAAAGAACACAAAACAATACGATTTTTTCTTATCGCCTCGAAATTATTTCTGTAACGTAACTTTTGTTGGGCAAAACATACATGTAGGCACCATTCGGGAAGCACGGTGCATTCTGGGATAATTTAGAGGGTATTTGGGGAGTTTGTCCTGGATTTGATGCATTTTAAGACTAATGCACGCATAATAAATGGCTGTTTTAGCGTATAATGTAAAGTATAATGCATTTTTCACTAATTAAAATTAATGTCTGTCGGAAAATAGCACTCCCTTCTGGACTTTAGGACTCCTTTTAAACAAGTCCAGACTCTGTGGCAGCAAGCAAAAAGGGAGAGCCAGCAGCAACTAGAGAATGGCACCCAGTCACCCAGAAAACAGAGGACTGACAAAAAAGTCTGACTACTAGTACATACTACTCATCTCGTATAACTGTGTGTTCAAACGTATTACTATGGACGTTACCTACAGGCTGTCTTCCAAGAACATGAAAATTGGTGCGGCCTAACGTAGTGTATTACACTTGCAGTGGAAAAAACTTTGGCCAAAAACTTTCATCACAGATATATTTTTTGTGCGTGAAAAAGCCACATGGTGTCTATTTTTGGAGTAAGCAAAGGGCACCTTGCACAGTCGAGAAATTATGCATAATTTGGCCTACATTTAGCACGTTAACAATCACCAAGAGCATTAAGTGTATTTACTTAAATCACCCCACATCTCCCCTAATGGCGGTATAATTACATCATTTTGTGGCTCTGGCTATCAGCTTTCATTACCAGACACATTTGTGCTGGAGACGGAACACTCTGATTAGGGCTCGACAAACTTGGTTTCGGGGATAACATCATTTGGAAATTCCAAATCTGATGAATGAATGCAAAAAAAGCACATTTTGCCTCATTTGGTATCAGAAAATTTTACAACATACATGTTTGTGATCATTTTTAACCTTCTCCCTGCTGCCTACCCCTATAAGCAATACAAATTTGGTTCCAAATAGCTACCATAGCAGGCTGAAGGTTACTGGTCATTCAAACTTGATAAAGGTCACAGTATGGGCAGGCAAATACATGTTGGCAAAGTCACAAGGTGGTCTTGTGGTTAGGGTTGTTAACTAAATATAGAATCTAAAGTCAGAGGCCTTTTGTTTGAGAGCCACACCTAGAGCATGGGACTTCCAGCTTTATGTCCCATCCAAGAGGATGTCCCTAACTGTAGCAAAGTACTAATTTTCACCGGAGTCAAATGATGAAATAGATGTAAAGTGCCTTTCTGAAGGGCACAACACTGGAGTTTGCTACTAGGGATACAAACCCAGAACCGTTAATTCTAAGTCAACAACCATAACCACAAGGCTACCTTGCCATGTCATTGATGAAGTTTTCAGAGCCTAACAAAACTACATGTATCCTACCTTCACCTCAACTCATCTCATAACCGATACAAATTTGATGCCTCGCTGCCTCCATCTAAAGGCAAAATTGCTTTCGAAAATATCTCATCTGCAGGATTAAAATACATGTACGGCGTCCACGCATGGGCGGGTATCAACGTAAGTACGACATAAATCTCAATCTCGTATCGCGTGTTGCAAAGAGTTGGCGAGTAATTCTGTAACCAATACAAATTTAATGCACTGATGACCCCGTATTAGAGGTAAGGTTACGTTGCGGAGGATATCGTGTGTGTGGCCGGGATTGAAGCATGGTCGTCACACGCGTGACGCAGCGTGAGCAACCTTAGGATTCCGGTAAGTGCTGTATCAATCTCCACCTCATAGTGACTGTGTTGCAAAGTGTCAAACTTCACAAATCTAAATACATGTACTTTTGGGATTCGTTGCGTGGATTTATGTAATGTTACAGAAACAGTGAAGCCAAAGAACAGTGAATCCACAACGTCCTTGACAAAGGTAATCTCGTATGCAGGACGGTAAGATGGTATTCACGCATGGTTAGCTCTTGAAGAACACACAGTATCTGTCTTCATGTTCTATGCATGTAGCTTTGACTTCAGTCCAAGTTCACCCATCTATACCTGCGGGATTTGTTGCCCAACGTTACGTAAGGCTCCGATATGCACCCCATGATTCTAACCTTTAATGAGGATCCTGTGGTTCGGAGACAAACCCCTGCAGTTCGGAGATGAGCTTTAACAACCAATCGACTGCACCACAGGTCACCTTTCTGTGGTCGACAATAATGTGGTATTATGAAACAATTTCTCATGCCAATGTACATGGCATTCCAAGACTGGATTGACAAGTTTTCTATTCAGTCATGTAGAAGCCAGAGTTTCGCTTCCCAAACTCGTGTCACCAAACATGCATTCTGTCAGGAATTGTTAACAGTGAGTGCTGTGCAATTTAGGTATTGTTACAAAACTGTTAGACTACAGTTAACAAGAGTTTCATGACATCATACCAAATGAAATTAAACAAATGCAACTGCAATTCCAGAACAAGCTGCTAGGGGGCCAAAACTGACATCACTTCTTCCCGAGCACAACAGCTATCTACCATGCAAAATTCATGACCCTAGGATGTCCAGATCACGAGATATCAGAACTGGAAGTTCTGCTGCAGTACCACACCAATCAGCCAGGTGGCCCAAAATCTAATCATTTCGAGGTCTCATCAAGACCAATCTACATACCAAATATAAAGACAATCAATCTATTAGAAGGCTTTCCAACTTATTGTGTTCACACACAAATACACACACGAACGCTACCGAAAACATAACCTTTTTGCTAATTGGTGAAGGTAACAAAGTTACATGTATGCAGTCAAAAACAAAATGTATGTATAATTTTGTTTAAAGCTATCTAGTGAGTTTGTCTCTGCTGTACTTGGTGCCAGCAAGCCCACTCTATGACAGGTCTTGGCAAAAACAAAGATCCTCTTGTCATACCATATGCCATATATTTAAAAAAAAGCAAAAGGGACACTATAAGATTGATGATTATCCAATGCTGCATCCTTTTACTTAAAGGTCGGTACGTTGGACGGCTGCCTACATGTGTTCTACCACAACCAGCCTGACTGCAGCTTTATGGCCCTGCACGTAAAAGACGCAATCTTTAAAGTTCAGATTGCGTGAAATGATCGTAAACCGGCCCGCTTGTCCGCGGAAGTGACGGAGACGTATGTGGAACCCGGGGAGGAGTTACAATGGGGGACGGCCGACCTCTGACGTTTCCTGTCACAGGCAATGGAACTTTATGGCTGCCTCATGATGTAGGTACATTGTGTACCAAGGGTTTTTCTAGAAAAAAATTTGCATGAGAGAGCAGATCACTAGCTTGGCAAGGGAGCGATGCATATTTTTACAAGAGTAACACAGTTTGTAATGCTAGAATGAATTGTTATGATGTTTTGTTTTTCACTGGAAAAAGATAATTTTGAGAAAGACTTAATGTTGTGTACTAGTACTTTGGGTTGCGGGTTCAATCTGAAAATTGACATGAGGGAGCTGGCTGGCTACATGAGGGAGCAGCGCCCTTATTCCCTGGTTTAGAAAAAACCCTGGTGTATGGTCCAACAAATTTTTGCAGAGTCCACAAGTCAAAAGAAATGCTTTTAAAAAAAGCTGGCCAAGGGCCAAGATGGGAATAGCTGGTATTTATAATCATAATATTTATATTTTTAAGTGGCACTGGCAAAATAAGTTGCACAACTTGAGTGTAGCATCACTTTGTCTTGTTAGTTTGAATAAAATGAAAGAATAGCTGGTTGGGTGGCATGAGTGTGATGACGATGTGTGATTCAAATAATTGGTCACCTTGGTGACTTGAATTGGACCAATGCTAATAAGACTGGACTTAGATGCACAATTGTAAAATATCATGAACTCTTTCTAAGGGAGAAAAGATATTTTGTAATACCGGTACTAGTAGATTATTAGCGGTTACGTGCGGTAAAGGAATGTGTCACTAATCTTCCTTTTTCAGTCAGCCAGTCTTTCCCTCCTGACATCTGCTTGGTTTTCATTGATAAAGTCTCTGATACGCAACCATGGAACGAAAGAAACACAGAACTAAGTCAAAGTTTCTCACTGCCTGCCATTTTAACTTGATGAATAGATGAGGTACAAAACTGAGGCGCAATTTTTCTACCTCCACATCTGGACAATTTTCTCTTTAATCCATCAGTGCTTAGCAGGTCTTTTGTCATCGTGACTGTTTCGTAATTTCCATTTTCGTAGGAAAGAACGCAATCATATTACCACATGGGGTGCCATATATCATGGTTATGTAGCTGCCTGGAAAGTCAAGTTCATACGAGGCACATTGTGCTCCAATTATAGTCTAATCCAGTGTTCACCACAAGAGCTAGATTAAAATCGGGAACACTTTGTCATTCTGTAATGGATATTACATTGTTTCTACACGACTCCCATGCTTTAAAAACGAGGCGTGCCTAGAATTAGAACATCACTTTAGCAGCACGCACGTCGGATCAAATTTTTATTCGGAGAGTGTTCAGGTTTCCAAGTAGCATAATCTTCTGTAATTCCTCTTCTTTACTTAATCCATTACCATCCTTCATTGAGTGATAGGAAAGTGGTCTGTGATGTTAACTGGTCTGCAATTTACTCTAGTAACTGTTAGCCTATAGTATAAATTAGGTAATACTATTAGTATGTAACGTTATATGTATTATATACTTTCTTGCTATGAGAGGAAAGGAAGCCTTTGTGTTGTTGTAAGTAATTACAGTCGAAACAACCATAGTAACGCAATGCAGTGAGACTACCTGTTTGAGGTTGGATTAGTTCACATCATCTTAGCTATGAACTCCACTTCGCTTGGAGTTCATAGCATCCAGGATACAGTGAGATACAACAGACTAAGATGGTACGGCCACCTCCAGAGAATGGACAGGGACAAATGGCCAAAGAGGATCCTCACACTAGATGTGGAGGGCCCAAACCCCCGTGGTCCCCCTAGGAGGAAATGGTTCTACAACATAAGGGACCTCCATCACCTGAACTTGGGCAAGATCAACCCACAGGACAGAGGCAAGTGGCGAGCGGCCATCAAGCCCCAGTCGTACAGTGCAAGCACGTCTAACCCTCGGAAGACGGGGAACAACAGACGATAAACCGGACAGCATCTCTGGTCCACCTGTTACAGTTGAACTTGAAGCTGTAAATAAATCTATACAAAATGGTCCAGGATACATTCATGAGCATAAAAAAACCTTGGCACTTTGTACATGTACAGTTGAACAGTACTGACCTTGTTTTAAATGACTGTAACTGCTGTTGTTTTCAACCAAGCCATCACACGAATACAGCTGATTCCTGCAAGAAAACAACAAATCTACCATGTGTTTACTTGTTTAATTCCAAACGGTAACCATGTACATGTAAACTGTGTGTCTTGACTATCATCATAATCATCAACATCTGTAACAACATTAACAGTATCAACAGCATCACTATCAACATCAACATAATCTACATCAACAGCAGTAGCAGCATCAGCATCAATATCAGCATCAGCAACATCAACAATGAATAATCTGCAACAGCATCATCATTACCATCATCAACATCAGCAACATCAGCATCATCATCATCAACAACATCAACAGCATCAACATCATCATCATTTTAATCACCATCATCTCGATCCTATTCCGAGTATTCCCCTGACTGAATCAAACTTCACTTTACTGCTCCAAGCATCCATGCTCTCTACTTCGGTACATATAGCACCTTACTGCCCTTTCCTACTTGATATTCTCCAGTCACCACTGACCCAAATTCCACCATGCATATTCTTCAAGGTGACCTTGTCTTCATCTTCATCCCTCTTTATTCATCAAAAGTTAATTAAAACTCGCCCCAATTACACCCTGCTCTGATTGGCCATGTTAATTCAGTCAGCAGTTGAACCAAAACCCTGAGGGTTTTTAGGTCTTCAACATATTTCATTATCATATTTTCCTCTTGACAGCATGTGTTGCAAACAAGAGAATACTTGTTGTTTTATGGTATCATCATTCTGTCAAAAATCAGCATTAAGTATCATAAAATGTAAAACAGTTATTGCAACTTTGTATTTTTCCATTCTTGCAGCAGATTTCAGTGTCCAAAGGATGGCAACCACAAAATTAAGACAGTCTGGCCTTGCTAACATCACAGAGACAGCAACTTCAAGCGTCTTGGTAATTTAAATTCTGAAAGTGCCTCCAGCTTGCATTTTACTAGTATTTCTTTTCATGTCATAAGAAAAGATGTCATCTGTCTACGTAAGTAATGACTGAATCCATATTTTCCGTATGTCAAGAGCAAGACGCATTGCAAGACGTCTCAGTAGTAAACTTTCACTTTCTTATTTCAGTCACATGACTTACATGGTCCCACTTGTTTTGCTAAGAATCTGTCGATTTGGAACTTAAACTTTTTAGAGGCCAAAACTGCTTTTCTAAAATATCTTGATATACATGTTTAAAAGCAGGTCTCCTGACATGGTGACCTGGAAATCTGGGAAACAACTTTCCAAATTTTTCAGACACCAGTTTTCCTGGGATAAGCAAGCCACAGTTTATTTATTCAATTTAACATCTGTGAGATCGTAACTTGCACCATAAACTTTCATTGTCAACCTGATGTCAAGGTTTATGTGTGTCTCATCCCCAAGGATACCCATGTATATGCCAGGACTGGAAATACTTTTTCCTGCATACCTGCACTGGTGCAGGTAACGTTGAAAATTACCTGCACCTGACAAATTTTACATGTACCTGCAATACTCAGAATTTAGGAAGTATGGATCATGCTAAAAACTGTTCAGAAACTATTGCCGTTATTTCTTTTATATTTAATAGGTGATAACACTGACAGTCAATGCAGCAAATAAAAATCCACATACACCTACAATTTTGTGCATATAAACCCAGTACAATTGGACCAGTGTAGGTTATAGGTACAGGTAGACATCAGAAATACCTGCACAGCTGCAATTTTACCTGCATATGTAGGTGGTATTTCGAGCCCTGATGCACATGAAGTAAAAAATTATAACACTAAACACAGTGCAGCTGGATTCTTAACCCCCTTGTTGCTAAGGTAATGTAGCCTTTTGACATCAATTTTGCATTCTTTGCTTGCAGGGTTAGGCAGCAGGGAGAAGGTTAAGAAGAGGTTCATTGCAAAAGACTGTCTGAAGTTACCGAAACATCTGTCCTTTGATTGTAAAAAGTTCTGACTGTCCATAACTACTTTACGATGATCTTATGACTAGGTACTTAAATCTACTTTTCAGATTATCCATCAACAGCTTAGACTGAAGTACTTGGTGATTATACCTATATCAAAAGCACAGTCACACATGTCAGTCATCCTAGGAAGTTGATATTAGATATTGCTAAATATTTCAGTTTCAAGGAATTCAGAACAACCAGGGCCCCGCTGAGTGTTCTAGCCAAACTGAAATATTTTTCCCTCATCTCAGTTTTGTTTTGACGTAACATTGTGTCAAGCGCTGAAGGCATAACAATCGGAGGGGGTTCCAGAGGCAATTGCTCCCCCAGAAAAATTTTGAAATCTTGGCCATCTGAAATGCCTTTCCTGCATTTTGAGGGGCAAATTTTGCTGGTAGACTAAGCTTAGTTTAATGACACCTCTTTCCATATCCTTACATGCTGATTTTTTGTCCGTCAAAGATGATGGATCAGGCAAAAGTTTTGTCCATCATGAGCGGCAAAATTCAGTCAAATAACGGAAAGACAGGTGTTGGCTAGAACACTGCCTGGGCCTACATGGCCATGACCCTTACGTGACCTCCCCAAGGCCATAAAATGGTTTATGGAGACTCATGCTGCTGCTGAAATATTATACCCAACATTACTCACCAGTCCCTGGGCTGGGGCCATGCTAATTCAATTAACCTTTGCCTTATTTTTTTTCAAAACAAGTTAGAGTAAAAGGAAAAACAAAATAATATTAATTTTGCATCATTCCACACTGACCAACAGTAACCAAGGGCAGAGAGAAGGGTGTGAATTTTAAGAAGGATTCACACTATCATAGAGTGCTCGCTTTGTAACCGGGAGGTCGTGAGTTCAAACCCCGGCCGGGTCATACCAAAGACTTTAAAAATGGTACACATTTCTTTCTCTGCTTAGCACTCAGCACATATATGAGAAAGAGTGTGGGAAGGTCAAACACACAGCACTGCCGGCGGACTAGCCCCCTGCTGTAGTGCCTTGCACAACTGTGTGTCGCCCAAGGGCTACAGAAATGGAAATGGGCACCATCATCCTATAGAAGCTCTGTCAAGAGCATGGGACCTTCTTCTTCTTCTCTTCTTCACACTATCATAGCATCAGTACAGAGACTTTAAGAAGAGATTTAAGGATCTACCGCCTACCAGATCGGAGTCTCTATCCTGACATATGTATGGCAATCACTCGAGATCTTTATTTGTAATCAGATACAGATCATGTACAGATACATATTCATGCACAGATACAGAATGATTCATGTACAGATATACAGATTTTCCGGGTAGGGAGACATGCTGGTTCCTGACATATGTATACCAGCCAAAATAGGCAAAGGGAGGTTGATTTCAGGTCAGCAGACATCGCACCTGAGTGAGAAGCCATCAAGTTTATGGTGATGACAGTTTTTACGGAGACCAGTTACTCTTACACACACACCGCTCACCATCACAGCCACGGTCGGAGTTGTTTGGCTCAGCATCAGGTTCTGAAGAACGTGCTACATGTACAAAACTGTCATAATACGACACTTACTGTCCTGTCAATTAGGGTGGCAAGGTGGTCTTGTTGTTAGGGTTTTAACTCAGAATCCGAAGTTTCTGGGTTCGAATCCCTGGTAGGCCCCATTGTTGTGTCCTTGGGAAATGCACTTTACTTTGGTTAGAGGCGTCCTCTCAGATAGTTTAGCTGTTTGGCTGTGCCAGCTGAATGTTTTAAACTTATGTTTAAAACATTCGGGAGTGGACGGGAGGTTGGGCCATGTTTGGGGTGTGGTTAGCAGTCAAATTTAACTCAAATTTCACTCAAATTTGATTCGATTTGTGTTAAAAGTTAGGCATGGCCCAAATCTGGTCAGACTGCTCCCAACCTACCGCGAACCTTGGTTGGTTAGTGGTTGGGAGAGGTTCTGAATATGTGACTGGGGCTTTACCTTAAAGTTTACACACACACCTCCACACCTTTCACATCATTTGACACAGTATCAGCTTCTGGAAAACTGTCCTAATCCAACTCTTACTGCCAAAGCAATGATTCCCTCATTTCCTGATTAACACTCCAGATACCTTTGCTTCGGAGCGCCAGTGAGAAGCGCACATCCCGTTTATAGCCGAATGGCGTGATTACTGTACTTGCGACACTATCAGGGTGTCGTAGCGGCGTGGATTACTACTGGTTCTACAGATTACTGCCCGTTAATGTGCTTCTATTGCACACGTACGTGGTTAATGGGACTCCTTCAGCATCAGGTTCTGTTACACCGGCAGACTGTGTAAAGGATCCGGGCTAATGCCACATAAATCCTGTGAACTGCTATAAACTGAAAATAGCCAGGGTCTGTCTTTATGTGGCAGGGCTTGAAATACATGTACATTTTTTGGAGATAGATGTATAGGAAAAATTTTGCAAAGTAGGTCAGCAAAAGCTAATTTCAAACATTACTGCCTCTCTTCATAACTTAGGTTTGAAATTCTTGATAACAAAATTTTTAACAAGTGATACAGCAAATTTTGAAGGTATTACTATATACTATTAGTATTTTTCATGTCACATACATGTATAAATGTCAAGAGTATGCTCTATGCTAGTGTACAATAAAAAGCATAACCCTACACAAATACATACATGTAGGTACACCCACAGTGAAAAATTCGATGCACAGCTCCAACTTTGGATCCACAGAAGTGCATACTGTACTTTCATTATGCTCCTGGGAGTATTTCAAGCCCTACGGAATACAATCCTGCTTATTTTAGGGCTTAGGACAGTGATACTGTGATGTACATGTGCATGTGGATGGAGGCTTGAAGAGGAAAGCTATAAAATTCAATTTTTTTCTAACCTAATTCACCTTCACCTTGTACTATTCTCATCTTGACGGTCAAGGACTATGGTTGCTTCCAGCCTTATGATGAAGCCCAAATCCTGTGTGTCTACTTTACATAATTCATCATTTTTGTGAAGGTCAATGGCAGATTGGAGGGATTGGGAGGAAATAAGTGGCTCAACTAGTAGATCTAACGTAGGCTTCCTGACCTATCACAATGAAATTGGTATTTTATCATGGAACGCTACGGTTTGTACATAGTCTGAAGACAGTAAATGCAGATTATGCTAAGAAAGAGTTCAAGTCAAAACTATGGCTTATGATACGTCACATGTATATTTAGTAAACTATCCCAGGTGAACTATCATTTTCCTGAGGATTTGCACTGCAGTAGTAGATCTAACATAGGCTTCCTGACCTATTACAATGAAATTGGTATTTTATCATGGAATGCTGCATACTCTGAAGACAGTAAATGCAGATTATGCAAAGAAAAAAGTTCAATTCAAAACTATATTATATGGCTTATGATATAAGTTCATGATCAGTGACCCAACTTTAAGTAAACTATCCCAGGTAAACTATTATCTTTGTGAGGATTTGCACTGCAGTAGTAGATCTAACATAGGCTTCTATCTTGACCAGGCCTATATATTACAATGAAATTGGTATTTTATCATGGAACGCTACATACATATGTACATGTAGTCTGAAGACAGTATGCCCAGATTATGCGAAGAAAAAGAGTTCAATTCAAAACTATGGCTTGTGATAAGTTCAGTGACCCAACTGTTGCTAAACCATCCCAGATGAACTATTATTCTTGTGTGAGTACCCGTATGCTGAGATTTGAACGGCCTATGGCATGAATGCAAAAGAAATAGAATACCAGTTCAGTTCAGTTCATCCTGTTAAAAGGTGACACCACAATAGAATATACATGTAGATACTCAGAATCAGAATATAGATTAGACTGCAAGTGACATGCACCTCAATGATCTGTAAGACCCCATTTTAAGATGAACATGGTTGTCGATTTTTAAAATTTTCTGGGGGGTACTTTTATTCCGGCGGTACTTTTACTAGATTTTGGAGATGTGTCAGGGGGGTACTTTTATTTGGGGGGTCCTTTTATTCGGAATCTGAGAGTATGTGTACATATGGGCCAGGTGCCTGAATTAGATGAATAAATAAAAAACAATCATTCACCAACCTGATAAAATCATTCTAGGAATTATACTTACCACTGACAAGTTGGCAGAACTGTCTGATGTTTTTTGTAAGCAAGAAATGTAGCCAACAAGATGAAGGGATAGATGTCAGGTCCAAGCCAACTCCAACTCTCTTCCTGGTACCCTCAAAAATCCTGGTATCACTTCTGGATTATTTCCTGCACCAGAAAAAGAGTAAAATTTATGGTTTTAATAGAACCACACATAGCATTCCATGGGTAAACTATCAATAATGTGAGTAGAACCAAAAGGGATGTTGGACTGGAAAAGCCCCCAGGCGAGACAGAGGCTGAAAATAGTGCTTTGATCAATATCTTCACTTTGTGTTCCCTTCTGCTGCCACCTCTGTCATGCCGTGGCTGGCATCTGTCACTGTGGTATAGCACAAGAGTATAGCAGTATAGAGTATAAAACATCTTCAGCTCTAATGTGCTTTTAAAAGCCAGGGTATTTCAACACACTACATGAGTGATTGACACTATACCTCTGCTCGAAATACATACGTGTACCACAGGTAACATTGAAAATTGCCTGTACCAGACAAATTTTACCTGCAGCAAACAAATTTTACCTGCACTAACCTGCATATTTAGGTCCAAAATATGCAGGTTAGTGCAGGTAAAATTTGTTTGCTGCAGGTAAAATTTGTCTGGTACAGGCAATTTTCAATGTTACCTGCACCAGTGTATTTCAATTCAAGCCCTGCATGTACATGTACATGTACAAATGTATGAATCCATATTTTCCTCTCAAAATTTGGCACTCAATCCTTTATGTTCCACAAGTAAACGTAGACCAATCCATCTCTGCAAAGCAAACATGGGCCAAAATTAATATTGACATCTGGTCCTCCCATCTTTCATACATTAGATACTGGCCACACACAAGCTGCATATTACAGTCAAAACTCTCCTGGTATGTTTTTTTTTTCATCCAAAATATCATGGAAAGCAATCAGTTGATTTCTGCCTCACATGATTGATGACAAACAGTAATTTTTTTCCACGCCATACATCAAATCGTTTAGCTTCTTCCTGGAAAAAATACCGCTACCAGGAATTTGTAGCTACAAAATCTATATCTTTGTACATGTACAATGCCCTGGGTAATGGTTGTTCCAAGAAAAAAGGCTGCCAACCCTGGGCCTGCTGCCAACAGTGGAAAGATGAGTGATCAAACTGTACATGTATTTGATAGATCACTCCATGAATTTCATAGACAAAGGCCTGTTACAATTTTTTTTACATTTTTGTGTTTTTGATGTTGACTTTTAAATCACACTTTTGCACCATTTGTCATATTCTAATTATAAAATCAAGGGTTACACAAATTTTAATTTTGGCCACTAGCGACTAGTGGAAAGGCTGGCCTAACCTTACATCTGTATCTGTATATATATATAATATATATCTGTATCTGTATAGCCGGTATAACCGCCCTTCGGCGTAACACTAGTGGCATGTACAATGTAAGTTAGTGTAGCGTTATTCCCATAGTTAGACATTTTCCAGTAAACTTTTATCAATACTGACAACAGTCATAATCCTACGTAAGTCCATATAAGCCTGTGTTGCAGAAGGAAGAAAACATAAACACGGCTATCTCCCCAGCACACAGGTTCTGGGTTATTTTGAGAAGCAGGAGGCCCACATGGCTGCTGAGTTATGTACAGAATGTACTCATGTCAGATAAGAACACAGTCTCAAGCAGCACCCCCCCCCCCACAACAGAGATGACCTAGTGACCTTGAACAATTATGTTAATCAAGTCCAAAACAACTCATCAGCAAGTTACATGTACATGTATGTTTTGATTAACATTGGTTAGTTAGTTAGCTGGTTGGTCGGTTGAGTGAGTGAGTGAGTGAGTGAGTGAGTGAGTGAGTGAGTGAGTGAGTGGGTGAGTGAGTGAGTGAGTGAGTGAGTGAGTGAGTGAGTGAGTGAGTGAGTGAGCGAGTGTTAAAAAAGGATAATAAAAGAATGATCATTTTTCTCAATGCATATTATGATATAAGCAAATGCACTAAGCTCTTCTAGAAATGTTCCAAAAAATAGACTAAAAAAGAAGATATTTTAGTTTTCTAGCCAACAAAAAATGTTTTCAAACAAGGCTTCAACACCTGCAAATGTCAAATGAATTTGAATATCAACACATGAAAACTTTCTTGCACAGCAATAATTATTGTACAAGGTACTGCTACATAAACACCAAACTATGAGACTAATCTACTTTTAGGTTAAAAAACTATATACATGGGATGAGAATGTGCTTTTACATTATTTTTATTGGTGGAGCTTCTATGAAGCCAGATGAGAATAGTTATTAGCTTAATTGGCCCTGGCACTTTAAGAAAAAGTGTCAGGGATGATTAGAACTACTCAACTAGGCT
The DNA here is from genome assembly GCA_013266295.2 of Branchiostoma floridae x Branchiostoma japonicum. Lineage (NCBI taxonomy): Eukaryota > Metazoa > Chordata > Leptocardii > Amphioxiformes > Branchiostomatidae > Branchiostoma > Branchiostoma floridae x Branchiostoma japonicum. The sequence goes on along the minus strand of CM023824.1, from coordinate 3,965,394 downwards.
TTAAAACTGGCCTATGACACTGGGAGGGTTAAAGGTTTATTATGGACTCCAATGGCCAGAGAAATTGTTGCTTCTGCCCCACAGTCAAGTGCCTGAGAGCTTGTGTCTCTGTGGTAATGGCCATGCCATATCTTGTACTCAAACACTACTTGACCCCTGGTGACCCTGTGGTACACAGAAGCAGACTGGAGGTCTCCTGAGCACTCAGACCCTCCACTGTTTGGGTGGTGTCCATTACAGAAGTGGGAAGAATGCTTTCTTGTTGTAATGTATTGATACATGTATAAAGGACCTCCATTGTAGTTTGTACATTTTTGTCCCAGTTGGCTAAGCAATAGTCAAACATGTTTACAAACAAATAGAGTAGAAGCTGGCACCAGTATACTCACTCAAACACACTATCCGGTTTTAGCGTCTGTTGTTCCCCGTCTTTCGAGGGTTAGACATGCTTGCACACTAACATACCATGCATGGTATACAATGTAGAAGTCTAGTCTAGTAATTGTGGCTTCCTCTCACTTGTCTGCAATTGTAAAAATGTAGAAGAAGGAAGGTTTAGTTGAAGTTACTTTATGAAAATGAACAAGACACCATAGGCGACAATTCTCCGTGAAATTTTATAATTTGCAGATTGAGAGGTGGTATTGGCACTGGCATGCCTGCAGACGACGTATAAAATTGCATGCCGATTGAACAAAGGGGACCGTGGGTTTTAGCTGCGAACATGGAAAAAACGGGTACCGCTCAAGTCAACGTTAACTGCTTAACAAAACAACATGATTACAACAGCAACGATTAGCACAGTTGCACACGGAAAACACCGTCCCACATAACCGCTACGGTAAAAACAAAGACACGTACACAAAGTCAACTGCGCAACTGGCGGTCAGTCTAAAACCACGTCAACAATTTTAACACTTGCCGCTCAAGTCAACTGCTTACAAAACAACATGATCACCACAGCAACGTTAGCACAGTTGCACACGGAAACAACACATATCTTGGCGCATTCTCCGCGCTCCGACCAATTTCAGGTCGCTATATTATAAGCTATAAATAGTACAGTGTGTGAGCTCTACCGAACAACTATGATATTAACATCTTGCCAGACAATAGACCTGACCTTAGGTGCAAACCATAAGTCACAATCCCAACAGATACTCACAAATGAATATACACAACAAGTCAACAACCACCTAATATCTGCTTAGAGAACCTCGCCTACCACATATCTACTTAACCTACGGCCTATTCCACAGGATTATAAAAATAGGGGTGATTTTGAAATATCAAATTTACCTCGATATAAAAACCGCTACGGTGAAAACAAAGACACGTGCATCAACACGGACATAACGGCACACCACATGCCAAAATTCATAGAAATACAACGTACACAAACATGACTTTTACGTGCGAACACATTTCACAATTCCGGCCATCCATAAACCATTACGGTCCGCATCTGGTCTGCATTAAAAACCGCCCCGCGCATCTGCATTAAGGATGCTCGACCCCCCCGCTATTCAAAACAACGGGTTTTTCGCGGGCGGTCCCATTTGCCCCTAAATGTAGGGGTGCTTTTTGAATATTATCTTGACCGCGAAAACACCTACGGTAAATATTGATATACGTGCATCATCACTGGCATGCCTGCAGACGACGTATAAAATTACATGCCGATTGAACAAGGGGAACCGTGAGTTTTAGCTGCGAACACGAAAAACCGGCTGACCCGAATACTCCTGCAGGAGGTATGCCTCCTTCACGGAGTAACAATCACAGACAATTTAGCAAATAACTATTCATACAGTATTTGTAAAAGCATCTCAGGACTTTCTTTCTTTCTCTTCCTTATATGTGTTCTAACCAAAGTTTGCACTGCACCCCATGAAAATCAAAGCTTAATGAGGCCAAAGAATTGTTTAAATGCTTGATAGATAAATAAGACACAATATTTCCAATATCCATCTTCAAGTTGCTAAAATGTACATGCTAAACATTTTGGCTGAAACTTCTGATGTTCACCTTAAAACCAGGACCACCATGGGTGAAGTGCCCTCCCCAAAGGTTACCCAAACTGGACTGAAAGTTTTCCAATCCCACAGTGGGACTGCCTGTCATCCTACTGTTTTCACAAGGTTCTATCATCCCCCAAAACAAGCAGTGTTGAGACAGGTCCTGTCACCACCTTTTAATACTCAGGACCCATCTTCCACCTTTGATATCTGACAGGTCAGGGGTCGGACATGATTGACAGCTCCATCAGACAACCCTGAATGGTTCTTCCTCAGATCAATGTCAAGTTTGGCTGCCCATTGTCCTCCAATCGTTCCGCAATCAAGTTCAGGGCTGGTATTTATATCTATTGGGGTTTTCAATCATAACATTTCACTGTGATGACATAGGACCATTATTCAATGTCAACTTTGTTCAAGTGCTGCAATCCCCTTGTTTACATTTTAGCACAAACGGTGCTGATATTCATACTTTTCATGATCTTTTCTTGCTGAAATATCCAGCAATCAAGAATGAGGCTGAGTCTTATTCCAGTCTAGGGTCACACCAATTTAATCAGTTGGTTCTCTGAATTACCCTCTTTTTTTCTGATTTGCATTATATTGCAAAAAAAAAAAAATCAGGTTCTGAATCAATGCCAAAATTCTCAAATTTTGGCCCCAACAGTTGAAGAAAGTCCTTGTCTTCCTAGTTGTTACAGTTTTTTTTCCATATTTCAAACTTTCTTTTTACTGACTTGCTGAAATCACCAGAAATCACAGATGCTGCTGATTCTCATTTTACGACATGCCAATGTGATAAAACAGAGCCCCAAGAGATGGAATACCAGTGCTTCATTCCTTTCTGACGTTTTTACACGACCAGGATGGATAGCACTTAATAACTTTCATCACCATGAGGATCTACATGGGGGCTGTTCGTAGGCTCTTTTTCAAAATATGTTTTATCACATGCCTTGATACAAGTTTGTGCTTTCTGTCTACTCTCTAATTCCAAAATATCTCAGGATAGCACTAACTTTCATCCCCATGAGGATCTACATGGGGTCTGTTCATAGGCTCTTTTGCAAAACATATTTTATCACATGCCTTGATACAAGTTTCTGCTTTCTGTCTACTTCCAAAATATCTCAAGATGTTGTTTTTTTAAAGCTTGACTGCACACCAGATTCTGTTTCTTTCCTCCCTGCTCCATGGATGTTTGCTCTGGCAGCTTCTCCCAGCGTTGATTGACAGCGGAGTGGAGAGGGCAGTTTTTGTGGGCCTGCTCCTGAGATTAGATGCCTGTTCTATAGGATAACTTGCCCTTTCTGCACCGCCCTGTAATTCTAAAACCATCCGTCTGACAAGGGATGTGCTCACCATGGCGTGTCTCTGTGGCGCATCAAAAATGGAGGCAATGCATGCCCGTAGACAGGATTTTGCTTGGGGGGGTTCTTGTTACTGTCCAAGGGACCAACGAGCGCCGTAGCACGAGCTTCCTAGGGGGGTCCAGAAAATTTTGGAAAGGCATTTTTTGCGTTTCTGAGAGGATTTCAAAGGGAAAATCAGAGACATATAGGATTCCAGTCCCACTGGTGATACAAATCAGTCCACTTATTAAAGAAAAATCTTGGACCTTCAGATAAAAAGTGGACCTTTTTGCTTGCGAACCCACTAAGAAAAAAAAAGAAAGTGTGCCTCGTGTGGGCTGTTTTAGCGCCAGCCATAAATGTCAGAAATGTGAGATAACTGCATAAATATGTTGAAAAGTGTAAGTAGATTACTATCAGACGAAGATTTTTCAATTAAGATATTTCAATTTTTGGTGCAAAAATGTTACATAATGCCCCTTTAATTCACCGTTAATCGTAGCCGGCTGCTTTACATTGAGAAATTCTTCGTGAAGCCAAACTTCTACTTGAGACAACTTCAGTACAGCCTAACTTTCAAGCTCTCAATGTTAAACTCCAGACTTCACTCAGGCATGTTCAGAGTCAAGGCAGAAATCATAAGGGTCAGACAAGGTCATGCCTGCTAGGACTAACCCTCAAGAAACGTCTTCACACCACTTGAAGGTTCAGACAGATCTGTTAGACACCTTTGACCATCAGGAGCAAGATCAGAAGGTGAGCAAGGCACCATGGGATACGTCATCTGTCAAACTGTCCGAATTGTCAACATCAATGTCATGGCAAAGATACAACATACAAGACCAGTGCAACCATGGGCACTCACGCGCTTGAGATTATTCAATCAGCAAATTCTGAATGGCCAACTTTTGGATGTGTTGCATCTTATTCATAGATAAACTTCAGGGTGTCTGGTACATTTTGGACCTTGTTGCTTTCAACTTTAATGGACATAATTGTATATTGAACCATTTTAACCATTTAATGTTATTCTTTACATTGCAACCCTTTTATCTAAAAAAAAACTGCATCAAAATATGAAAATAGAACAAATCTCAGGTCATTGATAACTATCCCTCCTTGTCTTCAGTTTAAAAATTGTAGTTTTTTGAAAAACAGTATCCAGTAATTCCAAGTCATTTTCTTTACATCTTGTCAGTAGCAGGGCATCACTTTTGGCAACAAATGCTTTTGATTCATAATAAGAAAAGGCTAACTTTATGTACCACTACAGTATACATGCATAAAGTCTACAGTCTACCCAGTTTACCCAGGGCCACTCGGAAGAGCAGTGCTAAGTCACTGAGTTTGGTGCTACCCTGGTAAAAGAATACAGAAATGAATAAATAAATAAACAGTCACAACGTGTAAAAGCTAAAACAAAGGAAAATTGTCCTGAAGGCTTCAAGTTTAAAGGAGAGCACTGTGTCTTATCTTGTGTAAGCCACACAGACAGTGACCTATATCCTATATGAAGGTTGGAAGTCAATCTTCCTACAACAGCTGTCCTTCTTGATAAGGTACTTGGACAATCTTACTGGTACATGTACATGTACGGGCAGAAAAGTAGGTAAGACATACTTCCAGTTTACTCAAGCTTAACCCTAAGACAACAGTTGCTGCTTATGGTAACATTTGACATGTTACAGAACACTTCCACATTTGCTTACACTCCTTGTGTTTACTCACAACAAGCGACGTCCAAGTTGTTCCAATAAGGGATCCGACCTTGATGTTTTGGGGTCACCGATAAAAATGGCCGTCCCTTGACCAGTGGAGTGGACAGACGGTTGATGCAGGGGACATCAAAGTGTGGTGGTCAGGGGTCTGGGACAACCTGAGATTTAATGCCAGCTTAGGGAAGAGCTCAAGCTTGATGGTATCAAAAGCTGGGGTCCCAAAATACAGGCGGGGATTTAAACCATAGCAGGTCAGTCAGCTGTGTTGTTATTGGAATGTTGGGATGTTGGGGTGTCTGTGAAAGTAGAATGTTTGACCTGAGACTTACAGAAACATTCAAGATCTTTTTAAAAAAATACCTGAGCTGCATTGTACACAAACAAACAAAGTTTAAGATGGTATGGATTCTAGTATAAAGATCTTTCATTCTGAAATTTCCGTTAAAATGTTACAGTGTCTTACAATACTGGAGTGAGAGTAAATACCATAGCTGACTCCCAGTCTGAAGTCGTCAGCTTTACTTTTTTTTTTCACTTGCTACTACCGGTGTGTCCTGATTTACACACACAAGCAAAACCCTGATGTACAAAAACTGCAAACACATGCGAGCATACGAAAACTGCGTAAGTCGAATCTTTCCTGCGTGTAAATCGGCCTGCTTTAACGTACGTCAAGAACGTACGTTCAGATCATAATGTTACCTCGATGGCTGGCGTACTGACGTACGTCAAAGCAGGCCGATATACACGCAGGAAAAATCCTGTTAGCTGCTGTCACCGCTGGTGCACCACCTTTTTCCTCTGGGACATCTGCTTTCAGCTGTAATCATTTAACCACCTGTAGTCCTTACAGGGGTGATGACAGCCTTATAGCGCTTTTGACAATGACAAACGGCAGCAACATCCCCTTTAGCAGGGGTTAGGGACAAGGCATATTTGTGTTAAGTGGGAACAGACCTTCCGATACAAATGTAGCGACTGATTTTTATGGGTGTTAACGACGCCTTGACGAGAAAAATTTGTACAAAATGGTTCAGATCCTGGTGACATAAATTGAAAAGATAACAGACTCACAAAGCTGTCATGCACAAGTACAAACAGACTGCAAGATAAAAATGTTGTGGATTGGAACTGTCAAACTTTATAAGGATGAAAATAGCATCTTCAAAGTAAAAATTTGTGCAAGTCTTGGGATAAGAAAGTTTGTATCTTGTCATATCTAATTTTATATCATACCTGTGCATAATTATACATTTTCTTGTACCTGGGGGGGGGGAGGTGCTGCATAGAGATCTCTCAGACAGTAGTTGTATGTTCTCTATTGCTTGACCCTGTGCATGCAATTAGCCTTCGGGCATCATTTTGCAAAAATATTGATAAAAAATATATGTACATGTAATCCGGATAAATGTTAACGGAGGTTATATGTAACCACCACTGGAAGAGAAGCATGGCATTGTGTGTGAATCACATGTAACTGTGGACTGAAATAAACTCAATTCTTCTCCACTGCCAACCTACACGTAACTGCCTGCTCGTGCCCACATCAACGTATCTAAAGTAAAGGGCAAGATAGTTCCTCCAGTCTTTCAGAGCGACCAAAGTTGTTGACATTACATGTTCACAGTGTGACATTTACTTAAAGCTCTGACTGCCAAATGTGGACAAGGCTCCTAAGCTCTTAAGGAACTTACAACATAGCAACATGTTAGTAACACTGAGAGGCTCTAACCTCTGGCATGCGGGCTAAGCTTTCATGGTCTACTATCCCTTCTATTCAGACTTTGATATGGGTGATTTGAATCTTCAAAGTCTGTTGGTAGGTATTCCATGGGCCCTGCATAGCTTTGTTTTACTGCTAAGCATGCTGGCAGCAGATCTTTCTGGTTATATAAAGAAATCCCTAGAAGCACAGCCTGTCTGTGAAATTTTATATGATTGTTCCTTCAGACTTACCCCTGCAGTCTTTCTACAAAACATTGCCCAAAAAACACAATCCAAAATTGAATACAGATCTTTTTTCTCCTTTTTTGACAGCATTAAACCTAAATGATAGATGACCATAAATATTGTGTCTTCAATATCATAGAACCAAAAAAATATCTTCTTCTTCTTTTTCTTCTAGAGGTATGACAGGTAAAATGGTGACAATACAGTTACTGGGGACCATATATATACATGTAGTATGATTTCCATTTCTCTCTCCTTCCCTTGCATACCTAGAAGGAAACCGGATGCTTTTAACACTTAACAGTTGCACAGACCCACGCCAACATTCCCGTGGTGGAGGCATGTTCAAGTTCATATTTTCTGGCTCCATGCCAAATTCCAACTGCTGCAAGAATAATACAGAAGAGGAACTGATTGGAACCTACATTGATGCACTAGCAGGACTCGAAATCCTTTTTTTCAGCATACCTGCACTGGTACTGGTAAGATTGAAAATTACCTGCACCAGACAAATTTTACCTGCACTACTCAGACAATGAAGAAATATGGATCATACTAAAAACTATTCAAAAACCATTGCCATTATTTCTTTTATACTCTTCATATCATAGGTGGTAATGGTCAATGCGGCAAATAAAGAATCAACATACGTATTTGTATATATAAACCCAGTACATAGGCCAGTAGACATCAGAAATACCTGAACAGCCCCAATTTTACCTGCACTAAGGTGCATATGCACCCAGTATTTCGAGCCCTGACTAGGCAAGATTCCAGACTTGCCAGCAATTGTTTCTCCTACACGGTGAAAGTTTAAACACTGTCGGACTGGATGACAACACGCGCTCCTGGGACTTTCTCTGAAACTTTAAAGCTTGTCTCAAAGTAAACAGGGCGAATAGCTGGACCTGTTATGACTACAAGATTAAAGAAACAGATATGTCTTTGTTCACTCACAACTGACAGCTGTTGAAAACTTGACTGAAGTTTGAAAATACACAAACAGCTATGATTTAAAGTAGTTACCACGTAATTAGTTTAATCATAATATACTTGTAAGGAGTGGGCAAAAGCACCTGGCATCTGATGGTCAAGGTGGCTACATATTGCATTACGTATTACATATATAACAGTCATATTAGTAACATACATGTACAATGTCATGTATAATAAGTACATAATTGATCTGAGCAGTGGATTATATATATATATATATAACTTATAGCAATGTAATTGACCGTACAGATGACAGAAGTCTTTCGTTAGTATGTTTGTCTTGTTAAGCAATTTTCTTGAAATTTGTCTGAAATTTGTGATGGATTAAAGCTAAGTTATTGTTTTTTGAGGAATGAGTATCCTACACATACAGGTGAACAGATATGATCAAAGTTTCTTTCTATGACATTATCATTCTCACACCAATAACACGAAATCGAGATTTCAGACTTCTGGGAAGTACATTATGTACATGACTTCAGGGTTCTCCCCAGAAATTCAGAGTATCCCGGAGGAGGGTGCGCAGCACCCGATGCGACGCGCAAGCGCGTCGTGGGGGGAGGTCTGGAGGGGGGCGTGGCCCCCCTGCAGAGGGGGGAAGCTCTAGCATTTTTCTTTGTCCTGATACAAATGGAAGCCATTTCCTGCGACTTCAGGTTTTGTTCTTCTCTAATAAAGAGGTGAGAAAAATCTCCAAGCCAAGCTTGTTCTTGTACACAAACACACTTTATTACAATTATGTCATCTTGCTGGCTGTGGTTATTTTCATCTACCGTCCTGGAGATAAGAAGATACATGCAGGTAGGTACGTAAAGGTACACTGCACTATTAAAGAATCAACAAAAAATAAACAAGCTAACCATGCTGGATATAATCTGACAGAAAAAAAATATTGACATTTTGAAAAAATTGGGCATAGGTTCCCCGCTATGGCCCCTTACCGGGGGCCAACGGTGCCGTCAAGTTCAACAAGTGAAACAGTACACAACTTTAAGTCATGTATTTTCTACTTGGAACTTGAGGCAAGGCAATTATGGAAAAAATCTAGAGAAAATTGGTAAAAACCTTCTCACCTTTTTTTTTGTTACCCCTCTAGTTGACTATAATAAGTTACATGATATCAGCAACAAATGAGAATATTGACAGCAAAAATATGTGCACATTTATTTGGAAATATATAAATTTCCATAAACATTTTCTTGATCAAAATTTCAACAACATAACGTTAACAGAACATACACACTGATTGTATTTTGAACAGAAAAAAATTAAGAAAAAAAACATTTAATTATCTTTTTTTTAATTAGCACAAAATTTTAATTGTTTTATAATGCGTTTGCCTAAAAATCGATAATGTTTTACGTACTCATAATCTATTTTAAAGCCCGAAATCGGCGATTTATTCTGACTTTCGCAATGCGCACTTTGAACTTTGAACTTTTTCGGGGTCATGCAGGCGCGCATCTATTCGTAATATGGCGTCAATCGAGTCTCCTCGTGATAGCTCGAGGCCGTATTTGTGGACAAATTTCGGTATTTGTAGAGGTTTTGGAGGAAGAAGAGGAAAAATAAAGCCTCGTACGTTGTTTTCACGGGTAACATCGCTGTAATGCACGAGTCATTTTTCTCCCGCTTCGCCGAATTTGACAGAATGTCTCGCGCCGCCACGTGCTATTGGCTATTGGCGCGGTTAGGGGATTTTTCCACAGCTCGTTCGTAAACATTGTAGGCAATAAACTTATTCTCTGAGCCGTGGGCTTTGATTCACAAGGAAATCAGGTAATTAGCGTTGTTTACATGATTTTAAAACGCCAGCGGGGCGTCCGATGTTCCACTAATGACAGCGATTCCCTTGTAGCGATGTGCGAAATGGTCATTGTTGACGCGATTATCGCCCATTCACAAGTTTTCAGAGACAATGCCGACGGGAAAATAGACGCCACTCAGCCCCGAAATGAGCGAATTTTCACGAATTTTGGCAAAATTATCGGGAAAAATAGGGATGAAACACCCTAAATTTGAAAATGAGTATGAGGGCGCTGAGCTAGGAGTATCAGGGCGCAGCGCCCTTGTTCCATCGTCTGGGGAGAACCCTGTGACTTCCTGAATTCCCCCATGTCAATCTGATTCTCTAATTGCTGTTGCCCCCCCTCCCCAATTCTGAGACCTTTGACCTCCTGTTATTCTGCCTGTCAATCTTCCTTCATCCATGTGTTGTCAACCTACTCTATTCAGACAAGCAGATGCACAAACTCACTAGCCTGGTTACCAAACGTATTTGTAGCTCCCGGGTCCTACATCCCCTCTGCAAAAAATACTTTTGCGGAGGGGATGTAGGACCCGGGAGCTACAAATACGTTTGGTAACCAGGCTACAAACTCACAGCTCAGCCACCCAAAACAATACTGTACTTCCGTACTCAGAGGTAACAAAAACTTGTGCGAAAGCCGTGTAAGCCGCGTGCACTAATTAGCTGCAATTGCATGTTGCTATCTATGATTATAAAAGCATAACCACACGTGATTACACAAACATCTACACGCATTTTACACAAGACAAACTGGTCCCTCTGCTAAACCGCTCTCCTCACATATAAGACAGATGTGGACCACTGCAGCCTTTCACTTTGTTTTCTTTGCCCTGCCCTCCAGACTGACATTTATTTGCCTGCCAAGGTGACCTTGACCACAAGCAGTTGAGCGAGGAAGCAGAGATTTGAGAGATCACCAAAAAAGGACGTGGCCAAAGGAACCAACATACATGTATATGTGCATTTTGAAAAGACAATAACGTCTCGCAAGCCCATGCACATGGAAAAGAAAATACACTGTTTTGCTTATGCTGTGTTCTTCTTCTTGTTCTTCTTGTCCTTTTCTTCTGCTACTTTTACCCAACATGCTTCCAGAAGCTGTCGCATGTGTCTTGAGGGTAGATGGAGGATACGTAGACTTATTTTCTATAAGGCCATGTTGATTTGATTATATGGATGACATCCTCTGGGTACCCCAAAACTGATGCGAGCGTGCGAATAAAAAAAAAGTTTGGCAAAAAAAAAAGTTGGCTTCATTATGAAATCTACGTGGTCATGAAGGTTGAACAAATGACTAAACACACAGATTATGGTATGGCGAATAATAGACTCTTCATATTCATTGCTTCACATTTTCTTCTTCCTTTGGAATTTATTTTAGTATTCTACGATATTAGTATAGTTTTCCAATATTTTTTTTCTATTTATGGCATATATTTGCTCATTTTACAGCTGCTTTGTACGATTTCCAGTATGGTGCAAAACTTTTTTTTTTTTTGGAAACGAACGAAAATTGATGCGCGCGCGGATGTCATCCATATAATCAAATCAACATGGCCTAAGTGCTTTCAAAGTTATTTTCTCAAGGTTTTCTTATTCTACTCTATAACTGTCAACTCTCTGTAACTCTCAAATGTTTTATATAAAAGCTGGTTACTGACAAGAGTTTTATATTAGGATCTTGACCTTAGATCCGGGAGGAAGAAAAAATTAGTTCCGTCAGAAAAAAAACTGGATAGCATTACAGGTGGTCCTGGCGTCTCCATGTGCCCCACCCGGTAACCATCCTCCCAACTTGACCCCTGACCTGACTGTGTTCTGTTCTCTGTCAGCGGCTGCTAGTGAAAACATCTGGGTTTAACTTGACACAGACCGAAACATCGCTGACCTTGGATCAGGGAAGGTCAAAGAACAGAGGAAGGGAAAATCACCACAGACCTGCCAATTGACACCGGTTTCCTCTACGTCCAAACACACACATGGATTTCAAACTTTCTACCTTCTGCAACTGTATTTACAACTGTACAGCTGTAGTTTTATGGAAACATTTGGTAGTGTAAGTGATCACAAGTAGTGTCAGGCTACGGAACAAATTTCATAGAAACCAACTTTTTCGACCTCAACATCACCACATGAATGTAATTTACATCAAATATGAATGTCAGGTATGAAAATGAATATGTAATGCCAGATACATGTATGAAATAGACTTGTTTGCTTCTTTCTTCTTGCAACCTAATTTCAGTTTGGGCAACCTGTTTGTAAATCAATGTATATTTTGTAGCTCTTAACCCCCTCGGCACACCATAAAATTTTTCAGGTATACCCGTATACACCGTAAAATTCAGGGTTCAAGATGTGTCAACGCGTACTTTTGGTTTTATTATTTTTAAACCTCTTATGTAAAGAATAAACTAGGAAAACTATATATTGCTGGAAAGCTTACAATCTCAGCTTTCTAATAAAGGTAAAAAGAACATTCTATCATCTATCTGAAGACAGAAATGGTCATGGAAAGTACCAGAAAATCATAAGCGAAAAACCCCCAGGAAAAAAAATTATAGGAGAAAAGCTCTGTACAGGGCCAAAAATGTTTGTCACTTATCATAAAACTACATAGATATATCCAATAATACATACACAATACTGTTATGATGATAACTCCAATCAGTTACTGTCTTTTATAGCTGTTGAAGCAGATTTCAGCATACGTGCTATAATTCAGGGCTCAAGATGTGTCAACGGGTACTTTTGGATTATTATTTCCAAACCTCACATGTACAAAAATAAACTAAGAAAACTATACATTTCTGGAAAGCTCACAGTCTCAGCTTTCTAATAAAAGTAAAAAGAGCTTTCTATCATCAATTTGAAGACAGGAACAGTCACGGGAAGTACCTCAAACATATACGCAAAACTCCCAGAGAAAACAGGATCACAGAATAAAATCTCTGTTCAGGGGTAAATTATGTTGTTTATTCATCATGAAACTATTCCAGGGGATGCAGTAAAGGGTCTGGGGTTGGGATCTGGGTTTTCTTCCATAATGGACATCCAAATGCCATGCCATGGACCACCACCATCATCCTCACACGCATCGGCGACGTCACGGCTGGATTCTGGATGAAAATGAAATAAACACAATTGAAAATGAAATATAGTTGTAATTAAATGTTTTGTTGTAAAAGAATTGTAATATGGTATAATAATACCTTATTTTGTTCTAGAACAATTATTTTTATGGTTATAAATTTATATATAAATCTTATGTAGTTATAAAAAAATGAAAAAGAAAAAAAAATGTACCACTTTCTATCCACCATAATTCCCATAAGTACAATATTTATGTTACAAATTCTAAGTAATCTAACAATGTGACATTTAAAAGTTCTGGGCAAAATTCTAGAGCCTGTAAAGCTGACAATATGAAATGAAAACTAAGACAGAAATTACAACTGAGCAGTATAAAATAATTTCCCAAAGCTCAAAAATTGTCTGGAGTACAACGCCCACTTACGTAATTACGCCTGCGCCCCCCTCCCACCTACGCCCACAACATGTGCCTGCACTTCCCTTCCATACGTTGATTTACGTCAGTTTTTATCCATACTGCTCCAGAAAAATAAACAACAGATATATTTCCTAGCAAATGACACCATTTGAAGCCAATCCAGTACTAAATAAACAGAAAAGTCCCTCGGGGCGTGCTCTCGCAAGGACGGCCGTAAGATCGTTAGGCGTTACGCACAAAAACTGACGACGACGAACCATGTGCTAAGTCGCGATTCAGTTCATTATCCAGCAGAAAAAAAGCAACAAACACCGTAAATACCTTCTTCAGCTTCATCTGTAGCATCGTCATCGTCGCTAGCGTGTGCTTCAAGTAATTCGGGGCCGTCTTTGAGCTCCGGTTCGTGCTTTGAACCGCTCGTCGGCTCGCTATCTGCCTCGCTCGGCGAGCCAGTAATTTTCGCAAAATTCTTATCCAAAAACCCTATCAAAATGGCGATTTAGGTTCACGTCACATGATAAACAAGTTACACACGTTGTGATTGGTCTATTACCTTGTATTTACAAGCATTCTGATAGGTCATTTGGATAATAATGTTCCTATTGGCCGCTGGAGCAGCGGGAGATTCAAAAAAGGCCTAAATATAGGCCGATCGCGCTCTACCGGGAAGCCGAAATATCGGCCGATCGTCCCAAGGGGGTTAATGAACAACTTCAAGCGAGGCATGCTGGGAAACGACCTTGTTACAGACAGTGTTATGGACTTGACCTTCAGGTTGTCATTGACATTTGACCTTGCTTGGCAGGAGGAACAAGATGATCCCTGGACCTACCTGAAGACGTTAATTGTAACAATACCTTTTGCAAGACAAGCTGGATAGTATGTCTTATACTTAGTGTTTTGACTAACTGGCACTGACATATTGTAGTTCCCTGCTACAAATTTCGAAGAAAAAAAGCATTTACGGTAAGAACGAAAAGTAAGCAAAAGTGCAGATTCAACAAAAATTAAAACTGTTGAAACTTTAACTTAATATATTAAAAGCCAAAACCTTTAAGAGTTTTGTTAGTTTTCAATATGTGCATGCTCGCACGCATGCACGTCTAACGTTCCTGTTTGGTGTTTCTAAACCCCCTCCACACCCTCGGGCACACACAGGCTCAGCCCCATCCCCCATGCTGAGCCCACATGTGTTTATGCCCAGTGTCCTGGGGAGGGCGTCCTTCCTCAGATTTCCACTTTCACTGGACTGTGGCCTCCCTGTACCTCTCCCAGGGGAAACAACAACAGCCTACCAGCAACTGCACTACATACATGTACACTGAGCTTAGCCTGGATGCCAGACTGTATCAAGGGCCTACACAAAATTATACCACAGCCCTTCCTGAGTTACACCCTGAGCAGCCTGGATGCCAGACTCATACTAGTCATAGCACAAGAGGTGACACCAATCCCTTCCGGTTATATATTTCTTGGGAAAAAAGAAACATACATGTACAAGTATGTCTATCAAAAGTTAGCCCCGGAAACAGTCTGGTATCCAGGCTAATTTATCAGGGAAAACACACCTAAACCTCATGCTTTATACAGTTGTATTCTACATGTATATGTATGACTTTCCTAAGCTAAGGGGTCTGTCAAACCAACATGAAATAGAACAGGATAAATTATAATCTCCAGTTAGGATCTAAACTTAAAATTTAAATGTTTGAAGTCCAAATTGAGTTAGAAAGATTTTTGGAGAGAAAGCATCATGAATTTTTAAAATATAATTCCTGGATTTGGCTCCTTTTCAAAACATCATATTTGTGTAGCCTCCTTCGCAGCCTTGTCGAGCGGCGTTAATTTTTTTTCGGCGACCGACGCGAGTTATGTCGCAAAAGGACGGTTTGCAGCCAAGGGAGTTTGCCGGGGAGAGAAGGATTCGCCCGCTCAACAATGTCAGACATAACAATATGCTCAACAATACTGCCATATTGTGAAAAAATGTGGAGCGGGCGAATCCTTCTCTCCCCGGCAAACTCCCTTGGCTGCAAACCGTCCTTTTGCGACATAACTCGCGTCGGTCGCCGAAAAAAAATAACGCCGCTCGACAAGGCTGCGAAGGAGGCTAATATTGGTGACTTCTTCTTCAGGCTATGTCTCACCAAATACCAGCATCGTAAAATATATTCATAGCTTTTAACAAGTTATGTCACTTACAAACATACACCTAGTCTGCTAATGTACATGTACAGTGTGGTCCATGTAGCCTGCAGTACTGGAAAATCACTACCATATGATGGGGGATCAGAAGAAAGCCCGGCCCTCCAGCGAAGGATGACTTTCTCTGAACTTCGCAGGGTCTGTCTGATGTAATGTGGTAATGGAGAGGGCCCACAGGCAGGGGATAAGAAATCTATTAGTTGCACATTGTATGAAGGGGATGTTTTGATTTAAATCTATTGCTACTGCTGGTACAAGTTACTACATGGCTGGAATTGATCAAGGAACCATGGATGCGTTAGATGTGTTTGTTTAGTCACTTCCTCGCTGGGAAAAAATATGGTTTAAGATTACTTTGACCCAAAAGCAAAAACCTGATGGTACGAAAACTGCATATGCACGCGAGCGTACATACGCAAGCATACGAAACCTGGATACATCAAATTTTTCCTGCGTGTAGGTCCGCCTGCTTTGACGTACGTAAAGAACGTATACCAGCCCTAAAGGTAACGTACGATCTGAATGTACGTTCTTGATGTACAATGTACATCAGAGCTGGCTGTTTTACAAGCGGGAAAAATTTTACGTACGTAGTTTTCATACTCTCATGTGCATATGCAATTCTTGTACATCAGGTTTTTTCCGTGTATGTAAATCAGGTCTTAATTGTATATCCCTGACAAAATGGGCAAAGCATTATTATAACCTCAAACAAAACAATGTGGGAAGGGACCACCTGTCCAAATATTAATGTGATCACTTTATGGTGGTACTCCCTTTGATAATTTTTCCCACTGACACAAGCATTAAGAACCCAATTTTTTATACCACATTTTATTGCTTCCCTGAGTGCTCTTCTTAGGCAGTGTTGACTGTACATGTATTGTAATGTATTATAACTGATAACTTTTCTGACAGAAATCGTTACAACCTTCCCTTCTTATATCTGCTCAGAGATAAAATTGCAAAGTACAAATCCGAAGATAACAAAGAGAGGAAACGTTTCAAATCCAAAGATGACAAAGAGAGAATTCGAAAACTTTACAATCTTCTCTTCTAACATCTGCTTAGAGATACATTGTAAATGCTACATACAAATCCAGAAGAAGTCGAGAGGAAAAGATGACAGATTGAATTGAACCCCATATTTATCAGGCTAACAAAACCAGAAAACCTCCCTAACAAAGACATAATAAAAGATGATAAACCACTTCTACTGTTGTAACATACAGACTGTACATCTTATACCTTCTTGTTTTATTGGTCATGTCTACAAGTATGCAAGATAGGCTGGAACGAATATTTTAATGACAGCAAAACTAAATATTTCATGACTTGTGGCTTTTATGGTACACGTCAGTCATATATAACATAGAGCTGGATCTAAACTTTCAGGAAAAGTTCAATTAGTTGTTCCAGTAATACTTTCTTGTCCTGGTTGTAAGTCACTCCGTTTACGGGCTCCAACTTCTGCATCTGTTGTTGCTGATAACGCACGTCAATACAATCTCCAACACTTGTAGTAATTTATCTGTCATATTTCATCCATTTATTGTGACTGTTGCGTCGTAAAATTAAGTTTCTACTCTGCACTCAACATATTCTTATGCTATTGTACGAAAATGAGAACATCGAAGACCATAAGATGCATTACCAGGGGTCGAAATACCCCTCTGTGTGCAACTTGGTGCAAGTAAATTTGGTGTTGTGCAACTAATTTTTTGCCGGTATGCACCGCGGTGCAAGTTTGCTTTATCCGCTGTTACTACCAGAAGTACCTGTAGAAATACCATGAAGTTTTTATTAAAGTTACTACATTGTACATGAACTTTTGGTTGTGTTCGTTTTATTTTTGGTGGGTGCAACTATTTTTCTTCTGGTGCAAGTATTTTTTTTTTTCATCTGCACTAGTGCAAGTTGGCCCCAAAATCTATTTCGACCCCTGATTACCTATGTCGGAAGGACACTAATGAAGCCCAACCAAAAATGCAGTGACTAACTTTTTCGTGGTCGATCAAGGCTTTAGCACTGCTAGGTCCCCTCAGCCAATCAAGAGCCAGGATTTCTTGTGATTATATCCACATAGTAGCACAGTTGTTAGTTAGTGCACCTCTATCCCTTGGGGTAGGGGTGCTCTAACTAACCTTAGATGTCAATATCATAGACTATTATGTGGAAAAATTACATATATGCTTTCACTCTTTCATAACACTATAATTTATCATCCGTATTAGTAAGTTAATATGGCCTAATGGACTTACCAGAGATGAGAGCTGCACCCTACAGCTCAGGCTGGCGGCAGGTGGGAGTCTGTGTGCCTCTGGTCACTCCTGGAACAACAGAATGGTGAAAGAACTTTATTATAAGGGTCCACATGGGGGGATCCTGGCAACACTTAAGAGCAAATTTAGAAAGGGTGATAAAACGGCAAATTCGGGCAGGCCAGCAAGTAAAGGGCCCGTCACAATGCCAAAGATATGCGCGCTCCTCGGTCGATCTCAAAATCGGGCGACCTTTTGGCGATCAACAAATATGGCCAATGCTCGTCGACAATGTGACGCAGGCATTATATAAAGAACACGTTTCGCGTGTCAGCAAGCTTTGGGCGACTCCGAAAACTCGCCGGCGATCCCGAAAATTCACGCGATGTTCGACGAAACATCGGGCGTACTACTGCCGTAAATGGCGTTTAGAGCTCGCCGACTCATCGGCCGATCGATTTTCGCACAATGTGACGGTCCCTTAAATGAAGTTGTCTTGAATGAATAAGGCTAGTGCTTTGGAAGCAACTTATGGGGTATTCATGGGTTGTCTGGCAAAACTAGTGTGCAGACCTTGGACACTCCATTATGATTTTTGTGTAATCTGGCGTTCGAATATGCGATACAAAGATTTTTTCAATATCGCATGACAATGAATTCAGGGGAAGAAATAACGAACGACATTGAACAAAATCTCGCACTTCATGAAGAATTTCTCGACAACACTTTAAGTTGAATTAAAGCGACTGGCTACGATTAACGGTAAATTAAAATGACTCATACATTGTACTAAGCTAATCAAGTAGAGTCAACTTTTTCTGGCTTCTTTGTACAAGTGTAGGAACAAGGTTTGTCTATGCGCATCAAAAATATAGATTCATCCGTTGCATTTAGATATTCGCAGCATGGAAAATTTTCTTTGACACAGTTAAAGAGTACAATTCTTTCCTTATGATACACTCACTTTACAATGTAAGATAAAATGTCGTTCAACTTCAGAATCTGCTCAATTTAGGTCACAACATCGGCAAAATCTATGGTGGTTGTGCCTTCATGTTTTCGTAATGTACAAAGAGTTGGTGAGAAGCTGGGACATATCCGCTCTGCCTGTCTGTCTCCCGTCCCTCCAACAGGGAGGAACAACATCAAAGACTGGGGCAGGCCTCTGGTACAAATCACAGCCACAGGAGGGATGCAGGGAGAGACCTGCGCGGGGTTTTGGTGTGTAACCCAACTTTGTCTGCCTAACCTGATATGACATGCAAAAACACCATTGACAGTTTGTTGTATGACAGTTGTAGAAGACAGTGTGTTGAAGAGTTGGAGAGTACATCCCCCCCCCCCATAGTATATTACACCCTTATCTTACATGTATTTGATAAGACTATCACATGTACTTTAGATGAGAGTTAATAAATACATGATGTAGATATCATTGAACAAAACATGAGGCTAGACTAGTGACTTTACCAGTGAAGTAGTTTACGTGTTGGATATGCTTTCAAAAATTATAACCAAAACTGTGATTTCAGTCTCACATTATTTGACACAAACTTCAGTTGCTCACAATGCAACACACATCCATAAATTCACTGCCTAAATACTCACTCACTATCCAGCTCATGGTCCCATCCGTCGTTACCATCTTGTAGAGAAAAAAAACAAGATCTTCAATTGAAGGGTCTTCATTATGAACCCTTCAAATCCCACCTTAAATTTAGAATTTAGCGTAGAGCGTTGTCGGGACCCCCCCATGCAGGCCCTCGTCTATCCTCTGCAAATAGAACTACTGTAATTCACTTTGTCTTCACAGTAGCAAAATTTCACGGTCTGAGGAAAACGCACATGTTCACAGAACTTAATTTTCGGTGGCGGCAAGTGCAGTGACGGGGTACAAAAGATAAAATTATGATTTGATAATGGTAAATGATAAGTTCACATTATAGAAGTGACGGTGGAAACAGTGAACATGAAAGTACCATGAAAAAAATCTGAAATTACAGTAATCTTCCTGAAATTCACCTGATCAGTACAAATATATGGCATGACAAAGTCTTGATGGAACTGAGCTCAGGCAGTCCTAACAGAACTTTATACCCTTAAATACACAAAGCACAAAGCTGAGAAAATGCCGCTCAGGTCCCGAGGGTAGGCACAAATCCTGAGCTTTGCTGATCTCAGGTGATTCCTGACCTGAAGGAAATTGGTAAGGGACAGGCAGGAGAGGTAGAGTTTCACTAATAATTTGCACCTAAGACCTTTTACCTCAGTAAGTAGGCTGTGACAAATTTGGGAAGATCTGCACTATTTGCACAGATGGGGTGGTCCAGCACGACGGCAGAACGTACTGCGCCTGCGCAAAACCCTGATTTTTCACGTTTTTCGTTGGATGTTTGGTTAACGTTGCATCAAAATTTTGCCTGTTGCAGACAATATCTTTTTCTATACAACATCTGAAAACTACAGACAGGCTGTCAACTTTATATGCTCTAATACAACCTTATATAAGACGTTCTGCCAAAGTGCTATGCACAATACATTACGGGTTTCGCGCAGGTGCAGAACGTTCTGCCGACGTGCTGGGTGGTCCTTGTGATAGCATTAGACACAAACTTTTCAGGTTATGTTTTACCATCGGCAAGAAGAAGAAGAGGATGCAATCCATTACTAGAAGTTTGTCAGGCCCAAAGGCAAAGTGAAACCTAACTTTATAAAAGTTCCAGAATACTAGATGATGGCCTTTCATAATCTCCAACTCCAAGCAGATCTTTTGGTGGCTACAAGACGTTATTATTTGTTTATTGGTAAGACAGTATCAAATTGGCAGGGCAGTATCCCTTTGCCAACGGAATGGCTGGCATAAAAAATGATACCAGTACAAAAAAGAAAAGCCCGATAAAAAGGCCTAAAAACACATCAAAAACAAGCCGCCAGGGAGCCCAAAATCTAATCATTATGAAACACTGGTCACTTCAATTTTGGAATGTCACTTTCCGAATTTGCGGACAGCTATGTTGAAATCCCTGATTTTCAACTTTGTTATTCCTGCATGTACAGTAAACTTTTACATACCATTTGAAAGATCATATTATCTTCAGTACCAGGTTGTTTTTTTAAGGTCAAAACGTACATATTTGTCAAGATATTTCACTTTAATAGCAGCCCATCCTGTCGGTAATACACTACATCCCGGCGGGATGGACAGCCATCCCGCACCCACCCCGCATCCAATTAGCCTCATGAACACCCCATGAAAATCACTGAATTAATGAGAAATCACATCTTCACACCAGTGCAATTAGCAAGTTTGTGATAAATTCATGAGAAGTTTGGGTTCAATGGTTATTCCCGCCGGGGCTGAACAGTCCTAGGGGGAAATTAACCCTCCCGCGGACCGACTCCACTCCCAGGCCTGAGCTATTCCCTTCTTTTGCCGAATTCTACGATCCGTACCCCCATATAGTAGGAAGGCCTGGTGGAGGCTACAGTTATAGGCCTACAGACTAAAAGTAAACCCAAGGAGGTTTAAAAAATAAACACCAAACATACATGCTTCCAGGTTAATGGTGCTAATTTTATCACTTCATTATAGCTCTGTGTGTATTCTTGCAGTTTTTCTATTTTTTCAGGATTTTTTTCATATGAAAGATACAAATAAGTCATGGAGATCTAGCATAGCCCGGAATAGATGTGATTGACCAGTTAACCTGCTCCACTGGAGTGCCATATACAATCCAGTAGGTCCAAACAGTCTTTGTCCACCAAAACCTAGCTCACTCACTGTACTCTGTAGGATGAATTCTAGCAAGGAGGTTATGTGACCTTCATTACATCAAAAAGGTCTCTTTTCTACCTCCATGATTAGAATATAGAAATGCTAAATAGTAAATCTGACCAAGGAGCTTCTACGTAGAAGCTCCTTGATCTGACCAAGGAGGTTCTAACCAGATGAAGGGCCAAAAAGTCAAATTGAATGTTTTGGTAATTTATTTTCAAAACAATCATCTACCTTTAGTTAAAGTTTCCACAGTTTCTATGAAGTGTTGAAAACCTAGGATTTGTTTACAAGTTGACTTTGTTTTGGTCTGGACTCTGGAGTACTCACTAGCATTGACTATTACAGTAGATAAACACTTAGTCTGGTCTAATAAGTGTCGATCGGTTGAAATAGATACAAAAATAAGGAAAATTTTGTCCAACTTTAAGATGCCCCAAGGGGCCAACTCCTACCATATGGGCCTAAAAATAAACCTCATTATATAATATCTCATTTTGGAACTTTGGAACTTCTAGCTTTTAACATGGAGGTAAAATAACAAGGTTCCTTTTTGAACCTCCTTGCTTTTAACAACAAGTATATATCCTGTAGGATTTACATTCTTATTCTTAACCCTTCCAGTGAATGCCTGTCATGACATTAGTTTATAATCTGAATCTAATCTCATACTTGTTTTTTTAAGTTAACATAATCTGAAACCTTTTGTTGAGTAGAAAATCATAAAGTTTTCACATGTTATATCTTTTCCGGGCTCTTCTTCCAATGGGTGACCGTACCAGTAATTCGGCGTGAAGCCCAACAATACTCCCTATAGGATAATTGGTATCAACTTGATAATCAGGATAATTGGGCTGAGTGACATTTGCATGTCAAGAACAATAGATGACCTAGTTTTAACCCGCATAACAATAAACCTGGAGCAGAATAATTACCGGACGGGTACAGTGTTGAACAGAAATAGAATAATTCCCTGCTTTGAAAACAGGTTCAAGTTGTAAATATTAGCTAGGCTTCTTACATCTAGTATAGGCTCGTATACTAGGATTTTGTTGCCAAAACTGGAAATATCTGGAACAAATTTTCCCCAAATGTTTCAATCACATTTTCAACTTCACGGTAAAAAAAACATGGCCTGCCTGCACAAGAATTGCCCATATATGGACCAAAACAAACTTTAAGACATATCTTTGTACAAATCCCAGGTTTTTCAATTTCGAATTTGTTTGACATTAATAATGTCACATGTGAATGTTGCTTAGGCAAACCTTTTAACCATATTGGCTTAGATTCTAAGGAATGTTCTAACATTTTGTAAAGATTTTAATGACTGAATGCTGAAACATTGGCATGAGCCAGGTTTTGGAAACCAGTTGCATACAAATTTAATGCCATGGATACTTGTTAATGATGCAGCCTAGTATGTAAATGCATGGAGGTAGATGGTACATATAGCTGCAGTTACCGGGCACAAGCTACCCAGCACAATTGTTGAGCATGTAGTGGGCAAATATAGTCTGACTTAAATAGCTAAGATTGTTTTTTTCCACTTTTTCAGTAAGCTTTGATTGAATCTAAGATAATGCCTTGAAAGTATAAATAAAAAGTATACATAGAACTATTGTTTCCGCCCTCCGGTCAAGTCGATGTTTGCGTTAGGCTTTGATGCCAAATTCCTCGGAAATGAGCCCGATTGTGACGTCACACACCCCTATGCTGGCCGAGTACCGCACGCGCTACCAGCGATATGCCAGCAGTTTCCGCAGATTTCCTTATTTGGGAAACGAACATGACTTGCACAGTTTAATCTACAAGAGGGGAAGATGGCAGACATTTTGATATCTGTTTTGGCACTGTGCAACAAATTTTTACTGAATTTACAGACAGTTTTGTGAATGTGTGTCTATTTTTTTTGTCTCAGAAATATAAAAAGATACTCACTGCTGGATGTATCATTCTATAATGACATTTTTGCCAACAAAACAGACTTTTTAAGCTCCATGATAGTACAAATTTTGTTGTTCCGGATCCTTTTTTAAAAGATTACATTTTTAATTTTTATATTTCGATCCAACTATTATAATCATTGCTTTCTCGGGATCATTTTGCACAAGCCACCAAATGATCTGCTTGATTAATTTGCCTTCTCCTAGGAATCGTTGCTACTGCTATCTGTTTCTTTGCCACCAAGGAGTAGAAGCTCCTTGTTGCCACTAAAAGTAAAAATCCTGCTTCTTCGCTCTCAATTTCCTGAAAATTTGCTAAAATGAAAATCAACCCACTCAAAGTTGTCGTTTTCTGGGCAAGTCATATTGAAACTGACCAGGCGAACTCTAATAACAGCAGGATATCTGTTGTATTTAAACCTCATTGGTCAGGATAAGTAGTGAGTTCATTTCCAGTCACCAGTTTTCCGGCCGAAAACAAATGTCTCAAGCCAACCCAAGCCAGTGCGCATTATGCAAATTGTCGGTAATTGGCACCTCAACATGAAGTTGGCACTTAACACCTGAGGTGAACATCTTTGAAAAGACAGTAATTGTGTCCTTATTGTGGACAGTGTAATATGAGGAACTTGGTCATAGCATGGTCATAGCAAGACCAGCTGTATGTTCTTACATCTCAATTGTTACAATTAGAAGGAATTTCTATATCAGTATATGGCCTCCTTTAGTTAATATTGATATTATGGTAAAATTCTAACAGCTTTGGGGTATCAGGACACTTCAGCCCATGGACATAGGAAACAGATTGAGCTACCACAGTTACATCTGAAACAGAAACAAGCTTAAAATCCCTCAAAAAAAATGAAAAAGTGCATGGTGGGGTAAAAATCTGTCATGATGATGTACTATGTTTGAGAATCCACAACTGCCCGTAAGTGCATCGGCAATCCTCAGTAGCGACCACTTTTCTTTGTCAAAGAATTTCAACTTGTAGTTTGAAGTTTGTTGTCTGGCCGAATCAAGTATGGGAAATCAACATGTTGACTATAGATTCATCCATGTTTAGATTCATCGAAAGATGGATTGTAATTCAAGTCCTATCGAACAGACATACATGTATTCCGTAACTAACGGACCCTGGGCTGAAACATCCACGGTCTGAGGCCGAAATGTCCTGATCGGCTGGGGGCCGAACTGTCCATGGGTCAAAGTCTCCGAAATTCCAGCTTTGGCTTTTCTTTTTCACCTCTGAACATTCCTATTTGACAATGACGTTCTCTGCCACATACTTAGTAGGGCACTTCTGTCAGCTGACTCAGGCCTTCAGCCTATTACTGTACTACCGGTAGTGTCATGTAACTACTAACTTGTATAACTGTTACCGTACGTGTTTGTAAGCTCTTCTTTCTTTTTTTTGTGACCTTTACTTGGTGAAAGGGGCTAATATTAACAATAAGATTGTTAACAGAAGAGTGTGAAATGTGCTCTCCTTGCTTATTCTTTGCCCTGATAAGGCCATAGCAAGTAAATTTTATGGATGACATCCTCCGGAGACTCCAAAATTAATGCGAGAGGGCGAAAAAAAAACAAGGCAGGCCAAAAAAAACAAGATTCCTTCATTTTTAGATTTTTAGATCGTAAACCTCGTTGAACAAGAATTTAGGCGGTAAAACATGATATCATACCCAACAGGTCTTCTGTCGCTGTATTCAACAGTATTACCTGTTCTTGCAGATGTGTCTTTATTAAATAGAACAAAAAAAGAGCTTGCTGTACCATCTTCAAGGTAGATACTACACTCACTGGGTATTCATTTGTAATGGAACACACTGGACTGTCATCACTTGCCATCAAACACGAGGAATTGCGCCTCAAGTTTGCTGGATCCCTGGTGGTCTCTGAGTTTAGAGACTGGCTACCAGGCAGAACACAGGGCTCAATCACTGACAGAGTGACTCATAAACCGAACTGTCTGGAAGCCATACTCTACCTACTAGTATATTGTGCCAACTGTTACAACACCGATTTGTCTCTAAAACAACTTTGAAAAAAGAAGTGACTAAATAAAATTTTCAATTATTGTACAAATGGTTTTGATTCAGTGGCAACATCACATATAAAATGAATAAAATGCAACATTGTATCAAAGTAAAAATAAAAGAATAAATCAGAAACCTTGTCTTGCAGATGTTCATGACATATTTGCCCTTTTTTGGCATGTTGACCACCGTCGCAGGGCAACAAAATTTCTTGTTTTTTTTTCTAAAATCAGGCGAAAATCAATGCGCGCGAGGATGTCATCCATAAAATTTACTTGCTGTGGCCTAATGGGGATTTTGCACATCAATCGCCAATCTGAGGTCATCCTGGCGGGATCCCGGCGGGATCCCGCAAGATCAACTTGATCCCGGCAGTATGACCTACATTGATCAATTCACGCCTTCCACTCCTTTCTATTGGGATTTTGCACCTCTTTGACTAGAACTTTGATACCGCGGGATGAAATCACCCCGCAGGTTTTAGTGGTTATGACAGTAATTTCCCGGCGGGATGGGAATTTATCCTTGCGGTATAAGAACTTCACACTGGCGGTATTGTGATTTGGTCCTGAAGGGATCATTTTGTTCCTGGCGGGATGTTGAAAAAACCGCCAGTATGCTTGCATTTTCTATAAATGATATCTAAAGTTATGAACACTGCAGAACAATAATTTTCATACCACTATACTCCTTACACCAAGAGCTACGCACTGATGTCAAACTTGAATGTAAAACATTCATTTTTTCTTGAGATTCCAAATGGCTAGTGACTTTCCAAAATTGAAATGACCAGTGTTATGAGGTCTCATAAAGACCTACCTACCCACCTACCAAGTTAAATGGCAATCCATCTACAGCTTCTCGAGTTATTGTGCTAAACCACATACGTGCATACATACACACATACACGTGTTACCAAAAGCATAGCCTTCTGGCGAAGGTAATAAGACAAAGCCTAAACCTCTGTAACTTGGTATCCAGTCTAACGCGATTGGGGCAGGTTTTCTTCGGGCCCGCTGAAACTTTACCCTGCCCGCCACAGCAAGGCTCCCTGGTAGGATTTTCACAGGAAATTAATTGGGGCAAACTCCTATCACAGCCAAACTCCTATCACAGGCGTAACACTACTACCAGCCTCTAGTCTAAGCTCCTATCACAGCCAAACTCCTATCACAGGCGTAACACTACTACCGGCCTCTAGAGACCCTGCCCCAATCACGATTTGACTGGATACCAGGTTAAAACCTCTGCTTGGAGAGTATGCCTTTCTGTCAGATTGACAACCACATGATAACTGTCAGGCCTGCAGGAGTAGCCAGTGATATACAGTAATGTTAGTGACTTGGCACACTTGTCATCAAACAACTGGCTGAAACACACATGTTGGAAGAAGGATGTACATGTACAGTGTGTGTCACTCCACTGTCATCTGGTGGCCACTTGCCAGCCATGGGGGTGTCCATGGGCTATCTAGAATATAGGGGTAAACAGTCCAACTAGTGAAATAGGCCAGAGGCATACAGAAATCAGTCTTTCCCATAATAAATGTTATTCTCATCCATTCAAAATCTATTCTGACTAAAGAGCCTAAAGGAGGATCAAAACAGAGGGGAATCCAAGCCAAAACATTGCAACTTGACAGGCAGGGCTTGAAATACCACCTGCACATGCATGTTAGTGCAGGTAAAATTGGAGCTGTGCAGGCAGTGGTTCCTGAACAGTTTTTAGTATGGTCCATATTTCCTAAATTCAGGTATAGTATAGAGTGGTGCAGGTAAAATTTGTCTGGTACAGGAAATTTTCAAAGTTACATGCACCAGTACAGGTATGCAGAAAAAACTATTCATGCCCTGACACGTAAGTTTTAATTAACAAAATAATCCATCAATCAACCTTTTTAAAAATGCTCGAAAAAAGTTATCAGATCTCTAATACGCTTACCTAGCCTAGCCTATTGCAGCAGTACCACGCTCTCCTAAACTCCAAGATTCCGTGACCAATTTTGTTACCTCAGCGTTCCCTGATATCCTTAGCTAACCTCTTGGAGAAATACCATGGAATTCTGACCTCTAACATCTCAGTAACATTAGACTGAGGAATGCCTTCTTTAGGGGATAAGGCCACACCAAGTAATATTTATGGATGACGTCCGCGCGCATTGATTTTTGCCTGTTCCCAGAAAAAACAACAAGAAATTCCGCTTCCTGTAACTATGACCAAAGATGAAAGAGTCACGAAAGTGCGGCGAATCGCAAGATAAAGGGAAGATGGGATGAAAGGAAAGAAACAGAACAGGACGACAACTGCTGTTCCACTAATTTATTGCTATTTTCATGACAAATAAAAGACTTCTTGGTTGTTACACTATGTTCTCTCATTCAATTTGTGTCCTAACATTTGCCGTCCCTTATAATATTTCAAATCTAGGCATCTTGTTTTATCGGCCCTTCTTGTTTTTTTTCCGCGCTCTCGCATTAGATTTAGGGTCTCCAGAGGACGTCATCCATAAATATTACTTGGTGTGGCCTAACAGAAGGAGGTATGGAAATCTTGGTTTCCTGCCATCCAAATGTACAAGATGTTATTATTACCGTGGGTCAGGGGTCGTGACCTTTAACCTGCCTGGAAATACCTTCCCATCAGTCATGGGTGGAATACTGTCTCAGCCAGGCTTGGTGACTTTTTGACCCGATCGTTTACACGCGAGCAAAAATTAAAACTGTGTATGCACGTGAGCGTTTGAAACTGCATATGTTGAATTTTTCCTGCATGTAAATCCGCCTGCTTTAACGTACGTAAAAAAACGTACATTCAGATCATACGCCAGCCGTCAAGGTAACATATGATCTGAACGTATGCTCTTGACACACGTCAAAGCAAGCCGATTTACACGCAGGAAAAAATATGAAAAAATATGACGTATGCAATTTTCGTACACTCACATGCTTGCATGCATACACAGTTTTCGTACCGTCAGATTTCTGCCAGCATGTAAATCGGGTCTTTGAGACAAGATGTGTACAAAAACTTTAGCAAAATCGCCTCTCAATCATTCCCGGCACAAACTTTCAGGGCCATTTCAAGGTTAGGAGTGCCTCTGTGCAGCAATATTTCACTTTTATATGGTCTTTGAGTCGGTTAAAAAATATCAACCGTGAAAAAAATTCTAACACCTAAGAGATGTATAAATCCAGCAAAAAAAATACACCAAACACAAAACAAGCCCCCAAAGAACTGCCAAAGCCATGGCTTCATAATTGACAAATCAGGTTCTTTTGACCTTGACCAAAAAAAAAGGAGGAAGACTACACAACGCTGTAATGTGTTTCAGATGGAAAACAGGTTATTCAAGTCAAAGGCTTGTTAACCCAAGGTTTTCTTTTCCGACCTCAGCCTCTAGACCGTGCATCCTTACTATCTATCAGTGTAGCCATAAACTTGAAACGACAGGATGACCTTGGAATCCCTCGTTCTCCGCCTAGTCTACAGAAGGGGGAGGGGGGGTGAAAAACAGACTTTGTGCCTGAAGGTGACAGACAGTCTGTCACCAGTGTGTATGAGATTACAAAGTGCCTTAAGCAATGCCAATCGGATTTGCTGTTTCTTGGATCTGTGGAAAACTTTCTGAACTGGAAGATTTGAATGAAAACTGAGGTGACAGCTGAGCATGTCGGCAGAACGTACTGCACCTGCGCGAAACCTGCATTTTTCACATTTTTTGTTGGATGTTTGGTCAAAATGTAGCATCAGAATTTTGCCTGTTGCAGGCGATATCTTTTCCGACGCAACATTTGAAAACTATAGACGGGATGTCATCCTTAAATACACAATTGACAAATACAACCTTAAATTATAACAAATAAATTAGATGTTCTGCCGAAGTACTACTGCTTGGCACAATACATTACAGGTTTTCCACAGTCGCAATACGTTCTGCCGATGTGCTACTTTGGTATGTTTTAGAAAGTGAATATAGTTGGTCGATAAAGTTTTCCTCCAAGTCATCTGTTTTTCTAAATCTTCATGATAGATATCTACTTTAAAATGTTTGACAACTAAAAAAATGCATTAGTGTGACCTGGACTGTGTATTTTATAGGCCTAACTGAGTGTGTATTTTGTATCACACTCACATTTGAATCTGCCAACACTCACTCACTTTACTATCCAATTTAACGTCCGTTGACAGTGTTGTTTCCCATCAACGGGAGTTGGACGTGCTTGCACATTGATGCTGAGGCTTGATGGCAGCCCGCCATTTGCCCCTATCCTGTGGGTTCACCCTGTGTAAGTTGAGGTGGTGGAAATCCTCCTTAAATAACTTATCAAGATCGCATAGCCCCAACATGTCCAGTAGTTACCTGTGACTAATTATGAGGAAGTGCAGGTGTTTGACCATGCATGACTTCATGTAACAGGATTACAACAAGTCTACCAGATTACTCAGTCATTTACAAACAAGTTACCAGATTACTGTAAATGCGTTTACCTTTCGCAGTGGTTTTATTTTGCGATAGGAGGTTAAATTCGCATCATTTAAATTTGAAACAATTCCGTAATGCAGTAGAACTATAAAACACATATTTGTGGTATTATGACTTTGTGGTAAGAGGTCACCGCGAAAACCATGAAAATAAACCAACCGTGAAAGTTACTGTATTTACGGTATTCCTCCCTATCTGCCCAAATCTGGTCCAGTGTCATGTTTATTCACGTTCTCCCCCTGTTAACCCCCTACAGCCAGTTGTCCCGCTGTTCAATGCTGTTACAAATGTTTACAAAGACCAGGACAAACAACCCTCCCCAGTAATTGGTGGGTTTTTTGTCCACATTCAAGTCCCAAGTAATTGGGGAGAAAAACATTCAACAGCTACAAAGGGGGGTATGCCTAAATACCTCAACCGCCCTCAACCCCCCTCAACCGCCCTCAACCCCCAACTTCCTGGGCTAATATGCAGTGTACATGTGCTAAGAACCCTTGTTTACACTCTGTATACATTGTCTATACGATTATAAATAAAAATCACATAGTAACGTCTAAGTATTTGCGATTTTTTTCAAGTTATAACAGTTAACTTTTAATATATCATAAGTGGAGTTACCGTTTTTAGGGAGTGATACACCCCGCAAAATATCCGCCCTAAAGTATTGAGTGCTAAAATCCACCACCAGAAACATGATGTTTAAAGAGGTTTCCCTCTATATCTGCTGAGTTTCCGTGCTGCACAAGCTTTTTCACTTTCCTTATTTTGACTTGAAACTTACGGCACGATGCGTTCTGCCGGCGCGACGTACGTAAACAAACAAGATGGCGGACCCTGTTCCTCGGGGGCACGGCGCGCCGTAAAAAAAACTGGTAAAACGCCAGAGTTACAGTGATTTTCCTATTTATAATTGCATAGGCAATGTATCCAGAGCGTTAAAAAGCGTTCTTAGCACATGTTCACTGCATATTAGCCCAGGAAGTGGGGGGTTGAGGGCGGTTGAGGGCGGTTGAGGTATTTAGGCATGCCGCTACAAAGGGCACCACAATGACTGGTGAAAAGAGTCACTACAGACAGGTTATATGGACTCTACCAGGGCAACAATGGCTCTATTGGAGTCAGTTTTCACACATATAATGATATTGAAGCGCGAAACGCTCGTTAATTTTACAGGCCCACCAGTCAAGAAAACCACATGGGTATCTGGACAACTAGTAAACCTTCAGGTGGAAGGGAAATGGCTTTTGCTAGTTTTCTTTGTGCCTTTGCTACTAATTTTATTCTATTCAAACATAAACTTGACACGCTATCATACGTTCACCCATCAAATGTAGCAACCAATTTTTGTGGACCATTTATCAGACTTCCTGGGCTCTTTTGTCCATTATCCAATAGTCTCTCTACCCGTCCGGACCAAAAAATTATCTCAACTCACGGAGTCTGGAAGAGACTACACATCCAAGGCCCAGCAAAAAGATAGCAAAAAGACAGCATAATAACATTATCTAAAATTATAAACTAGTTAGAAAGACACAGTGCAGTTTTATGGACTATACCTGGACAATAAGAGACACGTTTCTTCACACCAACTTAGCAATATCAAGGTGTGAAATACACATTTGTCTTCTCTATCTCTAACAAGCCCATCAACAAGGAAACCACTCCTGCACTTGGTTTATATGGAAATTGTTGGCGTCATAGGCTAGCTATACTGACTCAACCAAGGACTCAGTAAAAGTTCCTTCTTCCCACCAAATGGTATAAAATACCCATTCTTTATTGCTTGTTCTAAAAAAAAAAAAAGCCATTCAAAGTGACTCAAACAATACGGTAATTCAGACTATTGTTCTTCCCAACCACAATGATACAATTTACAAAGGTGTGAAACACTCGTTTACACAGTACAGAGAGCCTACTACATGTACAGTGTCTAAACAACCAGAGTTTCTGCCTTATACAAGTACCCAATTTATACACGAGCAAAAGCCTGATGGTACAAAAACTGCGTATGCACCCAAGCGTCTGAAAACTGCGTATGTCAAATTTTTTCTGCATCATGTAAATCGTATGTCAATAGTTCAAATAGTACGTTACCTCAAGGGCTGGCATTCGATCTGAACGTATGTTCTTGACGTATATTAAAGCAGGCCAATTTACTCGTAGGAAAAATTCGACATATGAACGAAATGAAATTTCAGTACGTTTGAATACGTACGCAGTTTTCGTACTTCAGACTTTGCCCTCATGTAAATTTACCTTAGCCACTGTTTCTATGAAAATCACTCACCGATGAAAATAGTTCAAGCTTCTCCTTTTGTCCTTGGACATTTTTCTACTGCTTACAGTATTTCCACTCCAATGACATCAAAATGTCTGCTTTCACAGCCCAACAAACATTCCAGAAAAACCCTATGGTTACCAGGGCCCCTGGTGATTAAACAGACTCACACAGCGAAACAAATTATTGATATGCAAAGCGTAGCATAATACCTGATCTATTAGCAGATATCATTAGTTGATAATCTTCTTAAATCACCAAATCTTTTTTCTGCTATCCTGGTAATTTCCCGTGCTGCCTAGTAAATAGAGACTAATCAGTGGGGGGTTAACAAGCACGTTTAGACCCCGTTTACATTCATTTTTCCTATCCGAATAAATGAGCTATCCGAATAGAAAATAGTCTATTCGAATAATTTTTGGAGTGTGAACGCTCCAAATCACTTAGATTTTGCCCGAATCGATTCCAAAATAATCCACCTCGCGAGGTGGTTTGAGACACTTGCGGCGGATTCGAATCGGACGAAACCGCGAATGTGAACGCGAAGTGAATAGGATTTGCTGGCGTGACGTCATACATCCGGGTACGCGTCGCGCGAAAAACACTTCATCCCACGCTAGATTGTTACTTCATCCCACGCTAGATTTTTGCTTTGATTTTAACCACCGCGAATCGTCAAATGTCCGGAAAAAAGAAGGGGTCCGCCTCCACATGGACCCATGACGAGACGAAGCTACTGCTTTCCTTGTGGGGCCGGGAGGAAACGCAAAACAAGCTGGGGAAAGCTCACAAGAATAAGGATATCTACGATGACATTGCACGCGGCATGGCCGAGCGTTGCCTCCTCTCAGCCAAAGCCCGACGGCCGCGCTCCCTTCCTCGATTACAGATCAGTTTCCACAGAAATAGCAGCACCAAAAGCTGGGGCATACTTATTCCCGCCATCTTGTGGTTGACCTCAACCTCTGACCTCTAGCTCTGACCTTTGACGAGCGCCGCGTAGCGATATTCCCTGAAACGCCAAGCGAATCGCTTCAATCCCCTCGCGTGCGGACGCAATTCGGATCGGCGAAAAGCAGTGCGAACGCTCTGTGGATTCGTTGTCGATTCGGATAGACTATTTTCTATTCGGATAGCCCATTTATTCGGATAGGAAGAATGAATGTAAACGGGGTCTTAGTCTGGGCGCGATTAAACAGGAAAATCCTGCCTGCAAATTTGTCTGGCGAAGGGCGAAAAATAAAACACCACCGTGAAACACAGCAGGGGAATAAACAGACACAAGAAACATTATCTTTTGTTTAATAACTAGATGGGGAGGAGATATTGTCTTTGGTGAGGGTCTGCATGCCTTTTTCCGTGAGGCGTAGCAGGTCATTCACCGATAATCGTAGGTGGCCGCTTTAATTCAATGTAAGCATTGTCGGGAAATTCTCTGTGACGGTCCGCAGACTAGGTTTGCCCGACACCCCCATGAATACAAAAGAGAATTCCAGTAAAGTCATTCCCAAATCCTTACACAAGAACAACTTAATTTACCGTTGCCGGCCTGCCTGAATTTACTGTTAAGCATTGTCAGCCTCCTAAATTTACCATTAAAATTGCCGGGATCCCCCTATGCAGACGCTCTTTGGACAGTTTGGTGTGTCTGTCTGTTGGCCCCCATTTCTGCATACTAGTACTAAGAAGCTATGGATGGATTGTGATGATATTAGGTATGTGGGTAGGTCTTGGGTAGATGAAGTTCAAAGTCAATTTTAATCCGACTAAATGCAATCAAGCGATCAGGAAACAACGGCATATAAAGCCTGCAGCCTTATAACATAGCTACTTGTGTCCCTTTCCAGTGTGTATTCTGAACCACCAAACCAACAAACACCATCATTGTTTACACACTTTTCAAATCATCTCCTTCCTGTTGACACAACAAACAAGCCATGTCAGGACCTACATGTACACATGCACCCAGGCGTAACATGGAAGACCGTCCTAGGATGTCTCCTAGCATGTTTACGTTTCGTGTAAACAACATGCAGACTGTTCTACCCAAGACAATGAGCAAGTTCAATGATAGAATACAGAACTGTTCTGAACTGCTGAATTTGTCCACTTGCCTGATTTATTTTGTATTATGTAATGTTCTTCTTGGACGTCTAACCTTCATCAACATACTAAAACTGTTCTATTCTTCCTCTGTCTAGGCCAGCCAGCAGGAAGAGAAAACAGAACCAATATGGATGAGCACAAATATATACCTTTCTCAGAGTTTCCATTCATATATGTGACTTTATATAATGTGAATCATTACAGCCAAGTCAAGCTTTTTTAATCAAAGTTTCTATTAGCAGATTTTTATGCTGTATCTGGACTTATTCAGGTGTAAAATAGAGGGTCATCCTACCTAGGATGTCTCAAACCAAGTCAAGCTTTTAGAATTTGAAGCAGCTATTCAACAATCAAAATACTGTAACTCTTGAAATCTTCACAGTGACTTTACAGATAAGTTTTTGTACTCCAGTACTGTTTCAACTTCAAACTTTAACACCTCAAAAACATGCTTTCCACTCCTAATGCGAAATTAAATCCACATAAAAATAAATGAATTTACAGTACAGAATGAAAGGGCAATTTTGCAGGTTTTCTGCCATATCTGGACCTACCCAGGTGTATAATGAAAGGTCATCCTCCGGTATCTAAGGCCAAATAAACTTCATTTCATAGGCGACATGTGCGGCTACATCAATCCTGGCCCGCGTCCGCCGCAAAAATGTCCTTCCATTCGTCAGAAGGGCGGTGATCCGATGTTCGCACCGTGGTAACAACCCGGAAACAAGTTGACACAAATCGATAAGTCACTGCACGCAAATCCCTTTCGTAAATTGATAAGATAGAGGAATATGCCCTAAATGTCATAAAATCAATGAAAACAACTTGTAATCAGGGATGGCAGACTTCGCTCCCTCAAACAGTAGGCACCTGCGATAAACCATATAGAAACTGCGCTGCAGAACACACATGAACAGACAGACACAGAAACAGAAACACACACACACAAACACACACAGACACACACAAACACACACACAGACAAACACACACAAACAAGCCAAAAACTTCATTCCCTTGGAGTGAGTGAGGATATATAATTGTAAAACAACGTATCATAAATTGTATTTTTTTTACTATCATTGGGTAAACCTGTATATATCGCCTGGAGTAACATATTCTACATTTGTATCTTTACAATGTGACGTCACAGAAGTGGTGGATTGCTCATTCCTTGATAAAAGACTGGAGTTGGTCAGTCAAATATTTGGGCAAGTCCAATTTTCTTGTGTTTCAAATTACAAATTATGTACAGTTCAACCTTGATTCAGAATGACTTCTACCAACACAGATGAACTTTCAAACTAAGCCGAGGTCCATTCTTGTTTATCTTGAATCAGAGCGGACAATTTGAGTCAAACATCACAGGAGCTTTGGCCCATTAGTAGAAGCCATTATAACGATAACACCGGTAAGACAAAAGGTACAAAACCACTTCCTACAAGGTCAAATATGGACAACTAGGAAGGTCAGGAAGACAGACAGATCAAGGAGACGGACACCTTGATGGGCAGCTCCTTTAAGATGTTTGAACAACCTGTCTGCTTGCATGTAAGGTCAACCCAAGGTTAATGGTAAGGGGGCGTCGGCAGCCTCTCATCTGGGGGTTCTTGACCTTGAAAAGGAACACCCTGAAGACTTGTTGGTATTCTAACATGGTGGGCAGGCTGCTCTAAGAATAACACCACTGTGAAAACTCACCAACCGTGTAGAACATGAACACTCGCTGTACTGTTCTAACGCTGTTTTGTAAACATTAACCACTAATTATGGTTCCTCGTGCCTGCAACTCCCCTTCACTGCCCACCAAGGTAAGCAAACTCAAAGGAAGAAGAATTCAGAACAGTTCCAACTTTTGTTTTGTAAACATTTCCCGCTATGTTATCTCAACTCCGGAGACTTCGACTCGTCTTCTTTGTCCCTGATAACCTCTACAGGTCCTCTCTGTCCATGCGAGTGAGCAAGTTGAAGAGTGGAGGAAATAAGGCCACACCAATTTGTTTTGTTGGTTCTCTGATTTTTATTTTAGAAAAAAATATGAAGCGACGGAGAAAAAAAACAGGCCTAGACATCCTATAAAGTATAATAGCCTCAAAATCTATGATAGGAGTCATAAAGTCAACATGCGTACCAGGGTGGTTTGTAGTTCAA
Source organism: Branchiostoma floridae x Branchiostoma japonicum (assembly GCA_013266295.2). Taxonomy (NCBI): domain Eukaryota; kingdom Metazoa; phylum Chordata; class Leptocardii; order Amphioxiformes; family Branchiostomatidae; genus Branchiostoma; species Branchiostoma floridae x Branchiostoma japonicum. Next base: position 3,928,795 of record CM023824.1, on the reverse strand, counting down.
TGAATTTTAAACTTTTAGTCAAACCGCTGCATTGATAGATGGAAAAACTGTAACAACTAGGAAGAAAAGGACTTTCCTCTACTGTTGGGGCCAAAACATGAGCATTTTGATTTTCAAGTTGATTCAGAACCTGATTTTTTCTTTCTTTTTTTCTTTTGCAAATCAGAAAAAAACATGAAGAATGCAAAGCCAAGAATCAATTGATTAAATTGGTGTCTTCTTAATCTATTTATGCTAGCAAGCAAGTTTGAAAAGACTAAATAATTCAACACTTGTCTTTCTGTCCAGGAAGAAAGTTCAAAAGTAAAGAATTCTGAACTTCTCTATTCTTTCTCTATCGGTGCCAGGCTGCCAGCTAGCAGGTTCAAAGGCATTCATTCTGAACTGTTGAATTCTTTTTCTATCCAAGCCAACAACCAAGTTCAGAGAAAAGTCTGTTCTAAATGATGTTCTCTTTCTACCCTTGCCAGCCAGCAAGCCGAAAGCAAAAGGTACAAAAATCGTTAGAACATGGCTGTAGACACACTCAAGTCTTGCTGAAGAATCCTTCAGTGCAAAACTTTGAACGATTCTTCTTTTTGTACCCCGTACTTCATCACAAGTAAGCATGTTTCTCTATACATACCAATGAGCAGGTTCAAAGTTAGAGGGGTCCTGCACTTAAAGGCACCCAACTAGCAATTCAGGGCAGTAAAACTGAATTTTCAAAGTCAATTTTCTGGTCATTTTATAATGTACTAAGTTGACTCAACCCTATTCCACAGCATACTGATATCCGTGAGGTAATAATGTGATGTTGGTAATGAAATATGGTTGCTTGTTTCATATCATAGGCTGTTCTAGCTATTTATTAGTGGTACCAAAATATAAAGGAACTTCTCACGTAGCTTGTTTTGCGGCTATTTCAAACACTTCAAGTATGAAATAATGACAAAAATGTGCTTAAGAAATGGCAGTAAATCACTAAATGTCAATATCAGATTTCCTCATCCAGAGTTTTGTTTTCTGTTTTGCTGCCCTGAAATTGCATTGGATGTCTGATTTATAAACATCAGTTACTAACTATGTATGCATTGGCAACTGCCAACTCAAACTTTATGCTCTTTTTTCCATTCATACAAATGAGCAACTTCAAAGGTAGAAGCATGAAATCCACCATGTCAGCTAGCAAGTTCAAAAGAATTCTACAGGCTGTTCTAGTCTATCTCTATCTATGACATCCAGCCAGCCAGCAAGTCAAAAGAAAGAAAGAAAAAATCAATGACACTCAAGTCTTACTGGACAGTTAGACGAAGAATCGATTGATACAACGCTTTCAAATGCTCGTTCTTTTCGGAAAAACGTTCTTAGCCCATTCACATCAGCGAGCAAGTTCAAAGACGGATTGTGAAGTGTCCATTCTCCATTCGTGCCAGAAGTCCAGTCAAAAGGTAGGAAATCAATAGAAACGTTGTCATGGACGTTCTCACGTCTTCCTGGAGAATGAAATAAAAGTTACAAATCCAGGACTCGAAAAACTTTTTTCTGCATGCCTGCACTGGTGTGGGTAACATTGAAAATTACCCTCTAACTTCTAAAGCCAACATGGTCCCAACAAAAGTTGTCTTGGTCCCTCCTTAGGAAGACTTTCAGCTAACTTAGTTTGGAAATGAAAAAAAATCAATACTATAGGGGTCCTGCACACTCTAGATTTTTGTCTCGGAACCGTCCTGGATTGCTAAAATTTAATATAATAGGTAAACACTAAAGGTATGTCTTTTCCCCAAGACAGAGCTCCAAGTCTAACTAGAAGCATTTTTTCAAAAGTTCAAAATTATAATCTTTCTACGAATGAGCCATAAAATATCATAAGGGTCCTTAAACTTAATTCTTGAATCCTTGTTAAGTCTCACAAACTTCTTGGTAGGTTCCAGATGCTGTGACTCTCCATCTGGGCCACCCATGTACAACGTATGGGTCAATCTCACCCATCCTAGTGAATCAATTTCACTATCTGCACATCAACCTCCTGACTTCTACTGTTCAGGAACCTTTTCTGCGCAAATGAAAGTTACTGTATATAGAGCAGGGACTGCCTATGGAGACAGACTGCCTGGCTCCAGCATGTAGGCCCAGGGTTGCCAGCAATCTCAGCAATCTGATTGGCCGATGACAGGTATCACTGTGGTATTATTGATTACATCTACATGTAGCCAAAAAAGTTATACATTTCAAGTATTGTTTGGATGATTGTTGTTTGATCAAGAGAACTCAAAAAGTTCTTCATTGATTTTTTGGAAGGGGAGAGTTTTAAGTGGTAATGTAGAAGTGGTTACAATTTGAGCCTGACAATTTGGGTAACTGAAGCTGCCAATCCTGTGGAAAACTATTGTATCTACCTAACTATACTACGTTTAGCTGCTGTCTGGCAACCCAAAATGTAAAATAGATGTAGCAGTTTGGGGGTCCATTTCAAACTGCAACAATTTCAAATCAACATACCTCACATCCATGTTTAGCGTATCCAAACTGGAACAGTTTTTGTAAACCACAATTGAAAAACGAAAGGTTAAACTAAAACTCACAATTAAAACTTCAGCTTTGAGAAGCTTTCAGAAGGCATCTGCCATCTCTCTTCAATCCCATTGTAAGGCCGTAGTAATAAACCAATTTAATCAATTGGTTCTCAGATTTGCCCCGCTTCATTTTTCGTGATTTGCAAAAAAAAAATTCAGGTTCTGATCCTGAATCAACTCCAAAATACTGATATCTTAGCTCTAACAGTTAAAGAAAGTCCTTGTCTTCCTAGCTGTTGCAGTTTTTCCATCTTTTGATGCAACGGTTTGATTAAAAGTTTACAATTCATTGTTTGAATCACAAACCAACCTAGTAGGTTGACTTCATGGCTTCTATCCTAGCATTTGGGACTATCATAGGATGCCTAGGCCTGTTTTCTTTCGCCTTGTCGCTTCATTTTTTTTTCTTAAATATCTGAGAACCAACAAATCAAATTGGTGTGGCCTAAGGAGACAAAAGTTTAGTTACAAGAGTTGGTCACGGCATGGAACACATTTGTAAGTAAACCTGTGTCCTAATCCAGGTTGACCATGGGGAGGTCTGACTGGACAGCTCAGGTGTCATGTTGTACCTCAGGTTTGACCTGTGGGAGGTCCAGCAGACACCTGAGAGGACTGAGCTGTCTGGGTGGAATGTTGTAAGGCTAGCGGAAGGAACACTGTCAAGTCAACAACCTTCAGCTGAATTTGCTGGTGGCCAGAAAGGTTGCTGACTTTCAAAATAAAGTCAAGCATACTTTTTCTTCTTTTCGCCTAAAAATGTAAGATATCAGTGTGACATTGAATGGGGCTCTGTGACTTGCGATCTCTGAAAATAGAGCAGTGATCGTGCTGACACCGTGGTATTACTATTGGTGCAGAAAATGTGGAGTAGAGTAGGGTCTGACCTAAGTATCTGTTGAGTTACTTCAATTTGGGAAGTCTAGATTCTAGTCAAGTTACAAGAGTACCAGGTGGCAACTATACATTTCAAGTTGTTGCCGAATGTCCACAATATAAGTTTCCATAAGAAAAATCCTCTCTCTTATATACTTACTTACTTAATATCCTCTTCATCCCTTGCGAGACATACATTGTAAGGCCATGATTTGTATGCAGTTACTGAAAATGTGAAATATTCACCTCTGCTTAGATCTTCCAGTGTTACTGGTAGATTGAAATGCCCAGTTCTACTTGTCATAGAAAGAGGGTCTGCATGGGGGCGTCCTGACAATGCTTGACGGTAAATTTAGCAGGGTCGGCAACACTTCGGTAAATTCAGGCAGCCCAGCAATGCTTAACTTTAAGTTGTTCTTGTAAGGCTTTGGGAACGACTTCATTGGAATCTTCTTTTTGGTATTCATGGGGTTCTTGCAAAGCTAGTCTGCAGACCTTGGATGCTCCGTTACAATTTGGGGCACTCTCACGTTCGACTACACGATACAAGGAATTTTTCAAAAACGATTAACAATAGATTCAGGATAGCAAATAACATGCCACGTGGAATCAAATCGACTAATTACGCTTCACGAAGAATTTCCCCACAACGATTAACATTGAATTAAAGTGACCGGCTACGATTAACTGTGAATCAAAACAACTCGCTAGGCCTCACGGAAAAAGGCGTACAGATCCTAACTCACTGGAAGGGTTTAATGTGACTGACGGGTACTTAACAGTTACCTGATAGTAGCTGACTTGTGCTGAAGGAATGCTGAACACAGGGAACATGAGAGCAGAGGACACAGGGTGGGAGTATTTCTTCCTTTCTAATTACCCCTGACACAGGAAAGGTTAATGTGACCAGCGTTACCTGATAGCAGCTGAGCAGTCACACAGGAATGTTTGGAAAGGAAAGACAAGAAGCTGGAAAAGAGGGAAGGCAGGATAATGACAAAATGCAATGGATGTAGCTTCTCTCTAGCAGCAAGAGGACTTACATCTGCAACTTGAAAGAAGGCCTCAGGAGAGTAAAATAGAGCTCACAATTCAATCCCAGTTCAGCTAAGGCTAATCCACAACCCACAACTAAAAATCATAAAAATTACAGAGCATTCATAACTTTTGTACACTGTTAGCCTGGATGCCAGACTGTTCTCAGGGCCAAAACACATGCCAGCTCCAAGTTTATAAGCTTCAGACAGAGTCTAAAAACTGAGGTGGTCTGTGAAAAAATTTCCTTGGGGACATGTTGGCTCCGGAGCTGAGGAGCTAGCCTGTATACTGGCCCTGGCAACAGTCTGGCACCCAGGCTAGTGTACACTGTCACTTCCATATCTACATGCACATGTATATGTTGGGTGAATGCATACATCATATCGTTACCAAACAGTTACTACAACACCTTGCCACAAACCTCTCTGAGTCAGCAGCAGCCTTGTATTCTCAGTTCCCAGAAAAAACACCTGCTCTGCCAGACTAGACAGATGGTGACTGAGACAAGCTGACCTGATTTCCCTTCTTTCTCTCTCTGCCAGACACGATTGTTACAACAATCGTCAAACACAAAAAAACATCAAACACAAACACAACTGGGGCCGACCAGAAACACTTACAGAGGTCACTGCAGAAAGACAAAAGGTGGTGTTGCAACCTGAACAGGAAAACAGTCTGTACAAATCTGGAGGGATGTGTATGCCAACAACATGATGATGTGTTGATTTTCTTACTTTTCAAAATGTAATAAAAGAACAACCTGAAAACTTAAATGTCTAGAAGGTAATGCAGATATCCTTTCATTTCTAGCTTTAATTATAATAAGTTTATTGCAAATTCTTGCCCGAAGGATAATTGCAAAAAACATGGACAAAAGACCATTGAAACTATGAAATCTACATTAACTTAGAGTGTGAATTAGGTACTAGTATCTTCATTTGTACATAATGTAAATGTCCTCTTTATGTCATATGTGTATTTTTAACTATGTCATCTGTTGTTTGTATTGTATGATTTTCGTATGAACCCTGGAAGACTAGCCAGTTTTGGCTAAAGGGTATCAAAATAAAGGAAATAAAGGAAATTGTCTGGAACTACATTTGTATGTCTATATAGCTTCTTGCTGTTGGTATTCGTCCCCTTGCTTCTTGGATTACTGAGTTAATTTGGCAGAGATTGCGAGAAACAGGTTCCTCTAATATTGATGCAGATGTTTTAATTAAGCATGAGACTTCTAAGCATGAAAATCAACAACAATCGACTAGCCTAAGGGTAGATATAATGTACACTGACTTCTTGCTCTCACCTTCTTGGATTACATGTACTTATTTTGGCAGAGGAACAAGTTGTTGTAATATTGATAAAGTTGGCATAGCTGAGACTGAACAAGGAGAAAGTATGTCAAGTATTTCCACTAACCAGACACCCTTATGTAAAGGCCAGCCATTAGCACAATACACATCCTATCAAATATCCTATAGCAGGGCAGTGGGTAGTTGTGTCCAATGGCTAAACTATATGCATATGTATCAGACCTTGTGTTTGAATGACTGTATGTAATAAATCTTTCCTTCCAACAAGACAAGATTTTGAGATCACTTTGTTTCCGCCAGACAGGGTACCATTGTTCATTTGGTTGCCTAGGCAACAAGGGAAGACTTCTGGTGTTGTCAGGACGACCAAGTAGACAAGCCGATACTATCTGTTCAAGATCATAAGGCAAAGCCAGCTTGGCCATGCAGCTGATTTTTGGAAACTTGACTTTTGGAAAACCAAAAACTGATGCAACACTAAAAATTGTAGCCATTTAAATATATTCATGTATCTACATAATATACAACAACAATTTGCATGCTAAAATTTGCTCTGAAAAAAGTCTGAAGTAAAGAAAGTTATTTCCAATTCAGTTACCACTCCAATCTTGCAAATAAAAATTCCTACTGACTACAGCTAGTTCAAATGTTCTTCTTGGGTACCATATTACAATGTATGTTCCTGCTAGTAACTTTATCCTAGCCTGGGAGCCATCCGTTATTATATTGGACCCAAAAAAGCAACTGCAAGGGAGCCCCATAACAAAACGGATGGTACCCAGGCTAACTTTATCAAATGTCAGCTTAAAAACATTAACAACCTGCAATTTTCAGGGTGATACAGAAAAGCATTTCGCAGCCAATAATTGAATAAAAAGTACAGGATGTAGTTGAGACTCTACATCTGTCTGTACTACAACAGGGATTCTGGAAGACATGATGGTCTTGGCTCCTCTCCAAGTCTAAGACTTCCCATGGGCCTCACCACTGGCAAATCTCAGAAAAGGTCTCTGAGCGTGTCCATCTCCTCAGGCCGCCATTATTGCACACATTTATCTTATCTCTTCTGTTCTCTACAGGGATCTATTTCGTTCACCTAACCTACGGCGGTTTTTGAAGCTAGAATTGTGAGGTACTGTAAATCACGATTTTTTCCCACGGTACTTGTATATTCACTGTTTTGATGGTCACTTCTGTACCGCAAACTTATCATTACCATGAACAAATAATTCACCGACTTTCTTTTTGCTGCACCTGCCTCCATCGCAAACATACAGTATAGTTCTGCAAACATCATGTCCATTTTTCTCAGACCGCGCAAACTTTTGCTACCGCGAACATAAACTGATGAAACTGACACATCAAGTTATGTCTACTCATATTATATGTTATGTGGGCATCATATACATGCAGTATTCTAGCCAGCGTCCATCTTTTCATCATTTAACAAAATTTTGCTGCTAAATGAAATGCCCTATCTGTCATCTTCAACAGACAAAAGTCATCATGTTTAGACATAGAAAGAGATGTCATTAAACTAAGCTTAGTCTACCAGCAAAATTTGCCCTTCAAAATGCAGGAAACAGCAATTCAGAGTGTCAAGATTTCAAAATTTTCCTGGGGGAGCATGCCCCAAACCCACCACCCTAGGATTGTTACGCCTCCAGTTCTCCACATGATGTTACATCAAACAAAATTGAGATGACGGAAAAAAATTCAGGCTGGCTACAACACTGAATACATGTGTATCACTCATTACAAGTACAATTTTTTTTTTCAAAAGTATTCTGTCAAGTCTGTGTTCTTCCATGTCTGGTAACCATCAGATGACCCATCATTGAAAGCACCCTTGTCAAAATAAACCATTTGTCACTGGTGACAGTTGAGTCTGAATATCATTTATCACAAAAGCCCTGTAAAAAATTCACATGTACCTGGCATCATTATTGATAATCATAGTATTCATACCAACTGTTTTGTATCCTGCAATCCCTTGTGGCCCACCAACCACAAATATTCCATTACAAACACAGAAACTTTTCTCCTAAGCCTTATCTTCCTCTGGCCTGCCAGGAAAGTACCCATTTGCCGATTTGGTCCCAGCTTTGGTCAGATAACATCAAATCTGTGAACAGACCACCACTTTGGACTATATTAACCTACCAATTGCTAGCCTTGGTGCCAGACTGTTGCCATGGCCAGTATACAGGCTACATGTAGCTCCTGGGCTCCAGGGTCAACATGACCCCAAGGAACATATACCACAGACCTCCTCAGTTAGACCCTGAGAAGCTGAGGCTATGTGGTAAAATTAGCCCTGGAGCCAAGGAGCTAGCCTGTATGCTAGCCCTGGCAACAATAGCGTCCAGGCTATGCAACTGAGGCTTTTTCGGGGGTTCGCAGGTTCTTGAATTGGCCAGGGGGCTATAGCCTGTGAGCCCAAATGACCATCTACCCATCTGCTGTTACTTGGTATCCCCAAACATGTCCTACTAGTACTACCATCACAAGAGGCAGGGGCAAGAAACAAGTGGCAGCAGGAGCAAATGTTTACTGACTACCGTAAATGCACTCAATTTTGTGGTGGTTTATACAAGGTATATTTCACCGTAGGACAAGGAGTGAAAAGGACATTTTCATTAAATTCGCAGTTAACGCTTTTCTGTATTACGGCAGTAATACAATTTGGGGTGTAATAAATTTGCAGTAGACAGGTCACCATGAAAACTGAGAAAATAAAACCTCCACGAAAGTTTCTGCAGTTACAGTAGTTGAGACAGTCCAGTGATCTCCCTTCCTGTCCTGTCAGGCTTACAACAACCACAGGTATCTGGGCTGGGGCATTCTGGACAATTTATGACTCAGAAAAATATGTTCACACTAAACTAAAGCCACTCCTATTTCTGGAATTATAAACATTTAAAGCTGTATGGGAAGCAAGGTACATACATGTACATGTACCTGCACTGGTGCAGATAACATTGAATTTGAAAATCACCTACATCAGAGATATCTTACCTGTACCACTCAGAATTTAGGAAGTATGGATCATACTAAAAACTGTTCAGAAACCATTGCCATTATTTCTTTTACACAGGTGGTGACACATAATGTAGCTAATGAAAATCCACATACACCTACATTTGTATATAAATCCAGTACATGGGCTGGTGCAGGAAGCCATCAGAAATACCTGCATAGCTTCAATTTTACCTGCACTAACCTGCATAAGCAGGTGGTATTTCTAGCCCTGTTAAACCATTGTTCTGTAAGAACTTTAAAACTTTTGAAACAGCTTTCTTGACAGTAAAATACAACTTACTAGTCTACAGTATTTTTAACTGGCAGGTCTGTCTCTGTACTTTGGACAGGTGGCCTAACATATAACATTGCCAGGTCAAGGATCATTCATTGGCTGTTTGTTAGTACAACGCACAAGTCTACAAATCAATAACAGGCTAAGCAACACAATATTGACCTACTCAGCCTGCATTTATATAGCAGCATCATTATAGAATTAGAGTTAACAATCTAACCGATAATGTAGGTGTATGTATGTGGATTTCTATTTGCTGCATTCACTGTTACCACCTATGATGTGTATAAAATTAAATAATGGCAATGGTTTCTGAACAGTTTTTAGTATGATCCATACTTCCTAAATTCTGAGTGGTGCAGGTAAAATTTGTCTGGTGCAGGTAATTTTCAATGTTACCTGCACCAGTGCAGGTATGCAGAAAAGCATGCCCTTAGGAAGAACCCCCTACACAAGCTAAAAGGTCCACTTTTTTATCTAAAGGTCCAAGATTTTCTTTAATAGGTGGACTGATTTGTATCACCAGCAGGACTGGAATCCTATATGTCTCTGATTTTACCTTAAAATCCTCTCAAAAACGCAGGAAATGCCATTTCAGAAGGTTCAATTTTCTAAAATTTCCGAGGGAGCATGCCCCCGGACCCCCCTACGAAGCTCGTGCCTAGGGCGCTCGTTGGTCCCTTGGACAGTAGGAAGAACCCCCCAAGCAAAATCCTGGCTACGGGCATGAAAAAGTACAGTATTTCGAGCCCTGCCTTAGCAATAACTGGTCCCCACTAATTACACACACATACATTATCCCCACAACGATGTCCCCGAACAGCGATTCTTCGGGAAGTAATATTTCATCACCGTCGCTTCATCAAACAATTTTTCACGACATCGCCGCCTGGCATGGTCAATAACCAATTTAAGTAAGAACGAACGCGGCGGCTCTGATTTTCCAGCGCCAATGACCCGGTAACCTTTGCAGACGTGTGCGCGGAATATGCCTCGACAGAAGAAGCGCCAACAATAATGACAAAGATACCATCACACTTTCATTATGACATCTGGTGCAAAGATATTGCAATCCAATATTCCGTACAAGGTTATTATATCTTAGTAATCATAAATTGCCATTTATTTTGTGATATTGAATTTCTTCTAGGAATAACGTTATATTGTTTCATCAAATTTTCCACACGTTTACGAAATTGAAACAAGTAAATTGGCAACCAAAGCCTGTTAAAGGATTAAAGTTCAGAAAAATATATTTCTGTCCAATAAAATTAAAGGGCTTATTAAAAATATCCAATGAAACATTTTGTTATTGATCTTATCTTTGTGTTGTGTCAGATGTATTTTTATGAAATAAATAAATACATACATTTGTTTATTCCACACAGTAAACATGCTGAAAGTAAGTAAACTGATTCTTTTACTGTCATAAATTCCCCGAATAAGTCATAGAGAACACAATTCTCCTAAGCAATTAACTGACCACTAATTGCAGTTAAATAACCTAATACCATTAGTGATGCATTCACATTATTGTAGTGCAATCAAACAATTCATTATCTGACAACAAAAGAAGCGAAAAACACGTTTAGCCGAAGGCAGCCTTATAAACTAGCTAAAGTTAATTAATTCATTCCTAATGACATAAAACGCAATGTCCCTAATAAGTGCTAACACTATCACTGCTAATAACTGCAAGTTTATCGGTTAAAGATAAATGAGAAGAGATTTGATGGCGTTTTAGAGAAGCGAACTTCCTAGTTTCTAAATGATGGTGAGAAATAACGGTGCCAACGTGATGATGAAAACATATGGCTTGTGTGAGCCTGGCAGGCTCCGAATGCGATATGGGACCCGAACTACCGAAGGACAAAGCGGTCTCAGCTCGTAACCACGGATAGTAGACAGGGATTGATTCCGGTTTGGAAACACTGGAAGACTGTAGAGCCGAGGGGAAAGATTTGGGAAGACTTTTTGGTCTCTGAGTCGCCGGAAAATCCCGGGTTTCTGGCAGTGCAGTGCGAAGGAATCGGGCAAGTGAACATAAACAAAAGGGAACACCTCTAGAACAACAGCGATAGCATCCGAACTATGGGACCTACCGCGATGTGAGTTGGCTGGGGATATCCTGGGGATGTTGTCTCTGGTCACAGGCAGTTTTGAGGCAGAAGTCCCAGTAGAAACCGCAGAAATTCGCCTCCGGATGTGAGAAATACACTCAAGTCGACTGCACAGTTCACCTCCACTCATGGATGCGCAGTACACGGCACACGGGGGACATTTCTGCGCAGGGCTATACCACGTGCGCCTGGAATGTGGGGGTGACGCATGACTTCCTTTTGGGAAATTCCCCACATTTAATACATTGTCTTTGATGTACGTGTGTGTTTATCACTTTATGGTGGGAAAATTGTCACGGATAGACCGCTCTAGTCCATCTATAGGTCTAACTTTTCAATAGTTCTGAATATAACAGTTTGAGCCACTTTAACGTGTCATATCAATATTGTTTTCCGAAAAAGAGCCCAATATATTAAAACAAATGAAGGAACTATTAAATAATGAACGAAACGGCTGTATAGATGAGGGATTGATCTATTGAGATGGTTCTTTTTTTTCATCTGACAAAGTTGCCCAAAACTGAGTCAGTTGGGATCTAGAATAGAACAGGTGCAATCAGTCAGCGCGCGCAAACAGTGACCTGCACCGTGCCTCTCACGGTGATGACGTTACTCTCCAAGCAGACGTTGGAAGGGCCTGGAAAAGGAGGAGGTCCTTTAATACCTTGTCCTGATTTCTAATCTCCAAGCAGATCCCACGGTGGCAGGACTGTATCCATTGACCTGACGAGTGTCCATCAGCCACCCGGACAAATGCTTACAGCGTGGCCAATGGTCACAACTCTGGCCAATGGATACTGTCTTGCCACCGTAGGATCTGCTTGGAGATTACTGATTTCCCCCTCTTTCCTTCAGTCGTTTACTCTCCAAGCAGAGGTTTAGTCTTCGGCTTATTTTTATCGTGTTTTTATCATCCCAACCCAACAACTTTGGGTTGGGATAAAAAGAAAATTCAGTGAAAAAAGAAAGCCCGATAAAAAAAAGCCTTAAAACACGCCAAAAATAAGCCCAAAACCCAAACCTCTGCTTGGAGAGTAGTTTTTATCGTTCTCTCTTTTTTGTACTTTTTTTTACGCCAGCCCGCGTGTGGCAAATGATAACTGTCTGGCAAATGGATACTGTCTTTGCAGCCACCAAAAGATCTGATTGGAGATTAACGGCCGTTGGCGTTTCTCAAACCTCTGCTTGGAGAGTTGGATGACATGTATCTTCAGCCACATGGTGAAGGAATGCAGGGATGACGTCGGGCTTCCTTCCCATACGTCACGTTCTTTGCGTTCTTATCATTTTCCAAACACAGTAATACTCCAATCATTCATAACAGTGTTACCGTCAAATGCTTGTAACAACGTGACGCGCGCTAACTGTGATAACTCGCATGTTACGTGTAAGTCGCACCAACAGTTTATCACAGACGCGTTAACCAATATGTCATCGTTTGTTGTATTTGACGACAAAAACAAGAACTGGGAATTTAGAAAATCCTGCAACTACGTCAGAGCTCTTGTGTTCGGATGAGATTGGGAGTTCTCAAGCAGATTGCCGTTTTGAAGCTAATAATTGAAAAGAATTTTGTCGTTTTTTTTTTCCTGTAGCCCTACGGATTGCCTTCACACCAGGTTTACATGGCTATATGGGTATATATATGTTATGGAACACAGAATAGGTGGTCTAAATTAAGACGGGCATCAGAAAAGATGATGCAGAGCCAGACAACAGATTGCTTTAATTTCATGATGCTTTCTTATGTTAAACCGTTAAATCATAGTTGGATCATTTAAATCGTGTAGTGTGGGATTGAATTGGCTCTCTGACAGTTCTGATAGTTAACGACAACGTCCCTGTTCCAGAGGCTTTGCTCATTCGCTACGGTTTACTAGTTGGTGGGAACGCTTCGAATTCTTATAATAGGGTACAGAAATAGGAAAGATTAGTTCATCTATGGAATATATTGATGTCTACGGATACGGTTTATGAATGAATGATGAGTGAACTTTATTGCTCGGCAACTTACATGGTACAATGTATGGCAGTAAATCGGTAATACTACAAGGCTAATCTATCTTACAGTTATAACTACAAAATATTATCGATAGTAGTATATGGGTAACAATATAGTTAAGTATTTAGTCTCGCGTTTGGAATGGAGTATAAAGAAACTGACATGTACATCATGAGGCCGATATAGGAGTTGGACACGATAACAGTACATGGAAACTGTCGTTCTGTGTACCAGATAGGGTGAAGTTTGTCTTAGTAGTTATAGTCTGTAACAGAGCATCTCACTCTTTACTGTAAAGTTGGACAGGTCATCACAAAATGAAGATGCCAAGAAAATAAGTTTCCTATCCCCATTGAATTATCAGAATATGTGGTTTGTTTTTCCAACATGACGATAATGTGTTGGAAATGGTGTAAAAATGGCGACACAAAAGTGGATAGAACTTCTCAAGATGTTTTCGGACACGTAGACATTGAAGTACAAAGCGTATCTTTCAATCCAGCATTTAATTCGCTAGTATGGGCATTGTAAACAGGAACATCGCAAAGGCACAGCATTGGGAAGCGAGGGCATCTAGCGGTGAATGCTAGCTACTGCAGCTACTACTAGTTTCACTCAGAACTGCAATATCTAGCTACAAGTCACTGATGATTGCACTTTCAATCAGTGTAATGAAGGCTCACTAGTGTATTGCGCATTGTAATGCACGTCAATTTAGCCTTGCTGGTACTCCTAAATTTGAATTAGTTTTCTCTTTTTCTAAGGTCCTTATACATTCAATTTGAAACATAAGAAAGCAGAGATTTTAGACTTCGGGGAAGTGGGTTTTCGTGAATAGTGTATATTGGCACTGTAAAAAAGATTGTAATCCAATCTCGCAACTAATAAAAACAACAAGTCTGGTTTTCAACTATTTATTTAAGAAAATACATGATCATAAAGCACACGATGTTTTGAAGAGGTTGTGTCTGGCATTTTTTTAACCTTAGTCTCAAAAAGTTACAAAAACACCCTAGTGCTAGAAAAAATGATTACAACTACTAGTATCTTCCAGAGCCTATTTCAGAAGCGAAGACCTTTGTTCTCAAAGCCTATTCAATCATATATTTTGGATCTACATGTATACTCTAGGACAAGGTGGCCACCCATGTACTAGAATACAAGCGAAATATATGAAAAAAAGTGATAACGATGGGTTTGACCGAAAGTCTTTTGTTATCACTTAGCCTTTTTTCATATATTTCGCTTGTATTCTAGTACATATGTAATAACTGCCGCATCTGACTTGACTTGTGTCGATCTAGAAGCGGTTATAACTGTGCTGAAACGCCATCTAGCAGGTACTTGTAGAATGACATAATCAGCACCAAGGACAGCACCAATCCACCCTTTTGTGGGGGTGCGGTCTACGTGTAACTGATTTGCATAATTCAGCATCCTATAGATTAGTTGCGTTCCGTGATAGTACTTTCAAACATTTGACATGTGTAACTTAGAAGGACAGGAACATCGATTGATATCAATGTTGAAACGCCATCTAGCAGATACTTGCAGAATGACATAATCAGAACCAACCCTACCGTTTTGTGGGTTCTTACCATAAGGAAGTGATCGATGATGGCATGATAGTTCTTGTTTTCCCCAGTCTTTCCATTACCACATATGGCAGGAGGTCTAACCTGCATCAGAGATGTTAAAGTCTCGGTCGGTTGTTTGGTTGTTTGGTTGGTTTGTTAACAGGATAAGTGCATTATTACATGTGTATGGAGGTTGAAAACGTCCAGTATTCGTGTGCACTTGAGTTTATAACGCAAATTCACATGCCTACTGGGACGACACGGGACATATCAAACGTAATCTATCTTGCGCACAGCGTTGACATTGCAACACCCCCCCCCCCCCTCCAGCAAAATACACGCCCCAACAAAATTACCCCCCCAAATGCCACCTTTCGAAAAAACCCTCCCCCAAACATACAGAAAAACGTACCCCCCCAGCAATACATACACCTAATGCCCCCAATTCCAATGCCCCCCTCCAAAGTACAATTCTCCATATCCCAGAAATACCCCTCCCAAAAAATCCCTTCAATCTCCCAACAACAAAAAAACATCTAAAAAAGGAATCCCCCAAAACAATTCCCCTCAAAATTACTAATGAGGAAATTGTATAAATACGCTGTGTTCCATGATAAACATGTGACATGTGACGGGCCAAGCCCGGAAGTGATGGCAAAACAGGAAGTGAAACAAACCTACTGTGTTTCGTCACCGTGGTTTCGTTAGGTTTGAGAAACGCACATAAAGCTAACACGGAGTATGGTGAACGGTGAGAGTTGATAGAAGTCCGCTATGTTGAGGGTCTGTGAGAAACTCCGTGAGGAGGACGCGAAGGGCAGGAGGTTCGGACTAGCCCGTGCGGAGACGGGCTACCTCCGTGCCCTGGTGAACGCCATGGCCGACACGGACAGGCTGGCGGAAGTGGAGCTGCTCAAAACTCTGGGCGACGTGAACTTGGAGAAAGGAAGACTCGGGAAGGACACAGGGAAGCTCAACATAGCCCTGGCGCTTTACATTGCTGCTTTTGTGCGGTGTGACCATCGGGAACAAGGGGAAGGTATAGAACACCGCTACCACTACACGGAAAGACTTTTACAAGGGGTGTCACGTAGGGGTTGGCGGAAAAAACAGTCCAGTCCGGACTGGTTAGGGAGTGAAACAAGCTCACAGGATACGGAACAGTCAACACAAGACAAGGAAACGACGACACCTGCCAATGTGGCGAGAAAGTTTCAAGACCTCGACATGAAATGGAGTGCCGGTGGTGACACAGATCGAGACCCTGTGCTGGTCGGATACGCACAGGTGATGGTAGAGGGAACAGTAAACGACAACAACATGTTAGAAACAGAAGCGATCAAGAGTCTGGGTGACGTGTTCCTGAAAAGAGGAATAGAAACTGGAGACACTAGAAACTTGACCAGAGCTTCTGCATTCTACAACAGGGCACTGGTGCGGTGTAACAACGTTCATGGGACGGTTGTCATCGTCCACCGCTTACTGCACACAGCAAAAACCAGGCAAGACATCACCACAACAAACATCAAGGTGAGTGAACCTAGTGTCATGAGGGACTTTCCCCTAGTGGCTTGTTATGGTACTGCAGTGGAACTTCCGGTTTTGATACCTCGTGTTCTGGACATGCTAAGGTCACGATTTTTGGTAGTATATAGCTCTTGTGCTCAGAAAGAAATGACATAAGTTTGCAGCCCCTAGCAGCTTGTTCTGGAACTGCAGCGACATTTGTTTTTAAAAATATCTTTGAAAGAGAAGAACTTTGAACAGGTTGACAGATCATCGTCTGTGATGTTTGATATGCAGATAGCTTTAGTGATGTTTGATAGTTGGATGACAAGTATGCAAATCAAGATCTAATTTGCATAATCAACGAGGAGTTATATAAATATGCTGCATTCCATGATAGGACTATTCAAACTTGTGACATATGTTAATAAGAACGGGAGGAACATTGACAGATGTAAATTATGCAAATGAAGTCATAATTTACATAATTAATGAGGAAATAACATATTTTCATAGTGGTAAATGGCAGGCATTTGGAAGTTTAGTGAAGGTGAACATAACTTATGCAAATCAGTATCAGCACCTTCTTTGCATAATTTATGAAAAAATGCATTTGTTAAAATAAGACTATCATTGGACAACCTCTGTTATTTGAGTGGGAAATATAATCAACTGATATGAATTCGGTTCACGCAGAGTTCGACACGTACGCAAAGGCAGAAGGACGTGAGAGGACGCAAGGGCCACTTCTCTGCCTTCTCAGCTGCGCCTTTGAGTGACGTCAGCAATGACGTAATACGCCGCCTACACATGTAAGTACACTGGTGGTTTGGTCCTTTTGATTTGTAGCGCCCCCTTTCGATTTTGGTCGGCACAACAAGTAAGCATTAGCTTCCTTATGTATACATGTACAGGTCTTGCATATGCGCATGAGATGATTAATTAAAAAGAGGAGCATTCGTATCAAATTATAATGATGTTAATAATTATGATATAAATATTAATGTTTCATACACGATGGAATTCTGTTAAAAGGTCCCAAAGAAGGGAACGTGGACAAATGGGTGGATGGAAGGAAGAAAAAAAATGACATGCACAGGAATATTCAGCGAAAACATTAACATGTAATATGTTCGCTTACATTCCTTGCAATACCACATAACAAATGCTGTGTTATTTTCTCCAGTTCTCCAGAACTTCGCACAGAATTACAAGCTAACGACGACATGTTAGTATTTTTTTCATAACTGAGTAAAGAGACTCATTTTTACACATCCGAGTGTTTTATTCAGCCGACGTTTCGGTGACCGTCTGTCACCTTCTTCGGGGCAATTCTAACTGGTTCACATTGATAGTACAGGTGTCATTGCTATATATAGATGATATAGATTACACTCCTGTACGTTTGTGACCGCATTGTAGATACTAGTACCGTTCCCTGTAACCGTGTAGATAATAAAAAATACTTTGCGTTTGGGAACGCATCTATTCTGTGACTTACCAACCTGATGAAACTACATGTATTCACGGATGTTTTTATAACTGTTGTTGATTGTCTCAAATCCAAATAACCTGGCTAAACTAAAATAATGCTAATGATCAATCAACGCAACACGGAAATACAGCCAGAAATTTATTACACACGTCATTATATGTTACTATGTATGTGACGTTTGTGACTATAGTTTGCCCAAATGTACCTAAGAATATAAATGAATGCTTAGCATGCAATTCCTTTCGTTCAACACTTTGTTGCGCATTTGTCGCCTCTGTGGGCTAATCTGATTTTGCTTCAAAACTACTTGTTTCCTTGTTCAGATCCTACCGCAGGTACATCCAGACGGCAGACCGTGACTTACGGAATGGAGACCCGAAGGCAGCAGAGCAGAAGCTAGCAGCAGCACTGAAGCTTGTTCACGGTCTGTTACGCCCTTTCTTCGCTTACACCAACTAATTACTTCCGGGACGGAAGTATTGTTTTGAGTGGTGCTGGTTTAAGGGAAGTTTGTATGTATCTTGTCCTGACCAGCGAGGATTGGAAGTGAGCGGGCAGAGATTGGGTTGCAGTTGATTGACAGAGTTGTGACCTGACATGCCCTGGGTAGTAAGATATTGTATGGGGTTGCCAGGAATGTGTACTGTGTAATCATGGTATAAAGAATAAACCATGGTGTTATACCGGAGGAAGTTACGTCATACAATTGCATGAGTAATAATCCATTCTACGATGTAATTCCATTGGATAATAGATGCAGTACACTTCCAATACATTCACAAAATCCCCCAAAATCTCCCAGAAAGAATTAAATCTCCGTTTTCTCATTTCTTGTCTTTTTTCCCTACCTACAGACCCAAGTAAACCCAACAAGGCTAAAGAAGCCGACTGTCTCTGCAGATTAGGTGACGTCTACGTCGAGCGAGGCAAGCGGACAGGAGAAGGTAGGAACTTCACACAAGCAGCAGCTCTGTACAACGCCTCCATGGCACGGAAAGATGGTGACAAACAAAACATGATCACACGACTGCAAGAGACAGAGAGGCAGTTTCTTACGTGCGTTTGTAACCTAGACTGTGAACTGTCCCCATACAGTAGCACGTTAGGTCACATAAATGAACTGACCAACATGCGCGCTCGTGTAAAATCTCAGCTCGAAATCATTCATGCGCGACACAACCCTTATCAGTATGACGAAGATGATCCTGCTGTAAGAGAGGTAGAGATCCAACGAGCTGAAGCGATCAAGAACTTGTTCAAGTGTATCACCGTGGAAAGACAAGAGTTCATCCAAGTACTGACAGATGAATGTATTAAACGACTCGGACCTCCTCCGTGTAAGTACGCTTTCATCGGGTTGGGGTCACAAGCCACGGAACTGGTGACGCCGTACTCCGACCTGGAGTTCGCCATTCTGATTGAAGAGGAGAAGGATGATAGTGATACCAAGAGGTACTTCCTAAATCTCACACACTACCTCCACTTTAAAGTCATCAACCTTGGGGAAACCATCCTCCCAGCTATGGCAATCCCGTCACTCAACGACTTTCTCTCGGATGACCCAGAGAAGAGTTGGTTCTTTGACTCCGTCACACCTCGCGGTTTTGCCTTTGATGGCTTCATGCCATGGGCTTCTAAGACTCCATTTGGAAGAGACAAAACTAAAACCAAACCATCCATTAGTCTCATCCAGACTCCTGCTAAGTTAGCAGAGTATCAACATCTGCAAATTGCTCTGTCAGAAGGCTATCACCTATCAGACATTCTTAGACGTGTAACCTATTTAACAGGCGATGGGTCTTTGGTGGATGACTATATGGACAGAGTCAACAAATGCTTTGATCGTTCTCCTGTGCTGTCAAGGTTGTCAGCAAACCTAATACTGGAGGATATTGGGCAAATAGCAAACGTTGAACCAACGGGACAACTTCTGGACGTCAAGAAAGAAATATACCGTTTTCCCAGCGTAGCCGTTGATGTGTTGAGTATTTGTTGCGGTCTAACGATCCCCAGTGTGTGGGGAATGATAGAAGAGTTGCACAAGACACAACGAATCAGTCATGAGAATGCCCACCATTTGACTGTATTAATCAGCATCTCAGCGGAGCTACGGTTAAGGACATACATTGCCAACGGAGGACAGAAGGATAGACTGTCTCCTCTCACGAAGATGAAAGTCCAACTGGACAAACATGATGTAGATGACACTTACGTTAAGTCCATTTTCTACGTACCAGACTCAAAGATGCTGTTCAGGTACTATTATACTGCCATTCCGTTAAAAAGTTGCATCGTGGGTACAGTTACAAAGGTACGTCCAATGACAAAGATACTCCAAACAGCCATCTTTGACACCTCATCTCAAACTAGGGGACGAATAGCACAACAGCTGTTCCATTTAAATGCATCCAGACGTCACTTGAAAGCAGCTCTGGAAGAGGCAGGTAGTGACAAGGAAAAACAGTTTAGAATACTTTTTGAATTAGGAAATGTCTCGCAAATGCAGGGTGACCATGAGAAAGCAATTAGCTACTACAATAGGTCACTAACAGTTGAAAATTCTATTCATGGAGATGCCAAAGTGCGTCCCGTAACTGCCTCATTACTTGGAAGCGTTGGATCGTGTTGGAGTGAGCTTGGCGATCGGAGAAAAGCTATCAGGTTTTACGAACAGTCACTGAAGATTATAAAAGCCATCTTTGGTGAAACAACAGAACATCCCGGCATTGCTTCGTCATTAAATAACATTGGGGCATGTTGGCACTATCTTGGTGATCAGGGGAAAGCTATCAGGTATTACGAAGAGTCACTGAAGATGAGGAAAGCTATCTATGGTGAAACAACAGCACATCCCGACATTGCTTCATCATTCAACAACATTGGGGCATGTTGGGCTACGCTTGGCGATCAGAGGAAAGCTGTCAGGCATTTCGGACAGTCACTGAAGATGATGAAAACTATCTATGGTGACACAACAGAACATCCCACCATTGCGTCATTATTCAATAACATTGGGGCATGTTGGAGCAACCTTGGTGATCAGATGAAAGCCATCAAGTATTATGAACAGTCACTAAAGATGACGAAAGCTATCTATGGTGAAACAACAGAACATCCTGCCACTGCTTCATCATTAAATAACATTGGAAACTGTTGGCACGACCTCGGTGATCCGAGGAAAGCTACCAGGTATTACGAACAGTCACTGAAGATGAGGAAAGCTATCTATGGTGAAACAACAGAACATCCCGACATTGCTTCATCATTGAATAACATCGGGGCATGTTGGAGCAACCTTGGTGATCAGAGGAAAGCTATCAGGTATTACGAACAGTCACTGAAGATGAGGAAAGCTATCTATGGTGAAACAACAGAACATACCGACATTGCTTTATCATTAAACAACATTGGGAACTGTTGGGGTGACCTTGGTGATCAGAGGAAAGCTATCCGTTATTTCGAACAGTCACACAAGATGTTAAAAGCTATTCATGGTAAAACAGCAGAACATCCCGACATTGCTTCAGCATTAAACAACATTGGGAACCGTTGGAGCAAGCTTGGTGACCAGAGGAAAGCCATCAGGTATCATGAACAGTCACTGAAGATGAGGAAAGCTATCTATGGTGAAACAACAGCACATCCCGACATTGCTTCATCATTGAATAACATTGGAAACTGTTGGGGTGACCTTGGTGATCAGAGAAAATCTATCAGGTATTACGAACAGTCACTGAAGATGAGGAAAGCTATCTATGGTAAAACAACAGGACATCCTGACATTGCTGCATCATTAAACAACATTGGAAGCCGTTGGAGCAAGATTGGTGACCAGAGGAAAGCCATTGGGTATCATGAACAGTCACTGAAGATGATGAAAGCTATCTATGGGGAAAACAAAGTACATCCAGACATTGCATCTTCGCATTGCATCATTGGATCATGTTGGCACAAACTTGGTGATCACAGTAAAGCCATCAGGTATTACGAACAGTCATTGAATATGATGAAAGCTATCTATGGGGACAACGCGGCACATCCCAAAATTTCAACAATGCTGAAAATCATTCGATTATGTAAAAATGCCCTCCGGAATTAGAGTAAAGCCATTATTAGTTATCGCAGATCGTTATTTTATATAAAGGATTAGCGAACTATGGAGACACTGCTGCACATTATGTAAAAACGCCCTCCGCAATTAGAGTAAAGCCATTATTAGTTATCACAGATTGTCACGTAGGATTAGCTAACTATGGAGACACTGCTGCACATGTCATA
The DNA here is from genome assembly GCA_013266295.2 of Branchiostoma floridae x Branchiostoma japonicum. Lineage (NCBI taxonomy): Eukaryota > Metazoa > Chordata > Leptocardii > Amphioxiformes > Branchiostomatidae > Branchiostoma > Branchiostoma floridae x Branchiostoma japonicum. The sequence goes on along the minus strand of CM023824.1, from coordinate 3,906,719 downwards.
TCATATCATTAGATAGCTTTATTACTCACACATAGTATAGTCTGTAAGAATAGCAACTTCTACTAGTTAACAAGAATTCCAGGAAACTACTGTACTTTTACAAAAGACCATGTAGCATGAGAGGAGTTTGCAGTTTTTTAAAGGAATTTCTTACACCCATTACACTAATTACAGGTAAACATTATACACCTGCCTTGCAAATGTTACCTTTCTAGTTAAATTATATCATATCCTATATCTGGATTACCACATGTCTATAGTATACTGTTGCAATCAATAAAGTAAATAAAGCCAAAAACATGTACGAGTTTCTAGTGAGCTTGATGCAGTAAGTGATCAGCTCTCTGAATAGGAGTTGTAAATGATGACAGATGTGGATAATCATCAGGACGATGGTAGTGATTTATGAACCACTGCTGATCTTAATGGGGTATTATGTAACATTTTTGTACCCAAAATTGAAATATTTTAATTGAGAAAAATCTTCACGTGATTGCCATTTACTTCCACTTTTCAACATATTTGTGCAATTATCACACATTCCTGACATTTATGGTTGGCGCTAAACCTGCCCACACGAGGCGCACTCCATATTGTGGTACCACCACAAACTACCAGAATGTACTAGTAAACAAATATGGCCGACAAGCTGTGTTTCCAACTTTCAAACACACTCGTAAGGCGTTAAAATTTGGCATCTCCACTTCCTAAGGGTTAATTTAACTTACTTTGTAAAGAAATGACCAAAAATTGACTTTTTGTATCATCTTAATGTTACATACATGTAATGCAACTTTAAGTCTAACGCCAGGTGTTGGTTTGCATGTGGGGGGGGGGGCGTTTTTTGCTAAATTCAGGAAGCTTAAATTGATCTTCCGAAATATGAACCTCTTCCAACAAAGTATGTGGATTAAATAGTTTTCACCACGAATTGCGGGAGTTAAAATAGCTTTCCGTTTTTGTATCTTTTGTCCTGGATATGCTATGGTCTGGATTTTGGGGTGTCAGACTAATATTATGCAAATCAGGACCTACTTTAATAATTAATATAATGATAATAATAGTAATTAGGAAAACTTATTACCCAGCTGCCTCCCAAGCCGTAGTTAGCTTCGCCAAGATACCAGCTGTCATTCAGGACAAATTGGGAAGCTTACATGTAAGGAAGCTTCTGCTTTTTGTCTCATCATTTTCCCCCAAAAATATCTCTTTCTAATTTTTCCTCCAAACAGCCATGCCCAATACACCCAGGTGTCAAAGCCACCAAAAAAATTAGTTTCACAAATAGGCAGTCACAATCAATAGTCTTTTTTTATTAATTCTGATGTAAATTCAGCTGTGTTAAAGTTTGGTCAGGTAAAAGATCATCAATGCATAGATAATAACTAACAAAGCTGAATAATAAAATACAGTTGCATAATTTCTTACAGTACGCCCAAAATGCCTTACCCTGACTCTACCTACATTACTTCTAACTCTGATCTGACATGTACAAGTAACCTGTTCTGTTTCATACAGAATGGACCTTTCCTGACTGTCCATCACAATTATCAGTTCAACCAATGATAACGTGACAATTAGCGGTTTGACCAATGAGAGAGTGGCTGCATGTCTGTCAGATATTAGACAAGTATTTTTATATTTGGACCGAGGTAGGTGGGACTATTATCTGGAAAGGTCCATTGTACAGTCAAGCAAAGGGCTAGAAATTCACAGCAATTCAGTTATGTTCAAAGCAGCTGACCAGCACTGCTTTAAGCCAGTGTTGTATTGGCAGACAGCCCACTATGTAAATGGCAACACTGGTTTCTGTTTTCAGCGATTTGACTTGCTTGGCAGTTTAGATTCAGGAAGTCATGTTCCAAATTCCACGGGCACCATGTTGGGAGCTTTCGACATTAATGTATCAATCTATTCAACATATCACAGTAATAGAGTTTGGCAATGTTATGCAAAAGAGCATACTTACATGTACATGTATATCATGTTATCTTTGTCTGCCATAATGCAAAAGCCTTGAGAGATAGAAGTACAGTACATACATTTGACTTAAAGAATTTGTTAGAGGAACAGTAATTAAACTTCTTATAGTTTTCCAATCTTAAATAAAGGGATCTTGACTTTGACTTAGATCTATAGGTTCATAGCTGCTGCCAAGTATTCAATTTAGTTCACACATGTATCTGACAAAAGGACTGCTGTCAGGAGGCAGCCTAAAGTAGACAGTCTAAACCTTACTACAATCTGTTGGTTGTGTTAAAAGTATCCCAATTTCATGTCTACTTCAGAAATGGATGTACAATTATCAACCTGGATGGTTAACTACTCTTCTAAAGTCAGCTGATCTCTAAGACTACAGATTTGACAGTTGGCTGCTAGATTAGCTAGCAAAAAACTAGCTTCTACTCAACAGCCACTGGCTGTGGTTAGCTGTAGCAGCATATAAGTCAGAGTGGCCGAAGACATCGGTGAAAGTGGCCTCCAAATTGCAAGTGCCTTCTTGACCTTCTTGAGAAGTAAGAAGACTTGGCAGCAGTGACTAGTCGTGTATAGCTTTTGGCGTATTTTCATCATGCACAATTTTAAGTGGCTGCTAGAAACTGGCAAAAAAGCCAGCTCCTATCAACAGCCTGTTAGGTTAGCTGTACCAGCATGTAAGTTTCTGTTCATCAAGCACAATTCCACTTGAATGTTCAATACATGGGAAAATAGATGAATAACTCTAAAGTCAGCTGACCTCTATGACTACAGACCACTTGACAACTGTCCTATCAACAGTCACAGCTTCTGGTTAGCTGAAGCAGCATCTTAGTCTCTGTTCATTGTGCACAATTTCACTGGTTCAATGGATGGGCAAATGGATGAATAACTCCTTCTTAAGTCATCCTATCTCTATACATGACTACAGACCACTTGACAACAGTCCTATTAACAGTCGTGGCTTTTGGTTAGCTAAAGCAGCATCTAAGTCTCTGTTCATCATGCACAATTTAACTGGTTCAATTTGAACTGCTTCCATCCGATGACTCCCCCTCGCTACTGTCCGACTCTTCGCTCGACTCCTCACTACTCTCCTCCTTCTTCGTCCTGTAGTTCGTCCGGTTTCTGCTAGAGGAGCTCCCGGAGGAGACATTACCGTTTCTTCTCCCCTGCGGGATGAAGGGCCGGCGCGTGAAGGTGTGGTACTGACGTCGCGGCGGCGCCCCGTTGGCGGGAGAGTTGGTGCCGGAGGAAGAGTCCGATGAGTCCGACTCCACGACGCCGTTGAACAAAGTGTCGTTTTTCAGCTTGTCATCCTGGGGAAGCAAAACTTCAATAATTAACATGAAAGTTCCTCTGAATTGGTAAGTTACATAATGAGATATAAACTGTTCTCTAACTCAAGAAAACTAACTCACCAGAATTTTTGAGAGATTTGGTCGAAAATTCCAGAGAGTTAGGTTTTTTTGTTAGAGAACAGCTTATCTCTCATTATCAAACAATGAGTTGTGCCACTCAAAATGTCTTTGAGCCAACTATTATAATAAAATAAGCTTGCAAACTAACAAATATAAGCTTGCAAACTTTCTTCAAGATCAAGATGTTACATCTGCAAGGTTTGAAATACTTTGCATACCTGCTCTGGTGCAGGTAGCATTGAAAAATTACCTGCACAAGATAAATTTTACCTGCACCACTTTCTACTAAAAGTTGATTTTACAAGCTGGAAACATTAAGAAACCATTAATTTTGAATCCTTTATTTAGTATTTTGTAGCCTACAAAATACTAAATAAAGGATTCAAAATTAATGGTTTTAGGTGATAACAAACAGTACAGAATGCACAAATCCACAGACACTTATGTACCCAATACAGGGATGGTGCAGGTAAGGTGCAGGTAGACACAAGAAATACCTGCACAGCTCCAATTTTACCTGCACTAAACTGCATATGCAAGCCCTGATCCATGTTCCTGGAATAGGCATCTTTATAAAGAAAGTTTTGTAAAAAACAAGCAAGCAAAACTGTACCAGTTCTTTCTCAGCCTTCTCTATGAGGTCCTCCATGGCCTGCTTCCAGCCCAGGATGCGAGTGAACCTCTGAATGCCCTGTACCAGGTCCCCCAGCTCAGCGCAGTCCGTGTCGCGTAGCGGCACACGGCCAAACGGGCCGACGGGGTCCCTGTTGAACAGCACTCTGGGGACATAACCTCGGCTGGAGTTCACTATACTGGCAAACGGTTCTACCTGGGGGGCAGAACGTAAGATGAAGTTGGAGAAAGAAAAAGAAAACAGATTGAATACATTCAGCAGAAAGATATGACATACATGTACGTGCTCATTTCTGGACAGTTTTGTGACAATCATGATACAAAATCTCGTGATTGCTGCACTTTTTTTCATAAGAAATTTGTTACTATGAATGAGCATTGTCACCTATTGCGACCTCTGACCTCAATTCTTAATTCTCAATTCTTAAGTCTGTAAATCTGTACTTATGTATATATCTGTTTTATGTATTTGTATTGTTTAACGAGCCCTGGAAGATTAGCCCCATAAAGGGGGGAAAGGATATCTTAATAAAGTTACTTAACTTATTGCTATCTATCAAAAGATCCAAATTATACTGGGAAGGGCGATGGGGGGGGGGGGGTTCCAAAATCAATCCATCAAATCCAGTTTGTAGGTCTAGTTTTAAAAACAATCTCTAGATCTGTTCTACATATGCCACAGTTTGCATTCTATGTTCTACAATCTATGTTCTACAATCTACAATCTACGTTCTACATTCAACAATCTCTGTTCTACATATGCCACAGTTTGCATTCTACGTTCTACAATCTACAATCTATGTTCTACAATCTACGTTCTACATTCAACAATCTCTGTTCTACATATGCCACACTTTGCATTCAACAATTGTACAGTGTTTTGTGATTCCTAAACACATCATGTTTCAAAACAGCCTGCCACACAGACCTGTTCATGGTTAAATCTTCAGCTCATAAACAAACCCACCTCTAGTGATGTGCCCATGACCAGTAGCAGATCACACACTGGGAAGTCCTTCAGGTAGTAGTAAAATCTTCTCGGTAGGTCTTCTCCAAAAAATACTATGTCTGGTTTTATCTTACCCTAAAGATGACGGGAAAGATATAAAACCATAAGCTGGGGTGACATGACTACAGAATGCAGTCATTTGAAAGGCTAGATTTAAGACAAATTAAGCAAATTAGCATAGCTTTGTTCTAACTTTGGTAAAATGCATTTTCTTGAAAACACTTATGCATGTGTATAATTTGTAGCTTTTGAAATAAATTGTGTTGCTTAAATTTTCGAAGTATTTCCCCAAGATAAGGGATGAAGCAAATTATAATTTTTGAATTTGACCATTTAACTATATAGTTTTGGAACAAGAATAGACAAAAGAACTTACCTTGCACCATTTACTATTTGTACACTTTGGTGTTTCCCCCCTCATTATGGAAGCCTGCAAGACAAAGAAAAATGCTTCCTATAACATCTTACTTGTTTTCAATAAATCACAAAAGATAAACTTGCTAAATAAGACTGATTTATCTTTGCAAATTCAAATAAGCACTTGCTATGCTGGTTATAATCACGAACATGATTTTCAATTTGAATGAATGTAAAATATGACCGTACATCATTTGACAATGAAGACAATGTACAATTTATCTTGAAAGTTCATCTGTGTTGGTAGAAGCCATTATGAAGCAAGTTTAAACTGTAATATCCAACACACGAAATTGGACTTGTGTCATAGGTTGCAGCATATGATCCACTGCCCTCCAAGTCACGTGTGTCATCTGCATAACGTGACGTCACAGAAGCGGTGGATTTCTCATTCCTTGACAAAGACTTGGAGTTGTACAGTCAAAAATTTTGGTAAGTCCAATTTCTTGTGTTGGAAATTACAGTTTAAACTTGCTTCATAATGTACAACTTATGTACATGTAAAGACACATGTATTAGTACATGACTGTATAACTTTAACATGTATGACTTATGCACATGTATGCTTGTCTGTATAGTTCCTACCTTGATTTGTTTCCCTGAGTATTTAGCATTGCACCTGACACAGGAGGCCGTGGCAAACGTCCCATGGGCCTCCACCAGTTTGGACTCGGGGATTCCTGACACTGTAATACAAAAAAAACAAAAACATGGATCATGGTTAAGTACAATGTAACTCTTACACAAATTTTCAGCTTTATCGAAACAGCATGGTGGCTTAGATCCTTCTCAAGTTGAAATGACCCGAAGCCTAAGTTCCAAGTTCCTAAGATTGTTGGTGAGCACTTTACTTTTGCGTACTTTTTAAATCTTCATCGGACTTACTTCTCTCCAGCCCGTCTATGTTCTGTGTGTACATCCTGAGTAACAGTCCCTTCTCGTGTAAGAGGCGGATGAAGTAGTGCACGTAGTTGGGCCTGTAGGTCCCCGGGTACAGCTCCTTGGCCAGGGTGTAGAACGGGCGGGAGTCCATGTGGAAGTAGTCGATGTCAAATATGGCCTCGGGGTAGGGGATGTTGTATTGCTGCAGGTTGTCATAGAGACCAGTACCAGGGGACCTAGGGGGGAGAAATATAGTTTTGAAAACAACTGCCCTGTTTGTATCTTATGAAATATTATATTGTGAGCTCCAGTTTTATATACAAACCCTTGTCCATCTCAAAGACACTAAGAGTGCAATTTTTGTGTTGGAAATTACAGTTCAATGGCCTGGGTTCCATCCATGAACACTACATGTATACCCACTCCGTTCTACTTCTACTGTCTTCAAGTTCAAACAGTTCAAACCTATTGAATGAATTCTAGTTCTACCAACACAGATGAACTTTCAAGCTACCGGTAAGAATCAAGATCACAAGTGAAAACAGTGTTTCTAACAACAAAATATATACTAGGTATACACCGTATACTACTTGTACATATACAAGTTTTAAAAAAAGGCCTCCCACTGATAAAAATCAGTATGGAATTTTGCTTAGGCCTAGGAAAAAAAATGTTGTGTTTCCGGTTACCCGACCGACCCTATGAAAAAAAACCCGACCCTAGCCTTTTTTGGACCGAAACAAAAATCCAGACTTGTTACTACCGATGATCACTTAGTATAATACATACAAGGAGGCCTGCCAGGAAAATGAACATCCAGCATTAAAATAAAAGAGATTTACCTTAGTTTCCGCCTCTCTCATTTTGCAACAATATTTTTCCATATTTTCTATACCGATAGTCATGTAGGAATCAAAAAGGAGAAGTTTACAGGCTGCGTATTGGTTCAAATCGGACCGAAAAATTTCACTCGAGCGGCACCACATGCCCAAACTGGCCATGGGACGCACGTAAATTTTCACTCGAGATGAGAAATTAGCGCCCAACAAAACGGACTGTTAGGTTCCCATTGCTATATTACTCTTGTTTACTTGTGGTCAACTTTCTTTCTTCGATTGAATCGCGTAAAATACCAAGGAAAATACAAAGAAACTTCAGCGATCGGCACGATCGTGGCGCCATTTTGAATCTTGGCCGATCCTCGCGGAACCTCGCGAGACCTCGCGAGAGTTTGCAGTTCGACCAATAACCGCTAGAGGGCGGATATGCAATCCTGCAATGTGATTGGTTGGAAACTTTAATGTCCTAATTTATTCGGTTCTCTTTGTAAATGATATCAGGTTTTGATAGCAATAGGACTAGAGGAGAAGTTTAAATATGTATTTTGTTTAATATATTTTCTTTAATAAAGTGTTCAGTTCTGTTTAGATCTCAATTGTTTAGATCTTTGTAGTGGTCTTAGTAATTCAAATACTAGATTTGCAAAATTATTCTGTACTGATGCTACACCGTAAATCATAGGCTACAAGTACAAACAGATCATACGTTCATTGTCCCGGCTTTGACTAAAAAAAAAAAAAAAAAAAAAAAAAAGGGAATCCCTACCTACCGACCCTAATTTTTTCTGGACTGTAATAGGAAACACAACATTTATTTTGTTAGGCCTTATTCTGCAGCGATCTTGGTGCAGTTGTACAAGAAACAACCTTCAAATCTCAGTTAAACCTATGAAAAAAATACTTTTTCACATACATTTCATATCTTTAAACTTTTCATATAGCAAACAATAAATATGACCCAGAAGAAAATGTCTACATGTTGTACATTTTGTACCAGGCGTTACGCCAACAGCTCACTGCCATATATTGAGAAACTCTTAAACAATGTAAATAATTGTTATCAAGTTTGTTTTATTGTATCATACTGTATCATTATGATTATATTTTACGATGTATTGCCGATTGAAGATACAATGTATATCAGGTATGCTTTTTATCATTTATGTAGATCTGAAGCTAAACCGAATGGTTTTTTTTATTATGGTGGGCACGGAATGTAATGTACATGTATGTAATGAATCTTGCAATTCAGCCTCCAGGCTGCCAAAACTTTTCAATCAATAAACCAGTCATATTGTTCTTACCTGAAGTCAGGGATGCCACTCGGTGTGCTGATCCCAGCCCCCGCCATCACCACCACGTTCTTACACTTCTTAGCCAGGATGTACCTCGCCACGTCATCGATCCCAGCGAACGTCTTCCCACCACGACTACTGGTGGAGGAGGTGCCGCTACTCTTCCTGGATGATGTTGATATAGCCCTGAATGGGGAAAAGGGTATTTCAGTGAGTGAATAAAAAGTGGTATAATTGCAGTAGCTATTAACTGATGTAGACATACATGTATATGGTTCAATGATAAATTATATACTATCACTATCAGGGCTCAAAATACACTGTACTTCTTTCTGCATACCTGGAGCAAGTACAAGTAACATTGTAAATTATCTACACCAGACAGATTTTACCTGCACCACACAGAATTTAGGAAGTATGGATCACACTAAAAACTGTTTAGATACCATTGCCATTATTTCTTTTATACTTCATAGGTAGGTAACAGTCAATGCAGCAAATAAAAATCCACATACATGTTATATGATATGATATATAAACCCAGTACATGGACTAGTACAGGTTAGGTACAGGTAGACATCAGAAATACCTGCACAGCTCCAATTTTACTTGCACTAACCTGCATATGCAGGTGGGATTTCGAGCCATGAGTCTCAATGCTTGTGTCAATGGGAAAAATTATCAAAAAGACCATGGCCAAAAAGTGGTCACAAAATTGGTCTCGTGGTCCTTATGTAGAGTTGGTCACTTCTACAGGTTTGACTATAGCAGTAATAATAAGCTCATATATGTACTTGGGTCAACATAAAAAAATGGCTGACGGCAAAACAACAAGCTTATATATCCCACCAGCAGTAGTGGTAAGATATACCCACCAGCACAATAGATAAATACTAAATGACACTAGTAGAAGTGCTCAAAACAGTACAGGTGCTCAAAACAGTACAGGTGTTCAAAACAGTACAGGTGTTCCAAAAATACAGGTGTTCCAAACAGTACAGGTGTTCCAAACAGTACACTGGTGTTCCAAAAATACAGGTGTTCCAAACAGTACAGGTGTTCAAAACAGTACACTGGTGTTCCAAAAATATAGGTGTTCCAAACAGTACAGGTGTTCAAAACAGTACAGGTGCTCAAAACAGTACAGGTGTTAAAAAAAGTACAGGTGTTCAAAACAGTACAGGTGTTCAGAACAGTACAGGTGTTCAAAACAGCACAGGTGTTCAGAACAGCACAGGTGTTCAAAACAGTACAGATGCATGCGCATATATGTTCAAAACAGTACAGGTATTCAAAACAGTACTGGTGTTCAGAACAGTACAGGTCTTTCAAAAAATACAGGTGTTCAAAAAAATACAGTTCTACCCACCTTGCAGACTTCTGCTGTACAGGAACACTAGTTTTTGTCTCCTTCACCGACAACTTCTGGAAGGAGGCAGCTAGGGACGTCTCAGACTTGCTCTTAGACGGCAGTCCGGTGCTTTTCCTTCCCTTCGCAGACCCGCCATCTTTCTTACCCGCTGACCCCGGCGGGGTCGCCGAGGACGCTGACGACCTCAGCTGTCTGGTCTGTGGTCTGCTGGGATTGGAGTTGGACGACTTGGAGCGAGGGGCCTTGGTGGCGGCATTGGTGACCCCTAGCAGCAGACACAGGAATTACAGGTTAGAGGCAAACTCTGAGGACATAGTCAATACACATGTAAGATTACAAAACATTCAATCAACATGAATGCCAATGATACAATGTTTTAAATGTTCAATCCTAGCAATGGATACAAAAAATACTGTCATATACAAACTTTTAATGTAGGAGAAGTTTACAAATTCTCAACACAAACGTCAGGTATTCTGACCTATCCATACAAAGATCAATTTAAGGTGGTATGAAAGAAGTGAAAAAGAAACAACTAGAAAAGATACTGGACCAGAACAAACTGAGTATAGAGTACCAGTGCTAGTAGCAAGGGAACAATACTACCCCTGGTAAGTACCAAAGTCTGCTGAAGTTGATATAACAATACTAGATCCAAGTCTCATAACAATTTTCAAAGAATTACATTTCCAAAATGGTGTCAAGACCCGGATCTGCAAAATTCATATATTACAATGAAACTGAAATGTTATTTGTCCGTCCTTTGGTTCTGTTTAGTCAGCACACCTGGTGGACAGGTGATCTACAGGTAACATGACACACCTGTATACAGAACATGTCTGCCACAAAAGACAATTCCTCCCCACTTCTGACAGGAGCTCATTAAAGATTAACGGTGGAGAACATGATGACAAATTGTACCAGGCTACATTTTTGGATTAGAAACTTTCTCAATCATAATATGTAGAATTTTACAACCTAAAGATCCCTTTGAAAAGATTTACACAGTGCCTATAGAATTTCATTCCCTACCAGACTAACTATGCTAGTTTAATATGTGGAGAATAATTTGCCATAGGAGTTTGCATTTGCCCGTGCAATTAAAGGGGAAATGTTACCCTTACCACATACAGTTCTCTCCCCTTGCAAATTATTCTGCATCTCTGTATCTACAATATTATATATATAGCTGGTATAACTGCTCCCCGGTATAACACACCTGTGACCAGCTTTGCAGGCACGCGGCGTGGCGACAGCTGGCTACTTAGTATATTACACCAAATGACTTGTTACACCTAACCTTTGCACATCTAACTCTAAACAAATTGTTTAAAGCTATCTAGCGATGATGCCCCTACTGTACTTGATAATTCACGTTAAGGTGGTAACTTTGCAAATTATCAAACCAAAACGTAGTTCTCTGTGATGTTCACTTACCTTTGCGAACGGTTGCCATCAAAACGGCAAGCCCCATGGACGTCCGATCTTCAGTTTGAGTACGTGGTCATCCCTTCAAATGTAGGAAAACGGCTGCAGCTAAACTCTCTACAACTTGCCACGGACGAAAACCACAGGCAAACCGGTGCCTACTTCTGTTCTAAAATCCTTGCGTGACAAGTCTCCCTACAGACCGCCGATTCACCAGCAAATTGAAAGGACTTCTCCCCCAAAGACATATACTTGCACGCACGGACAATGCGGATGTGTGTAATACGACCAGAAATATTGAACGGTAAACAATAGAGGTTACCACATGGGCGCTGACATGGAACAAATGTTTTGGAATCGATCTTGACAACTTTTGTTGTTTGGAACTGTTTGGGCCCGACCGGAAACGGAAGTGTTGTGGGTTGTGCGCGCCATGTGCATTGTGGGACTTCGACGGGGCTATACCATTCAGAGGGGGTGTTTTAGATACTCGAGGATGTGTTTTAATTGATCCAACAATTGTATCTATGCCCAAATATACTACAAATAAAGCCAATAGTTAATGGTCACATACAAAAAACATTCGAATAATTCTTGTAAAGACAACAGGGAATGCGTGGATAATAAAGTTCAAGAATGACGTCACCATCAGTGACCCCATTGTGACCTCATCAGCTGGTGTTGTCATGTTGAGACTACACCAACGTACAGCACGAATGCTGGTTTTCTGTCGTTTCAACCCTTTTGCTTAGCATATTTTGGGACAAGTGCGTACACGAGGGTTCAAAATGATCCACCCAATGGTGCTTATGACCACATCCCTCACGATATGTGGGTGGGTGATGTCTTGGCTGGAGTACTTCCACAACGGCAGGTGGAAAACCTTCCTACAGCGAGACTCAGCCGATACTAGAATCACTGTCGTGGACACCGAGACAAGCTGCGAGGCTGTATGCGGCAGGTTGGTGAGTGGAGCAGCGCTAGGGGACCTTCAAGTCCTGGGGTTTGACTGCGAATGGGTCACCAGAGGCGGCACAACCCGTCCTGTGTCGTTGCTACAGCTCGCCTCGCGCACGGGGGAGTGTGGGCTCTTCCGCGTCAGTCGTCTCAACAAAGGGAACATCCCGCGGTGTGTGATGGACTTACTCGCCGATAAAAACGTCTTGAAGGTCGGAGTCGCCTGTTGGGAGGACAGCCGACGTCTGGAGCGAGACTACGGAATATCTGTGCGTGGCTGTGTGGACCTCAGACACCTCGCGACCAGGCATAAAAGTCTCCAGTGCGGTAACCTCGGTCTGCAGGCTCTCGCCGAGCAGGTCCTTGGGGTTAAAATGGAGAAGAGTCGAACCGTGAGGTGCAGCGACTGGGAGGCTACAGAGCTGAGCCAGGAACAGATCACGTACGCTGCCAACGATGCTTTAGTGTCAGTTGACATCTTTACCACCTTTCTGAAGTGGAAGTTACAACAGAACGCTTCTAATGATGACCAGAGCAGATTCCCTGAAACAACAGAATTGCGAACAGCTGTGAAAGCGATGTGCCAGGGTTTGGTTGACGTTCCCTTTTCCGGGTCTTACACTGAGGGAGGAAGAAAGAGAAATACTCGCAATAACAAAGCCCGTACCCTACAACAGCTGAACGTAGGGCCTTCTTACAATGAAGAAATTGGTTCTCCACAAAACCACGACGAGAAAGAGAGTTCTTCTTGTAACGGAGAGGTAGATACACCGCGAAATCGCGAGGAAAAGGCTCCGACTGTCAGGAGAGTGAAGGGGTACACTGTCCGGCGGTCCCCTTTCTACCATAACTGTCACCTGCGCGCGCCGGACGGGACCCTTCTCTGCACCATCGACCGCAAGAAGGTCCAGTGGTACCTTCAGAAGGACTTAGGGGAGCTGGTCAGCGAGGACCCGCTGACCGTCCAGCTGAAGTTCGAACCCTCCGGCCGCCCGTCCAGCCAGGATGACCAGTACTACCTGACCGAAAAGGAGAATATCTGCTGCGTGTGCGGCCGGAGTGAGTCGTACATCAGGAAGAACGTGGTGCCACACGAGTACCGGAGACACTTCCCCCGCGCCATGAAGGACCACCTGTCGCACGACGTCCTCCTCCTCTGTACCGTCTGTCACCAGCAGACCAGTTACCATGACAACAGGCTACGCAACGACATCGCCCGAGAGTTCAACGCACCCTTGGGTTCAGAAGACAACGCCAAGTTTCTAGAAGACCCTGTGAGAAGGAAGGCGCGGACGGCGGCTAAGGCTCTGCTCAAGGACAACGGTTACAACATGATACCGGCTGAACGAAAATTAGAGCTGGAGACTCAAGTGAAGGAATACTACAACACGGAAGAACTCACCACAAGTATGCTTGAGGAGGCTGTCAGCCTAGAAACTCGGATAGAGAACGAGAAATTTGTTCCTCACGCCGAGAAAGTTGTACGGTCGCTCGTGGAGAGGAAGAACGGACTGATCTTGTTTGAGAAACGCTGGCGTCGCCATTTCCTGGACAACATGAAGCCACAGTTCCTACCGCCCCTGTGGTCCGTAGACCATAACCACGGCAAACTGGAGAAGAACGGGATGATGGTAAAGGACAGTCAGGCAGGCGGGGACCATGTACACGGACTTGATGAGAAAAATGTACAATAAATTCCCTCTTCAACGGGGAGCTATTCAGGGACATAAGACGCACCTCTTCACTGTTCCGGACCACGTAACGTTATACACATGTAGACTAAAAACGATATGGATTTAGGTACCAGCTACAATAAAGAATGAAATACTCGATAAAGGCCAAAAGGTCAACCAACTGTAAAACCTATGATCTGAAATAAAGAAGAAAGGTGCTGACGGGAAAATATTTGTCAGGTCAACGAAATTGTGCAATATTTCTTTGTTCCCTATAGGCTACATGGCTATATTTATAGTTACCTTTCGGTGTAAGTAATTGCTTCTTCTTTCTGCTGCTTGGACATCTTTTGATTTTGGACATACGAAGCTTTTTCATCACATCTTCCCTTCCGAGGTAAATCTAATAAATATAACAATGGACAGATCCAGATCTTACAAATAGTGCGTTTTAATGACATCCTCCCATTGGCAGGGCCACCAAACTCATTCTTCGTCACTGGCCCTGCCGATATGGCAACGGTTACAGCCTCCAGGACCCAGGAGATATAAATATTCATGAGCTTGCCTTATTTGGCATGACCCCACATGACCCCAGTTCCAGCCAATCAGCGCTCAGCTTGTGGTTGTAATTTCTAGGTCAGCTCATGAATATTTAATGAAAAGTGCGTTAAAGATTTTCTCTGTGTATAGCTGATTGGCTAAGAGCGTGTTGGGTCCTGGAGGCTGTAACCGTTGCCATATCGGCAGGGCCAGTGACGAAGAATGAGTTTGGTGGCCCTGCCAATGGGAGGATGTTTAATGAGGACTTAACTGTTAATGCAGACGGTTGTGTTGAATATTGGACCATAGAAAATCAAGTCACAGTACTACTAAACCTTATATTGTGTGTCCGTGTACATGTACAGTATCATTGTACTATTGCTTGAATAAAAATGTCCATAGGACATAATCTTCCGTGAAGTAATTATGGTGTCTGTGGTGTGGCTAAAGTGTTTGATACCCTCTTTAACTGTCGACATATCGGGATTTTGATTTATAGGTGTGAAGACCTCATTCACCCAAACAAAATACAAGTTGTTCAAAGTAGGAAAGTCTCATCTTAGCAAAGAAGGCTATTGTAACATTTGCTCATAGATTATGTAAATTATGCCCTGATTTGCATGATTTATATCTAATAATGTTCAACTTGACTTAACTTCGATTTCCAACTGCCGCAAGAATGAAATTACCATCATTTACCACCACGGAATTAAGTCTTTTCAATTATGCAAATTAGGTCTCATTTGCATAATATATCTATCAGTATTTCTATCTCAGATACAGGCAGTTACAGGGAGTGTAGGAAACCTGAGCCTAACATCTGCTTGAAGTCTCTAATGAGACCCAGGCGCCCCATCAGACACAACAGAAGGCGCTAGATAAAGGACGTTAAAACAACACATAACCCAACATCTGCTTGGAGAAAACTCTATTAGCGAACACCCACAAAAGCCAACGAGATTATTGAGCTATTCCACAAGTCCATTAAGTTAGGGGTGTTTCTGAAATATTACATGACCTATAAAGCTGCTACGGTGTAAAAAAAAACAACGTGCATCATCTCGCGCATACTAGCAGACGACTTGCCAAACTACATAATAATGCAGCAAAGGGATCTTGAGTTACAGCTGCGAACGTACGGACATAACTGATTACAATACTACGTCGGACGCCACTGACCGCTCCTTCACGGAGTAAAAGAAATTAAAAGACTCGGCCGCCGAAAAATCACTTCATAATAACATAATGCACATCAGCGATATGCCGTATGCCCCATGTAGACCCCCTTAAGTCCTTGCCTTTAAACGGTCCTTACACATTTTAGTGAGGAGGATAATATCGTTGACTTAGACATGCATAAGGCCAAAATCTTTCGTCTGTGTGTCCTTGTCGCTCTGATGACGAACCATGAGGCTCTGACATGGCGGCGCCGGCGACGTCGAAGATGTGACTGGTATTGGAACGGTTGGAGCGCCTGTAGCGCCCCGTGTGGAAACTCCGGCACGCAGACGCGCACAGCTAGCGGCTGTGGAGCCCCGGGCCCGGAAACTCGCCCCTGTAACCGATTCTGTCACAACGGAGGGACGCTCCTGGCTTCCTCGTGTTGGTGTTCTCTCAACTTCTGGGGTACCTGCTGTGAAACCCGTGAGTAAAATGGGTTGGTTAATCCATTTTACTCCCTTTAGGTACCTTTAGTTATCTGTCATGTCCAAGCGGAATCTTAGCTTTAAGTAAGAATTATTTCCAAGTCTGGGTCACCGCAGTGTTTGCCGTACGTTCTGAATTGAGGTTATAATTACTAGTCTTTTTTTTTGTTTGTCATCCCGCACAAACACCTGTGCTCGAGTTGACGATTTTTTTTTTAGAAAACCAGATTACAAGAATTCAAAAGTCTCATACATGTACCTTTAGAAAACCAGATAGATACAAGAATTCGATGTCTCATACCGCCGATTTCCGATTTCTTGCTATCTGGTTTTCTCAACGAAAACAAAAAACACCAACAACTCGAGTCACAGAGTGTGACCGAAAACAACGTCAATACCGTCAGTTCGGCTGAATCCCCGTGTGAAAGGCACGGACATTGTTAATTAAATGTCAACAGCGGGATGAGGGACAAAGTAACTCGTAAAACTTCATGCAGAATGTAACTTTACGGCAAATACTGGTGGGACTCAGATGAATAGAACCGTTTTAACCTGACTAATGCAATAAGGTAACGCCGACTAAACATGAATAATCTATGACGTTTTTCACCGAGTACGTGGTCGCACAAAAATGCAAGGAAGTTGTTTGGTTAATTAGTTTACTCGGCACCTGAACAACACCAGTGAAAAGTACCGCTCGGTGTGGCTCAGTTGTACACTTGTACTCTTGCCCGGCATCTACACGTTAAAGGCGACAATCTGAGCACGGAGCTCAAAATTAGCATGGAGACCGTCCGGGCAGCCAGAGTGCGCAGTGTGCGCCACTGGCAGCGTGCTGTCTTCCTTCTGGTTTGCCTTACATCAACTTTAAAAGGTGAGTGCGGTCTTCAGATTTCTCAGTGGAAAGTTATCTCCAAGCAGATCTTTCGGTGGCTACAAGACAGTATCAAATTGTCAAGGCAGTATCAATTTGCCGGATAGTTACCATTTCTTGCCACCCGAAGCTGGCGTAAAGAAAGTTACTATTAAAAAAAAAAGCCCGATAAAAACGCCTAAAAACACGTAAAGAATAAGCCGAAGCCTAAACCTCTGCTTGGAAAGTAAGTGGAAAGTTGCTCACTGTGTAAGTACCCCCAAGTATCGGATAAAATTATTGCATACTAGTATTGAAATTACATTGCCATCCCAGCCTACCTAGCTAGTTAACGTACCTATCTATACGCACTGCAGGAATTCAAAAACAGATATTTAGACAAAATTTACGAAGTACGTATGGGGACCTTAAAGGCAGAGAAATATTTCAGCAGACTTTAAAAACAATTAAATCTTTTGCCTTGTGCTTTCTACTAATTTTCAGAAAACATGCGGCATGCTTGATAATTGTCTACACGCGAGCCTCCCTGTTTAGCTTTTACGTTCCAGAGAGTTACAACAAATATTCTGTTTTTCTGTTTCACAACTGTAGTGAAATTTTCGGTTTAAACTAATCATACCAAATAGCGTTCACGACGTGGTTTTCACACTTATTTTGACCAAAAATAGAGCAATCTTTTGTGTTTTTTCCGCCTTTCAGAAAATACGCGGCATGTTTAAAATTTGTCTAAGCAAACCGGGAGAGACCTCTGTACCTATCACGCGGCGTTTTTCATACTTTCTGCCGTTACACGGACACAGCAATCTTTTTTCTTGTGTTTTCTACGGCTTTCTACTTAGAAAAAAATGCGGCATGTTTGATATTGCTCTACGCGCCATTTATCAATAAGCAAGACCCGTGAAGCAAACCGGTGGAAATCAAACAAATCGAATCAAACATTATTCAATGAACTTAGCAGTCTTGAGCTTGACTGAATTGTGCTCTTTAACATTATGTCAATTAACAACAATTCTGTCAATTAACAGCATTCCTTCAGTTAAAAACCGAGACCTCTCCCGTATAGCTTATATGTTCCAGAAAGTTACAGGAAATGTTCCGTTTTTCTGTTTCACAGCTGACAAATAGTGTTTCTCCCGTACGTAGGACGTGTTTGTTTTTACAACTCATTCAGCCAGACAAATACCGCAAAAGATTGGTGTTTTCTACGGCTTCTAGGGAAACATGCAGCATGTTTAACATTTCTCTAAGAGGCATTTAAGGAAACCAAGAGACCTCTCCCGTATTTTTTACATATGCCAGAAAGTTTAGGGAGCGAGTATGAGAGCCCCGGTATACAAATAGGATGGTACCCATGCTAGACAGATAGTGTTTCCCTCGTATATACCACAAACCCAACTACACTACCACAACCGCACATTTGCATTCAGAGGCACAATTAAAACATACTACAACACATTACCAGCTGACATAAGGCACATATCAACTCTATACAACAGTTCAAAGAAGCTCTGAGACGCATGCCTCATGTAACTTAGTGACCTCCAGAGTCTGACCTCCAGTCCATTTTACTGACCATATTGTATTTGACATTAATTGGAACGGTATTACGACTTTGATTTATGGACATGTTTTTGTTTTGACGCATTGGATTCTATTTGACTGCTGTCCACCTTTTGTTGCTTTGACTAAATGTAATCACGTCTTGTGTAAATGTATGTGCTGTGTAAATGTATGCTGCATTGGAAATCAGCTCCTACCAGCTTAATGGGCTACCCAGCCGTTTTATGATGAAATAAATAGATAAATTAATCAGGACTTCACTTGGCCAGAAATTATTTTTGCTGACTATCACGTTCGATGGTTGGTTCGTTCGATGGTTGGGTGTCGGTAATCTCCAAGCAGATCTTTTGGTGGCTGCAAATACAGTATCAAATTGGCCAGGCAGTATCCAATGCGCCACTCAAGGGCTGGCGTAAAGATACTAGTACAAAAAAAGAAAGCCCGATAAAAACGCAAAAACACGTCAAAAATAAGACGAAGCCAAAACCTATACTTGGACAGTAAAGTGTCCGATGCATTACCATATGACCGAAAAGCAAGCAGATGTCAGGAGAGAAAGAGTACTGGCCGAATGAAACAAGAAGTGACGTAATTCTTCACCGCACGTAACGGCTAATAAACTACTACAAAATATCTATTCTCCGTTAGAAAGAGCTCATGATACATCACAATTGTGCATATAAGTCCAGTCTTATTAACATTGGTCCAATTCCACCAACTGACCAATCATTTGAGTCACACATTGTCATCACACTCACGCCACCCAACCAGCTATTCCCATCTTGGCCCCGGGCCAGCTTTTGTCACAAGCTTTTCTTGTTGACATTGTTCCACGGGTGGAAACAAGTTGGATGTTTGCGTATCCCGGAAAGTGAAAGTGAAAGTGTGTTTTTTACCGTGTACGTGCCCGGCTACCTATGATGTTCTTAATGCCTGCGTCAGATTGCCAAAAATACGCGCGATCCTCGGTCGATCTCAAAATCGGGTGACCTTTCGGCGATCAACAAATACGGCCGAAGCTCGTCGACAATGTGACGCAGGCATTATATAAAGAACACGTTTCGCGTGTCAGCGAGCTTCGGCCGACTCCGAAAAATCGCCGGCGATTCCGAAAATTCGCGCGATGCTCGACGAAACATCGAGCGTTCTACATGCCCTAAATGTCGTTTAGAGCTCGCCGACTCGTCAGAGTGCTAACCTCCTAGTGGTATTCCCCGGGCAACAGCCATAGCAATGACCCTGGGTTGCGATACCATCGGGGGCAGGTTGGTGAGCCATCGGCGTAGCGCCGTGAGGCCACCACTGCCCCTGGCAGGTTCAACCATGGTGGGACGGTTCTCAGGGGAGCTTTTGCTGGCTAATAGCACCTGCACCGCCGCAGTCCTCGATGGGCGGTATAGTAGTACAGCCGAGGTTGTGCGTAGGGCCAGCAACCCACCACGTAAAAAACCATTGCGACGAAACCTCTACAAGTTGAAAATAGAAGGACTGACCTAAATGGCTCACTGACCCAGGAACGGATGGACTTACGCAAACGGAAAAATGGCAACATCTTGAAGATTGCTACATGGAATGTGCTGTCCATGAGCGCGCAAGGACGGCTCAGCGCAGCTGGTGTCAAACGAACTCTCACGTCTTGACATCTCACTAGCAGGACTTACTGAAGTTCGTTGGCCAGGTTCCGGTACCTATGCAACCAACGGATTTACATATCTCTGGTCCGGGCGAAATGATGGCATGCGTCGACAAGGGGTAGCCCTTGCCCTCTCCCCGCTGGCACATCGTGCACTCGTCTACTGGAAGCCGGTAGACAACAGACTTCTTTTGGCGCGACTTCGCCACAAGCATGGTAACCTCTCCATCATCGTCGCCTATGCCCCCACAGAAGTAGCCAGTGAGGAGGACAAGGACTCCTTTTACACCAAGCTATCCGCCCTCACAAGTGGTATCTCAAGACATGATATCATTTGGGTACTGGGGGACCTCAACGCCACAACAGGCTCGGACAGACGCGGCTTTGAGCACTGCCTTGGCTCCCATGGAGTCGGTGACTGTAACGACAACGGAAGACGCCTCTTGGAGTACTGCTCCAGCCACCGTCTGCGCACGGAACGCTCTTTCTTTCCCCACAAGAGAATCCACAGCATGACCTGGATAAGTAATGACCACCACACTACTAAGGAGGTGGACCACATCCTTACCTCTTCACGCTGGCACTCCTCTTCTGACTGCCGGGTTCTCCGCAGTGCAGAATTCGGGAATACGGATCACAGACTTCTAGCCCTGACCGTTGCTCTTCGCCTAGAGAAGACTGCTGCACAGCATAAACCTCGCAAGTTTGATGTGGCCAGACTCCAGTCACAGGAGGTGGTAGACCGCTTTCAGTTGGATCTCCAGAACCGCTTCTCGGTGTTGGCTGATGTAGACGACGACACAGAGAAAATCTGGGAAGATCTCAAGGAAGGTCTAACAAGCTCTGCGACCAAGGTGCTGGGCTACAAAAGAACCAGAAAGAAGGACCTCCTGTCAGAAGAGACGCTACAAGTAGTTGAGGCAAGAAGAGAAGCCCGTCTTCGAGGAGACCGTGAGGAGTACAGGAGGCTGAACTCAAGAAGGAATCAGCTTCTCAGCAGAGACAAGCAACGGTGGCTTGACGACCTGGCGAACACAGCTGAGACTGCTGCACGCACAGGCAAACAAGGCACCCTCTACAAAACCCTCAGAACTCTCTCTGGGAAGGTAACCCCACCCACAGCGTGTGTAAAGGCCATGGATGGGTCCGATCTGGATACTCCAGAACAGCAGCTGGACCGCTGGAGAGAACACTTCTGCAACTTGCTCAATCGACCTCCTCCTCCACCTTCACCACAGTTGGAATCCCTAGCAGCCGAGGCTTCAGAGGATGATTCCATCTCCACTGACCCCCCTACTCAGGAGGAAGTGCTGGAGGCAATCGGCAAGCTCAAGCCGGGTCGAGCAGCAGGTGTAGACGGCATCCCGCCAGAGTTGTTGCTGAAAGGTGGTCCTGCTGTAGCAGCCCAGCTTCACGCCCTGATTTCCGCCATATGGAGAACGGAGACCGTCCCCACAGACTGGCTCCATGGGATCATCCTACCTTTTTGGAAGAAGGGCCCCAAGGACAACTGCGGCAACTACAGAGGCATAACTCTTCTCAGCGTCCCGGGGAAGGTGCTAGCCCACATCATCTTGGCGAGACTGCGGCCACTGCTTCTCAGCAAACAACGCCGGGAGCAGAGTGGTTTCACACCAGGCCGCTCCACGGTGGATAGGATCCTTACTCTTAGGATACTTGCAGAGCTGAGAAGAGAGTACAGGAAGCCACTCTTTGCTGCGTACGTTGACCTGAAACAGGCCTTCGACTCTGTGGATCGTCCAGCGCTGTGGAAAATTCTTAAGATTCTGGGGGTCCCCACAAAGCTGCTGAGTCTTCTCTCCCTTCTCTACTCCTCCACAACCTCCAGTGTGAGGGTAAATGGGCAGACCTCCGCTAGCTTCCACATCAACAGCGGTGTGAGACAGGGTTGTGTTCTTGCCCCCACCATCTTCAACACTGCCATAGACTTTGTCATGGGAAGGACCATCTCCCAGAGTGCGTGTGGTGCAAGCTTTGGGAATGTCACTATAACGGACCTCGACTATGCTGATGATGTGGCCATCCTTGCAGAGATCATGCAGGCCCTACACCTCGCACTCCACATCATGGACTCAGAAACTAGACCTCTAGGACTACAGATCAGCTGGCAGAAAACGAAGGTTCAGAGTCTCAGTGACTACCAACCTCCACCTTCCAACATCACGATTGAGTCCCATACAGTAGAAGTAGTGGATGAGTTCTCCTACCTAGGAAGTACCATCTCTTCTGACTGCAGAAGCACCTCTGACATCAAGACCCGTATAGGCCGCTCGTCCGCAGCAATGGCTAGTCTCGGCCACATCTGGTCTAATGGTCAGATATCCACTGCCACCAAGCTCAGGCTCTACAACAGCTTAGTGCTCTCTGTTCTACTCTATGGTGCAGAGGCTTGGACCCTCACAGCCACAGAGGAGCGCTATCTGGACACCTTTGATCAAAAATGCCTGCGCAGGATTCTTGGCTACCGCTGGTACGATTTCATCTCTAATTCCACCGTACGCCAAACAACCGGGCAACCGCCTGTGTCCTACAAGATCAGACAGGCCCGCCTGCGACTCTTTGGCCACATAGCCAGAGCCTCTCCACCCACGGAAGCTGCCAGTCTACTGAAGGCAGCCACGCCTGCAGGCTGGTCCAGACCCAGAGGCAGACCCAGACGCAGGTGGGGAAACCAGCTGAATGCGGACGTCAGCTCAGTGGGACTTGATGTAGCCACAGCCTGGCAGAGGGCACAGGACAGAGCCAGCTGGAAGACAACTTGGAGAGGCGCGACGCTCCCTGGAGCATGCGGTGCTGAGTGAGTGAGTGAGTGACTCGTCGGCCGATCGATTTTCGCGCAATGTGACGGCCCCTTAAATAAAGGGAGAAAGAGGTGCTGCTGGGAAAACATTTGTCAGGTCAACGAATTGTGCAATATCTTTTTGTTCACCAGGTGGCTATTTTTATAGTCACCTTTCTGGGTAATTGCTTCTTCTTTCTGGCCATCGTTTAATTTTTGACATACGAAGTTTTTTCATCGCATCTTTCCTTCCTAGGTAAATCTAATAAATATAACAACGGACAGATTCAGTCCATACAAATAGTGCATTTTAATGACGACTTAACTATTGGCGCAGACGGTTGTGTTGAATATTGTACCCATACCTGTGGACGTCTGAAGCATAGAAAATTCAAGTCACAGTACTACTAAACCTTTTTTTATGTGTCTGTGTACTCATCGACTATTACATGTACAGTATCATTGTACTGTTGCTTGAATAAAAATGAACAAGAGTCCATACGACACAATCTTCCGTGAAGTAATTATGGTGTCTGGTGTAGCTAAGGTGTTTGATACCATCTTTAACTATCGACATGCCAAATTTGAGACAAGTCCATCAAAAGGATTTTGATTTATACGTGCGAAGAAATTCACCCAGACAAAACATAAGTTGTTCAAAGTAGGAAAGTCTCATCTGGGCAAAGAAGGCTATTGTAGCTTATAGCATTTGCTCGTGAATTATGTAAATTGTGCCCTGATTTGCATGATTTATATCTTATAATGTTCAACTTAACTTCGATTTCCAACTGCCACAAGAATGAAATTACCATCATTTACCACCACGCAATTAAGTCTTTTCAATTATGCAAATTAGGTGTCATTTGCATAATATATCTATCAGTATTTCTATCTCAGATACAGGCAGTTACAGGCAGTGCAGGAAACCTGAGCCTAACATCTGCTTGGAGTCTCTAATTAGACCCAGGCGCCCCATCAGACACAGATGGCGCTAGACAAGGGACTGTAAAACAACACATAACCCAACATCTGCTTGGAGAAAACTCTATTAGCGCACACCCACAAAAGCCAACGAGATTATTGACCTGTTCCACAAGTCCATTAAGTTAGGGGTGTTTCTGAAATATTACATGACTTATAAAGCTGCTACGGTGTAAAAAAAACACAACGTGCATCATCTCGCGCATACTAGCAGACGACATGCCAAACTACATAATAATGCAGCAAAGGGATCGTGAGTTACAGCTGCGAACGTACGGACACAACTGATTACAATACTCCGTCGGACGCCACTGACCGCTCCTTCACGGAGAAAAAAAAATTAAAAGACTCGGCCGCAGAAAAATCACTTCATAATTACGTAATGCACATCAGCGATATGCCGTATGCCCCATGCAGACCCCCTCAAATCCTTGCCTTTGAACAGTCCTTACACGTTTTAGTGAGGAGGATAATATCGTTGACTTAGACATGCATAAGGCCAAAATCTTTCTTCTGTGTGTCCTTGTCGCTCTGATGACGAACCATGAGGCTCTGACATGGCGGCGCCGGCGACGTCGAAGATGTGACTGGTATTGGAACAGTTGGAGTGCCTGTAGCGCCCCTTGTGGAAACTCCGGCACGCAGACGCGCACAGCTAGCGGCTGTGGAGCCCCTGGCCCGCAAACTCAGCCCTGTAACCGGTTCTGTCACAACGGAGGGACACTCCTGGCTTCCTCGTGTTGGTGTTCTCTTGAATTCTGGGGTACCTGCTGCGAAACCCGTGAGTGTTTATCTCCCTTTTACATGTACTTGCCTGGGTTATGTGTCAACAAAAAAGAGCATGGTTGGTATAATATGCCGTGGGGCGAGATAAAGCTGAATGTTAAATGGACAGCTAGGAGTCAAGCATTTTGATATTAAAGATATATTAAGATATTTAAAGGTGATATTCTTTCAAAACAGACTAGAAAAAAATCTTCATACGCACGCCTCATTTTATTAAACATTGATAAACACCATCTTTAGAAAAAGCTCTCAGCATTCTTGATTTTCTTGGAAATTGTTTGTAGTCCTGAAAACGACCGACAAGGAAACACACGAATAAGGGTAAAGCGGTGGATCAAAAACTTTCAGAGTCACCAGGCCTCATATACCATCGAGGAAAACTTCAGCAGACATTTATTATACTTTGCACCCGAACAGCAAGCAAACATGCATAATAAGTCTGTCGTGCTGAATTGACTCTTGTATCTGATAACAATCTATGTGAATAACAAGCCCGTGATATTACCCCCCCCCCCCATAACATATCTGCTTGTTTAACTAGTTTTCTGTTTCTTTGGTTATAATAGTCAGTTGCCTTCACCAATGGGGAGGGCCGTCAAAGGCTATTGACTTTGCGAGTTCGTGTTTTAAGAACTATAGAAGTGGCGTAATCGTCGAAGAACGCGGGTTTCGATGATGACGTCTGCTTCCTTCTCGCGATCGTGTTTTACGTATACATTATACATTTGTTTATTGGATATAAGTACCAAACTAGTACTGCCGGGGAAAAACCAACACGTTGAAGCTGATTCTGCCACTCGTCCTCATGGGTATACTTTTCGCAGGCTTAATTAACAACAGGGAAGAAGAGTCTAAATGATATACTGAAAAAAAATCTCTACAGATTTTACGCCCCTCCCCCCTCTTGTTTCTTTATGTCCGAAATTTGTCGCTTTAGAGTTGCCATGGAATTGTGTGACAATCATCACGATCCAAATGAGGAAAAGGTAATAAATTAATTAAATCCAACGACAAAAACACTTGAGTGCGCCAAGGGCTCAACCTCCCTGAGCGCGCTAATCTATGCCCTTATGACATACTCAAAGTCCTGTAAACAGATATATATGACCTTTAGCTGCGGCAACAGTAGCACCTGCATAATAGGTCGGCTTAGTTGCCAGTGATAAATTCGCCTGTTTGGACGCACAAAGGCTTCAAAACACGGGAAAGGGTTGTTTTTCATACATTGACATCACCTATAGCTGGATATCATCTGACACAACCCTCCTTGGATGTTCAGTCGAACAACATGATCTTGGCACTCGTCATATTGCTAGTTTCTACGGGTAAGGAACCATTCCGTTATATCACATGCGACTTTTTTCTCGAGCGTTACCGTCTCTCTGATGAATGAGGTTAAAAATTCATTTTACCTTCCTTGTTCTGGCCTCGACTTCTGGGGTACTTGCTGCGAAACCAGTGTTTATTTTCCTTTTACATGTAGTTGCCTGGGTTATGTGTCAACAAAAAAGAGCATGGTTGGCATAATATGCCCTGGGGCTAGATAAAGCTGAATGTTAAATGGACAGGAGTCAAGCATTTCATGACCTAGGGGATATTCTTTCAAAACAGACTAGAAAAAATCTGCATACGCACGCCTCATTTTAACATTGATAAACACCATCTTTAGAAAAAGCTCTCGGCATTCTTGATTTTCTTGGAAATTGTTTGTAGTCCTGAAAACGACCGACAAGGAAACACACGAATAAGGGTAAAGCGGTGGATCAAAAACTTTCAGAGTCACCAGGCGCTAGCCGCATATATCATCGAGGAAAACTTCAGCAGACATTTATTATACTTTGCACCCGAACAGCAAGCAAACATGCATAATAAGTCTGTCGTGCGGAATTGACTCTTGTATCTGATAACAATCTATGTGAATAACAAGCCCGAGATATTACCCCCATAACATATCTGCTTGTTTGATTAGCTTTCTTTTTCTTTCTCTTTGGTTATAATAGTTAGTTGCCTTCGCCAATGGGGAGGAGCCTCAATGGCTATTGACTTTGCGAGTTCGTATTTTAGGAACTATAGAAGTGGCGTGATCGTCGAAAAACGCGGGTTTCGATGATCACGTCTGCTTCCTTCTCGCGATTGTGTTTTACGTACACGTATACGTTAGACCTTTGTTAATTGGATGGCAGTTCCAAACTATGCGGGAAATTAAAACCAACATGTTGAGGATGATTCTACCACTCGTCCTCGTGGGTATACTTTATGCTAAGGTCACATTTCCAAACCGGGGCCCGGCCGGGCAGTCTTATGGGATGAAAAGTAATAATATAAAAGACAACAAAGCACGAAAAAGTTGAAAAAATTAATAATGGGAACTATTCGCGTACATTCTTGATATAAATGGTTGATTTTTCGTTAATCGAAACAGCCCAGCCGGGCCCCGGTTTGGAAATGTGACCTCAGCATTACGCAGGCTTTACAACAGGGAGGAAGAATCTAAATGATAAGATGCTGAAAAAAACTCTCTACAGATTTTACGCCCCTCTCGCCTCTTGTTTCTTTAAATTCATGTCCTGAATTGTCACTCTAGAGTTGCCATGGGATTGGGTGACAATAATT
Organism: Branchiostoma floridae x Branchiostoma japonicum; assembly: GCA_013266295.2. NCBI lineage: Eukaryota > Metazoa > Chordata > Leptocardii > Amphioxiformes > Branchiostomatidae > Branchiostoma > Branchiostoma floridae x Branchiostoma japonicum. Next base: position 3,879,380 of record CM023824.1, on the reverse strand, counting down.
ACGATCCAAATGAGGAAAAGGTAATAAATTAATTAACCCAACGACGAAAACACTTGAGCGCGCTAATTTATGAACTCATGACATACTCAAAGTCCTGTACACAGATATGACCTCTGGCTGCGACAACAGTAGCACCTGCATAATAGGTCGGCTTAGTTGCCAGTGATAAATTCGCCTGTTTGGACGCACACAGGCTTCAAAACAGGGAAAGGGTTGTTTTTCATACATTGATATCACCTATAGCTGGATGTCAACTGACACAACCCTCCTCGGATGTTCAGTCGAACAACATGATCTTGGCACTCGTCATATTTCTAGTTTCGTCAGGTAAGGAAGCATTCTGTTTAGTTATATTACTTGCTCTGGCACACAGACTTTTTTCTCGAAGCCTTGCTCGAAGGAGTTACCGTCGTTCTGACCAATGAATATAAAATTTTTCTTTTTTTTAACTAAGTTTCTTGTCCTCGCCTGAAAGCCTGGGACTATTAGCCAATGTCTTAGTCACAAAACTTGAGTTCAATGGCAAAGGTGCTGCAAATGTACGCATTTTAAAACGAGAGAAAAGAATTAAGAAACAGTAACACAAAGCATGTGCATGGCGTAAACAGAGCTGGATGCAGGTCATTTAAGATCGTGCGTTTAAAAAAACAGGTCGCCTTCTCAGTTACTACCTTTTTAGGGCCTCTTCGTGCCTAGCGTTAATCCCTATCCCTTAACGCCCCCATGTAGACCCTCTTAAAAGTTTACTGTGCACCGTGTGCAGCTGAATGACTGAGTAGCTATCATTGGCTTGAAGATGCGAAGGATCCAAATCTATATATGGCAAGAAATTGGACATAGCAAACCAGGGTGCATTTCAAAACCTAACAGAAAATCTAACATTGAATGATATTGCACCCAGGGGAATTCATTGGTTTTCAACCTCTTTCCCGCATCTCTGGTTAAGCTCAGTTAACTTACTTCGCTGCAGGTCTGAGGAAAACATGACAAGCATACTTTTCTTGCTAACGTCTAACATCTAACACTATTGCACACCACATGTGGCTATCTTCATGTGGTAGTCAGGGATCCTTGTACTTTTAGATTCTCTTGTTAGATTTCTAACAACAAATATAACAGCCATGCAGGCAGGTACTGTAGAAAAAACATGACATGCATTTTCAACTGGCGTCAACATCTAACACTATTAAAGCACACCACGTGTGGCTATCTGCATGTGGTAGTCAGGGATACTTTTACTGTTAGATTCTCTTGTTAGATTTCTAACAACAAATATGACAGCCATGCAGGCAGGCACTGTGAGGAAAATATGACATACATGACATACATTTTCAACGGGCGTCTAACATATAACACCATGGTCCATTAAGCACACCACATGTTGTTATCTGCATGTGGTTATCTCATGCATCCTGCACTCGCTACCCAGGCATTGTTAGATTCCACTCTCCAAGCAGAGGTTGGTGGGGAAGACAAGTGATAGGAAACACCGAAAAAACATCAATATTTTCGTAAATAGAGCCTGAACGAAAATGAAACTTAGCATTTTTAACGGGCGTCTAACATATAACACTATTAAAGCACACCACATGTGGCTATCTGCATGTGGTAGTCAGGGATACTTTTGCTTAAACTGACGGGCGTCTAACATATAACACTATTAAAGCACACCACATGTGGCTATCTGCATGTGGTAGTCAGGGATACTTTTGCTTAAACTGACGGGCGTCTAACATATAACACTATTAAAGCACACCACATGTGGTTATCTGCATGTGGTAGTCAGGGATACGACGAGCTTAAACAGACGACGAGCTAGCTTAAACAGACGACGAGCTTAAACAGACGACGAGCTTAAACAGACGACGAGCTTAAACAGACGACGAGCTTAAACAGACGACGAGCTTAAACAGACGACGAGCTTAAACAGACGATGAGCTTAAACAGACGACGAGCTTAAACAGACGACGAGCTTAAGAGTGAAGGAGCTGTGCTCAGCGAAGGGATGGTGCTCAGCAAAGGGACTGTGCTCTAAGCGTTCATGCCCTAATACTCCAATCAAATTAAGGATTTCGCACGATCTTTATCTTAGAATTCCTAAAGATTTCGCAACTGCAAGAACAATAAGGAAGTGCTCCCACTGTGACCTTCCCAGCATCTTGAATAGTGAATTGACCCCCATAAATACATAAACTCATAAACATCCCAGACTGTCTAGCCCCTAGAACACCCTGCCGATATAATGACTTTCATACATGTAATGTGTATAACCTATGGCAGGTGGAAAATAAACAGATACCAATTATGCAAGTAAGGACCTGGTTTGCATAATTAATGTAAAAATTATGTGATTTCGTAGTGGTAAATGATGGGAATTTTATAGTTGTGACATGTGTAAGTTAGTTAAAGGTTAACATCACTATGCATATATTATGTTAATGTAGAGGTCATGTGCATGATTGATTATGACATATGAAAATGAAACATTGCCAAAGGATAGGACTATCACATATCAAATATATGTAATTTGTGTTTCATAGAGATATGAGGTCTCCGAATTCTTGTTACTCATGTTTCTCCTCTTCCTTCTGTCATTTCTTTAAATGGAATCAACTCTGTCATTTTTCAGCCAAATGACCTGAAATTTGGTATGAAGGTAGAGTGGGCCAATACCCCCGGACGTATTTTTCATTTTCTTGATACAGGCTTATGGAATTGTTCTATTTAGTTTTTTTTAAGCTATTTTCATACAAAATCTGTACATTTGTGGCCCTGGAGACCTGGTATTACACCCAAATGATCTGAAATTTTGTATGAGTATGCTTTATATATCTACCAACAACAATCCATTATAATTTTTACACCCCTTTAAAATAGTAAAATTTGGGACTTTTTGACTGATTTCAGGTCCAAAGCTCTAGAAAGTGAGGTGTGATAGAATGCTAAGCACCAGCCAATATGCATGCAGCTTTCAAAAGGGTGGCTGGTGATTGGCTGGTGGGCTTGGACATAGTATATTGGAACTGCATGTTTGGGCATGGGAGAGGAGATACATGCCCAAATATGGGCATGCAGGCAGCCCTGTTGGCAGATGCGGTTGCTGATTGGCTGTTCACTTAATGACTTTATATGCTGAAAGACCATCTGGGCATACTTAATATAGGAACAATTACTTTTTTATTTACAATTAATTTAGCTGCTTGGACATAGTATATAGGAACTGCATGTTTGGGCATGGGAGAGGAGATACATGCCCAAATATGGGCATGCAGGCAGCCCTGTTGGCAGATGCGGTTGCTGATTGGCTGTTCACTTAATGACTTTATATGCTGAAAGACCACCTGGGCATACTTAATATAGGAACAATTACTTTTTTCTTTACAAGTATTGGCCAGGAAAAAGGAGTGTTTGGGGTTGTAAATCGGTGGAAACATGTCACATAACCTATACTTTTATACCTTGCTATTTTTTAACCAAATTTTAAAATCTTTCAACCAAATTTATATAGCTGCAGATACATGTAGTGGTGTGGTAGGTAAGGTCATTGACCTTTTGTTGACATTGTGGACCCCATCCATGATTATAAGGGTCCTCTGTGAAAGTTTGGCATAATGTCTGGTGCAGTTTAGGTAGCTGCAATCATGCCATCATATACGTACATGGGCACACATGTAACTACATAATATAATTCTTCCAACTAGTTACCTTCGCCAAAAGTAGGCGTTCGTGTGTGTGTGTGTGTGTGTGTGTGTGTGTGTGTGTGTGTGTGTGTGTGTGTCTGTCTGTCTGTCTGTGTGTCTGTAAACACGATAACACGAGAAGGCTTCAATGGATTGTCTTCATATTTGGTATGTGGGTAGGTCTTGATGAGACCTCGAAGTGATTAGATTTTGGGCCCCTGGCGGCTTGTTATGGTACTGCAGCTGAACTTCCGGTTTTGATATCTCGTGATCTGGACATGCTAGGGTCATGATTTTTGGAGGGTAGGTAGCCTCCTTTGCCGGCGTTCCGGGATCGGTTGGCTTTTTTTTGGGGGGGGGGCAATTTTCTGATCAAACGTAGATCGCACGCATTAGAAGCTCCGGCCGGCGAACCCTAGTACGTCTCCCTGGTACTAGGGTTGACCGGCCGGACCGGCCGGACCGCCGTCGACGTAGAAGATGTTCCTGTTCCAACGAAAGACCATAGGTACAAACCCTTTTCTTAAACAGACGACGACGACGAGCTTAAACAGACGACGAGCTAGCTTAAACAGACGACGAGCTTAAACAGACGACGAGCTCAACAGACGACGAGCTAGCTTAAACAGACGACGAGCTTAAACAGACGACGAGCTTAAACAGACGACGAGTGAGGAGCTGTGCTCAGCGAAGGAGCTGTGCTCAGCGATGGTGCTGTGCTCAGCGAAGGAGCTGTGCTCAGCGAAGGAGCTGTGCTCAGCGAAGGGACTGTGCTCTGCGAAGGAGCTGTGCTCAGCGAAGGAGCTGTGCTCAGCGAAGGAGCTGTGCTTAGCGAAGGGGCTGTATTCAACAGTGAAGAAGCTGTGCTCAGCGAAGGGACTGTGCTCTAAGCGTTCATGCCCTAATACTCCAATCAAATTAAAGATTTCGCACGATCTTTATCTTAGAATTCCTAAAGATTTCGCAACTGCAAGAACAATAAGGAAGTGCTCCCACTGTGACCTTCCCAGCAGCTTGAATAGTGAATTGATCCCCATAACTACATAAACTCATAAACATCCCAGACTGTCTAGCCCCTACCCCGCATATTTGTGGTCAACATAACTTATGAAGGCATTGATAGATTGTGATGATATTTGGTATGTTGGTAGGTCATAGAAAGACAAAGGTCAAGGTCAAATATGGACCTCCTGATGGTTGACCTTGGTGTTTTTTTCACCCCTTTAAAATAGTAAAATTTGGGACTTTTTGACTGATTTCTTTTTTTTTTTTGACTGATTTCAGGTCCAAAGCTCTAGAAAGTGAGGTGTGATGATGAGTCACCACAATGGAATGCTAAGCACCAGCCAATAGGCATGCAGCTTTCATAAGGGTGGCTGGTGATTGGCTGGTGGGCTAATTAATTTAGCTGCTTGGACATAGTATATTGGAACTGCATATTTGGGCATTGGAGAAATATGGGCATGCAGGCAGCCCTGTTGGCAGATGCGGTTGCTGATTGGCTGTTCATTTAATGACTTTATATGCTGAAAGACCATCTGGGCATACTTAATATAGGAACAATTACTTTTTTCTTTACAAGTATTGGCCAGGAAAAAGGAGTGTTTTGGGTTGTAAATCGGTGGAAACATGTCACATAACCTATACTTTTATACCTTGCTATTTTTTATGCCGTGTTTGTTGCCATTGACTTTGCTAAATAAATAGGTGAATCTCTTCAACGATACAAGGAATTTTCATTCAGATGGCATCCTGGTTCGACGGCCCTCGTGTGAAGATCCCTCTCACACTTGTTGGTATGCTTGGGTTCGCCCTGGTGTGTACTGCTCACATTTAGGGTTCATGCCGCCACAAAATATCTCAATGTTATATTCTGCAGCGGCGGTGTATGGGGACCCGTGTGAAGATTATGAAGCGATCGATGACTACACCAGGAGCACCGGTTCCTTGGTGACTAGTGGAAACGGGCGCTGTGACAGCGGCCTGAGGACCCAGTGGTACCGGTTCGTCAGTCCAGCGGGGGGAGAGATCCCAACGAACTGCTCTCTGCTTAGCTCAGGAAGCTGCTCGACCTTAGGGCCTGTCTGGATGAAAGGTATCAGAGTAACTTTTGCTAGGAAGAAGGAGAATAGAGTAAATATGTAATATACAAAGCACAAAAAGTTGGATTTAATGGTAATAAATGCCAGTGTAAAGTATATCATATGGTATCGTATACAGTATGGGGCTTAACAATGGTAGAAAATAAAAATCAAGTCCGGTAACTTCGGACTTTAGAATAGTAGTAAATGAAATTACTGAACTTGACTTTTATCTACTACCATTGCAATGTCCGATAATATTTACAAGGTAAACATTACCCACTTTACTACCACTGGTAAATGTAACTTTTCGATAGTGATTAGTTGCATACCGTGTGTCACTGATAAACATCTGATATATATATGTGTGTGTGTGTGTGTGTGTGTTCTTGTGTACGTGTGTTCTTGTGTACGTGTGTTCTTGTGTACGTGTGTTCTTGTGTATCGCCCATTCTTCGTTAACGTGTGCAATTGCTGTCGCATGATAGTAGCGGGCTACCAAGTTTTTAAAAGAAGCAATAACTGCGTATCTTGTGCTTTCCTGTTATCAGTACATGATAGTAATATACTAAGTTATGTTTTACCGCAACTGTCAGCTGCCTTCGGGTCGTCCAGGCGAAGATTTTGCTAAGAAACACGCTAAAATCACCTGTCGCAACCACTAGTGACACACAAAACGTCGGGTTCAAACAATGAAAACGTGTGAGTTGACTTAATTTTCAGTCATAATCTACACCTATCCACCAAACTGTCTTGCCACAGGTGGATGAACTTGTCCAGCTGGCGTCCATACTAAATCTGATGCCGTTTTAGTTTTGTCGCAAGATTTTGTCTAACCTACGTTATGGAAAGATAGACGGGTATAATTCGCCCACGAAAAGACATTTCACAATAATTTTCACACTGTCTTATCCTCTAGACTGTGTTTTTTGCGAAACAAATCCATGGCAGGGAGAACAAAACACGAGAATCGGAAAAATGACAACAACAAACAGCGTCAGGCCGTTTGTCAATTTTCAATTCTAACCTACGTTATCATGGTTATTCGGAACTTATTCCATTGAGATTAGAGACAGATACTTACACTTCCATTCATCAGAAAGACGGTCATCAGATATACATTTGCATGTAAATTTTATAGTGTAAGGGCTGACGGCTTGGATTGTATTGATCATCGTAAGCATAATTCTAACCTACGTTATCGTCTAACCTACGTTATCGTCTAACCTACGTTAATTTTTTTTCTTCACTGTTATCGAATTTACAGGAAAAGGATTCGATTAACAGCATTTTATCAACTGTAACAATACTGTAGTTGGCCTTGTCTTGTACAGAAGGTTTACTCTCCCTGCTTTAATCTCCAAGCAGATGTATCACGTGAGCTTGTTTTGGCTATTTGGTGATGTCTTTGGTGCTTTGTTACGGAGATTACCATATCTACAGACAAAAAACTTAATATCTCGAAAAGTATAGGTGGTAGCACCGTACAAAATTAGCAAAAGATAGTCGACAATACTGGTAACAAGTTCAGCACATTTGTAAGGTATTTGGAAGAACTTTATTTTTCACCATTTTCTACCCCCAATTGCACACGTTAACGGAGAATGGGCGGTATGTGTGTGTGTGTGTGTGTGTGTGTGTGTGTGTGTGTGTGTGTGTGTGTGTGTGTGTGTGTGTGTGTGACTCCGAGAGACTCAAAAACTCCGAGGATCATATAATGTTTACCGTTCCCAGGTTCCCTTCCAACTCTGACTGAGAAAGTGGTCGAAAGGCAGGCCTGCCTGCTGGCATTCGGGGACTGTGAAGATAACTGCTGGAACATCAATGTGACGAGATGCCGCCGAGATGGGGAGGTCTACTATGTCTACCTGCTACCACCGACACCAGGCTGTCCGGAGGCGTACTGTGCAGGTGACACTAAATCAGAAGCGGCTGACTGTATGACTGACAATCACAACACGCAAAAACATACTGATTGCAATCTTTTAGTCTCATCAACAACGTTTTTTTTTTTCTTTCGTCTTGGTGTAATTGTAGAAAAGTGGAATCGTAACATAAAATTGAAAATAGAAGGTGTAATTCAGTTTTGACATATCTTTATCGGCGGGCATCTGCCTGAAACACACATCAAATTATTCTTTATGAAGATTCAGATGAACATATAGCCTAAGGGGCATTCCATGTTTTTTTACAGGGACCGAAGTGCCTTGCCCACCCGGACAGAGTTCAGAAAACTACGGTTTCACTCCAGGATGCTCAGGTACATTAGAATATCATTACTACTCCAAGTAAACGTTCATGTTGAAGTGATATCATACGTTTGTGATGTTCAAGGTTTATAATTGATAAGGCTTGTCGTTATTTATTTTTTATACCAGCTGTAAAATAAGAATGCTCACGTACTAGCCACTTATACATGTACGTTGCTGCTTTTCAATTTGAGTTAATCACCCATTTTCACCAACAGCCGACTTCCCCAACATAACCACCAATCCAAACCTGACCAACAGCACTGTGGGGGACCCCCCTAATGAAGTTGTCATGCATTGCAACTTCGAGCGTCCACCTTGGGACAACCTGACCATAGAGGTCAACTGGGTTGCCGACAATGAGATCTTCCACCAGGCCACACTGACTAACGGAGAACAACGGGCTGTTCTGCCTCAGAGAGAGCTGGTTAAGGGAATGGGGAAAACGGTACGTGAGACCAGCTTCGTTCTACTACTTGATTTGACAAGCCATCCACTGTCTATGCCACGCACTCTCGATCTTATAGTACTTTGACAGTGTACCTTCAAATGACAATGAGAATAGTCCGTGATTCCAAGCAGAGGGTGGAAAGGAAGGTTAGAATCGTTATCGTTGTGGCTGCCCAACAGTGGCAACTACACTGCGTTAAAGTAACCCTTCTCTCTGTCCAGTTTTCTGCATCAAAAGCAGATGACTCCGATGCATAGGTCAATCACTTTGCAAGTGCATCTCTTCAAGCTCATCTATATTGAGCTAAATATTTCGATCTCGTGTTGATAAACTGCATATGATAAAGTACGAAAGTTGTGAAACCGATTTTTGTTATTGATGTGAAGCTGCAGGGATGCTTTGAGGAAACAATCTTTATAAATTGACATCATGATTAAATCTAGCATTCATGTAAAATACCATAATTGCTATAATAGGCTGCTGATTCATTGGCTGTGACAGAAATATAACGTTACACGTACATAAGTTATGCATGTTTGAGATAAGATCAAAATTTTTTTACAGATCACATGCAGAGTCCGAGGACGATTCAAAAGTGGAGGAGCTCCAGGTGCCATAGAAGTCAGCAATGAATTCTTTGCCGGAATTAAGGTATGGAACTTTATAGTGTTTTAGCTAAATGTGGGACTTCCAAAGGAGTACTTGGCGAGTGCCATGACGGACAGAGTGGACTGGAGGGAGAGGGTTTGGGACCGAGGACTACCCCCGACATGATGATGATGAACTAAATGTTTTATTGCTGACGGAGAATAGAAATATTTCTTGGCCGTGTTTGTTTGTTTGTGTGTGTGTGTGTGTGTGTGTGTGTGTGTGTGTGTGTGTGTGTGTGTGTGTGTGTGTGTGTGTGTTATAACAGTTGTTATAACATGATAGTTTTAGTGAATTTATCACCTGCAAATTTATGTGGCAATGTCAATAACTTTTGTTTGTAATTGTTTTGGCACAGATACTGACAAAGATTGTTGAGGTTGAGGAAAACGGCGATGAAAAGTACATCCAGCTCCAACCTACACTGCCTCTAATTTGCTACAACCCTAACGCCAACTGTGTCATGTCTGTGCAAGTTGAGTTCAAACCTGCAGACTACTCAGCAGATCGCCTGTGCCAGGGGGACCCAGTTCCCGAGGTTGAATCAGACCAAAAATGCAATAGGGAATTTACGAGTGCTGAGTGGAACGGGATCCTGAAGTTCCCGGTGAAGGCTACACGAGACTTCCAGAATGATGGAGGAATCAACGGAGTGAGGCACATGAAGGTCGGGTTTCGTCCTATGTCATCTGTGCTCACACGACTGTGGAGAGGCTACCAAATTGAGGACGTGCATGTAAGTTCAAATTGGCCGTATTTGTAGATTGGTGTGTGTAACTTTATATTATTTGTACCTATTTTGAGTTAATGTTTTTCTTTGTTTGCTTGTCCCTTAAAACATTGCAAGTTAAATGAAAATGAAAATGTAATAAATGTATGTAAAAAGAGAACGTAAAATTAATAGGATTTGGGAGAGCCCACTAGACAAACCTTTAGGTTTCCTGGGCTCTCCAGCATATATTTGTTTGTATATAATTTCATTTTATACTGTTACTTTTTTATGGGCAAGATGACAATAAACAAAAATAAACAAACAATTCCACACATAATGTGGTGACCATCTTAATGTCTATTGTAAATTTCTATCTTTCTTCTATTACTCCGCATTTGACCTCACTGATGACATATTGCATTTGATGTTGTTGGCCTTTGCACCACATTCTTCCCCTAATGGAAAATATTCGATTCAAGTTAAGCTTAAGGTACACATTGTTACATGCCTTTCATAAATGCTGACATAAAAAGAGGGCAGTTTAGTCATGATTTGCATTGTCTTAGTGTTAGTTGTGGCGATCTCACACTTCCTTGGGGATGTTCACATTTCTTTTATAGCTTTCTTTCCTTTTTCTTTCAAAGCATGTCATTATTTTATTTTATTTCATTTCATTTATTTATTTATTTATAGTTGGGCTAATCTTCCGAGGCTCAGATAGCAGGCTCAGATATTATTCAAGTCAATATTCAGAATCCTCGCTTGCGACCACCCTACGAGAACATTTTTGTCATGATGTAATGCCGGACTCATCCTTTATTAGCTTGGCAGTAGTTTTACAATGCTAACAAAAAGAACAAAAGTGTAAGTGGTAAAAGGCATTCTTTGTTTTTAAACAGGTTCTTACAAAGAATAAAGACATAGAAGGAGCTGTCTGCTCATCAACAGGTGATCCGCATTACAGGACATTCGACGGAAAGTGAGTGCAACGTTTTGCTATCAAATGAATGTCACCATATTGATTTGCCTTAAGCTTTTTGTTTGAATGTTCATTTCTTCTGAAAATGTGCTCTTCGTCATCGACCTATTCCTTTCCAGGAGGTTCCATGTGTACCATGAGGGCACGTTCGTGCTTTACAGACATAGAGAACTTCCTATCGAGGTAGGTTTGGGGTCTGATTGATATTAGGATCATTGTCAATATTTATCTATCATTGCCCATGTGTATTGATTGATCAAACTTGATGCCAATGATAATGTAATGAAGATGATCTAAAAATCACGTTTTACATTTTGACTAACCAAATTGGCCATTTGCTTTAAAGGTGCAGACTCGGTTGAAGCGGTGTAATTCAATCTACACCTGTAACTGCGGCGTGGCCATCAGAGCCGGAAACGAAGTTTTCATCATTAATAAGTGCAGTGCAAGCAGACCAAGGTATAGCTGGATTACAGGAAATTACATCGAATACGAGCTACCTTTGGCTATGAAGATTGACAACAATGGTGCTGTCGGCGAAGACACACGCGTTGAGTTCTACACTGCAGATGGCGGGCAAATATTTTTAGTAGGTCTCTCTTGATAATTGTCCATGTCCAGGTCATTGAAACAACAGGCATAATGAACATTATGTGGGTTAGGTCTTGCCCAATATTTTCAGAACGTGCAAGGAAACTGTTATTTCTAAAGAATAGCTCTGCATTGTGCGTAATTCCATGCTTATCAGAAGAAATGGATTTCTAGTATGATGATGTTTTTTGTCCGTTCATACAGGTTTACTTTCCAACTGGTTCGTGGATAAAAATCAATGTGTGGGGTAACTTCATGAACGTCTACATCTACCCTTCTACTGACGACTTCGATGGCAAAACTGTTGGCCTCTGTGGAACATTCGACGGTGACCCCGAAAACGACGGGCTGCAGTCAGACACGACAACAACAGTCGTCATCGGTGATAGCGCTGACATAACACACACCGCATTCGTGAACAGCTGGAAGTAAGTAATAACCTAAAGGCTTGGCCAATGTTTAGTTGATGCCCACTTGGGCCAATTAACCCAAAAAAGGCCACAAAAGATCAGCAAAATAACCAATTCAAACCAATTCAAAATAACCAATTCATTTCCTTAGAAATTTAGTCAGCAGATGATTATAGCAGATATGTAGTTTACTGTTGTCAACAACAAAGACGAACAGACCTCTTATCGTGCTATTTTGTAACACTGGAGTAGAATTGTAACCAAATTCAACTTACAGGCGTCCAAGGGGCCGAAGTCTATTTGAAGGAGAACTATTTCCAGCACCTCTTCCCCTGGATGAACGTCTTTACTGCAAGTGTAATAAGGACGACATCATACTCAACCAAACAGTCGTCTGTGACTCCACCCTCGCCTACAACTGCCGATGGAAGGATGAAAAGAGGCGGGCCGGTGTTCGCCCAGCTCCTGACCAGAGACACGCCCGTACGCGACGGAGCACCAGTTACAACGACGAAGTGTACGACGACGACATGTTCGCATTTGACTACGACGATTCGCTGCCTACAGCTGTGAGTTGTTCCTTTGTAATTAAACACATGTAGCTCTTATTTCTACCATGTTGCTTCAATTTCATATGGTTTTCTTAACATATGGCCCTTTCCTACGCGAGGACCTAATTCTGGTTCATAACGTTGATGGCTAACACTGACGTGTTCACATACGCTCCTGGACCTGGACCACATTGGTCGTACTTTACTCGCTCAAACTTGCAGTCATCATGGTGAAGAAGATGCCTTTGTATACCTCAAAAGTTATAAAATGTTACACGTATACAAAATAATTGAGATTAGTAATACGTGGGGCATGGGGGATTATATATAGATTACTGTTACCTGTGACTGAAATTTGGCGTATTTTCTAATCAATATTCAAACTATGTTCATACAATGATATACAGATGCGTCAATTCTGTCACACGCTGCGTCCCGATTGGTGCTTTATGCTATGAGTACGTCTGACAGGTTACTTGTTTTTCCCCAGCCTCCGCCTTCCTGGCCAGCACCAAACGGAATGACTGAAGCCGAGGCCACAGCGTACTGTGAAGAGGCTGTGTTTGGCTCCCCGGCATGGACACTGTGTTCGTCTGCCATGCAAGATTCCTCCGACGTACAGTGGGTTGTGGAAGCGTGTGTTATAGATATTCAGGTATCTCTACATTCTGTGGCAATCTATTTACTTGAACGGTCCGGATTTTAATGTCGAAGATGTCTCTACGGGCAAGGAACAACGCGTGTCACAGTATCTTCATTGAGTTGTTGAAACACTAATTAGCATACAAAAGAAACAATTCTGTATAATTGTATCAAAGGTTGCTTTAGAAGATGGACTTAGTCGTGGTTTCAGACAGTCCTGTTGCTTCTATTGCCCGTGATCCTGGAAGGGCAATAGACGTAAAAAATCATGCATGTGTTTGGCATTAGCATATTTTTTACTGATAAGCTTCTTTTTTAATATTTCAGGCAACAGGCGACACCTCATGGGCAAATGTTGCTATGGCCTCCATGGAAGAAAGTTGTGCTGACATCCTCTACAAAAACACGTCCTTCTGGACATACAACAACAACGAGACGAACAACGGCACGACCAACGGTACACTCTCTGCCCCGTCCTATTTCTTCGACACGGTGTCATGTCCGGGCAACTGCAGTCAGCGGGGCATCTGTGAGAAGGGCAAGTGTGTATGTGAGGAGGGCTTTGAAGGTCCGTCCTGCTCCATGGAAACAAACAAACCACCAGACGTATTCTTCATCCCGAAAGACGGTCTGTGTGACATCAACACCCGACCGTGCGAACGGACCCCTGTCATCGGCAACAACTTCCTGGAGACGGAACATTTAACGTGTTCCCTTCAGCCGGCAACGGTAGGACATTTTGCTTCTGTTCTAATAGTTTTAGGTTTAGTTTATTACCGTTTTGGAACTTGACGAGCAACAGACGTATTGGTTACATTTGGTGCATACATGATTGTTGGTATTAAAACATCATTAAATCATTAAGTAGTTCACTAAAGCACTGCTGTTGTACATTTACTATTCTGTTATCACATTCTTGCGATATACATTTTATGTTATACGGTCTTTATATCATATTAAGGTTGACCGGAACGGCGTACACGTTATTGACGGGAACATTACAGTTGAGGCGGAGTTTGAGAACTTTGCCCGTGTGGTGTGCCCTCTCCCGCGGTCCCGTGTCAGGAGGAGTACCGCAGCCGGACACAGCACAACAGCCGAGGCGACACTCGTCTCCATCAGTAACGACGGTGTGCGCTTCAGCCCGCCTGTCCTGCTCATCACGTATGATGCCGTCTGTCAGGACTGCAACGTCACCGGATTCTGTGTTCTAAGGGTAAGAGAGGACTCGCTTTTTGTAGGCTACAGATGCTTTTCGTAGGCCCAGCTATCTCTACGCAAACTATGTACAATCAACTATGTTGCTTTGGCAATCCATGCATTAAAGAACCTGATGAAAAATGTCTTTATTCAATTAATTTCTATTTCATTTTGTAATACACAGAACAACTCCTGTCAGATAGACGGGACTTGCTATGCCGGCGGAGACACACATATTGGCAACTGGTGCAAACAGTGCGTCCCGTCAATCAACGGTACAGCATGGAGCAACCGGCAGGGTCAGTAGTTGCAGGGTAACCAAAGAAGTGTGGTGGTATTGGCACTGCGTTATCCTCTTTGTGTTTTTTTCTGTCATTGCCTGTCATCTGCTCTTTCATAATCGGTCTGTTTGTTTCCACAGACAATGCACCGCCCGTCTTTGAACCAACCGGCGACGTCATCGCCTTCATCAACCATCAACTGGACTTCACAGTCAAAGCAGCGGACCCAGAAAACGGCGCCCAAGTCAGTTACTCACTGGTAGGAGCCTCACCCGACCCTGACATGTCCCTGTCCAGCGATGGTCAGCTGAAGTGGACACCCAAACTAAACACAACCATCATCGTCAACATCGCGGCTGCTGACGAGTGTGGTGCAAGTTCTACAGAATCTCTCACTGTCATCGCGCGTGACTGTCCGTGTCGAAATGGCGGTGTGTGTCCTTCCTTCGCGCTGGACAGTGCTGACAACATCAACTGCACCTGTAACGGTACCGGCTTCACGGGTCAGATGTGTGATGTGGATGTGGACGAGTGTCTGGACAACCCGTGTGTCCATGGAGTCTGTAACAACACCATCGGAGGATTCCAGTGTGAATGTGAGCAGTACTACACAGGTAGGACAAACATTCATTATCAAAGTTGCTCAGACTCTTTTATATTATAGTCATTTGTTCTGCATATTTACCCCTACAAATTTACACTCATCATTGTCCTTTCCTTTACGATATAGGTCCTCTGTGTGACCAGGAGACGCCATGTTTCTCCAACCCTTGCCCTGACAACGGGACATGCGCAGACATCCCCGGCGCCATCCAGTGTACCATCTGCCCTGAGGGGTCGCCGTGCGTGGTCATTGAAAGTAAGCTCTAAAATGACACCATGTTTCAGACATCTGTTGATATGATGTTGAGACAACGTGGCAGGAAACTTCTGAAATGACGAAAATTGTATCTTCCCTCCCCAGTCCCCTTTGACCCGTGCTCGTCCAACCCCTGCTATCCTGACGTCACCTGTGACGTAGTTGGTGACGTGTACACCTGTGGGCCCTGTCCTGCCGGGATGACTGGTGATGGAGTCAACTGCGTCGAAGATGTTGGTAAGTAGTGTTATAACCAATTCCAATGACGCAACAGAGAATATGAAATTCATTATTTTCCAGTAGTTTACACATTAAAAAGTTGATATATTTCAATTTTTACATTAGTCCGTCAAATACTTACCCTGTGTACGCGTTTGAACTTCGCGCTCTCCTAGCTCGCCCGCCGCGATGGCAATGGTTAATGCTTTTGTCTGACGTCACCGTTTCGAACCCGCTTATTTGCATATCACAATCCAGTGATCTCCTAGTGGCACGGCAAATATGCAAATAAGCGGGTTCGAAACGGTGACGTCAGACAAACGCATTAACCATTGCCATCGCTGCGGGCGAGCTAGGAGAGCGCGAAGTTCATACGCGTGCACCGGGTAATTATTTGGCGGACTAATGTAGAAATTGAAATATATCAACTTTTTAATGTGTAAACTACTGGAAAAAATAATGAATTTTATATTCTCTGTTGCGTCCCTTTAAGGGTTCGTTTAGAAGGAGACACAAAAAGTTTATACATGTAGTTAACATAAAAAGATTTGTAAAAGTTACTGTACATATTCCTCTGTATCGATATGGTATCAAATCATTTGGTAATCACAGGGTAGGTTGAGGGTATTTCCAGCATATATGTTTGACCTCCACGATCCTGACCTTCCCCAGGCTGTTCGTCCCAGCCGTGCTACCCGGAAGTGACGTGTACAGATGTACCAGGTGGACATGAGTGTGGGGACTGCCCGCAAGGCATGACGGGAGACGGGAAGAATTGCACCCAGGACACTGGAGGTAAGTCAAACTTGTCTAAGACGACCACTCAGGGAACCGAGGACAAGTGGTCGTCTTAGACAAGTGGTCTTCTTCTACAAAAATCTTGACGACAAGATAGGACAGAGAACAAGAAAACCGCAGCAGAATTTCCAACCATTTTACAATAAGACTGCCCAATTAACCCAAAGCGACCCAGCCGGCGCCATTTTATATTGCGCAAAGTCAAAGACTGTCATGCTGTAGAAAGCAATGGAAAACGTTTTCTGCCCCACGTTTGAAAATGACACGGTCGTCATAGGCAGAGATTGGGCCATGTGCGGACCTAAAAAGTGTCCGTCGCGGTCGTGTTGGACAAGTGTTCGCAACTTACGCAAGTCTCTTAATGCTTACGTATATGGGGAAAAATCGGGACCGAGAAAAACGGTCGTTATGGCCAGATGGCCGGCTTATAAAAGTGGTCGCATGCACAAGTTTGACTGTAGTTGTAGTATCATCTTGGAACCTTAAGCCACACAAAGATTGATTATTAGACAACAACGTTTTGGGTGCAAAATCTTCATGCAGAGTGAGAAAACAATTGAACAAATATACCTTGTTATGCGATAGCTATTGTTGATTATTGCCATTGCCTTCTAACGCATGTGCTATGTTCTTCCACAGTGCCAGACCAACAGGGGTCCAGCTGGTACGAGCAGCCCGCGTACATCGCTCTGTTGTCTGTAGGGGCAGTCGTCGCCGCTGCAGCTCTGATCGGAGTCGCTGTGTGGCACGTCAAAGCACACAACGTCACCAGAGCCAAGGTGGGAGATCTGCCGCTGGAGGAGAGGAAGGAGAACGACGGTTCCGAAGGTCGCCATGGCGACGAGATGTTGGACCAGGATGACAAACGTGATTAGTGTAGCATGCATTGAAGTGTGAGACTGTTCTGGTTTGGGATTCCTACACGTCTCTTAACCTCAGCCTTAGCAACCCAATGTAAATGCATTAGAAGCAAAACTGCCATTCTGAATTACAGGTTCATACTTACATCTCATCATCTTTGTCTTAAGACACTGAGATTCAGCTTACCTTAAGTGATTTCTGCCTGGGTTAAGGTAACCCAAACTACACCCTTTCTTTGAATTGTCTTGAAAAAAACAACAACTTATTTTCGTATAACCAAGATTACACATCTCCAGAAACAGAAGCATTCAGAAACATGTAGGACAACTCTAGCTTTAGGTATGATTGAAAAACCATTCCAGCTAGACACGTGATGGTCATTAAACTGAAATCAAAGGAAATGATTTGTTGAGAAATGAAGCATTTGGCTGAGTCATATACGTTCAATTGATGAGGCGACTCATTATTATAACCAGTTTACTTTTAAAGCTTTCTTGTTTTCGTCTTGCAGTGTATGTGTGTCGTGTTTTTATCTTTTTTTCACCCCTTCTCAAAAATATGATAAATCAAATAGTTGTTATGGTGTGGATTTTTCAAATAGCACAAGTTGAAATGTACACAAATATTGCATCTTGTGAATGCACGTATCCCATATTCTCTACTTTTTGACAAGATATGTGTGGAGAACAAAATACACAAGAAAGTTTCCTAATCCAATGGTCAGCTTGCATGGCTGTTATAAATGATTGCCTTATAAATCCTTCATTTTGATGTGAAACGGCAATGCTGTGTGAAATAAAGGTCCCAATATATTAAAGGTTCAGCACTACTGTGTTTGAATTTTCTATGCTACAGACGTGCACAGGTATGGGTCCAATAGTTAACACAACCGTCTGCACCATGTATAATAGTTAATCCTCATTAAAATGCACTATCTGTAAGACCTTTGGGATCTGTATAACAGCTCTATTGTTCACTAAAGCTCGCAATGTCTCTTTAATACTTGGGGGCCTTAATAGCCCCCCTAAAATTATTTATCTTGTTAACTGCCAGAAGGAATTGCAAACTTTAATAGTAAAGCAGTAACCCGCCGATTTACAATGGGGTTTAACCACGTACGACTTGAGATTATCATCAGGACAAATCAGTCATTGCTGGGGCAACTTTTGTCTCATCCTGGTGAACGTACTAGTACATCAGACAGGGAGACTTTTATTGAGATATAGAACCGTTAGTGCTAAACAACTGTGCACTTATGCCTCTGACTACCTCGTGTTGGTGTCCAATCGACTTCTGGGATACCTGCTGCGAAACCCATAAGTGTTTATCCCCCTTTTACATGTAGTTGCCTGGGTTATGTGTCAACAAAAGCTCGGAGCATGGTTAATATAATATGCCGTGGGGCTAGATAGAGCTGGATCTTAAATGGACAGGGGTCAAGCATTTCATGACGTAACAGGTGATATTATGTCAGACAGACAAATTCTACATGCCTCATATTAACACCATCTTCAAAAAAAAATCTCAGCATTCTTAATTTTCTTGGGAATTGTCTGTAGTTCTGAAAAATTGACACGGAAACGACCGACAAAGAAACACACGAATAAGGGTAAAGCGGTGGATCAAAAACTTTTAGTCACCAGGCCTCATATATCATCGAGGAAAACTTTAGTAGACATTTATTATACTTTGCACCCGAACAGCAAACAAACATATATCATAAGTCTGTCGTGCTGAATTGACCCTTGTATCTAATAACACTCTATCTGAATAACAAGCCCGTGATATTACTCCCTGTAATATATCTGCTGGCTTGACTTACATTCTATATATAGTTAGTTCCCTTCACCAATGGGGAGGCGCTTCAAAGGCCTTTGACTTCAAGACTTCGTGTTTTACAAACTACATGTATAGAAGGGGCGTGATCGCCAAAGAACGCGGATTTTGACTACCCACTTCTGCCTCCTGATCGTGTTTTTACTTCTACGTTATACATTTGTCAATCGGGTGTAAGTTCCAAACTACCCGGGAGAACACGGCATGTTGAGGATGATTCTGCCACTCGTCATAGGTTTACTTTACACAGGTAAGAAGGTACTTTTTGTTCGATTTTTGTGCGTAAATAACCAGTAGATTTATCATTGGGTGTTTTTTTTTTACCTTACTCACGGTCATGTTTTTGGTGGTTTGTGTGTGTGTGTGTGTGTGTGTGTGTGTGTGTGTGTGTGTTTGTGTGTGTACATGTGTGTGTGTGTGTGTGTGTGTGTATGTATGTATGTATGTATGTAGTTTAGCACGATAACTCAAGAAGCTACCGATATGGATTGTCATGAAACTGGGTAGGTGGGTAGTTCTTGATGAGACCTCGAAATGATTAGACTTTGGGCCCCCTGGCGGCTTGTTATGGTACTACAGTGGGACTTACGGTTTTGATATCTCGTGATTTGGACATATACTGGGGTAACAGATTTTGGATGGTAGATAGTTCTTGTGCTCGGGAAGAAGTGACATTAGTTTGGGCCTCCTAGCAGCTTGTTCTGGAAGTACGGGAGGATTTGCTTAAAAATCTTCAATGGAGGATAACTCAAATACCGGTTGACGAATCGTAGTGATTTTTGCGAATTCCGGAAAGTTTTTCCTCATAAATCACCTTAAGCAGAAATTGACTCGTACGTTTGTTTGTTTGTTTTATTTTGTTTTTGTCTCTTTTTACCTTCGCCAAGAATGTTATGTTTTCGGTGGCATTCGACGTTCGTGTGTGTGCGTGCGTGTGTGTGTGTGTGTGTGTGTGTGTGTGTGTGTGTGTGTGTGTGTGTGTGTGTGTGTGTGTGTGTGTGTGTGTGTGTGTATGTGTGTGTGACTCAAGAAGGCTTGGGTGAGCCCCACACTGTTAGCCTAGAAACACGCCACCTTTAAGATTTATTCCCTTCTTTCATGTCAACATGGCCATGTTGTATGATTTATCACTTCTGTTTGATTTGCTGCATGGACTTCCCTAGCTCAAATACACCTATCCGGCTGTCAATCAAAAAAGCAATTTAACAAATAAGAGAGCAGACACATGCAAACACTTGAAAAATGGTAATATATTAGTTGAAGCCGACGAAAACACTTGCGCAAAATGCGCAATTCCTGTACACAGATATGGCCTTGGTTGCGACAACAGTAGCACCTACATAATAGGTCGGCTTAGTCGACAGAAATAGATAGATTCGCGTGTTTGGATCGCAAGTAGGCTTCATAACAAGGAAGAGGCCTAGCTCTAAAGTCCTTGACCGTGAGCGGGAAATTTCAGCTGCCATTTCTCCTACATTGACATCAACTGAGATGTCAACTGACACAACCCCCTTGGATGTTCAGTCGAGCCCAGAAGACGCAACAGTGTTGAGAATATGATCCTGACACTTGTCATATTTCTAGTTTCTACATATAAAGAAGCATTCCGTTATACGATCATTTTACTCGAGAGAGACAGTAGATATGTGTCAGAAGGCTCAGCGTGCTGGTGTTATGCTAAATATTTTGAATGAAAATTTTACCGTTTACGAATACAATGGTCTGATGCACTAACATCCTTCCGCGGCTGCCCAGCTACATTCAATAGGATTTACTGACCTTTGCTAAGTACTGCATGCCACAGGGAGGCGTGGCGTGGTGGCTAAAATGTGCTCCCTGGTGAGACATGAGTAAACTTGTATGTCAACTCAACTTTTGTTTCGCCACACTGGTTATTTCCAACAGCCTTGCAAACCACCACATCTCCATGGCCACCTCCTACGCTAACCACTACAGCCGCTGCCGTCAGCACAGTGGTCTTAACAGCAGGGGCTGATGTTTCCACCGCAACAGGTACGACAGTAAAACTATTTCCTTGTGAAAAATTGGAATGTTTACATCACAATGGCATTGGGAACATCATAGGTCTTCTTTCCATATATTGACATTTTTTTTACCAAGTTATGACTTGTTTACGTACAGTTCCTAAAAGGGAAGATGATGATCAAACGTTCAGGAAAATAGTCACAACGACAAGATACTCCATGAGTCGTTTTAACAATAGACTTTTAAGCGTTTATGTAAAGTTACACATGCTTTCTAATATGTGCGGGGTCGTGGCGCAGCGGTAGCGCGTTCGGCTCAGGGCCAAGAGGTTCCGGGTTCGATCCCCACCCATGTCACCGATCTTGTGCCCTTGGGAAAGGCACTTTACACGACTTTCCTCACTTCACTCAGGTGTAAATGAGTACCTAGCTTCGGTTAGGGACGTCCCTCGGATAGGCCTCGGATAGGACGTTAAATGGAGGTCCCGTGTTTGGGGAGAGCCACACCCCACGCACGTTAAAGAACCCACCATACTTATCGAAAAGAGTAGGGGTCCTTCCCGGTGTGAGTGGTTCAAACCTTACAGTCTTATGGCCGCACCTGGGGTCGTATTGAGGTCACCTGAGTTAGCGCCGAATGGCAGCCGCTCCAGACCCTTGCGATTAAGCCCCACCACCATTGTAAGCTCCTCACAATTCAGCGCTTGGCTGCAAGGAGAGAGTAAGCCGGCCCACCGATAACGATAACAATATCATTAGCATCTAATATAGTTTCATGTAATTTTCATCAATAAAAATGTATAATTTATGCTAATTTGATGACATCATTGGTCAAAATCCGAGATGGCCTGGCGGACCATATTATTTAATTAGGTATATACAGGTAATTTTCCTTAAAATTTCATCACTAATTCGATTTCCTTTTACAAAAAAGGTTCATATGAGATTCTTTAGTCTATTTTTCATAACAAAATTAAAATTGTTGTTATGATTTATCTTTACCAGCACATCATCCTCTGAAAAGTCGGTGGTCATACGATATACCGTTGACGAGTTCGAGGGGGGGGCAGTGAAGAATTAGAATTATACAAACGAAGACCTTATTTGCATGATTAATGTGAAGCAATACAATTCAATATTGGTATTAGGGGAAATTCATACTGGTGGCACTTGGAAGTTACGTGAAGGTGAACATAGTTGAATATTTCTTATGGTAATGAGTACCTGATTGGCATAATCCTCACATCGCCTAAATGTTTTTTAAACGCCTCCTTTATTTACTGTTGGTTGTCAATTTCTGATAGTTACTCGGAAATGGCGCGTCGATGACCGCTGTGGAGACGGTTACACTACAGCAGATGGGAGTACTGCTGAGTGCGACCCTAACAGTAACAAACCATGCTGCTCTCCACACAACTGGTGTGGGAACACTGCTGATCACTGTGACTGTGCGGGTTGTGTCGACTACCGGAACATAGGTCTGTATCTAATAATTCATAAATGTATGTGTATGTGTGTGTGTTTCGTGTGTGTGTGTGTGTGTTTCGTGTGTGTGTGTGTGTGTGTTTCGTGTGTGTGTGTTTCAGGTATGTGTGTGCGTATGTGTGTGTGTGTGTGTGCGTGTGTGTGCGTGTGTGTGTGTGCGTGTGTGTGTGTCTGTAGTGACTATTTTAAGTTGGACTTGACGTGACTGACATTAATAGGTAAGTCGGACGTCCCGTATATTACGTTGGACGTTACATGTTTGTGTACATCAGACGTGACGTAAGTGACACATATGTGACGTGTTTGTGGTAAGTCGGATGTCACGTACACACGTTGGCTTCGGTCCACTGACAGATTCACGAGAATCATTCACTGGACATACACTGTGTACTCGGTCCACTGACGGATTCCCGAGAATCATACACTCGACACACAATAGCTGTGTACTCGGTCCATTGACAGATTCCCGAGAATCATACACTGGACACACACTGTGGACTCGGTCCACTGACAGATTCCCGAGAATTATACACTGGACACACACTGTGTACTCGGTCCACTGACAGATTCCCGAGAATCATACACTAGACACACACTGTGGACTCGGTCCACTGACAGATTCCCGAGAATCATACACTGGACACACACCGTGGACTCGGTCCACTGACAGATTCCCGAGAATCGTACACTGGACACACACTAGTTGTGGACTCGGTCTAGTTGTCTGTACGTGCTTTACGCAAACAAACGGATTTGTATTTTACGCTGTTTTCTGACAGCCGTGGCGCTCGGCGATCCATGTACCGACTACGTGGCGCTTGACGAACCTTCCAGAAGTACCGGCAGCGTCGCCGCCCTAGGCGGCCAGTTCCGGTGCGATAGCGGCCTGAGGACCCAGTGGTACCGGTTCGTCAGTCCAGCGGGGGGAGAGATCCCAACGGACTGCTCTCTTCTGGCACCCAGCAGCTGCTCAACCACCGGACCTGTTTGGATGAAAGGTGAGTTATTCAAAGTTGCCTGTATGTCGATGGCGGAGGCTCGATCGTGTCTTACTGCCTACCAGCATATACATGTAGAGCAGATCTAGAAAATTTTCTCATTGTTACCTTTACCAAGATTTTTGGAAGCAGGGGGGGGTCTAGCCATTTAAAGTCTAAATGTGTTTTCAGTTCAGAAGATTACACTAGGGTGGGAGGTCTTTAACGTGCTCGAGATGTAGGTACAGTGCTGCAAACGACTACCATACGGCCTGTACCATCTTGGGGCTATATTTTGCGTGATGCTCTTATCATTAAAAGGACACCACAGATGTAGTAATCACTTTAACAATTATATACTGTATATAAACGATGTGTAGTTTCATCTTTATTTTGACGTAAGCACGGGATATATCAGCCAATGGATAATTCTGTAGCATTTTAATTCAGGCTTCAACCGAATCCCAATGGAAGAACCCTGATCAGCCTATGTTCTATCCTATGTTGTGACAGATTCTCTTCCAACCATATCTGACGGTGAAGCCACGAGGCAAGCTTGTCGCAGATCCTTCAGCAGCGGAGACTGTGAGGCCACCTGTTGGGACATCAGGGTCAAGCAGTGTCCTGGAACCCCTGACCCGTACTATGTCTACCTCTTACCCCCCACCCCAGGCTGTGATCAAGCATATTGTGCAGGTGAGCTTGCCCAATTTAAACCTTAGACTATTGAGAAAGTAGTCACTTTTTGTCGCAGAAGTCTGAATTCGTTTAACTTCTCCACTTAAAACCTATCCTTCCCGTAGGCCAAGTTATATATACAGTAGTAATTCAGTAGTCATCAATGCTATAGTAATTAAATCAGCAATAACTGTAGACAGATTTTTAACTCTGTTGAAATCTTGACAGGATTGACGATGCAATATGGTTACAATGTCGCAAACCCACAATGTACTTGATTTCCCCAAAAGGAACCAACGTGCCATGCCCACCAGGAGAGAGCTCAGAAAACTACGGATTCACACCTGGTTGTTCAGGTAAGACTTTACATGATTTTTTCTCGAGCTCGAAGTACTTAACGCTGCATAGGCATATTCCAATAAGAGTATGAGGTGGAATTGGCCTTCCTCATTATATACACGACAAATTGATCCGGTATAAATTCAAGGTATTACCAACATCAAATGTCGCAATTAGAAGGTGTGTCATCTTATGAATCTGCCTTCTAACAGCAATATACATGACAGAATAAAAAGACTCTTTTTTTTACGCAACCAAGTGTTTTAATCAGCCGACATTTCGGTGACCGTCTGTTACCTTCCTCAGGGCAATTCTTCGTGTCTTTCCAACCTGATGTAACTATTCAAGAATATTGTTGACAGTGTCTGGACTTAATTACGTCTTTACCTGAATGAAGTGTAAAATTCAGCGATTGATTCCAAACCGATCTGATGTTTGTTTATTTGTTTGTTTGTTTATTTATTTGCACACCAAAAAAAGTATACATAATACAATAATGATAAATAAAACAAGGTGCAGGAGGAGTGATAAAGCTTATTTAGCTTATTCTAAGCCCTCCTCCTCTATACTAACCAAAACTAATTATAAATCAAAATTGAAATGAAATTATACATACATACATAAGGAATTGTTAGCAAAATAATTCAGGACATAGGCAAAATGATACAATAACAATAATGAAGCAATAGTATACATAAATTGAGATGAAAAGATGTTGACATGCTGATGCCTCAACGGTGAGGTTACAGCGCCAAGTTATGTCATCTTTTTCAGCATGTGCAAAAAGAGTTTTTGTGTTCTGTTGATGACGCATTTTTTCCAATTAATCCGTGCATACCATGAGAAAATAAAGATCCAACGATTTCAACATTTCGATTAAGTTACAAACTTTCAAACACAGCCGACTTCCCCAACATAACGACCAACCCAAAGCTGACCAGCGGGACGGAGCCCTACCAAGTCGTGTTGTTCTGCGACTTCGACCGTCCACCATGGGACAACCTGACGATGGAAGTCTTCTGGGTCGCCGACAACACTCCCATCTCCGAAGATATGTTACTAAATGGAGAGAGCAGATCAGTCCTGAAACAAATTGATCTAAAAGCTGGAATGGGAAAGACGGTAAGAAATATCTACACCATTCCATCGCACCATTAGACTTACCTCGTCACATCTGTTAGTTAAAAAAAATAGGTCATCTAGAAGTGCTAATACCTACAACGTATTTACGTATAGGTCTACTGTTATCAGCTCACAAATATTTTCGACTCAATATTTTCCAGATAGTCTGCAAAGTCCGTGGCAGGTACAAAAGCGGAGGGGCCCCTGGCACGATGGAAATCAGCAACGAGTTCTATGCTGGAGTAAAGGTAGAAACCATATCACATATCAAATGTGTGAACAGATAGATACCACTAGATAATAAACTAAACACAGTGGCATTGGTGTATGATGGTGGAGCCAGTTGAATTTAGAGCTAAGAAAAAACGAAACTTGGTATTCTTCACAAACGCTTCTGTTGCTGCTACTATAATTGATGTTTTTCTTTATTTCCCGTCACAGATTCTTACGCAGGATATCTTGATCGAGGAAGGAGGGGAGGCAAAGAGCATTCAGCTCCAACCCACACTGCCGCTTGTCTGCGTAGAGATTGCAGAGATATGGGGTATCGAGTGTAAGGTGTCAGTACAAATTGTTTTCAAGACCGATGACTCTGCGGACCACGTCTGTGAGGATAGTCTGCAGAATGATGCCGTTCCGGAAACGTGCAGCCTTCACTTCAATGAGACTAACTGGAACGGGATCATTGAGTTTCCCGTGAAGGCTGTCAGTGACTGTATGGCGGACGGGTCGAAGCGTATGAAGATAGGGTTTCAACCGCTTTCTGCTGATCTTGCTCCTCTGTGGGACAAGTACCAAATTGGGGACATTTTTGTAAGTTGACAAATCCCCAATGTTTTTATCTCACATAGAACAGTTTGTCTAACATTGTAAGGATAGGCACACGTTTCTACTACAAAAACGGCGGCGACCGGTTTTCGGTAAGTTTGATCAGTTTTACTAAACACTAGAATGGACTGTGAATAATTTCGATTATTCACAGAGGGCCTACACGCGTGGTTGCACCGAGGCATTATCTCTAATATCTATCAACACCCTCAGACTAATACGATGAAAAAATGCTTACGAGCTACTCTACTTTGGAGAGGTTACAACGAATCATAAGGCAATGAATGTTTCAGTCCATCTCATTGTAGATGCTGAATCTTACGTACTTCTTCTATTCAGGTCACCACTCGCAACAAAGATCCCGATGGGGATGTTGTGTGCTCATCCACAGGGGACCCACACTACACCACTTTTGACGGAACGTGAGCTGAGGAAAAAATCCTCACATGAATTTTATCACATTTATAATGCGTTGTTACTTTCAATAGCATTTACTTATTATCTTTCTTTTAGAAATATTAGATATCTTTCTCCATATTAAACATGGGGGACGACACATTGTCATTGGTGGATGTTTGATAAAAACGTATGTAAAGATGAGAAAAATTGTTGTTTCTCTTAGAAACATAGCTTTTCAGTATCTGTAAAAGACCATGTAAATACGCAGACGTGTTAACCAAGTACAATATTTTTTGGATATATTTCCAATGAGACAACCTTTTCTTCCTATCATGTTCTACTATTAGGTATTATCATATATACCAACCTGGCACATTCACTCTGATGAAGCATCGGCTCCTCCCCATTGAGGTAGGTGAAGTATATTCCTGCTATGTGCAAATTTTATGCACATATATTTGAACAACATTGCATAGCTTGTTTTCCTAATGACAAAAAACTGTTGCTTTAACTAAATTCTGTGATGAAGAGTCGCCAGCAAAGAGCTAATAAAAGCAACCCAGACATGCATTATGTGGCAACGGCTAACCTATCCACTACCCGAAATATTGTTTCTATCTTTTTTCTGGGTATCACTCGTTGCTATTGGATTGAAATACATGAAGGATTACCACTAACGTATTAGTACGACTGGAAATGACACTATTGCTTGTTCTTCTCCAAGGTTCAGACTAGGATGAAGATGTGCGGTGCCGGGAATGTAGCCTGTAACTGCGGTGTTGCTATCAGGGCGGGAAACGAGGTCTTCATCATCTCAAAATGTAAAGACGGCGTTGAAAGATTCAGCTACTATACCGGCTCCTGGGTTCATTTTGAGTCATCTCTTGCCACTAAGATGGAGCACCATGGCCCCGTGGGGATAGACACACGTTTCTACTCCAAAAATGGCGGAGGCCGGTTTTTGGTAAGTTTGATCAGTTTTACTAAACACTAGAATGGACTGTGAATAATTTCATCAGGTTGGTGAATTATTGAATAGCAAAGTTCAAGAGCGCTCTTGTTAAACAAGTGGTTGTGAATAAAGAACTTTGCAAGCTGACGTTTCGATGACCGTCTGTCATCTTCATCAGGGCAATTAACACTGCA
Organism: Branchiostoma floridae x Branchiostoma japonicum; assembly: GCA_013266295.2. Lineage (NCBI taxonomy): Eukaryota > Metazoa > Chordata > Leptocardii > Amphioxiformes > Branchiostomatidae > Branchiostoma > Branchiostoma floridae x Branchiostoma japonicum. The sequence continues at coordinate 3,851,373 of CM023824.1, read as the reverse complement.
TTTTGCCTTGTCAGAAATGAACTAAGGGTTAATGCCCCACCTTGAGGTGTTTTCGGTGTCATAATTCACGGTCTGTTCCTATAACCACCGAATGAACGACCGAGTCCGCGAAGCGTATCATGTTCATGTCATTTTCATCGTTTTACGTGTTCAAATTGGGATCCCCTGCGGTCATTGGAACAGACCGCATGTTCTATTTTGGTCATTGGAACAGAACGTGTATTCCATTTGGGGTCACCAGTGATCATTGGAATAGAACGGGTGTTCGCAGGTTAGTATATCGGATATTAATGACCTATGTTATGGCGGAAATGGAGTCTTCTGATTGGTCGGCGTCTCCTTAAATATTTTTATCAGACTCGAAGAGTATTGGATATTTGGAGTTTTCTTTGACACTACTATATCATTCAACCTTTTGACGTTTTGGTAGTCTGTAAGCTACCTTTAGAGGGACTGTAAATAGCTACTTCTGGATCGTTGGGGGTAAAATTACTTTATATGGTTGTATGACATTACGTATATCAACGTCTCTACAGGTTTTTTACAATTGGGTTTTGATAATAAAGTATACCACGAGAATGGGGATTCCGCCTTGACGTAGCATCGATGACATCAATCTTTACTGCCGTGTGTCTTCCTCAGGTCTACTTCCCAACAGGGTCGTGGATGGACATTACCGCGGTAGGATGGCACGAACAACATCTGAACATCTATTTCTACCCTTCCGCTGACGACTACAATAAAACTCTGGGGCTCTGTGGAACGTTTGATGGCGACCAGACAAATGACGGTCTTCATCGTGATCGTGTGACGGTGTCACCCATTGGTCACAATCAGGTGATCACCAACAGTCCCTTCGTCACAAGCTGGAAGTAAGTTGATTATTAGTTGAATACTATTTTTCGAATGATACAGGTAATGGAGCATTCACTAACTCACCCTATCTATATTTATTCATGATACTTTCTTTATGACTGAATCTAGACTTCCAGATGACGACAATCTCTTCAGCGGCAGCGTGGATCCGTCGCCTCTTCCTCTAGATGAGCGACGATACTGTGAATGCAATAGGGAAGGCTCTCACCAGGAAGTGAGGTGCAACTCATCATACGCCTACAACTGCCAGTGGAAGTCGGCCAGTGCAGGTGCTACGCCTGTCACAGAACAGCAGAACGCGCGCAGGAGGCGAAGCACAAGCTACAACGACGAAGTCTACGACGATGACATGTTCGGTTTCGACTACAATGAGCCGGTCACTCCTGTGGTGAGCCATTGAAGCATGACAAGATCATTTTTTCCTAGTTATTGTACGGCCGTATAAGATTTGCCTAGTAATAGGAATTTCAGAGACCTAATGACTTGTACCTGTATGAAGAATGGCAATATTTCATCACAACTTAAATGTACAGAATATCATATTTTGCTCCTGTCAGGCGCCCCCAACTTGGCCTGCGTCGAATGGAATGACAGAGGCAGACGCCAGAACGTTCTGTGAGGACGCTATGACGGGGTCCCCGTCAGGACAGATGTGTACATCAGTTCTTGGAGACAAACTTGATTTGTCTTCAGCCACAGAGTCGTGTGTAGCAGATATCCAGGTACGAAAAGTCAAAGGTTCTTAAACTTTTAATAATTCGACACATATCAAATATTCATACAGGATCCTAGGACAACAACATCTTAACTTGGCAATATCATTGTAGAGATCTAATCGTTGTGTCATCATCGTCAGGAAGGACATTAGGCACAACAAACTATTCGATGTTTCTTTTTCCATTTTCAGGCAACAGGAGATACCACGTGGGCAGAAACTGCTGTGGCAACCATGGAAACCAGTTGCGGGGGTTTGCTGTACAGGAACACGTCCTTCTGGACAAGTAACACCACTGAGACGAACAACGGTACCCTCGTACCCCCGACGTTCTTTTACGAAACCGTCTCGTGTCCGGGTAACTGTAGCCAGAAAGGAATCTGCGAGAAAGGAAAGTGCATCTGTCAAGTGGGGTTTGAGGGCCCGTCGTGCTCTATAGAAACAGACCAACCACCAGAGGCATTCTTCATTCCCAAGGAAGGTCTGTGTGACATCAACACCAGACCGTGCGAACGGACTCCAGTCATCGGCAAGAACTTCCTGGAGTCGAAGAATCTGGCATGTTCTTTACAGGCGGCACAGGTGTGTGTGTTAACGTTGTTTCTGGTTGGGGGTTGGCAATATAGATATAGTCGTAAAGACGTGCAACTAACATGTTGAATAACTTACATGTCTATGTTGCTGAAATCTGTAGAATACCAATTGCCAACAATATGCATATTTTTAAAAATTACAGTACTAGTATTTTTTTTTATAATTGACTCAAGTATGCTCAAGGGTTGTGTCGTTATGTATGTGCTAACGCTGTTGACAATTGGTTTCAGGTTGACAACAATGGCGTTCATCCTCTCAACGACATAACTACCGTTGCGGCAAAATTTGAGAGCTTTGCCCGAGTGGTGTGCCCCCTCCCGCGGTCCCGTGTCAGGAGGAGTACCGCAGCCGAACACAGGACAACAGCCGAGGCGACACTCGTCTCCATCAGTAACGACGGTGTGCGCTTCAGCCCGCCTGTCCTGCTCATCACGTATGATGCCGTCTGTCAGGACTGCAACGTTACTGGATTCTGTGTTCTGAGGGTAAGAGAGGATTCGCTTTTTGTAGGCTACAGATGCTTTTCGTAGGCTCAGCTACACATGTATTTCTACACAAACCATGTACAATCAACTATGTTGCTTTGGCAATCCTTACATTGAAGCACCTGATGAAAAAATTACTTCATTAGATTAACTTCTATTTCATTTTGTAATACACAGAACAACTCCTGTGAGATAGACGGGACTTGCTATGCCGGTGGAGACACACAGATCGGCAACCGGTGCAAACAGTGCGTCCCGTCAGTCAGCGTGTCAGCATGGAGTGACAGTGACGGGAAGAACTGCACCCAGGACACTGGAGGTAGTTGTAGTACCATCTTGGATCCTTAGGCCACACAAAGATTATTAGATACCAACGCCTTGGGTGTAAAATCTTAATGCATAGTGAGAAAAACTGAACAAATATACCTTGTTATGCGATAGCTATTGTTGATTATTGCCATCGCCTTCTAATGCATGTGCTATGTTCTTCCACAGTGCCAGACCAACAGGGGTCCAGCTGGTACGAGCAGCCCGCGTACATCGCTCTGTTGTCTGTGGGGGCAGTCGTCGCCGCTGCAGCTCTGATCGGAGTCGCCGTGTGGCGCGTCAAAGCACGCAATGTCACCAGAGCCAAGGTGGGAGATCTGCCGCTGGAGGACAAGAAGGAGAACGACTGTTCCGAAGGTCGCCATGGCGAGGAGATGTTGGACCAGGATGACAAACATGATTAGTGTAGCATGCATCAAAGTGTGATACTGTTATGGTTTGGGCTTCCTACGCTTCTCTTAACCTCAACCTTAACAACCCAATGTAAAATTCATTAGAAGCAAAACTGCAATTCTGAATTACTGGTTCATACTGACATCTCAGCATCTTTGTCTTAAGACACTGAGATTCAGCTTACCTTAAGTGATCTCTGTCTGGGTTAAGGTAACCCCAACTACAACCCTTTCGGTGAATTGTCTTGAAAAAAAAACACACAACTAATTTTCGTATAACCAAGATTACACATCTCCCGGGCAGTCTATGCAACCTCCAGAAACATGGATGACAATTCTAGCTTTAGGTATGATTGAAAAACCATTCCAGCTAGACACGTGATCGTCATTAAACTGAAATCAAAGGAAATGATTTGTTGAGAAAGAAGCATTTTTGCTGAGTCATATACATTCAATGGATAAGTCGACTCATTATTAGAACCAATTTAGTTTTATAGCTTTCGTCTTGCAGTGTATGTGTGCCGTGTTTTATCTTTTTTTTCATCTCTGATCAAAAATATGATAAATCAAATAGTCGTTATGGTGTGAATTTTTCAAATAGCACAAGTTGAAATGTTCACAAATATTGCATCTTGTGAATGCACGTATCCCATATTCTCTAATTACTTTTTGACAAGATATGTGTGGAGAACAAAGTACACAAGAAAGTTTCCTAATCCAATGTCACTGGTCAGCTTGTATGGCTTTTTTAAATGATTGCCTTACAAATCCTTCATTTTGATGTGAAATGACAATGTTGTATGTGTGAAATAAAGATCCCAATATAAGGTTCAGTGGTACTGTGCTTGAATTTTCTATGCTCCAGACGTGCACAGGTATGGGTCCAATAGTTAACACAACCGTCTGCACCATGTATAATAGTTAATCCTCATTAAAATGCATTATTTGTAAGACCTTTGGGATCTGTATAACAGCTCTATTGTTCACTAAAGCGCGTTATAGAAAAAACACAATATAGGGTTAATGCCCCGCCATGAGGTGTATACGGCGTCATAATTCATGGTCGGTTCTCGGTCGACCCCAGACCATTTCACATGTCCCTGGGTGTGAGTCCGGGGTCACCGTCGGTCATTTGAAAAGCGGGTCCGTATATCGGATAATACGACGTACCAGACACGATGTCAGAATATAAACATCAGTGCCTCGTCTAAAACACCATATCAAGCCTATGCAATAATAGTTTGCTTCAGGCGTCAAAACGATCGCGAAATGACTTCCAAAGATGACCACGTTTCTCTCGGATTAGGGAGAAGCATAGATCCATATGCTCCACGTGGGTCCTGAAACACAGGACACAGACACGCAGGTAGTACTGATCGCCGAACACAGCAGGAGTCATGAAGATTTCCTCATCAGAAATCAGGTCGTTCAGGAGCTGTTGGTTGAAGTTGTTGATGTCGACGCCTGGTGGCGCTGTAGCACGAAACAGGACCACTGACAGCTCCGGCTCCAACGGTAGCTCGAATTCACCAGTTTCTGTCCATTTAGAAAAAATGACTCTTTTATTTTCAGTTATATACCTTGGAATAAACTCAACGAAAGACGCGTGAATTCCAAACGAGTGAATGCCAATTTCCAGAAAAAGTGCCTGGAATTAATAAACAAAAAAGGACGTTATAACTACGACACCCGATAGCGACCCACGCATTGAAGCAAAATGGCTGTTTTGTACCTTTCAGCTTCCTGTAGAAGTAACGTGCCAGCAGGAGTTTCTCTTCCAGGGCCGCACGGAAAACTCCAACACCAAACACTTTCAGTGGAAGCCACATCTGAGCACCTCTGTAAGGAACAAGTGAAATGATGAACGACAGGCACACATGTACATGCATCCGCAAGATAGGATTTGAAGAAATACCGAATCAGTAGAATTTACCTACAAATTCAGTCGCTCCAACGGTTATTCCTGTAGCTATAAGTCATTTTCAAATCTAACGCCTGTGTAAATGATTACATGAGTTCTACGTTTAGATACATGTTCACAGATATATACAGGGTTGTTTTTTTCATTCTTATCATGTTGAGCCCTTCGAAACACCCATGCATATATTTTAGTTAGTTAGCAATTACATTGATAAGGTACAAATTGAAAAAATATTCCACAGCAGAATTATTTTTCCGGTGCAACAAGGATATCCACATATGGAAGCCGTTTTACCTGAAAGGCCTGGTCAGTTCAAAGGAGAGTTCAGATGGAGACACATGCTCCTCAGAATATACCGAAGATCCCGTGAAGCAGTTGGGTGTTTGTTCCAAGGAGCAGCACTGTTGGAGCTTCTCTCCATCCTTCACCACAAGAACTCCCACACCACTTGATATGAATAGCCCTGATGAATTCATGAAAATAAAAAGGGAAATAAATGTTATATTTTCGAAATAAATGTAATAAAATTAGGGTCTTCTTCGTCAATACAGGACAGCACATTTAAACTAAATATTAATGTTATAGGCTACCTCGTAGATAACAATGATTTTTCAACCTATGCCTCGCCGAGCTCACATTTGAAATATAGATTTTTTTCCACACCTTTGTGTGGATTGACCACAATGGAGTCGCTCCGCTCCACACCAACAAACAGCTGCTTCATGTCGTCACAGAGAGCGAAAAACCCTCCATACGCGGCGTCCACGTGGAGCCAGAGCTGGTGACGCTCACACACGTCAGCGATGTCGTCCACAGGATCCACACTTCCGATCAGCGTGGTGCCCACAGTGGCCACGACCAGGAAGGGCAACAATCCGGCCTGGTTGGTGGTACGTTGAAGTAAGTTACAATAAAGTTAAAGGTTTTGTACAGTCAGCAAACGTGTGGTAACTTCAATACAGCATTTCATTTTGTTATAGGATTAAAGTAAAAGTCTACGGATAATACTGAGACATGCAGAGATTCTGATTGAAAAGTCTTAATTTAGCATTTCCCATCCATGGTTGACGGAATTGTCTTACTTCCTTGTCTTCCTTGATCTGCTTCTCAAGCGCTGCTGCTGTCACCTTGAACGACTGGTCCACTGGAGTTTTCCTCAGAACGGCCTCCCGCATTCCGACGGCTCGAAGTCCCTTCTGCACAGCGTAATGGGCAAACTCGCTACAATAAATCACACATCTGTGGAGAGAAATCAAACACAAGTTTCGGCATCTGTTTTTGGTGGTTCCATTCTAGTCATCCTGGGTTAGCGTTGGCCATGGCTAAGTCCTGTGCAAAACTGGTATCAATAACAATGTATGTTTGAAGCAATAGCTTACACAACTTGAGTAAAGACCACATATGTACCTGTGAAAGTCTGCGGCTTTGAGTCGCCTGCTGTCCCGTGCGACGGCTAACGCAGTGAGAGTGGCGAGAGAGCCGCCCGATGAAATGTTCCCAGCATGCCTTGCGGGGTAGCCGAACAGGTCCGCCACCCATTTGATGAGCCTGTTTTCCATCTCGACAGCTGCTGCGTTCGCCAAATGAGCCCCTGTTTTATTTGTTAAAAACGTGAGAAATAAATACATGCCATCACTTCTGTCTTTAACGTCAATATCGTAAACTACAGTGGGTGGGGTAACATTAGATTGATAGGTTATATTGTTATGCATTCATCGGGCTCGGCAGAATACAGGCATATAAAAGTAGTACTAATGTACATACATTGTACATTGGCAGAACGTGTAATTCTAATCTAATACATGGGTTCTAAAAAAACTGTAGTACAAAGATTCGACTTCTTCTCGTCTCTTGGTAATGTTAGATATATTTGTTGAGATGGGTTTGATTTAATTGGACGTGAGAAACTGAGCTATGAGGTTAGGACCGTTTCACTAATGCAGAGAAAGTGCATTGCAGAGTAAATGTCCAAGTAAAGCTCTAAGCGATGAAGGCCTCTCAACCCCTTTGACCTTTGATTTGTTTTCCTTGTGTGTAGAGCTCCATACATACCTGAGTACGTTGCTAAGGTTGCAGGAACGAAGGCGCCCAAGGCCGCGGGGTATGTTCCATGGCCGGCATTGATAAACCCAAAGAACGTGGGATGACCATTATTATGTCCCGCACTTACCAAACGGTCCTTGAAGTCTTGTATGACTGAATCTGTAACAATATAAAATAGAGTGGATTCATTCCTCACGCTAACCGAGATCTACTCTCCAAGCAGAGGTTGGTGGGGAAAGATCCTTACCTTTTTATAGGTATCCCCATCGGGGATAGCGACAGAAAAAAAACGGGGCATATAAAAAGGTAACGATCTTTCCCTACCAACCTCTGCTTGGAGAGTAGCATCTGGGGCCTGCTCTGTGTGGTCTGTGGTTAAGGAATTCCCCCACAAACGTGCTGTCACTCAACTGTAGGGACACACAAACAAACACACACACACACACACACACACACACACACAGCAATACCTCCGTTTGCACAGGCGTAAACTAGTGCTATGTATAACATTATCTCACCAAAGTCAGTTGGACTTTCGCTGATTTCATCCGTAACTTCAGAACATGGAATTCCCCGGTCCAACCTCAGGACTGGCCCACACGCCAGTTTTGTCAACTCGTCGTCGTACGCTTCGAGCAACTTCGCGGTCGTTTTAGTCATGGCACGCCGCTCGCCCCCCTGGACTTCTAAAACAGAGGTCCTCACTTTCAAGTCCGCTAACATCTGACAGAGGTTGTCATCTTGGGACGATTCCTTGGTGTCATTTGTTTCTGCCATTATCTGAAAAAAAGAAATGCACTCATTCAAGTTCTCTTAAATCAATTTCCTTCTTGAAAACTCAGCTAGCCATACATATCCTTCCCCGATGTATAACTATTAATTGTTTAAGAATCTGTATCTTAATATGGACTGCGAAAATCGGAAAACGATGCCAAATCCGAGGGAAACGCACGTAGATTAATTTTGCACTAATGCCTCGTGCACTGACGTCGACTGTTGGGAGGGCAGCCTAAGCATCATGCCATTCAACTCATGTAACACACCTACACGAACAGGTTACATAAGTGCATAAGACGCAGGCTAAACTATCGCCGTAACGATAGCCTTGAGCGTCTCCTTGTACCTCTCGTAGCTGTACGTGAGGGTTCCGGCCTGCTAGAAACTACTGACAGGATCCTTCCGAGGCCTGGCTGTGACGGGTATCATGAGCACGTCGGCAGAATGTACTGCACCTGCGCAAAACCTGTAATGTATTGTGCATAGCACTTTGGTAGAACGTCTCATATAAGGTTGTATTAGAGCATATAAGGTTGAGAGCCTGTCTGTAGTTTTCAGATGTTGTATAGGAAAAGATATCGTCTGCAACGTTGACCAAACATCCAATGAAAAACGTGAAAAATCAGGGTTTTGCGCAGGCGCAGTACGTTTTGTCAACGTACTGGTATCATGCATGAGTGCACATTGGAGGGGGGGTGACCCGAGAAGGTTTATGTTTGGTAGTCAGAAGTTATGGGGATGTTATTATGGTGATCAGGTCTGATGGTGCCGAACCGAAACAGGTCTCCACAAAACCCTCGTCTAGTGAAAATATCACTAACCTTAACCTTAACACTAATTAAAAACCATAACCCGAGTCGTCCTGGGCATGGTGCAAAGTTGTCCTGATTGACCAGAGGCCGAGTTGTCCTGATACTATATGAGCATCCGACGAAACAGACGAGAAAAAGTAACAGACAACGAGCGATCGCCATGACGTCACGGTAGGCAAAAAGTGGGTGACAGTTGACTGATTTGCCTACCAACAATTTGCATATGTCTTCAAATAATTTGCATGTGTATAATGTAAACAAAAACAGCAATCGCTCGTTATACATTTAGTGTTAAAGTTGTAAAGAGATATATCCTGCCCTTACATTCTCAGTTTTTTTTGGGGGGGGGGGGGGACAAGCTGCGGATACTTACAATGAACTGCCGTTCTGTGAGGAACCTTGACCGTCTCCGAGTCGTCCTGTGTCAGGAGTGCCTTCTGAGAAAAAACATGATTACGTGTCCCCAGATGCGCGGGGATGCTGGTCACGGGACCACGGGACCAACTGATGCTTGCATAACAATACAACTAACGAACTGGTACCGCTGGTTGGACCAGGTCGTCTGATGGCCATCATGTGCCCCATGATTATCTCATCAATCTTCTCATCAAGTGCACAGTTGTTGAGTGCTAACGGTTCTATATCTCAATAAAGGTCTCCCTGCCTGATGTGCTAGTACGTTCACCAGGATGAGACAAAAGTTGCCCCAGCAATGACTGATTTATCCTGCTGATGCTAATCTCAGGTCGTACGTGGTTAAACCCCATTGTATATCGACGGGGTACTGCTTTACTATTAAAGTTTACAACTCTTTCTGGCAGTTAACAAGAGAACTAATGTTAAGGGGGGGTAAGTATTAAAGAGACATTGCGTTACTCCTATAACGCGCTTTAGTGAACAATAGAGCTGTTATACAGATCCCAAAGGTCTTACAAATAGTGCATTTTAATGAGGATTAACTATTATACATGGTGCAGACGGTTGTGTTAATTATTGGACCCATACCTGTTCACGTCTGTAGCATAGAAAAAATTCAAACACAGTATTGCTGAACCTTTAATATATTGGGATCTTTATTTCACACAGCATTGCCATTTCACATCAAAATGAAGGATTTGTAAGGCAATCATTTATAACAGCCATGCAGGCTGACCATTGGATTAGGAAACTTTCTTGTGTATTTTGTTCTCCACACATATCTTGTCAACAAGAAATTAGAGTATATGGGATACGTGCATTCACAAGATGCAATATTTGTGTACATTTAAACTTGTGCTATTGGAAAAATCCACACCATAACGACTATATGATTTATCACATTTTTATCAGAAATGAAAAAAAGATAAAAGACGGCACACAAACACACTGCAAGACGAAAACAAAAAAGCTACAAAAGTAAACTGGTTCTAATAATGAGTCGACTCATCCATTGAATGTATATGACTCGGCAAAATGCTTCTTTTCTCAACAAATCATTCCCTTTGATTTCAGTTTAATGACGATCACGTGTCTAGTTGGAATGTTTTTTCAATCATACCTAAAGCTAGAATTGTCCTCCATGTTTCTGGAGATTGCATAGACTGCCCAGGAGATGTGTAATCTTGGTTATACGAAAATTAGTTTTTTTTTTTTCAAGACAATTCACCGAAAGGGTTGTAGTTTGGGCTACCTTAACCCAGACAGAAATCACTGAAGGTAAGCTGAATCGCAGTGTCTTAAGGCAAAAATGCTGAGATGTCAGCATGAACCAGCAATTCAGAATGGCAGCTTTGCTTCTGATGCATTTACATTGGGTTGTTAGATTCCCATTTGAGGTTAAGAGAAGTGTAGGAAGCCCAAACCATAAAGTATCACACTTCAATGCATGCTACACGCTAATCACGTTTGTCATCCTGGTCCAACATCTCCTCGACAACCTCTCCTTCGGAACCGTCGGTCTTCTTCCTCTCCTCCAGCGGCAGATCTCCCACCTTGGCTCTGGTGACATTGTGTGCTTTGACGCGCCACACGGCGACTCCGATCAGAGCTGCAGCGGCGGCGACTGCGCCCACAGACAACAGGGCGATGTACGCGGGCTGCTCGTACCAGCTGGACCCCTGTTGGTCTGGCACTGTGGAAGAACATAGCACATGCATTAGTAGGCGATGGCAATTATCAACAATAGCTATCGCATAACAAGGTATATTTGTTCAGTTTTTCTCACTCTACATTTAGATTTTGAATCCAGTTCGGACGTTGTCATATCTACGAATCAATCTTTAACAGCTCAACGTTGCACGATGGTACTTCAACTACCTCCAGTGTCCTGGGTGCAGTTCTTCCCGTCTCCCATCATGCCCTGCGGGCAGTCCCCACACTCATGTCCACCTGGTACATCTGTACACGTCACTTCCGGGTAGCACGGCTGGGACGAACAGCCTGGGGAAGATCAGGTTCGAATCGTAGAAGTCAAACATATGTCCTGGAAATGCCCTCAATCTAGCTTGTAAGAACCGACCTTAGTATTGCTAATGGTACTAAATCGATACAGATGAATCTCTATAATAACGTTTACACATCTATTTATGTTTAACTATATAATTCTTATGTCTAAATTTATATAACGATTGGTTAAAACACTACTTACCGATTACTTCGACACAGTTGACTCCATCACCAGTCATCCCGGCAGGGCAGGGTCCACAGGTGTACACGTCATTAACCACGTCACAGGTGACGTCAGCATAGCAGGGGTTGGACGAGCACGGGTCAAAGGGGACTGGGGAGGGAAAATATACCAGTAGTTTTGACAATGTTATTCTTTGAGACGTGGTAGGATCGTAAATGAAATATGCAAAATAAAACTTACATTTGCTGGCTGTGAGTGTTGTCGTAAACAATCAAAGTTGCATGGTACAGACATGAACATCGTCACGATCTCAAAACATTTTGTTAATTTGTAGACAAATGTAGAATATCTAAGTACATGTACAATATCTTTTTTACGGCTCTCGGCGGCAAATATGCAAATACTGGCACATTGGCACACCAAATCCATAGTGTGTTTTTGGCACACATTTAGACAGATTAGCCGAAGAGGCAAAGTGGGCGTCACTCCACCGTCAGGGAAGGTCGTGTAAAGTGGTGGGTATCGAACCCGGGATCCATGGATTCCGAGTCCTTCGCTCTAACCGTTGCGCCGCACCGACGCCACAATATCTTTAGACCTACAGATATACATGTAGCACCTGATGTTGTTACTTACTTTCAATGACCACGCACGGCGACCCGTCAGGACAGATGGTACACTGGATGGCGCCGGGGATGTCTGCGCATGTCCCGTTGTCAGGACAAGGGTTGGAGAAACACGGCGTCTCCTGGTCACACAGAGGACCTATTAAGAGAGGATAGGACAATTTTGAGTGCAAATCTGTGGGGTAAATTCGCAAATATGCTTGAATATGCTTGAATTTAAAAAGCACATTAAGACCCTGAGGAACTTTGACAAGGAGTTTTGTTTCCTACCTGTGTAGTACTGTTCACATTCGCACTGGAACCCGCCGATGGTGTTGTTACAGACTCCATGGACACACGGGTTGTCCAGCAGACACTCGTCCACATCCACGTCACACATCTGACCCGTGAAGCCGGTACCGTTACAGGTGCAGTTGATGTTGTCAGGACTGTCCAGCGCGAAGGAAGGACACACACCGCCATTTTGACACGGACAGTCACGAGCAATGACCGTGAAAGACTTTGTAGAACTTGCCCCACATTCGTCAGAAGCCTTGACGTTGACGATGATGGTTGTGTTTAGTTTGGGTGTCCACTTCAGCTGACCATCGCTGGACAGGGACATGTCAGGGTCGGGTGAGGCTCCTACCGGTGAGTAGCTGAGTTGGGCGCCGTTTTCTGGGTCCGCTGCTTTGACTGTGAAGTCCAGCTGATGGTTGATGAAGGCGATGATGTCGCCGGTCGGTTCAAAGACAGGCGGTGCATTGTCTGTGGAAACAAACAGACTGGTCATGAAAGAACAGATAAAAGACAATTACAGAAAAAAAACACAAAGAGGATAACTTAGGGCCAATTCCACCACAATTAATCAGATATACCCTACAACTATAGTCACCTGGCCTGTCACTCCATGCTGAACCGTTGACTGACGGGACGCACTGTTTGCACCAGTTGCCGATCTGTGTGTCTCCGCCGGCATAGCAAGTTCCGTCTATCTCACAGGAGTTGTTCTGTGTATAGAAAAAATGCAATAGAAATTAAAGCTGCATTATATAACATTAGGACGCAAGAAGTAAGTTTTCTGGTCATTTCTTTACAAAGTAAGTTGAATCAACCCTACTCCATTGCAAAGAAGTGCCATTCAGGAAGTGGAGAAGCCAAATATGACGCCTTGCAAGTGTGTTTAAAAGCTGGAAACACAGCTGTCAGCCATGTTTGTTTACATTCTGGTAGTTTGTGGTGGTGCTAAAAACTGGCGCCTCGAGTGGCTGTTTTAGCGCCAACCATAAATGTCAGAAATATTATTAATGTGAGATAATTGCACAAATATGTTGAAAGGTGGGCGTGAATTACAATCACATGTAGACGTTATGTGTTGACAATATTTCGATCGCAAAATGTTACATAATGTCCCTTTAATTGAATGAAGTCATTTTTCATCAGGTTCTTCAATGCATGGATTGCCAAAGCAACATAGTTGCCTGGAGTTTGTATAGAGACAGCTGAGCCTACGAAAAGCATCTGTAGCCTACAAAAAGCGAGTCCTCTCTTACCTTTAGAACACAGAATCCGGTGACGTTGCAGTCCTGACAGACGGCATCATACGTGATGAGCAGGACAGGCGGGCTGAAGCGCACACCGTCGTTGCTGATGGAGACGAGTGTCGCCTCGGCTGTTGTCCTGTGTCCGGCTGCGGTACTCCTCCTGACACGGGACCGCGGGAGAGGGCACACCACACGGGCAAAGTTCTCAAATGTGGCCGCAACGGTAGTTTGGTCGTTAAGAGGATGAACACCATTGCTGTCCACCTAAAAAGCAATTGGAAACAACGTTGGGATTCATAACACATGCATATTGATGACAATCGACGTGTAAGTTCAACTTATCAAATATACTTTATCTTAATATTGAACATGTCAGCTGCACTTTTTCAGGACTATGTTTATATTGCTAACAACCTACAGCCTCCAAACCAGAAACAGCACGCACCTGTGCCGACTGTAAAGAACATGCCAGATTCCTCGACTCCAGGAAGTTCTTGCCGATGACTGGAGTCCGTTCACACGGCCGGGTGTTGATGTCACACAGACCTTCCTTGGGAATGAAGAATGCTTCTGGTGGTTGGTCTGTTTCTATGGAGCACGACGGGCCCTCAAATCCAACCTGACAGATGCACTCTCCCTTCTCACAGATTCCTTTCTGGCTACAATTACCCGGACACGAGACGGTTTCGTAAAAGAACGAAGGAGGTTCGAAGGTCCCGTTATTCGTCTGGGTGTTGTTACTTGTCCAGAAGGACGTGTTCCTGTACAGCAAACCCCCACAGCTGGCTTCCATGGTTGCCACAGCAGTTTCTGCCCACGTGGTATCGCCTGTTGCCTGAAAATGAAAGAAATAAACATCGAATAGTTTGTTGTGCCTAATGTCCTTCCTGACGATGATGACACAATGGTTAGATCTCTTCAATGATATTGCCAAGTAAAGATGTCGTTGTCCTAGGATCTTAAAAGTTTAAGAACCATTAGCTTTTCGCACCTGTATATCTGCTACACACGACTCTGTGGCTGAAGACAAATCAAGTTTGTCTCCAAGAACTGATGTACACATCTGTCCTGACGGGGACCCCGTCATAGCGTCCTCACAGAACGCTCTGGCGTCTGCCTCTGTCATTCCATTCGACGAGGGCCAAGTTGGGGGCGCCTGAATGGAGCAAAGTATGATATTCTGTATATTTAAGTTGTGATGAAATATTGCCATTTTTTCGTACGGGTACAAGTCACTAGACTGGTCTCTGATTTCTGTTACTATGCAAACTAATATGGCCGTACAATGACTAGCAAAACTGGCGTTATCATGCTTCAATGGCTCACCAGAGGAGTGACCGGCTCATTGTAGTCGAAACCAAACATGTCGTCGTCGTAGACTTCGTCGTTGTAGCTTGTGCTTCGCCTCCTACGCGCGTTCTGCTGTTCTGTGACAGGCGTAGCACCTGCACTGGTCGACTTCCACTGACAGTTGTAGGCGTATGATGAGTTGCACCTCACTTCCTGGTAAGAGCCTTCCTTGTTGCATTCACAGTATCGCCGCTCATCTAGGGGAAGAGGTGACGGCTTCACGCTGCCCACGAAGAGGTTGTCGTCAGCTGGAAGTCTAAAATTGAGTCAGAAAAACAATAGTCGGTTGTCGATGAAGGTTAGACATCCAGATAATGAGATACATAAGGAAATGTTACTCGAGCAACTGGATAGATTTTCAAAATCTATCCAGATCTTTGAGTAACATTTTCTTTGTGTTGGTGGTATTTTAAAAACCAGGACATCATTGTTTGTTATCTGATCAACACGACTCTTTCGGGTGCCGTGATCTTGTGGATAGCAATGCCACATTTTAAGCTCTAAGATCAAATTTTTAAATCCTGCATAGATATGTTTTCATGTTTTATATCGTGATATGTAATACGTTACATTTTCGAAATACGCGCTGCTGTGCGATGACCAAAACCAAAGAGGCCCAGACAAACCGACTACATCTAAAGAAGCTCCTGTTGCTAATTTTGCAACCGGCTTGTCACCAAGAACATCACAATGAAAAAGTACAATTTCGACGAGCCACACTTGGGGCAGCGATGATTTCCCCGAAATATTTGTTGCCATCGATAGAAACGATCGTAGCATTAGTATTATTGTAAATGTCCCCCAAAAAGGTATTAGTTTGCGAATGCTTTTCAATTGGGATAAAAAAAACGAACATCAGGAAATGTTTTGGAACCTTTTATCATTTGTGAAAGAACATCGAAATATAAAACTTACTTCCAGCTTGTGACGAAGGGACTGTTGGTGATAACATGATTGTGACCAATGGAAGACTCTGTCACAAGATCAGCATGAAGACCGTCATTTGTCTGGTCGCCATCAAACGTTCCACAGAGCCCCAGAGTTTTATTGTAGTCGTCAGCGGAAGGGTAGAAATAGATGTTCAGATATTGCTTGAGCGATCCTACCGCGGTAATGTCCATCCACGACCCTGTTGGGAAGTAGACCTGGGGAAGAAACAGGGCAGCAATAATGGAAGCCATCGATGTTACGTCAAGCCGGATCTCCCATAGGAGGTACACTTGATTGAGCAAAAACCCAATTGTATAAGACATGTAGAAACATGTAGACATATATGTAGCTGTACTACCAGTATTGCCACAAGGCCGCGATCATTGCTCTGCATGATTTCTGTCATTATATTGTATTGTACTCGAATACTAGTATAAGTATGTCATATTTATCGTTATTTCAATCCATACCATAGGAATGGATTGAAATATTGTTTCTTCTTCTTCTTCTTCTTCTCCTGCCATTTCGTTAAATGCATACAATTTCTTCATTTTTAGATCAAATGACCTGAAATTTGGTATGGACGTGGAGTGGGAAAATACCTCCAGGCGTTTGTTTTCATTTTCTTGATACAGGGTTTAGAATTGTTTTATTTTGGCTTTTTGGCTATTTTCAGAGGAAAATGTACTATGGCAGTGAGTGTTACCATATTTGGTGTGTGACCATATTTGGCATGGACACCAAAGGCCTTTAGGTATTTGCAGGTGTGGTTCTTCTTGCTGATTGGCTGTTGAGATAATGGGATCATCTGCCTTAGAACACCTGCACCTGGTACCACATACTGACAATGGGAACAATTGTCTTGTCTTTTACAAGTATTGGCCAGGCAAAATTAAAGGAGTGCCTTGGGTTGTAAATCGATGGAAACATGTCACATGACCTACATTTTTATATACCTTGCTATTTGGGGGGGGGGCAAGCACAGCAGTGAAACTAAGTTTACCAAATTAGCTGCAGATAGTGGTGCGGTCAGGCGAACTCATTGACCTTTTGTCGACATTGTTCCCTATGATTATGGGGGTCCTCTGTAAAAATTTTGGCATAATTTCTGACGCAGTTTTTACATCGCTGCAATCGTACACGTACATGGGCGCCCATGTCACTTCCAACTAGTTTTAAATTCAATTTTGAACAGGGGTCAACAGATAAAGACTATATTTTGTGTGGAAGTGTTTTTGTATGTTTTTTTAAAAACATACAAAAACACTATTTAAAAATAGGGGAGTTGCTATTCTTTTTAATTGAGGTCAAATTGGGAAGGCTCCATTTCAGACTTGGATGACTTAGCAAATAGTTCGCTTTGGGCAGAAGTTATTTTGGAATGTTCTACTTTTGCTCAGGTCAGTCCATTTTAATGAGGAGGGAGAGGGACTGAAATATGCTGTATTTGCTCCCGAGCAAATGTAGGCCTTTCTGATGTTTGACATGCGTTTACAAAGTACGATAGCAAAACTGATCAAACTTACCAAAAATCGGTCGCCGCCATTTTTGTAGTAGAAACGTGTGTCTATCCCCACGGGGCCATGGTGCTCCATCTTAGTGGCAAGAGATGATTCAAACTGAACCCAGGAGCCCGTGGAGTAGCTGAACCTTTCAACGCCGTCTTTACACTTTGTGATGATGAAGACCTCGTTTCCCGCCCTGATAGCAACACCGCAGTTGCAGGCTACATTCCCGGCACCGCACATCTTCATCCTAGTCTGAACCTTGGGACAGAACAAACAGCACTGTCATTTCAAACCGACCGAATGCATTACATGGTGGTTATTACCTTTGGGGAAGGAGATATCGTTCCGTGGAAGGGTACTGTTTTCGGTCGTGTGTGTGTGTGTGTTCGCAGCTGTAGCTCATGGTAGGTTTGACAGATTTCTTTGATTTTCGGTATATGATTAGTTATTGGGGTCCAGATGATGCTGATGTTCTTTTTTCATTGTATCTGTATTTTCAGGTGTTGAAATAAAAAAAAATGGGGCACCCCCGAATTTGTTTATTTTCGGTACTTGATTAGTTATTGAGGTCCCAAATCCAAACCAAACATTCTGAACGTGGGCATTTTAGCAGTATTTGCAGGTGATGCAGTAAAATAATTCGACACCCCTGTGCTGTATGTGGTGTGGTATCGTCTACAACAGCTGTTGTCATTTACCACCGCGCCAGCTGCCGAATGGACCATACCACACTACTTTCAGGAAGGGTTTTTAAAGCCTGTATTGTGTCTTATGATTGGTACATCACCCATCTTTTTCTTGTAGCTTTACTGTTAACATCACTGTTAATGTGATGTCTGAAATTGTCAGCAGTCCTTGTGATCATCATGCATTATATTACTTCCCGGAGGTTTGGAATCTCAAATTTCTTATTCTGTGTGTTTGTTTTTTATTCAAGAAGTCATGGCAATGTTGTTGAAATATTTGTAGTGCATGACAATTGCACATAGTTGGACTATACTTCACCTACCTCAATGGGGAGGAGCCGATGCTGCATCAGAGTGAATGTGCCAGGTTGGTACACATGATAGTACCTGGCAGTCAAAAAAGAAAAGGATGACACGTTAGAAATATATCTCAAACATGTGGCAATGTTAGACCAGTGGACATATACATTGTACTTGGTTAGCACATCTGCGTATTTACATGCTCTCTCGCAGATGCTTAAAAGCTATAGTGCCAAGGAAAACAACAGATATTTCATTTTTACATGCGTTTTTGTCACACATCCACAAATGTGTGGGGCCGCCCTGCTTAATGTAGAGATAGATCTCTAAGATTTCTAAAAGAAAGATAAAAAAATAACTGTCATTGAAAGCGACAACAACATAATGTAAGAAAATTTATGTTAAGATTTTTCCTTACCGTCCATCAAAAGTGGTAATGTGCGGGTCCCCTGTGGATTTGCACACAACATCTCCGTCGGGATCATTGTTGCGAGTGGTGACCTGAATAGAAAACGTATAAAAAGATAGAATTAACGTTAAGCATCTATGATGAGGTGGTTGCAAGAACTGAAATAGTCCTAGACTCATGATTCGTTATACCCTTTGCAAAGTAGATGGAAAATATGTAAGCATTTTTTCATCGTATGAGTCTGACGGCTCTGATAGATATTGGAGATAATGCCTCGAGTGCAACACGTCATTCTCCCACGGCAGAGCCCCTCCCACGACAATACTTCTCTGCTGAACCACCTGGGGCTTGTCAATGATCCTTTTTCGGGGCGTGGCCTCTAACGAGCTGTCAGCCAATCAGAGAAATCGCTTCGAGTTGGGCGAAGCAAAAGCGATTTCTCTGATTGGCTGACAGCTCGTTAGAGGCCACGGCCCCAAAAGGATCAAGCCCCGGGTGGTTCGGCAGAGCTCCCAAGGCTATTAGTATTGCCGCGGGAGGGGCTCTGCTGTGGGAGAATGAACCACGCGTGAAGGCCTTCGATTTTACAATGTTAGACAAACCGTTCTTTCATGTATGTAAGATAAAAACATCGAATTAACGTTTTTATAGCCAGGTATCCAGTCTATCATGGTTGGGGCGGATTTTCTTCGGAGCTCTTCCCCGACGGACTCAACTAAGCTCCCCGGTAGGTTTTGCACGACGGGAGTTAAATTAGCCCCAACACGATCGTGGTGGGGCTAATCAACTCCTGGCGTGCAAAATTCAAGCGTAACACTCCTCCCGTGCATGCCAGTTGAGCCGGCGGGGGAAAACTATTAGAGCCGCCGAAGAGCGCCCGGACCCAACTACGATAGACTGGATACCAGGCTAACGTGTTTGTCGTCAACTTACATAGATGTCCCCAATTTGGTACTTGTCCCACAGAGGAGCAGGATCAGCAGAAAACTGGTTAAATCCTATCTTCATACGCTTCGACCCGTCCGCCATGCAGTCACTGACAGCCTTCACGGGAAACTCAATGATCCCGTTCCAAGTGGTCTCATCGAAGTCAAGGCTGCACGTCTCCTGAACGGCATCATTCTGCAGACTTCCCTCACAGACGTGGTCCGCAGAGTCATCGGTCTTGAAAACAATTTGTACTGACAGCTTGCACTCAAAACCCCATATCGCTGCAATCTCTGTGCAGACAAGCGGCAGTGTGGGTTGGAGCTGTATGTTCTTTGCCTCCCCTCCCTCTTCGATCAAGATATCCTGCGTAAGAATCTGTGACGGGAAATATAATCAATCAATCAATCAATCAATCGTTTATTCACAAGTAAAAAAAAAACAATACAATACCATCACACATCACACTAGCAACTGTTAAAAGTAGAAATTAAAAAAACCCAGCTCGCTGGCAAAAAAAAACTATTGCCATGGCCGCGGTGTTAAGTTTATTACATAGTCTATCCAGTGGTATCTATCTGTTCACAAATTTGATATGTGATGTGGTTTCTACCTTTACTCCAGCATAGAACTCGTTGCTGATTTCCATCGTGCCAGGGGCTCCTCCGCCTTTGTACCTGCCACGGACTTTGCAGACTATCTGGAAAATAGTTAGCCGAAAATATTTGTCAGCTTTAAGAGTAACAGTAAATATTTGTAACAGTAATCCTATGCGCAAATAAGGTGCGTTTGTAAGCGGTTCTGGAAGAACTATTAATTTTCTTTTTTACTTTTCCGTTTTGTCATATTTAGTCATATATTTAGTCATATTATAAATACTCCATGGTGATTTACGAATCGAAACGAATTTGAGTCGAATTTGACTGCCAACTATTCCCCGACTTACACCCAAACACCAGCCAACCATAGCCGAACCTCCCGTCCACACCCAAATGTTTTAAACATTTTGATACATTCGGCTGGCGCAGCCGAACAGTAGTCGAACATCAGCCGACCTTGCTCCCGACCTACTCATTATTATGGCCCATAGGCGTTCGGCTAGTGTTCGGGAGGCGTGAATGTGTGACAATATCCGAGTAACCGAGCTTTACCGAGCAACAAAATGGTTTTGACGAAGTAAGTCTGCTTATGTTGCTATGGAATAGTGTAAATATTTTCTTACCGCCTTTCCCATTCCAGCTATTAGATCAACTTGATTCAAGACTGATCTGCTCTCTCCATTTTGCAACGTATCTTCGGAGATGGGAGTGTTGTCGGCGACCCAGAAGACTTCCATCGTCAGGTTGTCCCATGGCGGACGGTCGAAGTCGCAGAACAACACGACTTGGTAGGGTTCGGTCCCGTTGGTCAGCTTTGGGTTGGTCGTTATGTTGGGGAAGTTGGCTGTGTTTGAAAGTTTGTAACGTAATCGAAATGTTGGCATCATTGCATCTTTATTTTCTTATATTATACAGGGATTAATTTTGTCATCAACAGAACACAATATTTCTTGCACAAGCTGAAAAAGATCATGATATAACTTGGCGCTGTAACCTGATCATTGAGGCATCAGCATGTCAACATCAGATTGGTTTGGAATCCCTGGATTTTACACAATTCATTCCAGACATTCATTCCAGACATTCATTCCAGACAATGTTGCATATTGCTGTTGGAAGGCAGATTCATGATATGCCAAACCTTCTAATTTTGATGTTTGATGTATGTAATACCATGAATTTATACCGAATCAATTTGCTTGGGCAAGAGGGGGTAGTTGTTGCTTAGATTGTGTATATCTTTTGTTATTTTAATTACCACGTTATATCTTTGTTTGATTGTTTTGTGTTCGATGGCGGCGCTTATATAAGTTTGAGCGACTTGAATGCATCGTCATCTTGTTTCGTATTTCTTTTCTTCTGTTCTAATAAAGAAGAAAGAAAGAAAGAATATGTCTATACAGTCTTAAGAGCTCAAGCTCGAGCAAAATCATGTTAAGTATTACCTGAACAACCAGGTGTAAATCCGTAGTTTTCTGAGCTCTCTCCTGGTGGGCAGGGCACGTTGGTTCCTTTTGGGGAAATCAAGTAAATTGTGGGCTTACGGCATTGTAACCGTATTGCATCATCAATCCTGTCCATATGTTTACAAATCTTTCTTTCAATCTGTTTACAGTTTGCTAATTTTATTACTATTCCATTTATGACTACCCAATTACCACTGTAAATATAACCTACAGGTAGGATAGTTCTTGAAAGCTAGAGGAGAAGTCGAAGGAATTCGAACTTCTGTGGCAAAAAATAACTGTTTTCTCTTCGAAAATCCACGGCTTTTGGCAATATTTCTTGGGCTCACCTGCACAATATGCTTCGTAACAGCCTGGGGTGGGTGGTAAGAGATAGACATAGAACGGGTCAGGAGTTCCAGGACACTGCTTGACCTCGATGTCCCAACAGTTGGCCTCACAGTCTCCGCTATTTAAGGACCTGCGACAAGCTTGCCTCGTGGCTTCACTGTCAGATATGGTTGGAAGAGAACCTGTCACAACATAGGATAGAACATACTATTATTATTAGGTTGATCAGGGTTCTGCCATTGGGATTCGGCTGAAGCCTGGAATGTTACAGAATTATCCATTGGATATCTCCAGTGCACATACCAAAATAAGGGAGAAATGTAATAGGCATGAACTATGAAATGACCCATATGACAGTTTAGCCTTCTAGCTCATTTACATGTATCAGCATTAGCCAATAGCTGGTGAGAGCATCTTAGAATTGTAAAATTGCATTCTATTGTATCATCTATATTTATTGATTGTAAATCAACTTTGATTGTAAACTTTTAAGTTCCTAGCGCTTTTATTTTATCGTTGTAAATACAATTCAGACTTAGTGTCTGCAAGAAGGTGTATCAATAAAGTTTCAAAGTTTTAAAGCTATTATCACACAAAATATAGCCAAAAAATGGTAAAAACCGTCACACATTCACGAATTTGGCATCCCAAACACAAGCCGAACGCCCAACTGCGCCAGCCAAATTTTTCAAAATGTTTAAAACATTCGAGGGTTGGTCGGAGGTTCGGACATGGTTGACTTGTATTCGGCTGAAAGTCAGTAGAACACCAGCCAACCATTTTGGAGTAAGTCAGCAGTGTTCGGGGGTCAAATTTGACTCAAATTTAACTCAAATATGTTTCGATTTGTATAGAAAGGTAGGCGTGGCCTAAATCTGGTCAGACTGCTCCCGAACGTCAGCCGAATCTGGTCGGCTGGTGTATGGGAACAAATTCGTGGGAAGGTCTTGAGTGTGTGACAGGGACTGTAGTCGTTTGCAGTACAGTACCTACATCTCCCTGGTGTAATCTTCTGAACTGAAAACACATTGATTGGACTTAACATGGATCTAGCTAATTCATGCGAACGAAAATCGAACGATTTTCTTTGCCTGTGTCGTAAAAAGTTTGTTGAACAGCGGCGAGCTTTCTTGCATGCGACGCGAACGCCATGTGGTTTTTTTTTTAAAAAAGAACGCGACCAGGAGTGAGTCCGGCCGACGGAGGCCCGAGTTGGTGGATGGCCAACGGGCCAACTGAGTTGTACGAAGGCTTACAACAACTCTGCGCGCTACCTCTTCCAAAGCCTGACGGGAGAGCGCTGCGAAGGGCTATACCTGCATGACACCTCTTCTAAAGCCTGGCGGGAGAGCGCTGCGAAGGGCTTTGGAAGAGGTGTCGCGCAGTGTCTTCGTGGGCCTTCGTAGTGTTGGGACGGCGACGATAGCAGTTTTCCGGGCAGGGGCGGCGTCCTGGTTGTCCTTGGTTGTCCAAAACACTTTCATTTTGACAGGTTTAGACCCCCTCTCCACATCCCAAAATCTCCAAAGAAACAGCAAGGAAACTTTCTGCTCTATCACTAAGGCAAGTCTAGGAGGCCTGGAAAATCTATGATGAGCGAGCCTCCGCCATCGACATACAGGCAACTTTGAAAAACTCACCTTTCATCCAAACAGGTCCGGTGGTTGAGCAGCTGCTGGGCGCCAGAAGAGAGCAGTCCGTTGGGATCTCTCCCCCCGCTGGACTGACGAACCGGTACCACTGGGTTCTCAGGCCGCTGTCGCACCGGAGCGGGTCTCTTGGGGCGGCGACGCTGCCGGCACTTCTAGAGGGTTCGTCAAGTGCCACGTAGTCGGTACATGGATCGCCGAGCGCCACGGCTGCCAGTAAAGAGCATAAAATACAAATCCGTTTGTTTGTGTAAAGCATAGATGGCCATAGATATGTAACACGTACTACGACTATCATGTAACAGGCCTACCAGAGCATAGCTCCGAATGTTGCTTTACATGCTATTACTGTTGGTGGTCACTGTGGAATTAGCGCTTTCCACGCATGTCGGTTGGTTACTCAGGTCATGACACATCGTGCTTCAGGACCTGAGCGTGTCTACACGCCCAGCGGTCCAGGGCTGAGACGTCTGCACAGTTCACGTCGTTTGGTTTCCTTGACAACCATCATTCCTGGCGCCTTCCACCCAAGGACCCCCAATTCCCGCCAGATTCGGATTAATCCGGATCCCAATCAACGCTACGCTCGGACTAATCCGGGCCCCAGTTATTTATTTATTACAATTTTCCACATAATGATAGGCATGGTGGAACACGTTGTTCGAGAAATTCTTTTCAAGGCCACCGTACCGATCAAATCTCCGCTGCCCCGAGCCCGTTTGGACGAGTCCAGACCAGTTCGGACCCCAATTTAATAATACCACTGCGCCGAGCCCGCTCGGACTAGTCCGGACCCCAGTCACCGCTAGCGCGCTGCGCCAAGCCCGCTCGGACTAGTCAGGACCAGTTCGGGTCCCAATCACCGCTACGCCGAGCCCGCTCGGACTAGTCCAGACATGTTCGGGTCCCAATCACCGCTGCGCCGAGCCCTCTCGGACTAGTCCAAACTAGTCCGGACCCCAATCAACGCGACGCTCGGACTAATCCGGGCCCCAGTTATTTATTTATTACAATTTTCTACATAATGGAAGGCATGGTGGAACACGTTGTTCGAGAAATTCTTTTCAAGGCCACCGTACCGATCAAATCTCCGCTGCCCCGAGCCCGTTTGGACTAGTCCAGACCAGTTCGGACCCCAATTACCACTGCGCCGAGCCCGCTCGGACTAGTCCGGACCCCAGTCACCGCTAGCGCGCTGCGCCGAGTCCGCTCGGACTAGTCCGGACCAGTTTGGGTCCCAATCACCGCTGCGCGGAGCCCGCTCGGACTAGTCTGGACCAGTTCAGGTCCCTATCACCGCTAGCGCGCTGCAACTAGCCCGCTCGGACCATTTCGGGTCCCAATCACAGCTGAGCCGAGACCTCTCGGACTAGTCCGGACCCCAATCACCGCTTGCACGCTGCGCCGAGTCCGCTCGGACTAGTCCGGACATGTTCGGGTCCCAATCACCGCTGCGCCGAGCCCGCTCGGACTAGTCAGGACCAGTCCGGGTCCCAATCACCGCTGCGCCGAGCCCGCTCGGACTAGTCCGGACCAGTCCGGACCCCAATCACCGCTAGCGCGCTGCGCCGAGTCCGCTCGGACTGGTCCGGACAGTCTGGACAAGTTCGGTTCCCAATTACCGCTGCGCCGAGCACTCCCGTTCTAGTCCGGACCTGTCCGGACCCCAATCACGGGACCGCTCGGACTAGTCAGGACCAGTTCGGGTCCCAATCACCACTGCGCCGAGCCCGCTCGACTAGTCCAGACTAGTTCGGGTCCCAATCACCGCTGCACCGAGCCCGCTCGGACTAGTCCGGACCAGTTCGGGTCCCAATCACCGCTACGCCGAGCCCGCTCGGACTAGTCCGGACCAGTTCGGGTCCCAATCACCGCTGCGCCGAGCCCGCTCGGACTAGTCCGGACCAGTTCGGGTCCCAATCACCGCTAGCGCGCTGCACCGAGCCCGCTCGGACTAGTCCGGACCAGTTCGGGTCCCAATCACCGCTACGCCGAGCCCGCTCGGACTAGTCCAGACCAGTTTGGGTCCCAATCACCGCTAGCGCGCTGCACCGAGCCCGCTCGGACTAGTCCGGACCAGTTCGGGTCCCAATCACCGCTGCACCGAGCCCGCTCGGACTAGTCCGGACCAGTTCGGGTTCCAATCACCGCTAGCGCGCTGCACCGAGCCCGCTCGGACTAGTCCGGACCAGTTCGGGTCCCTATCACCGCTGCGCCGAGCCCGCTCGGACTAGTCAGGACCAGTTCGTACCCAAATCACCGCTGCACCGAGCCCGCTCGGACTAGACCAAACTAGTCCGGACCCCAATCACCGCTAGCACGCTGCGCCAAGTCCACTCGGACTAGTCCGGACCAGTTCAGGTCCCAATCACCGCTGCGCCGAGCCCGCTCGGACTAGTCAGGACCAGTTCAGGTCCCAATCACCGCTGCGCCGAGCCCTTCCGGTCTAGTCCGGACCCCAATGACCGCTAGCGCGCTGCGCCGAGTCCGTTCGGACTGCAGCTGGTCCGGACCAGTTCAGGTCCCAATCACCGCTAGCACGCTGCGCCGAGCCCGCTCGGACTAGTCCGGACTAGTCCGGACTAGTTCGGGTCCCAATCACCGCTGCGCGGAGCCCGCTCGGACTAGTCTGGACCAGTTCAGGTCCCTATCACCGCTAGCGCGCTGCAACGAGCCCGCTCGGACCATTTCGGGTCCCAATCACAGCTGAGCCGAGACCTCTTGGACTAGTCCGGACCCCAATCACCGCTTGCACGCTGCGCCGAGTCCGCTCGGACTAGTCAGGACATGTTCGGGTCCCAATCACCGCTGCGCCGAGCCCGCTCGGACTAGTCCGGACCAGTCCGGACCCCAATCACCGCTAGCGCGCTGCGCCGAGTCCGCTCGGACTGGTCCGGACAGTCTGGACAAGTTCGGTTCCCAATTACCGCTGCGCCGAGCACTCACGTTCTAGTCCTGTCCGGACCCCAATCACGGGACCGCTCGGACTAGTCAGGACCAGTTCGGGTCCCAATCACTGCTACGCCGAGCCCGCTCGGACTAGTCCGGACCAGTTCGGGTCCTAATCACCGCTGCGCCGAGCCCGCTTGGACTAGTCCGGACCAGCAACAAAGGACACAGCAAGCTTTTAAGAGGATCTACAATCCCTTATCTACATTGTTAAGGGATAACAATTAACGCTACTCACCAGGATAATGACCGATAACGCAACCTGTTTTTTTTTCAACTTACGGTCATGTGATAGCCGGGCACGTACACGGTAAAAAAAACACACTTTTACTTTCACTTTCAGGGATACGCAAACACCCAACTTGTTTCCACCCGTGGAACAATGTCAACAAGAAAAGCTTGTGACAAAAGCTGGCCCGGGGCCAAGATGGGAATAGCTGGTTGGGTGGCGTGAGTGTGATGACGATGTGTGACTCAAATGATTGGTCAGTTGGTGGAATTGGACCAATGTTAATAAGACTGGACTTATTAATTATATGCACAATTGTGATGTATCATGAGCTCTTTCTAACGGAGAATAGATATTTTGTAGTAGTTTATTAGCCGTTACGTGCGGTGAAGAATTACGTCACTTCTTGTTTCATTCGGCCAGTACTCTTTCTCTCCTGACATCTGCTTGCTTTTCAGTCATATGGTAATGCATCGGACACTTTACTGTCCAAGTATAGGTTTTGGCTTCGTCTTATTTTTGACGTGTTTTATGCGTTTTTATCGGGCTTTATCGGGCTTCTTTTTTGTACTAGTATCTTTACGCCAGCCCTTGGGTGGCGCAATGGATACTGCCTGGCCAATTTGATACTGTATTTGCAGCCACCAAAAGATCTGCTTGGACATTACCGACACCCAACCATCGAACGAACCAACCATAGAACGTGATAGTCAGCAAAAATACCTTCTGGCCAAGGGAAGTCCTGATTAGTTTATCTATTTATTTCATCATAAAACGGCTGGGTAGCCCATTAAGCTGGTAGGAGCTGCTTTCCAATGCAGCGTACATTTACACAGCACATACATTTAAACAAGACGTGATTACATTTAGTCAAAGCAACAAAAGGTGGACAGCAGTCAAATAGAATCCAATGCGTCAAAAACATGTCCATAAATCAAAGTCGTAATACCGTTCCAATTAATGTCAAATACAATATGGTCAGTAAAATGGACTGGAGGTCAGACTCTGGAGGTCACTAAGTTACATGAGGCATGCGTCTCAGAGCTTCTTTGAACTGTTGTATAGAGTTGATATGTGCCTTATGTCAGCTGGTAGTGTGTTGAAGTATGTTTTAGTTGTGCCTCTGAATGCAAATGTGCGGTTGTGGTAGTGTAGTTGGGTTTGTGGTATATACGAGAGAAACACTATCTGTCTAGCATGGGTGCCATCCTATTTGTATACCAGGGCTCTCCTACTCGCTCCCTAAACTTTCTGGCATATGTAAAATATACGGGAGAGGTCTCTTGGTTTCCTTAAATGCCTCTTAGAGAAATCTTTAAAAAGCCGCATGTTTCCCTGGTAGCCGTAGAAAACACCAATCTTTTGCGGTATTTGTCTGGCTGAATGAGTTGTAAAAACAAACACGTCCTACGTACGGGAGAAACACTATTTGTCAGCTGTGAAACAGAAAAACGGAACATTTCCTGTAACTTTCTGGAACATATAAGCTATACGGGAGAGGTCTCGGTTTTTTAACTGAAGGAATGTTGTTAATTGACAGAATTGTTGTTAATTGACATAATGTTAAAGAACACAATTCAGTCAAGCTCAAGACTGCTAAGTTCATTGAATAATGTTTGATTCGATTTGTTTGATTTCCACCGGTTTGCTTATTGATAAATGGCGCGTAGAGCAATATCAAACATGCCGCATCTTTTTCTAAGTAGAAAGCCGTAGAAAACACAAGAAAAAAGATTGCTGTGTCCGTCTAACGGCAGAAAGTATGAAAAACGCCGCGTGATAGGTACAGAGGTCTCTCCCGGTTTGCTTAAATGCTGCTTAGACAAATTTTAAACATGCCGCATATTTTTTGAAAGGCGGAAAAAACACAAAAGATTGCTCTATTTTTGGTCAAAATAAGTGTGAAAACCACGTCGTGAACGCTATTTGGTATAATCAGTTTAAACCGAAAATTTCACTACAGTTGTGAAACAGAAAAACAGAATATTTGTTGTAACTCTCTGGAACGTAAAAGCTAAACAGGGAGGCTCGCGTGTAGACAATTATCAAGCATGCCGCATGTTTTCTGAAAATTAATAGAAAGCACAAGGCAAAAGATTTAATTGTTTTTAAAGTCTGCTGAAATATTTCTCTGCCTTTAAGGTCCCCATACGTACTTCGTAAATTTTGTCTAAATATCTGTTTTTAAATTCCTGCAGTGCGTATAGATAGGTACGTTAACTAGCTATGTAGGCTGGGATGGCAATGTAATTTCCATACTAGTATGCAAGAATTTTATCCGATACTTGGGGGTACTTACACAATGAGCAACTTTCCACTTACTTTCCAAACAGAGGTTTAGGCTTCGGCTTATTCTTTACGTGTTTTTAGGCGTTTTTATCGGGCTTTTTTTTTTCTAGTAACTTTCTTTACGCCAGCTTCGGGTGGCAAATGGTCACTGCCTGGCAAATGGATACTGCCTTGACAATTTGATACTGTCTTGTAGCCACCGAAAGATCTGCTTGGAGATTACTTTCCACTGAGAAATCTGAAGACCGCACTCACCTTTTAAAGTTGATGTAAGGCAAACCAGAAGGAAGACAGCGCGCTGCCAGTGGCGCACACTGCGCACTCTGGCTTCCCGGGCGGTCTCCATGCTAATTTTGAGCTCCGTGCTCAGATTCGGGCAAGAGTACAAGTGTACAACTGAGCCACACCGAGCGGTACTCTTCACTGGTGTTATTCAGGTGCCGAGTAAACTATTCAACCAAACAACTTCCTTGCATTTTTGTGCGACCACGTACTCGGTGAAAAACGTCATAGGTTATTCATGTTCAGTCGGCGTTGCCCTATGGCACTTGCATGCATGGCTGATCATGAAGGGTAAGAAGACGGTTCTATTCATCTGAGTCCCAGCAGTATTTGCAGTGTTTGCAGTGTTTCCTGTGTTTACCGTACGTTCTGCATGAAGTTTTACCAGTTACTTTGTCCCTCATCCGGCTGTTGACATTTAATTAACCATTCCGTGCCTTTCACACGGGCCATTCAGCCGAACTGGCGGTATTGACGTTGTTTTCGGCCACTCTCTGTGACTCTTATGTCCGACATCATCTCCAGTACAAACACCTGTGCTCGAGTTGTTGGTGTGTTTTTTATTTTCGTTGAGAATAACATGAAATCGCAAACTGGAGATGTGAGACCTTCGAATTCTTGTAATCTGGTTTTCTAAACAAACAAAAAACATCGTCAACTAGTACTCGAGCACAGGTGTTTGTACGGGATGACGAACAAAAACAAAAAACAAAAAACAAAAAAAAACTAGCAATTATAACCTCGATGCAGAACGTACGGCAAATACTGTGGTGACTCAGACTTGGAAATAATTCTTACTTAAAGCTAAGATTCCGCTTGGACATTTGTACGTACGGATCAACACTAGCCTGGCAAATAGATAGTTGTCGGAGGAGAATAAAGCAGCAAGAGGCAAATTCCGCCAACCATTCTTTTTCCTCTTGACAAATAACTAAGGGTAACTAATTATTATAAAGGTGGATAGGTTGACCAACTCATTAACTTTAGACTCACGTGTTTCACAGCAGGTACCCCAGAAGTCGAGAGAACACCAACACGAGGTAGCCAGGAGTGTCCCTCCGTTGTGACAGAACCGGTTACAGGGCTGGGTTTCCGGGCCCGGGGCTCCACAGCCGCTAGCTGTGCGCGTCTGCGTGCCGGAGTTTCCACAAGGGGCGCTACAGAAACTCCAACTGTTCCACTGCCAAGTACAGGCCCCTTGGAGAAGAGTATAAATATACCAAGTTAATGTTTCTGTACGATTCTGACAAAATGATCACAAAGTGCGAGAACAAAACGCCCAATGACTCCATGATTATGACTAAAACTCACGTTCACAGCAAGTGCCCGTCCAATTGGGGCGACAAGAACACGAGGAAGCCAGGGGTGTCCCTCCGTTATGACAGAACCGGTTACAGGCACGGGTTTCCGGGCCCGGGGCTCCACAGCCGCTAGCTGTGCGCGTCTGCGTGCCGGAGTTTCCACATGGGGCGCTACAGGCGCTCCAACTGTTCCAATGCCAGTCACAACTACTTCGACGTCGCCATGCTAGAGCCTCGCTCGTTAATAGAGCAACAAGGACTCCCAGAAGAAGGATTTGGGCCTTAAGCATGTCCGATATATTATCGATTGGTTCTCACTAAAATTTGTTCGGGCTGTTCTTAATCAATAGCCTTCTTAGTGATTCTACACTGTCCATATACATGGTGTTAGATTGCCGTAAATTGCAAAAAAAAAGATCGGAAAACGGATACTAATGTCGTAGTATCAATTCAATTCCAACATCTAAGAAGAAGATGTGAAAGAACAAGAATGAAAAATCTATTGTTTAGGCAACGGCTTGAAAGGGGTCTGCATGGGGCCTACGGCATGCATGACGTGACCATAACGCGCCATTTTCCTACGGCCGATTCTGATAGCCTCTACCAGGCTTCGGGAGGCGGCTGGAAAGAGTAGAAATTGGCCAAATAGACAGACTACATTTTGCCGCACCCAAATTCTCGCGGACCAACTCCCCTGGCGTGTTATCTGTCTATATGGCCAATTTCTACTCTTTCCAGCCGCCTCCCGAAGCCTGGTAGAGGCTAGATTCTTAATCAATAGCCTTCTTAGTGATTCTACACTGTCCATATACATGGTGTCAGATTGCTTTGGAGTTACATTTTCATCACAGTGTGTTAGGCCATGTTGATTTGATTATATGGATGATATCCGCGCGCGCATCAATTTTCGTTCATTTCCAAAAAATATTTTCAACCATACTGTGAATCATACAAAACAGCTGCTGCAAAATGAGCAAAAATGTGCCGTAAATTGCAAAAAAAAAAGATCGGAAAACGGATACTAATGTCGTAGTATCAATTCAATTCCAACATCTAAGAAGAAGATGTGAAAGAACAAAAATGAAAAATCTATTGTTTAGTATACCATACTCATTGGTGTTGTTCAGGTATCGAGTAAACTAATTAAACGAAGCAACTTCCTTGTGTGCGGTCACGGCGGAAAATGTGATAGGTTGTTCATGTTCAGTCGGCGTTACCTTATTGCATGTATGGCTGAAGATAAGAAGGCTTAGTGTTCTTTTCATCTGAGTCCCAGCAGTGTTTACCGTACGTTCTGCATGAAGGTTTACCAGTTACTTTGTCCCTCATCCCGCTGTTTGACATTTAATTAACCATGTCCGTGCCTTTCACACGGGCCATTCAGTCGAACTGACGGTATTGACGTTGTTTTCGGCCACGTGCACACTCTCTGTGACTCTTATGTCCGACATAAACTCCAGCACAAACACCTGTGCTGGAGTTGTTGGTGTTTTTTTTTTTTGTCGTTGAGAAAACCAGATAACAAGAAATCGAAAATCGGAGGTATGAGACATCGAATTCTTGTATCTATCTGGTTTTCTCAAGGTACATGTATGAGACTTTTGAATTCTTGTAATCTGGTTTTCTAAAAAAAAAAAAACATCGTCAACTCGAGCACAGGTGTTTGTGCGGGATGACAAACACAAAAAAAGACTAGTAATTATAACCTCAATTCAGAACGTACGGCAAACACTGCGGTGACTCAAACTTGGAAATAATTCTTACTTAAAGCTAAGATTCCGCTTGGACATGACAGATAACTAAAGGTACCTAAAGGGAGCTGGATTAACCAATCCATTTTACTCACGGGTTTCACAGCAGGTACCACAGAAGTCAAGTGGACACCAACACGAGGTAGCCAGGGGCGTCCCTCCGTTATGACAGAACCGGTTACAGGGCTGAGTTTGCGGACCCGGGGCTCCACAGCCGCTAGCTGTGCGCGTCTGCGTGCCGGAGTTTCCACAAGGGGCGCTACAGAAACTCCAACTGTTCCAATGCCAAGTACAAGCCCCTTGGAGAAGAGTATAAATATACCAAGTTAATCTTTCTACGCGATTCTGGCAAAATAATCATAAAGTGAGTAAACATAATGCCCAATGACTCCATGATTATGACTAAAACTCACGTTCACAGCAGGTGCCTGTCCACTCGGGGGAACATAAACACGAGGTAGCGAGGGGTGTCCCTCCGTTGTGACAGAACCGGTTACAAGCCTGTATTTGCGGGCCCGGGGCTCCACAGCCGCTAGCTGTGCGCGTCTGCGTGCCGGAGTTTCCACAAGGGGCACTACAGGCGCTCCAACCGTTCCAATGCCAGTCACATCTTCGACGACGTCGCCATGCAAGAGCCTCGTTGGTTAATAGAGCAACAAGGACTCCCAGAAGAAGGAGTTGGGCCTTAAGCATGTCCGATATATTATCGATTGGTTCTCACTAAAACTTGTCCAGGCTGTTTAAAGGCAGCGGTTTTAAAGGGGTCTGCATGGGGCCTACGCGTACGGCATGCATGACGTGACCGCATAACGCGCCATTTTCCTACGGCCGATTCTCAATCAATAGTCTTCCGTAGTGATTCTACACTGTCCATTTATATGGTGTCAGATTACTTTGGAGTTACAGTTTCATCACAGTGTGTTAGGCCATGTTGATTTGACTAAATCAATTTTAATGAGACATGTTACATTTTATACGTAATAAGTGATATTAGTGAGTTTTGATTTTAATCGTTATAATAGCTTTACTTTTTGTGTGTACGGCACAGTGCAATTCAGTTCCCCTGAAAAGGGCTCCTGCAATACTGTACTTTTTAACTTAACAGTTCAATAAAACCAGTCATATGGATGATATCCGCACGCGCATCAATTTTCGTTCATTTCCAAAAAAAAAAACGTTTACAACCATACTGTGAATCATACAAAGCAGCTGCTGCAAAATGAGCAAAAATGTGCTGTAAATTGCAAAAAAAAGATCGGAAAACGGATACTAATGTCGTAGTATCAATTCAATTCCAACATCTAAGAAGAAGATGTGAAAGAACAAAAATGAAAAATCTATTGTTTAGTATACCATACCCATTGGTGTTGTTCAGGTATCGAGTAAACTAATTAAACGAAGCAACTTCCTTGTGTGCGGTCACGGCGGAAAATGTGATAGGTTGTTCATGTTCAGTCGGCGTTACCTTATTGCATGTATGGCTGAAGATAAGAAGGCTTAGTGTTCTTTTCATCTGAGTCCCAGCAGTATTTGCCGTACGTTCTGCATGAAGGTTTACCAGTTACTTTGCTCCTCATCCCGCTGTTTACATCTAATTAACCATGTCCGTGCCTTTCACACGGGGATTCAGCCGAACTGGCGGTATTGACGTTGTTTTCGGCCACACTCTGTAGATCTTATGTTCCACATCAAGTCAAGCACAAACACCTGTGCTCGAGTTGTTGGTGTGTTGTTGTTTTTTTTTCGTTGAGAAAACCAGATAACAAGAAATCGCAAACTGGAGGTATGAGACTTTCGAATTCTTGTATCTATCTGGTTTTCTAAAAAAAAACAAATAAATTCAAAAAACATCATCAACTCCAGCACAGGTGCGGAATGACGAACCAAAACAAAAACAAAAAACAAAATAACTAGTAATTATAACCTTAATGCAGAACGTACGGCAAACACTGAGGTGACTCACTCGGACTTGAAAATAATTCTTACTTAAAGCCAAGATTCCGCTTGGACATTTGTGATCATTAAAGACATAGGGGTGGGCCAGCCTACGTACAGATCAACCCTAGCCTGGCAAATAGATAGTAGTTATTTGCGAACAGTTCACAAAGGAATTTCATTGGTCAACAAAATACACGCTAAAGTTTGTTCAGCACTTAAGAAGACATGCTTTAAAAAAAAAGAAGCTGGCCGGGAGCCAAGAATACCTGGTTGGGTGCCGTGCATAAGTGTGACCCACGTAACGTGTCTTCAATTGGACTAATGCTAATAACACTAGACTTAGATGCACACTGTTTATATATAACATTAGTTGTTGCCTTGACTTTTGCTTAAATCATTATGTTTGATTAGCCTCCACCAGGCCTTCCTACGGGGGTGAGGGTCGTAGAATTCGGCAAAAGAAGGGAATAGCTGGCCAGCAAAGTCGGTCCGCGGGAGGGTAATACATGTACTTTCCCCCCTCCGAAATAATAGCGCGGCCAGTCAACCTCAAGGCGGCCAGACTCCCCTGGCAAATATCTCCCTATTATAGCCCGCGCAGTTAGTCTGGTAGAGACTAATGTTTGCTTATGAGGCGCACCCGTGTGACCGTCATTTCGCACGGCTGTTTTTCCAGTCGAATATGCGACCACTTTTAAATAGTCGCAGTCTGGAGCCCTGTGTGAGAGGACGGCACTCTGGCCGAAACGCTCATTTGCAATATTACGCTAGCGCTCATCATTCGAGGCGTGATGTTTTCAGTTAGTTGTACGCTAGCGCTGATGAATTGTTGCTTTGGTGAATTTTTGCATCTGAATGCGTCAACCAAATCGGGCTAAGCAGTGCAGTATACAAGAAGAAGGACATTATACAAGAAGGACTGAGCTCGGAATTAGCACCCCGCGGTGGCCATTGTTCCGGCCCGCCAAGTCCCGCTGTGTTCCTTTGTCCTCAAGCCCGCGCGGCCTCCCTTTTAGACAACGTTCGACTCACCCTTTCGCGCGGTTTTCTGCCCAATCATGACGTCGGGGCATGCAAATGAGCAGTACCATGACGTCATGAGCACCGAGGCCTTCCGAAGACTGCCTCGTTTTCCGACAATTTCCTTATTTGGGGAAGACAGCTGTCATGCGCAGACATCAGAGAAGAAAATGGCGGACATTTTGATGTTTGTTTGATCGCCGTACGACAATCATGGGTGAGTTTAGAGCAATTTTCGTCGAAATCTCTTATCTTTTCGCCTGTAAAATATGCAAGGAAATACATAGATTTATGTTGCTATAACAAAGTTACGCCGTTTTTGCTGTAATAGCGAACGTTTTTCCTTGAAAGTACGGACCCTTTTGTTAACATAATTTCCTGTAGCCGTGGACGACTCTAGTATTAAATCCATGATATGCAGTCTGTATCCCTGCATTTTCATGCAAAAAGGATTACTAGAGTCGTCCACGGCTAACATTCCTGTATTTTTCATGGCGGTCGCTGCCGATTTTTTTTCGGTCGCTGGGCTCAAACATAACACGATGTTTCAGTAGTTGGTCTTGGACGACGATCGGTGGGAGGGGGGCAGCTCCGTACTTCGGTTTTATTTCGTGATGGCTAGCTTATAAATCCGATATCGTATAGTACTACGCATCAGACGCGCTCAGGGGACATAATTTTCACAAGCTTGTTTATGCCAAGTCCCTATATAAAATTGCCAGGGCTCGATATACCACATGCAGGTAAAATTGTAACTGTAAAATTGTAGCTGTACCGTCGAATCTACTCTGCTCCTAACTCAGTGCAAATATATGTTTTCTGATGTTTACCTGTACCAAACCTGGGTTTATTGATATTTTTCTTATAAAATGTTATATACATTGATACCTTATATGTATATATATATATATATATATATATATATATATATATATTAGCTAATGTTAATGATATAGACATGTAGGTGTATGTGGAATTTTATTTGCTGCATGGACTATTACCAGCTATGATGTATACAATAATGGCCAGGATTTCTGAACAGTTTTTTAATATGATCCATATAATTCTGCAGGTGCAGGTAAAATTTGCCTAGTTCGGGTAACTTTCAATAAATGAACCACTGCAAGTGTGAATGCTGCCCGTGTTTATTCTTAAGGTTCCCAGTCTTATCCATTCTCTGTTTGTTTTGTTATTTTTTCAGATCATCAACAAAAGCTGGCAAGATTCTGCAGAGTTTGCGGGCTTCAATTTAAACCTCCAAAAGGTCGAACCCCTATGCCAGTGTGTACTTTCAGAGAAACTATAGCGTACCTGTACAATGGATACGACATTCAACATGACACAGAAGATGTCCATCCACCATCTGTGTGCTGGAAATGCCAATGTTCCCTTAGAAGGGCACAAGAAAAGGTTGGAAAAGGTGAGGCGCTGAATACTCTGCTGCCGATCAAGCTTCCAGATTTTGTTCAACATGGACATGATGGAGACAGCTGTAACATTTGTATGCACAGGAAAACTGGAAGGCCAAAAAAAAAACATCCTGGTTTGCGACTAAAACCCGAGCCGTCCACATCAGAGCCCTTGGTACCCGAGCCGTCCACCTCAGCGGTGTCAGAGCCCATGGTACCCGAGCCGTCCACCTCAGCTGTGTCAGAGCCCTTGGTACCCGAGCTGTCCACCTCAGCTGTGTCAGAGCCCTTGGTACCCGAGCTGTCCACGTCAGCTGTGTCAGAGCCCTTGGTACCCGAGCTGTCCACGTCAGCGGTGTCAGAGCCCTTGGTACCTGAGCCGTCCACCTCAGCTGTGTCAGAGCCCTTGGTACCCGAGCTGTCCACGTCAGCGGTGTCAGAGCCCTTGGTACCTGAGCCGTCCACCTCAGCTGTGTCAGAGCCCTTGGTACCCGAGCTGTCCATGTCAGCTGTGTCAGAGCCCTTGGTACCCGAGCTGTCCATGTCAGCTGTGTCAGAGCCCTTGGTACCCGAGCTGTCCACCTCAGCTGTGTCAGAGCCCTTGGTACCCGAGCCGTCCACCTCAGCTGTGTCAGAGCCCTTGGTACCCGAGCTGTCCACGTCAGCTGTGTCAGAGCCCTTGGTACCTGAGCCGTCCACGTCAGCGGTGTCAGAGCCCTTGGTACCCGAGCCGTCCACCTCAGCTGTGTCAGAGCCCTTGGTACCCGAGCTGTCCACCTCAGCTGTGTCAGAGCCCTTGGTACCCGAGCTGTCCACGTCAGCTGTGTCAGACTCAGCGCCCTTGGTACCCGAGCTGTCCACGTCAGAGTCCCTTCGTACCACTCATGTACTGGGAAGTGAAGACATTGTGGAAGAAGCCGGCAGACATGGATTTATCCATGCTGGAACCAAGGCAACAGGAACTCTTGTACTGATAAAGTTTCAGGACATTGAGGAAAAGATCATGTCTGTATCCATCAGAATTGACGTCGAGGAAGACAGAACATGGCAGGTTCACGTTCAGGGAAAGTGTCTGTTGTCCTGCAGCCCCCAGTTATCACAAGCAAATCTGCCTGCGGTGCTCACAAAATCAGCCTGCCCAGATTTCTTCTGGTATCTAGCACACTGCTATGTCTGCACAGGTAATGTAGGATATGACTCCCTACTAAATTCAAGAAGAGAGGGGCTAGAAACAGTTGTATTTAGGAAAGTTGATGGAACTACCGCTGCACGAGAGGAGGTGGGAACACTGATCAAGAAAGGAGGTATTACCTACACAAGGACAATAAGGCATGCAGACTGTCAGATACTTTTGTCCCCAAACAGGATGTCAACAAGATGTGACTCTTGCAGAAAGTATGGCCACTACCTTCGAAGTGCGCTGGCAAAAAGCAAAGGCAAACCAGACCGAAATATTTCTCACAGATCATCGGTCCCCCACAAACACTTGTCAAAGGAGCAGCTTATCGCAAAAGTAGCTGATGCACAGAAAGAGAAGAGACACCACAAAATGCAAGCAGCCAAATTCCGGTGCAAACAAATTCCTGTTTTTAATGTCCTTGGTCATTACTCATGATCAGCGTAAAGCCGTGGGCCTTGTGGTCCCGCCAGCAAAAAAAAAAGTATGAGCCCAATTGTTGTGACCTTACACAAACATGATTGAGTGGGCCAGGAAAATTTCACATATTTATCCAACTGGAGAGGTTGGGCCATCTTTTGACAGTGTTCAGATTTGCCAATATATTGCTATGATTATCTATATAAACACCAACCAGATGACTTTAGACACAGCTGGCAACTTTCTTATTTTTTACTTGCTTCCTGCGCTGGGCATCTTCACAAGTCCACAATTTTCACCACTTTTGCCTGTTAGAAAGCATGGAGGTTTTTTTTCTACCTCCATGTAAAACGGAACCGTGTCTGTAACCGTGTGTATATGTAAATACTTTGCGTTTGGGAATGCATCTATAGCAGCGACACCTATGCTGCAGTGCAATGTGAACCAGTCAGAATTGCCCTGAGGGAGGTGACAGACGGTCACGGAAACGTCGGCTGAATAAAACACTTGGTTGTGTAGAAAGAGTCTCTTCATTCTGTGACTTACAAACTTGATGAAACTATTTACGGATGTCTATTAGAGGATTCTGAACACCATGTGCCACATGGTGTTCAGAATCCTCTAATAGACATCCGTAAATGGCATGTGCTACTCCCAGATTTTGATCAAAACAAAAATGGCCCCATGAATGGTGTTTGAAAGTTTAATGCGTATACAGTGATCGCATTTGTATATTCAATATCCTTGTATGAAGTGACCAGTCATCCCTGTTTTACATAATGCTCTCTGTACATCATCATGAGCCGCATTGTGTGTAATAACACAGAAATTTACACTCAGTCTATGAAGCAAACATATACAATATCATCTTCATCAGAACTATTTAAAACTAACTTCCAACAGCCATTCTACCGTATATACATGTATGCAATGGCAAATCTCTATGTAATGTTTCATACATGTACATAAAGGAGACACAGAGAGAGATAGAGGGCATACATTGACAGACTAATAGATCTATATGAAACAACTCAAGGTTCAGATGATGTAAAACAAATGCTACAATTCAGCCTCAAGGCTGCTATGACTTTCAAACATGCATATGAAATTAATAAACCAGTCTACTACTACTACTACTACTACTACTACTACTGTAACAGTAAGTACTATTACTAGTACTACTACTACCTGGCAGTGTTAAGGCAGGTAACACAGTGTAATATACACATTTTCTCCCTAAAGCCAGTCACTGAAAGATGTACGTCAGGAACTGTCAATCTGTTTATGGGTGTGGCCTATTGGTGGTTAAGTAAACAAAGATGTTCGAGATAACAGAGCATCCTCAATGTCCAAAAGGACCCATTAACACTGTCTATGTGATAGACGATAATGTTTAAGGTAGACCTGGGCATCAAGTAGACCAAATCCTGACTGTATATTTCAGAGTACATTTTGTACTTGTTCCTTTTCTATTCCCATGCAGTAGGCAGAGGTCTGCCTGTATTTGCGGTGTTCCTTGTATCTTCATTACTTCCTGGTACAGAAGTATTGTTTTGGGTGGCTGAGCTGTGGGTTTGTGTCTCTGTTTGTCCGGATAGAGTACATGTAGGTTGACAGCATGTGAGTGGGGAAGATTGACAGGCAGAATGACAGGAAATGGCTCTGGCTGGGAGCCAGCAGGAATCCGAGGATTGCATGAGGGACATCCATGATCCAATACTTCCTGGAAGTCTGACATCTCTGATGCCTTGTTATTTCCAGGTGGTAGGCATAGGTCTGCCTAGCTTGTGATAGAAGCCTCAGTTGGTGTATTAATTCTGCCTGTATTTTGCAGTGTTCCTTGTCCCTTTCCTATTTCCATGTGGTAGGTGGAGGTCTCCCTGTGAAGGAAGACTACATTTTGCCAGTATTCTATAGTGTTTTTTGTCCTTTTACTATTTCCATGTGGTAAGTGTAGGTCCACCTTTGTGTCTCAATTCTGCCTGTGTTTTGCAGTGTTCTTTGTCCCTTTCCTATTTCCATGTGGTCGGCGGAGGTCTACCTGTGAGGGAAGACTACATTTTGCCTGACAGGTATTCTATAGTGTTTTTTGTCCCTTTCCTATTTCTATGTGGTAGGCAAAGGTCTCCCTGTGATAGAAGCGTTGGTGTCTCCATTGTGCCTGTATTCTGCGGTGTTCCTTGTCCCTTCTCTATTTCCATGTGGTTGGTGGAGGCCTCCCAGTGAAGGAAGACTTGGTGTCCCTGCCCCGGCTGCCCACACTCACCCCCAGCCGGCTCTTGGTGTCCCTCTCCAGGATGTCTGCCTGGGCCAGGTCCTCGTCATACCTGCACAACGTTCAGGCAAAGTTACAAAGTTGTGCCCAGTAACATACATTATGCAATCTTCGTACGATCACAAAACTGAGGGCATTCTTGGGATAGTCGTGCATGTGTCCTGCAAAATTCAGCTGTCTTGTTATAGAAAATGCTGTCTTAGATCCTTGTCTTGGTCCTGTTACACCCTGCTTTAAAATTCTAAAATATCAAAATCGCACAATGAACTCCGACAAATGTGACCATAACGGGTCGACTAAAGTATCTAAGTATAGTATTACAATGTATTTTTCTTGGTGTCATCGTAAATTTAAAAAATTGTATGCAGCTGTATGCAACAAAGAAGTTTCTACAAAATACAACTTCTTCCAGTTTGCGACAATTGTGAACATTCTGCTATTTCTGTCACAATCAATGACATTTTATTTTGCTCTTTATTTGTCAGGCTGTTCTTTAGGTTAGTTTTTATGGAAGAATATAGATTCCTGTAGGCTGTAGTGTATAATTTTATTTGTATATCCAGAATGAATTTAGTACTATATTTGTTGTGTACTTACAGTAGGTCATAGTTTCCTAGGGCTTCCTTTGGGGGAACTTTGTTCCATCTCACACTGTAAGGAAATAAAGACACTTCATATTACAACCTTCAGCACATCATCCTAAACTTGTTGGAACCAAGTAACATTTTCAACCAGATGATACAGGTCATGTGTGACTGTTTGAGGCTGTTTTGAACTGAGGTGTCACACGTGTCTAATCGAAAAAGTGGAGGCAAATGGTAATAAGCACGTCGGCAGAACGTACTGCAAATGCGCGAAACCCGTAATGTATTGTGCATAGCACTTCGGCAGAACGTCTCATATATAAGGTCAAATTCGCGTATATAAGGGTGACATCCCGTCTGTAGTTTTCAAATGTTGTGTAGAAAAAGATATGGTCTGCAACAGGCAAAATTCTGATGCAACGTTGACCAAAAATCCAGCGAAAATCCAGGTTTTGCGCAGGCGCAGTACGTTTTGCCGGCGTGCTATGGTAATACATAATTAAATATTAAGGCAATGTATTATATAATTATCCACTTTTGTGCTAGCTAGTAAGGAGACCCAGCTTACTCGGGCAGTTCCCCGTTAGGCATGACAATGTTAAGAGAGTCGTTGATGAGGTTGTACTTCATGATGCGGTCTGCTGCTGTGGTGGATGTTAGGGAGGGGGAGGCGTTCACCTGGGATAGAGGAAAAGCAGTACATTTGTTGAAGTTTTGTATGAGTCAACTGAAATTTTTTCTTTTTATTCATTTCGGCTGAAGACACAGCCAAGGCTGCCCAACTAGCACGGGGCTATTATTTAGGGCTAGCCTTTAGGCCAGTCACTGTAGAATTTGCACCATCGCACACCGGGGCATGCGGCATGCCCCCACTCTTTTTCGAAGGGTGTGGTGGGTTCTTTATCGTGCGTGGGGTGTGGCTCTCCCCAAATATGGGACCTCCATTTAACATCCTATCCGAGGGACGTCCCTAACCAAAGCTAGGTACTCATTTACACCTGAGTGAAGTGAGGAAAGTCATGTAAAGTGCCTTTCCCAAGGGCACAAGATCGGTGACATTTGCTGACTTGCCATAGAAACCTGTTGACAAATCTAACATTCAATTTTGGTGAAGTCAAAAAACACTTTTACTACTGTTTGTACTACAAGAACCAATGATTGAAACTGTGTAGCTGTTTCTAATGAAATGCTGCCTTTACATTTTATGCTTAAAAAGACTCTGAATCTGACCTCAATCAGCCATGGCTTCAGGTTGTTGTCTATGATGATGTCATATCTGCAAAATTAATAAGAAAGAAAATAAAACATCAATGTACATGTAGATATAGACAACTTATCTCACAAATTCATTCCTGGGTGAAAGCAAAAGCTACAGTTAAATCATGTAACGTTAGATTTACTTACCCATAACATTCAAAACAGTGTCTGTCATTGGCCATCACACCCTGTGAATATAAATCAAAAGTCTCAGACAGCTTTATATTAATCTGTTTATATTTTTGAAATATGGTAAAAAAAATCTAATACCATAAATGGATTCTGTGTGGATAACCTCATGAAAGGTAAACAACTGAACTGAAATATCAAATGGCTACAACAGACTTACTGAGACTGCCTTGAGAGAGTGTACTGTCAGCCAGTTGATGTCATCAAACAACTTGTCTGTCACCTATGAAAATAAAACGTAAATAGACAATTCGGAAACCACTAAACAATCACTAAACAATCATTTTACTCATCAAGATGCAACATGTCTTAGCAAAATAACAGAAAGACATCCATGCTAGAAGACAGTACTGGATGAATCTGGAGTATATATGTTTACTAGTAAGTTACAAACCTCTTTCCCTCGTGTCCCTTCTAGAAATAGTCTCATGTTCTTGATGGTCCATTTTCCTCCATGGACATTGTTGTATTCATCCTAGTAGAAGAGAAAAACACATGCTGAATGGTTCCTGTTCTGAGCTATGTATCTAGAGTTGTGGAGCTTTCACAGAAAAAAGAAATCAACTAAATCTCTACATTGGCATGCACTCCAATCCATCCTTGTGGAGTCATGTCATGGAGGTACACCACCTGTCAATTCTTTCATGAAATGCAGACAAGAAACCCAGTAAACATCTGTTCATAGTCTGAGGTGACTTTACAGTAACTATTAGTAATAAGCAATTCAGAGTAAAAATTCAACCACATTGTCCATAGTCCATACAAATACTAGTACTAATTTCCTACATGTACATGTATGCCTCTACTCTACTACACTAGCACATGTTCCTAGCGATTTTCACATGTTTGAAGGTTGATGTAGAATGTACTTATGTATTTTCTGACCCCATGTTTCTGTATGGACACGTTGGTGAGGTGGATAAACATGTTGTCCAGTTCACTGGTGCTCGACGTGTACTTCACCGTGCAGAACCGGCAGAACCCCAGGCGGTACCTGGAAATCAATCAATCAATCAATCAATTAACCAATTCAATCTTTCTCTCTAGTACTTTTTTTTTTCTCTCTAGTACATGTTCTAAAATGAATTGATAACACAGTCATTAGTTTCCAGCATTGTTTCCAGCTATATAATTACACCTGTGACCTGTCGCACCCAATCTTTGCACATCTAACTGCAGGAGTTGTTTAAATATCTAGCTATAGTGATGATGCCCCAACTGTACTTGGTGGCAGCGAGTTCCATTCTGCGATAGTTCTCGGAAAATACGAGTTTTTGAACATGTCAATCCTTGATTGATAACTTTGATATTTGAAGGCATGAGTTCAGGGTACAATGTTTACTTTAGAAACAAAAATTAGTCCTTTTAAGAACCATACACTCCACTAGCCTGGAATCCATCTGTGAACGGCGTGTATCTGCTCCGTGAAGTCTGGAGCGGAAAAACGGAGTGGATACACAGCATTCACAGATGGATTCTAGGCTAACGCACCACTACCATTGTGTCAGTACCAATTGGATGTCTGAAAATACTGAAGGAAACAAATGCGGACAACACCACCAGATTCTTAGAAGGAATACTACTATCTGGAAGTTGGTGATTCACTACAAATCACCCGGATGGAGGCCTGACGAAGCCCCGTCTCGTATTAACCACACAGTGATTAACATCATCACCCTTGCGGACTCCAGGAAGAATAGTGTGAAATTTGTGTAACACTAATGGAGATAGAATAAAACAAACAAACAAACAAACAAACAAACGACATACATGTAACACTTCAGCGGTCGGTAAGAAGTCACCAGGACGTACAGCCGCAGGTCAAACTTCTTCCCACCAATCAGAAGCGGGTTGTCGATGTAGCGTGAGATCACGTACGCGTCCTTACCCG
Source organism: Branchiostoma floridae x Branchiostoma japonicum (assembly GCA_013266295.2). Lineage (NCBI taxonomy): Eukaryota > Metazoa > Chordata > Leptocardii > Amphioxiformes > Branchiostomatidae > Branchiostoma > Branchiostoma floridae x Branchiostoma japonicum. The sequence continues at coordinate 3,806,559 of CM023824.1, read as the reverse complement.
AGGGAGCGGAAAACCTGGGGGAAGGAAACAAGCAGTCTGTGATCAAACATCGCTGAATTAGATAGTCTAGTCATGGTCTGGAAGCCCTTATTTTTAATGTAACATTGAATAGTTAGACCTCCATTTGCTATATCATTTACAAATGTACATTTATGACGATAAACCGGATAGTGAGTGAATGTACAGGCAAATAGCAAATGGGTATATGATACTTAACATTTCTACAAACATCTATATCATATCTGAAGGTTTTGAGACTTACGAGTTGGTTTTGCTGTCTCTGGACCACTTCTTCAGTTGGGACAGCTTGTTGATCAGGAAAATTCCTATTCCCCTTGCTGTGGTCAAGTACAAAGTGATACATTGTAGTTAATACCCAGCAAGAAAATATGGAGTAGAAAAAAATACAGGAAGCAGCAATATGGGGTCAAAGGGAAGAAACGATTTAACTTATACACATGTAATTGGGAAAATAGAAAACAAAAGAGTATTGGATAGGGTTAGGAAAGGAGGGGGGGATATAGAAAGGGACATAAGGACTTATAGACAGAATAGTTGAGTCCTGTATTTACCAACCTTTCCCTGTAGGTTTCATGATCCAGGTGCTGTTTGGGTTCTTCCTGAACTCCTCCACAAACAGGTTATAGTCAGCAGGCAGTAGGAACGTCACAGGGATGAAATCTGGGAACAGAAGAGGATGTTATGTTAATACAATGTACATGTGGCTGCTCTATTTTCTTATATACTGGGTGTGATAAGTTTGTCTCAGATTGTCACAACTATCAACATACAGTAGTAACATGTTTTGCAGATGATCAGGGCTCGAAATTAAAGGTGGTGCAATGGCCACTGACCACTAAAATTTAGGCTGGGACAACTAAAAAGACACTTTGGGACATTTTTGGGACAATAGAAAAATAATCAACATCAGAATGTCAGCCATTCTTTATCAGCTACATCCTGGCTTTTGGATCCGGAAAGTCCCCCCGAATTTCCTGTCTCCTCTGCAATTATAGTGCGCCTGGGAATGAACATAAGCAAAATAAAGTTGACTTTAAGTTAAAGTCATAGAATACTTCCCAAAAAAACAGATTGGGACAGTTCATCCTCACTTAGGGACAATTGAAATTTATTTTCGGGACAGTGCTGGGACAATAGGAAGAAAAAGTTAATTTCGAGGCCTGATGATGTGCACAAATTGAGAGCATGTTTCTAGGCTTTCGTACCAAGAAACCTGTACCTATGATTAATTGATTATACTCAAGTTACAATCTTCTGATCTGTATTCAAATTATATCTTTGTTCTTTCTTTCATCTTATATTTATTACATTTGTATTATGATTAATATTTCATAAGTTAAATGGAGGAGGGCATTGTATAAACCTGTTGGCTTCTTCCCTCCTCCTGCACTTTTACATAACTGTTATTGTTTTAGATGTGCGAATAAAGAAAACAAACAAACAAACATACCTAAGTACTTGTATCTCCCTTCATCGTCCCTCTCCGACACAGGGTTGCCCTCCTTCTCCAGGTCCTTACGGTACCGTTTGAGGTTCTTCACCATCAGGTCCTTCCTGGTTAACTCATAGTGGTTCGGGAAGTGGTTGATGACTCTGTAGTGAACACACAGTATATCATAATTAGGGACAGGTACCAGTTTGGCTTGATCAGGTCCATGTCCAGTTACACGTCCAGAGGATCAGGTCCAGGTTTGGACCCCAACCAGGACCTGATTATAGTACTACAGTATAATATTGTATTTTGGAGAGCAAGACATACATATGAGTGCAGGTACCGGTCTCTGTGTTTTAATTGTATATTGGATGGATAAGTTATTTTCAATTTGTACAAGCAAATGAATTAAAGCTAAACTAATTTGGTTCAGGGTTATTTTATTTACCTTTCATGGCCAGATTTACTTTACTTTACTTTATTAGATTACCTAATAAGATGTCTAAATACAAATTTCTGTAATATATTTGTACTTTGTAATGAATCCAAAAAAAGAATCAGTTCACGACTTTCAGGTTTTTCGGACTCAGTTCTTGGGTGTTGTTGACCCGGCAAAGCCAGAGCGGTACCCACCCCTAATCATGATGTATCCAAACAAACAAATAATTTGAAATAAAGAACAGCTATTGTTTTAATTTTAAGGCTTGTCTTTCCAAACCTTAACTGACCAGTGTTTACAAAAGAATATCCTGCATGCAATAGAAGATAACCTATTGATCATAGCAAGAACATTATATACTAGTAATATATAATGTCCTTGATTATTTAGTTGATAATAGCAAAATATCTGGAAACTGTGACTTACTGGTCATCCTGAAGCCTGTACCCATTCTCAATGCTGAAGATGTTTCTGGTAGTCTGAACACTGCTCCTGTAAATGCATAAGCCAGACATAAGCCAGACAAGATTGAGGATAATCTCCAAAACACACATGAGCAGAGTACCAGACAACAAGCACCAGAGGGGAAAACACAAAATTAAGCACCAAGAAAGGAAAAGAAGAACCGAGAGACCACGTCTAGCGGAAAAATAGACGTTAAACAAGGACAACAACAACAACAACAACATTTCAAGTTAGCACGCTCCTACATAATCTCTACCTTGCAGATAAGCTACACAGAAATTTAAATTCGAAAACGAAGGTGGACTTTCAAAATAGGTGTGTGCAGGGCAGAGCTAGCTTACCAGTAAAAGTTCCAATCCTCGTCTGCAGAAGCACTTATCCAACCCCTCTTCTCGAAATTATTAATCAGCACAGACTTCTCGATGTCACATGCATATTTTACTTTCCCCGCCATCCTTATCTAGTCCCTACGAGCTCCGAAATCGTCTGCAAAACATGAACTGAAAAAAATTTGACACCCTGACCGCCATTTTGGATTTTAGCCAGATGATTTACATCACGTGACCTCCGTTGGCTGGGTAACTGGTATTTTTAGCTGCCAATATCATATCATTTTCATGAAGACTATGTCATATTGTAGGTTATGTAGCTCTATGATACTTAATTAACTTTCTTTAGACGTTTTTGTGGAAGAATATGTATTTTTCCCAGCACACCACAAAGATACAGGGATGTTCCATGCTTGCTTTTTGGGGGTGGATTATGGAAAAAAAATAGACTCAATGTAAAAAGATATTTCTCTCAAAGTTGACTGTAAAAGATATATAAAAGACTAGAATTGTTTTCTACCCATGAAAATAGTGAATGGGATAAAAAATAGTATAGATATCCCATTTTATTTGATATCTTTATCAAGAGTAAAAACCCCATAAGTAAAATGTAATCTTCCTAAAGTGTCATGGCTGCTTCCCAGTCAGAAAAGTCGTCTGATCCCGGCTTGGCCGCCGGTTCGGTGGAAAATCACGTCCCAGAGAACATCGTTCGCCCTCCCAGTCCTCTCGGAGCTACACCGAGACCTCCTCTGATGAGGGACCGCCAGGGTTTGGCCAAGTCTGCCGTACAAGGCACAGGAACGGCTCACAAAGAACCACCAGGAAACCACGACCAGTCATCGCGTATGTTTCCTCAGGCCATATGAAATTCATATGTTGTTACTATTGATAGAAGATAGCCATATTTGAGACGCGATCAACAGGGATGGTCTGGTCAAAGTGTTTTTTGTTAGTTTTGCCCAAGAATGATTGTTTTTAGGTCAGAAATCAACAAATTTGTGAATGAAATATCTATTCTAAAGAAAGTATCGGCAGAACAAAATCATGTTGAAGTTTGTCTATTTTTTTAAGCAAACGAATTTTACAGGTGGTTTACTTGCTTTTTATTTTACCTCTTGGAGCATTACACAGAACATTACCCTTTCTTGACTCCATATTCATTTCCTTTCTTCTTTTTTTTTCATTTAGGGAAAGACGACATCAGTAGGTCTGCAGATATCAGCCAGGAAGAGTCTTCCAAAAATTTCACCATCCTGGCTTTCATCTTCCTGGCTTCTCTGGTTGTCTTAGGTCTCGTCTACTGGAACTTCCCAGACCTGAAGGAGTAAGTAACAATTCTATATAAGGATTTAGTATTAGGGCTTTGAATGACTAGGACTGCGAATGACAGGAATGCTTTATAGCAGTCGGTGGTTGAATCAAAAACTGTAAATGAGTTCAAATCCAGGTTAGATAAACAATGAGTTGAGACTAGGATACTACAGGCAGTGCCTGCCTTCCCGAAGATGGTAGAAGGTAGAAGTGGCATATAGTTGTCTTCAGACCAGAGGAACTTGATTTCACAGATTATGTCACCTCCAGGCCTAAAAATGTGGTGCTACAGTAGAAATTAAAAAAAAATTCATATTAAACCAGTACTGTAGTATGAGCATAATTTGTAAACATATTTTCATTATATGTTTAGTTCCCCTTATAAATAAGCATGTCAACATTAAAGGTGAAAGTGATCTCGAATCAGTTTAGCTCACCATAGAGCTACTCTTCGGAATCCACTGGTCGTGATAGAGAAGACAGACACTATGTAAAGTATTTACAGGTTCATTGTACTGGGGAAATTCACAATGAACAGTGGACCACAGCTTAACGTCCCGTCCTAAGGACTGCGACCCTTTTTTCGAACTCCCAACCTCTTGGTCCAGAGGCAGGGTCACTAACCACTGGACAACACACACTACACAGTTGAAATAAACCAGTGAATGAATTATGTTTTAATGCCAGACCTTGTAATGTGTATGTCATTTGTTTCTGTTCATCAGGGAGGAGAGGGCAGCAGTGAAATTACCCAGAAACATAGAAGATGCCAAAGCCCTCGGGCGTGTGCTGTCAGCATACAAGGAGGCGTACTACTATGAAGTCATGGCAGGAGTGACCGTCACATATATATTGTATCCTTTCATTCGCAACATATGTTTGAACTGTTACAAATGTTTAAATGTTCAACCATTTTTTCAGTTCCTTAAATACAATTTTGTTGACTAATTCTGCCAGTTCATCCTAGTAATGCTGAAGAAGAGTGATAGATGTCACTTGAAATGTCAAGAAGTAGTCTGCATACATGTACTTTATCTAGTAGTATAGAGTTTGAATTGTCAATCAGTTTTAATGTTTTGTTTATGTTTTTGGAAGGTCATGCTGACATGCACCATAATTGTCAAGGAAGATGGCGACTGTAACCGCTCGAATTGTGTCATAGTCAAGTTTACTAGTATCTGTTAGACTGCTATATAGTCTCCATTTCAGTAGTCTAACAGATGTATTTGGAGCGTTGTTTGTAGACATTGATCACAAGATCTAGATAAAATATACACTTTGTCTTTCCTTGACTTGATCATCACAGTTTACAAACATTTGCCATACCGGGATCCATTTTTCTCAGCATCCTGATAGGCTACATGTTCCCCTTTCCTCTGGCACTGTTCGTTGTATGTCTGGTAAGTCAACCTGCTATTGAGGATGGGTTATTACCTCCGTAAAAATGGAGGTATTGTTTTGGATGTATCTGTCTGTGTTTCCAGGTATTGAAGATGGAGGGTTTCAGTATTAGTTACATGTACATCCATCAAGGAAGTTATATTTTTGCTAAAATGCTAAAAACTGAAATTGAAAAGCTTTAGTATTTCGTAATGTTTTTTATGTTTATTAGTCAGTAGTTAACTTTGAAGATGTGGTTTAGACTAATTATGAACATTCTTTGTTTCCCCAGTGTTCAGCGACCGGTGCCTCTTTCTGCTATTTATTGTCGTACCTGGTGGGACGACGACTTGTCCTGCGCTACATCCCCGACAGGGTCAAGCAGTGGTCAGCAACGGTAAGCATGGACTAGAAGTAATGTCTGACCAAAAAAATATGCACAGTGAGGTTTTGAAGAAAAAATAGCACATGAAAGCTCATACTCATAGAATTTTTTTTGGTTGCTGTAGAATATCTTAGCAAAGTAAAAGACAGCTCCATGGTAGAAAATGCAATATTTGTATTAAGATCAAGTTTTTTTTGTCTTCATTGGGTCAAAAGGACTACCTTTACCTTTTAGAGTCCTCAAGTTTTGATATACTAGTAGACCTTAGAAAGCTCTCATTGGTCCACCTCAGATAACCTGCACTCTGATTGGTTGACACAGATGATTGATTGACACCTGTCCCTGTGTCTCCTGTAGGTGAATCGTCACCGTGACAACCTGCTGTGGTACATCATCTTCCTACGCATCACCCCATTCCTGCCCAACTGGTTTATCAACATCACTTCTCCGGTTATAGACGTGCCTCTGTACCCATTCTACCTGGGCACCTTCCTAGGTGAGCACAACAATGTTCTTTTGTCCTTACTGTTTGTTAGGTTTGGGGCTAGAAAAGTCAACATTTTTCTCTTCTTTTTGCAAGTTAATTTGTTAATGAAAATTTTTGAAATCGGCCTTACAATTTCCTTTCAAGCCTAGATAAAGCCATGATTATATGTTATTTAGTTTTAGTGCTTGCAAAGTTCTAAAATAGAAAGGCTTTAAAAAAGTGATCCATTGTAGCATGAAAAGTCCAGTGGTTAGCAACCCTGCCTCTGGTCCTAGAGGTTGGAAGTTTGAATATCGGCTGTTGCCGTTTGCCCAACATACACACTACTGTAAAGGGTCACAGTCCTTAGGACAGGATGTTAAGCCGTGGTCCACTGTTCATTGTGTTTGTTGAAAAGAGCTAGGGAAATTTCCCTGGTACAATGAACCTGTAAATACCTAGTGACCGGTGGAAGAGTAGCTCTTCAGTGTGCTAAAGCTGGATCGAGATCACTTAATCTATTATTAAGGACTGTAGTCTCTAAACTTACTACGTCTTCTTTTTGAGTCACTACGCTACTGCAATTGAGTATTAGTAAGTAACTGTTCATGAAGTATTAGCTAATTAAAAATGATCTGTTGCACCCCTTCTCCCCCAGGTGTTGCCCCGCCCTCCTGTATAGCGATCCAGACCGGTACCACCCTGTACCAGCTGACCCACTACGGCGCCGCTGTCTCGTGGAAGTCCATGAGCTTCCTGGCTGTGTTCGCTGTGCTGTCCCTCCTCCCTACACTCTTCAAGGGAAAGCTAAAGGAAAAGTTCGACTGATGTTGTTGTTCCTTGTAGTTTTTTAATACATTGAGCTGTATGCCAAAAAACAGTTCCTCAAGCAACTGGATATGATTTTGGAAACAGTCAGACGTTTCAGGTGGCATCCACTACCTTTCGTCAGTGACACTAAGAGACTGTAGGAGAATTGCATGTTTATAAGCACAAACTATTGATTGATACGTAAATAAGTAAAGACAAATTTTGCAAAAGTCCAAAAGGAAACAAAAGTTAGACAAATCAAGACAAGGATGATGCAAATTAGTGAAGAAGCTCCTGTCTGACCGTTTCCAAAATCATATCCAGTTGCTTGAGTAACTGTTTTTTGGCATATCTTATCACCTGGATGTCTAACCTTCACCAACATTGAGCTGTAGCCTGGAACATGGATTTTAAACCAATTTACAGTCTTTAGATATGCTCAAATTGGATTATTCAAAACTCCCTAATAAATCAAGCAAAAGGGAAAGCTAAGTCAAAAAGTTTTACTGATGTTGTTCCTGGTAGATTTTATAACATGTTGAGCTGTAAACTGGAACTTCGGTTTTCACCCAATTTACATTCTTGAAATATGATAAAACTGGATTATTACAAATTCCCTCATGATAATAGATGAAGCACATCGATGAAGGTTAGACTTAATAATGAGATACACAAGAAAACAGTTACTCAAGCAACTGAATAAATCTTGAAAACTGTCAGACGTTTCAACAAAGAGGTTAACAATCTAGCTTTTTAGCATGGTTTCAAGTAGCATCCACTACTTTTCGTCAGTTTTATCAGTCACGGACGAAAAGTAGTGGATGCTACTTAAAATCTCTGACAGTTTTCAAAATTTATCCTGTTGCTTGAGTAACTGTTTTCTTGTGTAATAGATGAAGCACTTTTGAAGGGTTTTATGCGCCCAAAATGATATCAGGCAGGTGCCAAAGTTGGGACACAAGATTGAAGTTTTTATATCGTATTGACACAATTTTGTCAAGATTGTACTGGGCCATATTGCAGTCTCAACTTCAACTTGTACTTCTCCATGACTGCATTATACAGGACAAAATTCTTTACAGGACATGGTGTCTTGGATATGTGCTTTGTAAGAAATGGTATTTTAATGGGGAATTAATGGTATCTTTTTATGCTGCTCAAAATGTGGCCTAAACATTTATATTCAGGTGGCAGTGGACCAAAGGTAGCCAGCAGTAGAATTTGATTCAAGAGTTTTTGTTTTTTTGTGTGCAAGATGCCACAGTGCAATCCTCCTTCAAGCTTTCTTTTCGAATTAGATCTTTCTTTCAGTATGTAGATCTATGCTGCCTTGGTAGAAAGTTGTTTGGATTCTCCACTTGCTGCCAAAGTACAAAAATTCTTAGCAGGAAACTTTGTTAAATCCCCTGTCACACATAGCCAAATATGACCTCCTGAACACTAGCCAAACTCCCCCAAGTAGGAATAGGTCGGGAGCAAGGTTAGCAGTGGTTGGTTGGTGTTCGACGAGGTCGGTTACTGTTCGGCTGCGCCAGCCAAATTCAAATGTTTCAAACATTCGGGTGTGGACGGGAGGTTCGGCCATGGTTGACTGGTGGTTGGCTGGTGTTTGGGAGTAGGTCGGGAGTCAAATTGGGCTCAAATTTAACTCTCTGCTCCCGAACTGCAGCCAACCTTGGTTGGTTATAGGTCAAGGGAAGGTTCTGAATGTGTGAAAGGGGTTTAACCTTTATTTGCCTATTGTCTATCCTTGTAACCAATCAAAAACTTGGTGCCATAAGGCTGTTTCAGCAGGGAGATGGCCAATAGCATACATGTATAGTGTCTGTAAGTAGAGTTAGGTTGGATTTACTTGTATTATTCAGGGTGAACATATCCTGGTATATGTATAGTAATATATATATATGTGTGGTTTGAAATACCATATATTATACTTGTAGCACGTCGGCAGAACGTACTGCGCCTGCGCGAAACCTGTAATGTATTATGCATAGCACTTCGGCAGAACGTCTCATATAAGGTCGAATTCGCGTATATACGGGTGACATCCCGTCTGTAGTTTTCAAATGTTGTGTAGAAAAAGATATCGTCTGCAACAGGCAAAATTCTGATGCAACGTTGACCAAAAATCCAGCGAAAATCCAGGTTTTGCGCAGGCGCAGTACGTTCTGCCGACGTGCTTATACTTGTACATGTATATCAAAGGTGTGATGATTGTATTGGGAAAAGGTGCATGGAATTCTTAGATATTTAGAGATTAATATAAAGATAGAAAGGAAATTGTGATAAGCAGTGGGATAGAAATAATGGTGAGATGTTCATTATTTTAGAATATGAAACTCTACAGGAAGCAAAACTTCCTAGTCAAGGTCAAAATGGGCAGTTGTGTCCAAGCTACATGTAATAACAGTGAAATCTTTTTTATGAGGTGCAAATCCTGAGGATTCAAAGGGGTATTAGGAAATACTGTTACTGTATGCACAATATGTCATCTGTAAATACAAAGACTGATAAATACAAAACAAGACTGTATCACTAACTTACAGAAATTTGAGTTTAGCCTGGGTGCCATCCTCCGTAGTTACCGCCGCTCCCAGTATCGCTGGCTACGACGTGGTAGCCAGTTAATCTCCAAGCAGATCTTTTGGTGGCTGCAAAGACAGTATCCATTGGCCAGACAGTAACCATTTGCCACCGATGGCAAATGGTTACAGTCTGGCCAATGGATACTGTCTTTGCAGCCACAAAAAGATCTGCTTAGAGATTCGTAGCCAGTGACAGTGGCCGTAACTACGTAGGATGGCACCCAGGCTAATTGGAGTTAGATTTATTGTCAACTTGCAGAGTTTGCTGACCCATCTTGAACTCAGGTACTGTATTTACATGTTAAGCTATAGGCTGAGATTACGTTAGAATTGACATAGGGGGATGTCACACTCCAAGGCCATTGTTAAGCTGTTTACAAGTTGTTACAGTTGGTAGAGCAAACATTCCTTGTACACATAGACTCAGGTACTGTAGTGGATACAAACTTAACAGTGGATCTTCAGTCTGCAACAATGTGAATTGTGTATGTAGTATATTATATATACTATGTACCATTGTATTGAAATGTACCGGGTGCATATACAATGTATACTGGTAGGTCTGGAGTTTGTGCAATTTTGGGGGAGGAATTCAATGTACGTATTTTGGTTTCAAATGTCTCGACTTTTGATCGCTGCCTTTGTAAACTTGGACATATTCTGTAGATACGTGTAGTACCATATATAGTACATATATGTATGGTTGTGAAATGCATGCAGTAGTCGTGACATATGTTGTTGTACAACTTCAGTTTGTACAACAAGTACAAACTTACTGGTCTCACTGCATCATCATTTCATAGAGATTGTGAATGTATTGTTGAACAGGGAAATAGAGACGTGTAAATTACTGCTGTTTACAGTAATGTTAGATTATGGCAGTGTTCACGTATATGTTGAGAAGTGATGAGATTGGGAATGTGCTTCATATATCAACCCACCATTGCCATGTTGTATCGCAGGTGGGCATCCTACCTAGAGCTAGTTCCTCCGGTTATTTTGAATCGTTTTAAAACATGTCGGCTATATCTGTTCAAAAGAACAGTGCAGTGTAATACGTGTAGGTGCAACAAATGTATTGTTTCAAATTGGTGGTGCAATATGTAATATCTGTTACTGATAATGACCCTAAACCTGATATTTGATTTTGACTATTGTAGCATCATATTATATACATGTGCGATGTACATCCATTTGAATATACATGCACTTCCCTATTGCTTCTCTTTCTTTGGTCGGATACACACAATACTAGGATCTTCTCTCCCATTCCCACAGTTAGAGCAACACTATATAAATCTTTATACATTACATAAAATAATCAAGCATCAGACCACACGAGACTTCAGATTCCTGAAATCAGTAACAACAGGTTTATTGAACCAAACAGGCAGTACACACAGAGTAGCAATCTCTACAACATCTATTCATCATGATCAAGTTGCCATGGTGACACAACATCCCTCCAACTTTTCCTCTCCATCACACATCAGTTCTGATATGGGAAGTTTAAGATGACGGTCTGAGACAGTCTTGATGAACTGGAAACTGGACAGATCTTGACTCTGGTGAATCCTCTGTTGCTGCTAACTTCAAGAAGGATGTAGGTTGTAGACTCCAGTAACTTACAGGCCGAGCTTAGTACGCCTCCAGTGACGTCTCTTGGCATTGTACCTGGAACAATGCAAAATTGTTCAAAGCAAATGTAGTACTGACAGTTTCCCTAGAAAATGTACTGTCTATACAGTCTATACATGTCATAACATGGCATTTCAAACACACACAGCACTAAAATTACAGTTCCTGAAAATACAACAGTGAAACATGATAGGCATTATTCAATGATCAAAGACGTTTGGACAAAAAATACACTTGCAAGTTAATAATGTTTGCTTCTCAAACAAAATGCTTTTCACAAGCCATTGTGCCAGATTCTGAACCGACTGCCATGCTTACTGTGATGTCACTGCCAGCATTTAATTGAATTAACTGCTGCAGAAATGAAGAACTGGAAGGATGATTTGCAAGATTTGATGTTCCCTAACATCAGAAGAATGTATCTTTTGTCCAAACGTCTTTGATCATTGAATAGTGCCTATTACGTTTGACTATCTTCAGGAACATAGTATTTCATTGACATTGTTGGTTACGTTTCATGTCGTCTAAATAGACAAATCATATATATCACTTCTGTATCTTAAACAGCTAGCAGTTAACCCTGCATCATCATGTATGTGATACATAAACTTTGTAAGGAGGGAGTAAGAGGTATTCTGGTACCTGATGGTGTTGCCAGTCTTCATGCGGACCCACTGTGGGATGGGACGATTCTGCTTCTGCTTCTTAGCAAGCTTCTTCTTGATGCGGAATGTCTTGTGGGCTCCCTGGAGAAACATTTCATGACATTAACACATAGCAGCAACAACAGGTAAATACTAATCACTAGTACTAGTAGCCTGCCATTTTGACCAATTTTATGACTTTTGTACCAGCACACTATAAGACACTACAGCCAGCAAGCAAGTTAGCGCAAGAAGCAGCATAATTTGGAACACAAAATAACGACGTTACTAACAAACGTACTAGAGCAAGAGTGTTTTTGAGAGCACATTACATTTACATCTTCTTTTGCCAAGAACTTGCTGTGCCCCCCTCCCCCAACAAACATAACTTTCCTCCTAAAAAGCTTGAAAAGTTTAACTGATCTGAATCAAATAAGTGGACGATATTCAAGTGTGGAGCAGAAAGTTTCCTGCTATTGCCATGAGAAGTAATTATTGGAATCGAGGTTTAGACGGGAGCCGGATAGACACGATCGAGCTCGTTGTGTTGGAAATCTCATGTAACTTGCGCTGAAGGGAGCTCGGTAAAACTGACAGATTTATCAGCGTTATCTACACCATCCATACGTCAAAACTACGGAATCGTGAGTATCATAAACTTATTATTTATTTTGAACCGACAAAAGCATGTGAAATGGAACACAACCCTATTAAATTCCTAAAAATTCCATACCATTTTTACTGTTTTCGCTTCTCGTCTGCTCCAAGATGGCTGACGATGGAAAAAAGGTGGATCGAAATCGAGGCTGGTGGACCTTACCATCGGGACAGGGTGTAGGGGATGTTGACATTAGAAAAATTTTTTATTAATGAGCCTACAAAGACAATAAAGTAATATATTTCAGGAGTGAATGAAAATCTATACATATCAATTGAGTTGAAGAGAATTATTGCCGTTATTTGATACCAAAGCTCCGCATATCTAGCTTATTCGTGTTTGGTTTGTCCCAAAAGGAGGTCTATGATATCCCTCCGCCATCAAAGTCCACATTCCATCACTTTATATATTTACCAATAAAATCATCCCCAAAATATTCTAGTAAGTTTCAACACTTATTGCTGTGAATTGATATCCTAGTAATTTCGGATTAAACGTTTCAACTTGAATGAATTGGGAAGATTATTCTGGCACTATTTTGTGTGCGTAGGGCCACCATTGTTGACAGAGCATGTGTGTTGTCCGGCTCCAGGTGAAAGAATGGCTCCGACCGAAAACTTTGTCTCCGATGTTTGCTTGTTGCTGAGATACTTTCCGTGTCGGATTGTCAAACATGGGGGCCCAGAGTAGGGTTTCGAGGACTTGTATTTCAGCCGAAGGGCGATCCTAGGGGTCAATTAGGCATTGATACGCCGGGGTCGGCTTGCCTGGGTTGTTTTGTACAAGTTGGAGGTGAAGAGAGCGGGCAACTTGTGTGTGGAAGTCCTGAGTTCGAATCCACAATTATGAGTTTCTCATTGAAGCCCGATCCAGAGTTCGAGTTTGGCGTGGTAAGTCAGTTTGTCGACTTCCTTGTTATATTACCTTCGTTTCTTACATTTTAGTTGCGATGTTTCGGAGCTAAGAGAACTTCTTATTGCCCACAGAACTCGTACGATGCGTTTATGAAAAAACACCTGCAACACTACGGTTACTATACAGGTGAGTGAAGCCTCTTTTCTCGTTCATTCAAGAAACAATTCAACTACACAAACAGGGCTTCTGTCCATTGTACTTGATCTAATTAGTTGTGTTTAACACAATGACATCCCGTCGGTTTTTTTACTAAAAATAACTTGAACAGACAACATTTGAAGCCGTATAGTGAGGTCGATTTTTGTCGTCTGCACTTGGCCCAAACCTTGCGTGCTCTCGTCTTTAGAAACCACAAATATGTCAACATGATTAAATTGTGTGGGATAAAAGTGGGGAAAGAATGTGCATAATAGAAATCCAATTACGTTGCATGAGTGCTAAATTGCACGATCCTATAATAAGTAGAGAAAATACGAGTTGTACTAAGTCTTGCATAAGGTATTTTGCTACATGTACATATATAGCAAAAGAAGCAAAAGTATTCAGCGTAAGACTAAGAAATCATTTGAAATTAATCAAGGATTTTGTTGAAAGCTTTGCAGCAAATTCCCATTTATCCAATGTATAATTTGCTATCTTCCGATTTCATTTGACAGTTGTTGTTGATATGGGTTAGTTAGCGTAGTCAGGTCAGTGCCACTTATAACCTTAAGTACACTTACAAGGTTAAATGTGCCCTAGTAACACTAGTAGCAGCTGTTTAATGTTTTACCAATGTTTATAACAACTACAAACTTTTCCCTGCCCCCGATTCATTCGCATTTGTAGGTCAGTATTTTCTGAGAGACAGGGAAGGCACTGTACATGTAATTTGCCCAGGGGGAATTAAGGGGCACAGGCTTCCCAACTCAAATAAAACACAATGGGTTCTTAATTGGTGAGCTGAATTAGGCTGTGTCACTGATAGAATGATAAGGTAGGGGCAAACCACTATTAGCAAAGGAGCTAAGTTTGTTCTATTATTTTGGGTGTTAGAAGCAAGGTTGTGCAGTGTTTGTATGTTGTGCCATGTTTGTAAGTGTCTTAAGAAGGATGAGGATAAAGTAAGTCCAACCTTCACAGGTCTTAAGGTATCCTTTCGATTGAAGATATTTAGGCAGGTGTGTTTGGCAGGAACACACTACACGTTAGATAATACAGGTGAGGCTGTGAGATGAATCAGAATTGGCTTGCAGCGCACCAGACTTAACTTTTTGACTTAGGAGCACTGGTGCTCCCCAACCCAAAAAATTTGAGTGCACCAGCAAAAATCTAGGCGCACCACTATGAAGGTAGATCATTGTATCGAACGTTAATTTGCAGGACATCGCACGAATATTGTGTTTTTGTACGTAGAAACATGCAGAGTGGAAGTATCATGATCAGAAAGATTGACACATATTAAGCTTTGCATATGCATGCAAGTTTTGATAGGAGTGCTAGGTGCTCCTATGAAAAATTTCTAGGCGCGCGACTTAATTTTCGGGAGTATCATTGCTCCTAAAATGGGAGCAGTCTAGAGGCCCGTCTTGTGGCCCCACGCACGGAAGTAAGAGAAAAGCCCTGAATAAATAAAGACCGGTATGTCCTCGAGGCGGAATCCAGAATTCACAGCTATGAATGAGGTCTGGAGATGAAAAGCAGCTTTTTGTTCAAGTAGGACGCTAATGCGAGGGGTCGGTAAATACCATGACGGTTTCTAGGAGTCCCAGGGCCGGGATGTTTACGTAACAGCTCTTGTACAAACAGATGAGCTACAGGACTAAACTTGGCACGCAAAAGTTGTTGTCAAGCAAGGCATAACAATGGTGGGAAGTCTGGCTAAGGCTCCAATGTAAGTACAATGTACATACAAAGTTTAGGCTTAAGAGCCTTAAGTCTATTGGCTGGACTCTGAATATTACAGATAATTTTAGTTCAGATATTCCATTTAAGTTTTTACAAAGCTGTGGTACCTTAATTTTTTGTCAGAAAGGCAAGAATCTGAACAGAATGTGTTGTTGTTGTTTTTTACTCAAAAGTAAAATGTTGTTCGCTGTAATACTAATAGATAAAGAGGATTTTCGTGTAGGTCACTGTTCTAAGTCCTTGCCACATAATGATAGTCAGGTTATTGTAGTATGTGTAAAGAATGATTGGCATATAATTATGACAATCCCTGAGGCAAATCATAGTCTTTTGCAGCCTTTGTTGTTATGACTTGAGTCCCAGGTGTTTTCTGAAGGTATACCTGACAAAAACACCTGTATTGGAGCCAGGTAAGACCATGGTGTGCTGTGACCTTCGCTAATATGACTAAGCCCACTTGTGCACAAGGTCACACTGAAGTACATTCTATCAAACCTGAAGTGTTACTGAATCACCTTGTAGTACAGTCATAACGCCCACATGTGCAAGAGGTGTACAATAAGTGCTTCCTTGTAGATGTAGCACAGTAAGAACCATCTCAAGGAGTCTGTTGTTGCCTGGGAATGCATGTCTCAAGTGGGTAAATGCCTGTTGGTAGGAACTCGAGTCCGTACTGCACACAAGCACTGTAAGTCTGAACCATGCTACAACTCAGAACAGGTAAAAACTTGTCTTACTCTGGTAAAGTAACGTTATTACTAGCAGAGGACCAAATCTTCATTCTTACTAAATGTTATCTCGAGGATAAAGTACTAGTAGTAGACAGGACTGACTAGTTATGGTACTATAGGTTAGTGACCTAGCAAGCTTAAGACTTAAACCTTAATCCAGAAAAGAGGCTACGCATGGAAGCCTAAAGGGATGGAGTGTATCCTTCCCTTTATTTATAATGTTCAAGTATTATTGTTTTGGCATCTTGTTAGTCACAAGTTGTTGTTTAGTGTTTCCTCATACTATATAGGTTAGACCTTTTGCTGTTATACAGTACATGTACAATGTAGTTGGTATAGAATGTGTAAGCTGACCTGTGTTGGGGTATGTGTATTGTAGTCATGTACAAATCTCTTTTTTATAGAGTTTTGGTAGCATTTGCACGTGTGTGTGTGTGTGTGTGTGTGTGTGTGTGTGTGTGTGTGTATGTATGTATGTGGTTTAGCACAATAACTCAAGAAGCTATGGATGGATTGTCATGAAACTTGGTAGGTGGGTAGGTCTTGACGAGACCTCGAAATGAGTAGATGTTGGGCTCCCTAGCGGCTTGTTTTTCCTGTGTATAAAGCCACTTTCAATCCCAACTGTGCATTGAGACTGTCAGTCTCACCTGGATTGTGCTTGACATGTTTTATTTGCGTGGAACTCGGAATGGCCGGAGGGGCATAGCAACATGGCAGGCATTCGGCCTGACAAATTGGGTGTTGTAATAACATCTTTCGCTGCGCAACAATTTTACGCCTGGGTGGATTTAGCCATGTTAGAGATTCAAACCACAGTTACGCAGTAATTTAGAATGAAGTTAGGCTTACTCTGGAAAAATTTGAACTCTTTTCTGTAGCAGTTTTGGCACCTTGTTAAAGGCAAAATTGCAATGCAATTTCAGGACAGCAAAACAAAATATTCTGGATGAGGATATCTGTCTGATATTGACATTTACTGCCATTTCTCACCACATTTTTGTCATCATTTCATACGTGAAGTGTTTGAAATAGCCTAAAAACAATGTGAGGCGCCTCTTTGTTTTTTGGGTACCACCAATAAATAGCTAGTACCTGCCTACGATACATTAAACAATTTTTCCTATCAGTATGCTATGGGATAGGGTTGATTCAACTTACTACATGAAAAGAATATGACCAGAAAATTAACTTTGAAAATCTAGTTTTGGCACCCTGAAATTGCATTTGATGCCTTTTTAAAATCTGGGGTGAAGACTTAACGTTGATTGGATTATCAGCTGTATTCTTAAGATTTGTAGACTCAGCCGCTGAGATTTTTAATCCACTACATTTGTACAAATCTTCTTACTGGTAGTTGCCACACCCAAATCCCGCTGCATAGATAATAAGATTAGTGATCGTGCCTTTATAATGGTATGTAGGTCAGTATTACTGCATATGATTACTAGTACATCAGAACAGCCTTTCTGTCGACCACATCACTCCACGCCTTTTGTAAAAGGACAAACATCCTTCTGTTGTTGCGGTTGTCTCTGTCTATTCAGGAATATCAGATAGTGTACGTTGAGGTATCTGTTACGATTAACCTAATTGATGTACACACGCGAGTTTTTACATCCAAAACATTCAACAAGCTCCGTGCTCTGACTGCTATAGCGCGTAAGAAATGTGGTCCCGTGCCAGGTATGCCACATGGCGTTTTCGAACAGTTCCGTAAGCACCGTAAACGAATGATATAAATGGTTAAGGGTCGCTTGAGGCTACCCGTTAGCGATACGTTTCTGTGGGGTCGACAGCTCTTCAGAGCCGGCGCTAAATCTCGTGTTTGGAGAGAAACAAATCCGCTGGCCTTTGAGTGGTTCGAGGAACATGATCTTCTTGTGTTTTCAACTCAGAAACAGTTATCTGTGCATATTTAGTGGATCCGTATGCTACAGTAACAAAATTTCCTGATAAGGAAAGGTTTTCTCGACTTTCCTTATCATGCATGTTCGTAGAATTGTCGTTAAGTTTTCATCGCTGACAAGTAAGCGTTCTGTTATTTTGTTTTGGAATATGTTCCCTTTGAAAACGCTAGTGGAGGGAGGCATTGTTACTTGTTTACAAGCCAAATAAGACGGTAGTAACAAAAACAGAGTCCCGATATCGGGTTGCTTTACATGTGGTCTCTTTATTCTGTAACATTACCAGTAGTGGTTTCTTGTCAATATTTTTATATAGCAATTTTTTTAGACTAACAAAAGAAACTTTTGGGGAATCTTTTTGAGTTTTTAACATGACCTTTAATCATGTTGCTTCCCTCAAAAGAACATCTGACATTTCCTGGTTGCACATTAATGTTGTAGATTACTGTTTGACTTTCAAATTTGGAAAGCTGCACAGTTGTTGAACCATATGGTAGGTTGCTCTGATTCAGAAGCTGGTTGCACCAACTGAAATTGGGTTGCACCATCTGAAATTGGGTTGCACCTTTGGGTTGCACCAACTGAAATTGGGTTGCACCATCTGAAATTGGGTTGCACCCACTGAAATTGGGTTGCCACTTTGCTAAGCCCTCTAGTTTTTATATCCAATTGTAACGTCTTCTTAGCTTTCAAGTGTAGCAAACAGTTACCGTTTCCCAAAGAAGCACAAACAACAATAAATTTAATCCCAGACACAAATGTTTTCCTTCGCCGTTTCTCACTCAACCCAGAAGTCGCAATTAGTTTACTTTCAAGTATTGGCATGAGAACTAAGTGGGGAAAGCCTTAACCAAACACTCCGCCCGCACTCGACAAAAAAACCTTTGATCCCTCCCAGACACAAGGTAACAAGATTGACGATTAAAGAACAAACAGAGGAACAAAGAAACAAAGGGAATTCCTGGGGCCAACTTCAACAACGCGTTCCCACCAATAAAAGGCTTTTAATTCTGGAAGTCCAACTTGCCACGCTCATTTAAGTCATTTGTTACCTCCCTCGGTTTTAAGACAATAGATTGTTTTTGGATGCAGGTGCGCTTGGTACGTGAACGTGTAGACGTTGGGCGGACAATGTGCCGCGATTTGGCGACAAAAGTGAAAATTCCGACACTGCAGTCAGACGTTTAGTTGCTTGTATGTGTTATTTGCCTTACTATTTATGTTTGGTGACAGTGATTTGCGACTTGTGCTCTGGTTGTAAGACCAGTATATCCACCTGCCGACCATGAAAGGTAAAGGTAAAACTATTCATTCCTTTTTAGAATAATCCTTTTGGAGTCTAACTGGCTTAGAATTCAACATCGTTTTACCATTATCTTGTAGAAACACTACTACATACCTGTATGTAGTTAGATGTGGACATATGTAATACCAGTTAAACTTAGCTGAGTTATGTTGTATAACTAGGCTACAGCTAGTCAAGTCTCCCAGAGGCAAGTATATAATATAGGCTGTTTCTTTGTTTCTGCTTCTTTTATAAAATTATGATGCTGAATTTGCCACCTACATGTACCTGTTAGTTTGAAGCCACTACATTCTAGGTAAATGCACCAGGCCATACCAGTTTTTTTTAAGAAAGCAACTGAAAATGTGCAAGCTTGAAAAAGAAAGGAAAATTACCTATTTTGCTGCTTTTAAAAGGCCCATTGCACTTACGGTAGTTTTTCTGAAGGTGTTCTGAGATCTTGTACTACTGTCTTTTGTGGGGATGTGTTTTTCAAATAAGGGAAAACAAGTTTTAACAATACATGTACTTTGTTCACAAATATTTCATCCAAAATCTTTTCAAACAAGCTAAATTTAGGACTGATTTAGAAACATGCAAGGCTTGACTA
The DNA here is from genome assembly GCA_013266295.2 of Branchiostoma floridae x Branchiostoma japonicum. Lineage (NCBI taxonomy): Eukaryota > Metazoa > Chordata > Leptocardii > Amphioxiformes > Branchiostomatidae > Branchiostoma > Branchiostoma floridae x Branchiostoma japonicum. The sequence goes on along the minus strand of CM023824.1, from coordinate 3,786,658 downwards.
CACCTGGAAAAATAAATAACTTTGCCCAGAAGAAACGTGCAAAAAGTGACATCTGAGCTGAAATTTGAGGCACCCAGAAGTTTGTATCCGGATTAACTGACACATTTGACAGCCTTTCTGTTTAGAATTCACTTGAAAGTCACGTACATGTACACCTGTTGACAGGTGTTGACTATTTCTTAGTGTAAATGACACCTGAACCTGCAGAGACAGGTGAACTTGTGGCAAGTGTTTACTTCTTATTTGAGCAGCAGCGCCACCTGTTGGAATTTTTGAGTACTGCAGCACTCCACATCAACAGGTGGTTGCTCTGTTACAATAGAACCTGGATTAGCAATGTATTTTAAGTTCTGTCATGGTACTACCGTAGGATCAATGTATTTTTAGCTCTGTCTGCCAGGATGAGTATATTTTTAGCTCTATTAAGCTAAGATTAATGTATTTTTAGCTGTTACTAATCTATACAAAAACAGCTAACCACCCTTACTGCAACACAAATTACCATGAAACTTGAAAAAGCTACACGTGTAAGCATAAGCGTAATGATACATGTAGGCTGCCAATCCTACAAATTTTCAGATGTGCTTGTCTAGTTGAGTATTTAAGTGATCCTTATTGAAAGCCCTGAGAACATAAGACACATACATTTGATTACCATTACTTGAATTTGCAAGGATTTTCTCCAAGCTTGTCCAACATTGTGTTATTCATTTATTTTTTCTCAAACGTTAGTAGATAAGTCGGTTGTTTTACATCTGTATCTGTTTCGTGAACAAATCCTCAGAGCACTGTTCTGACACTGATCCCGGCTTGTTGGCTTGTTTGTTGTGTTCAGACACGACGTAGGTAAACAACAGGTCCCCTCGATCTGGCAGAAAAGCGTTGCACAGTTGTCGGAAACACGGGCATGAATGGCGCTGGAATTATGTAACAGTAGAGGCCGGCTTTGTGATGTAGGTGACATGAAACACCCTGTTTGTCCACCGGTGTATGAACACCCTTGATGGGCTAAAAGCAGTGTTTTGAAAACAGGCGGCCACAGAAATTGTCCACAAGTGTCTGTAATGGGTCTGCTTGCTGCTGGGTTTTAGCCAAACAGCAAGCTAAGGGGTTTGTCCATTTTGACGCGGTTGTAATATAAGTATTGACTTACGGTATATCATCTTGGCCCAAGCTAACTAATTCATTGTGGATGTTAACATGTGTTTTGGGGATATACCATTGATATGATGAGTGGGGGTGTTCTTAGGTAATTTTCCAGATAATTGCAGAGACAGTATTACAGAAGAAAACTGGAGTTTAAAGGGGCAATATGTGACATTTTTGCACCAAAAGTTGAAATATTTTAATTGAGAAAAATCTTCATGTGATTGTCATTTACTTCCTGGGTTTTCAACATATTTGTGCAATTATCTCACATTTCTGACATTTATGGTTGGCACTAAAACAGCCCACACGAGGCGCACACATTTTATGGCACCACCAAAATACCAGTATGTAATCATTAGGCCACACCAATTTAATTTGTTGGTTCTCGGATTTTTTCAGAAAAAATATGAAGCGACAGGGCGAAAAAAAATAAAAATAAAAACAGGCCTGGGCATCCTATTATAGCCCCAAATGCTAGAATTGGTGCCATGAAGTCAACACAAAAGACTGGGTTAAAATTTGAATAATGAATTTTGAACTTTTAATCAAACCAGTGCATTGGTAGATGTAATAACTGTAACAACTAGGAGTAACAGGTCTTTCTTGAACTGTTGGAGGCAAAATATGAGCATTCTTGAGTTGATTCAGAACCAGAATTTTTTTTTTTTTTTTTTGCAAATCAGAAAAAAATGAAGAGGCGAATCCGAGAACCAACAAATTAAATTGGTGTGGCCTTAGCACAAAAAAGTATATTGTATACCGGTAACATTGTTTTTACCATGTTGGTCACCCACTTACAATCTTTCCTAAGTGGCTAATGTAACAAGATTGGTAAACAATAGAATCTGTTTGTAGACAAATAGCTGCAGCAACAAGTAGTAGTAAAGATGCTTTGGAACTTTGCAGTAACTAATTGTACTCTACAACTACATTTTGTACATGTGAATCCTGTAGCAGACATAATTATAACACATGCCAAGACATGTAAACCAAGAGGGTATTGCCCAGTAATCAATAGGATAGGAAGGATAGGATGCTGTCTACTGCCTCCCATCATACCAGTTCAGTTATGAAAGAAAATATTTTGCAGCTCAGGCTGCCTCCAACGTGCACTTAATGATATTTGCTGTGCTAATGGCTTGATGACTTGTCAACAGCCTGTCAAATTTGCATTAGAAACCATCAGCTTGTATTTACAATGCTCCAGTCCTGATATTTTCATTCAACGTTTCTAAAATCTTCACCCATGGTTGTTCCTAGTCCATTTTAAACCATATGTGGTTTTTACAATTAAGATTTTCTTCACGGTAAACTTTAGTACCATGAATAATTTCATCAGGTTTGTGAATGATTGAATAGAAAAGTCCTTTATTCACAACCTTGTTTTCACATGAGCCGACGTTTCAATGACCACCTGTTCCGTAACTGGTTACATAATGATTGTAGTATTTTACAGCTTGTTTACTACTTTTAACATGACATGCAAGTTGTTGATGGCGTTTACCTTGCCCTGCACTAGCTACATGTAATATCATATCATTACATTATCATATGTCATATTATTATCATTATCTACCATGATGATTACGTCAACAGTTGTACAATTTACCACACGAATAGTCACTCTGAAAAAAATGACGTATACAGTGACATTTCCACATAACTGCTCACGAGTCTGCCTATAGGTTTCTCTGCAATTAAAAGTTCACTAAAAACAGTAGTACTCCAGTGTACATAATGTAAGCAGACTCCAAGCTGATTTGGAATCACAACTTACTTTGAGATCTGCCTGCTGACAAAGCAGTATTTTACCGCCCGCTTGCACCTTATCACAATTAGTTACCAAAAGCATTTTTGCAGCCAGGTTGCTTCCACAACCTCCAAAGCTAATGACATTTACCTAACCCCTTTGCTAATGGTTTATCATAGTGTCAACAGTCCGTCATCGCCTGGCAACGGGCATTGTTCCCCAGATTGCCGGCAGTAAAAATGTGAAAGGGAGTTGAGCAGAACCAATAGAAGTGCGGGGGGTCAGTTTTATGAAAATTTAATAGGGCGTTGTTTGGACAGAGGTGCGGGTGAAACCGGGTGCTTGATGGCAAACAAGGGTCGGCTTACAGGTGTATCGGGGGGTGAATAACGGTCGACTGGTCACCCCGGCACAGTAGTGAAACCCTAGCCAGCCTTCTTTGATTAGTGTTGGAACGTACCATCTTGCAAGGGGGGTGTACGGGGGCTTCGTAAGCAAGAGTTTGTCTCCACGAGACATTTACGTGCGGGTCCGAACGCCAGCTTTGTGCACGCACACTAAGAGGACAGCTATGTTAAGTCGTTACACGGAGGAGACAATCGGTTGCCGTGGTTATGCGGACGCGCCCGCCCTGCCCCCACCCGGCTGAGCACACAGTGCGCCGGCCGGACTTCCCGGGACCCTATACAGTTTCCATGTCCGAGGGCGTCGGAGGTTTATTCAGTTGGCTGAGCTGTAGTGAACATGTGACCTGTGTCGGGGAAAGGACTCTCGACCGGTGCTCACACAGGGTGGAGACACTCACATCCAGTAACGAGCGCCCTTAACGAGAGGGCAAAAAATCAATGTAGGAAGGAAAAGGCGTGGTCTCTCTCGGTTTTCCCGCCACCAGCGAAAATGGAAGACGAGGAAGAAGACGTGGTACGGAAGGAACGGTGCCACACGGCACCTGCCGACGCAGGTAAGCATGCACGCTGATCCGATGTTTTGTAAACATGCAGTTCAAATCCATTCACTACGAGCTGACGTTGTGGTTTTTTCGCGATCGGGTCAAGCCCAGATCTAGATGTGAGTCAGAACCCCATATATCCTTCCCTCCAGCGTAGCTTGTTTAAAAGATCATGTATACAGATAAGCTCAGACGTAATCTGTAAAGTTAATCTTTCTAGAGTGAGATCGAGGACTACTCTGCTTGAAGGACTGTACAGCCTTGAGTTGTAATCGACAATCTGTTTTCCAACACTCAATCTGCGAGTGCCAGTCAAGCATAGTTCACGTATTGTCCATGTTGAAATAATCCGTTATCACAGTGGGACATACGTGTATGTGTGACCACTTGGGTGTATTGTTATGGTCCCCGTTATGCCTTTATTTTGCCGTCTGTTATGACTACTGGACTGGGGTAGGAGGGACAAGTGTTGGATGGAGAGTATTGTATGGCGGCATGGAGGACTGTTGGAGTGGGATTGGACAGTTTGCGAGAGAGATTTCGAGTCCTGAGTAACAGTCACTATGAGTAACTGTTAAGAAGCAGGATGTGTGTGGTCCGATTTGTCACTAAAGCCACCTGTCACTCACATATAGCTTGTCATGATTTTAGTCCACAAGAAACTGTTTCAGCATAGTGGTAATTTCAATACAGGGATACTGTACTCTACAGTACTGTAGCAAGTTGTGGCTTACGGATATTGTGTACTTGCCTGGTTACTGGTGGAAAGTATGGCTTGTAGACCAGCCCTCCCTCCAATAGGTAAGCTTTCTCGTTTGTACTAATTAATTTTTTAGTAGCTAAGGAGTGGTGAAACACCTGTTTTACTTAACGCAGATGTCCAATGATAGTTACCCACAGTGACCTGTTACCCACATACAGCTTGACTTAATGTTATAAACTTGCCCCATTTATGATATTGATAGAGAAGCTGTTTCAATAAAGTATGTGGTAATTTCACTACAGTGCACTAAAAGTTAGATATTCTAACAAAGCTTACTAGGTGGAAATATGGCTTACATACATCTAGACCAGCCTTCCCTCCAAATAGGTACTAAGCTTTCTGATTTGTAGTAAATTAATTTTTCTGTAGCTAAGAAATTTTGGAACACAGTTATAATTACTTAAGCAGGATGTTCAATGAAAAATGTCACTAACTCTAATTAAGTACTAACCTATCAACCACATATAGCCTATCATAAACTTGGTCCACAAAAACAGTTTCAGTATATATTTCACTACATTGCACTTAGAAGGTGGAAAAATGGCTTGTACTTGTATAGACACTAGACAGGTCCTTTCTTCTATAGCATACACATGTTGGTAATTAAAAGCTTTTTCATTTTGTGCTAATTGATTTTTCAGTCGCTAGGAAATAGACGTATACAGTTTCTAAACTCTTGTTGGAGCAAATAAGGTTTGCAAGGTTTTGTCGCCTTGGATGTTCTTACACATACATGTATTACTTCACCAGTTCTCTGACATTACAAGGTTTCATCTCTCAGTGTTCTGGGTCAACTTTGAAGATAAATTTGAAAATAAATGTGTGAAATGTGACTAAGTGTGACCTTTGTACCCTTGCTGCCATCGCCTCCTACCCTGCGTCAGCCTTGACCTTTTGAATTCATTTTTCTTTTGTTGAATTCCTTCTTCATGTTCACAATTCACGCCATTGTTATGTGACAGACAGACCCACTCCACTATTCTTTCTCTTGTTTGTCCTATATGAAACTTTATGTGATAACCTCAGACAACCTGTTCTGAATCAATGGCAAGCTTTGTTAGTGTGTCGGGACTTTCAAAAGATTGTTGCTAGGAACCACTGCGCAGTACAAACCGAAGAAGCATACTTGCGTTGTAAATTATTCATAACAGCTGTCAAATGATATCAGAAAGTATTAGGGAACGTGACAGTCATATACTGTTGACACCACAGTCTATGGAATAACTCTGCGGTAATTATTGTATGTGGATTAGGAATCAATGATCTTCTCCGTGTGCCTCGCCAGTGGGTTCATCAGTTGAACGTCCACCCTTCGTCGGGAATTTCGGAAAAGGGATTAGGAAAGGGCATAGTAACCATGCACTGACAGTTCTAACACTTCTATTTATTTCGAGATATTTACCACACATTGTGGAAGGATTGACATAACAGGTGACTATCACCTCTTCAAGATGTCAAACCTGAGACCAAACTGTAACGTTTAAACCACTCACACAGGGAAGGACCCCTACTCTTTTAGATAAGTGTGGTGGGATCTTTAACGTGCTCGAGGTGTGGCTCTCCTCAAACATGGGACCTCTGGCTTTGTCCTTTCCGAGAGGACGTCCCTAACTGAAGCTAGGTACTCATTTTCACCTCAAGGTCAAGTGAGGAAATAGGTGTTAAGTGCCTTTCCCAAGTACACAACAGTGGGGCCTGCCAGGGATTCGAACCCAGAACCTTCGGATTCTGAGTCAACAACCCTGACCACAAGACCACCTTGCCACATTTACTTGATGGATGTTTATCCCATTGACCACTCGATAAACAATAACATGCGGTACGCCAGAGGTCCGACCTTGATTTATGGCAATCCTGCCGTTATTGTTTGCGCGGTTCTGATTGATGGTTTGCAATATTTCACACTTGTACAATTAATGAACAATTAAGGGTCAGTACGTTTATTCTGTGATGCTTAAGTTCCTGTTGAAAATACTTGGTCCGATCAAAACAACACTTCAGGTATCAGGGAAAACATCCTCTGGCTAGAATTATAATAAGGCCACACAAATTTAATCAATTGGTTCTAAGATTGGCCCACTTCATTTTTTTCTGATTTGCAAAAAAAATATATATATTCCGGTTCTGAATCAACTCCTAAATGCTCATACATGTATTTGGCCCCAGCAGTTGAAGAAAGTCCTTGTCTTCCTAGTTGTTACAGTATTTCCATCTATGAATGCAGTGGTTTGATTAAAAGTTTAAAATTCATTGTTTCAATGTAATCAGCATAGTACAATGTATGTTAACTTCATGGCTCCTATCCTGGCATTTGGGGCTATCATAGGATGCCCTGTCGCTTCATTTTTTTTTTTTTTAAATCAGAGAATCAACAAATTAAATTGGCATGTCATAATTATCCGAGTTATTCTCCTTATCCTCAATACTGTTCCAGTTGTTGTACAGGAAGACGGCTGTTCTACAATGTAGGTAAGACTTTGTAAGAAACTGTCAAGAATCAACTACTTAAATATAATTATGTAAGAAATTAACTAAGAATCAATTCTAACTTCTAAAGATACCATCTAACAACTAAAGATATCATGATAGGAGGGTCCTATCACCTTGCAAGTACATGTACATGTAGGATCCCGGATTGCTTTTGCCTTCAAATTCAACTATCCAACAAACTATCTATGGTTATTCTGTCACCACAACAAAAAAATTCTGTAGAAATGAAAAGCCAAATGAATTGAATTTTAGTGACCTCCAAATAGCCCTGTTATTGTTGTCTGGCTGAAAGGTTGTCTACTCTAGTTGTGACAGAATGGATTTAAGGATTTAACTACAAAGACAAATGAGACAAAAATACAATATAGCCTGTCAGATTGGATCAGGACAGACAGATATCTTTATACTACATTTTTTGTATGGGCTGTAAGAATTTTTAATAGATTTTATGGCTTTGTTATGCTGTCTAGCTGAAATAGTTTGATCCTTTTATCTTTTGGTGTATTGACAGCAGCGTTGCTATGACTTGTTTTCTTTTTCCAACAATAGACAATTGGAAACAGATTGTTGTCTGGCTATAGAATAGCATGGTTGTACATGTACTTGGTATTTATTGATGTCTATCATTAAATGGACAAAGAAAGTACAATGTCAATAGTAAATAAATAAATAAAACTTGGATCAGGCACCATACAATCAGTGCTTGAAATGCATAATTATGCAGGTTAGTAGTCAGGTAAAATTGAATTTAAAGCTTTGCAGGTATTTCTGATGTCTACCTGCACCTAACCTACAGTCTATGTACTGGGTTTATTGTACATATACATGTAGGTATACATGTATGTGGATTTTCATTTTCTGTATTGACTGTTACCACCTATGAAGTATAGTAAAAAAATAATGGCAATGGTTTCTGAACAGTATTTGGTATGATCTATTCTTCCTAAATTCTGAGTGGTGCAGGTAAAATTTGTCTGGTGCAGGTACATAATTTTCAAATTTAAATGAATGACCATAAAATTGACATTGAAAATGCCGAAAATGTAATATTATTTGTGTAACTTTTGGTACACAGCAAAGTGTTCAGGATAGCACTGTTGGAAAAGATAGGTTTTTAATTACAGGTGTGACAGTGCTACAGGTGTGAGGTTATAAATTACACAGTCAAACAGGTGGCATGCATGGTTAGATATTGAAAGATTTAAGCCTCTAGTTCTGTCCGGTGACCTTTTAACCCTATAAGGCCCTAAGGGATTCATTTATATAATTATGATAATTAGGCCACACCAATTTAATCACTCGTTTCTCGGATTCGATTTCAAAAAAAAAATCATGTTCTAACGTAAATCAACTCCAAAATGCTCATATTTGGGTCCCAACAGCTAAAGAAAGCCAATTGTTTTCCAGGTTGTTACAGTTTTTCCATCTAACAATGTGGTGGTTTGATCAAAAGTTCAAAATTCATTGTTTGAATTAGAAACCACCCTCATGTTGACTTCATGGCTCCTATCATAACATTTGTTGCTATGCCATTTAGAATGCCTAAGGCCTGTTTTTTTTTTTGCCCTGTCAGTTCATATTTTTATTGAAAAAAAAATCCGAGAACCAACAAATTGAATTGGTGTGGCCAAGACAACAGTCTACATAATAAATTTTGTGCTGCCTCCAGAGGGAAACATAAACATGGTGATGTTTAACTTTAACTAAACCTTTCTCTTACACACTGTTGAGACACAGTAAGTACTGGAGAGGCCCAGGTAACATGGATACCCTGCTATGTAACACTGGAATGGCATGTCAACTGTTGAACGCAATACCCAAAGTGCAACCGTGCATGGGATAGCAGAGGTTTGTGTTGGAGTAAATGTTTGGCTACCCGGTAGTGGTAAAGGTCATGGCTGTGTAAAACCCAAATATATAAACTCGAGTTAATTTCCGCTTGTGTTGTTTAGAAATCAATGACTTGGCATTCTTTTTTAGTCCTTGGACTTATAATACCAAAAACTCTCACTTATTGAAAGTGTCCGATGCAATTTCAGGGCGGCAATACAAAAAATATTCTGGATGACTTCTCTTTGATGCTGACATTTATTGCCATTTCTTAGCATATTTACATTTATCATTTCATACTTGAAGCATTAGAAATACATGTAGCCCAAAAACGAGCTACAATGTGTACGTGAGGAGTCTCTAGCTTTATTTTTCGGTACCACCATAAATAGCTAGAACCAGCCCACGATATGAAACAAGCAACCATTTTCCGTATGGTTGATATCAGTATGCCATGGGATAGGGTTGATTCAACTTACTGCATTAAAAAATGACCAGAAAATTGATGTTGAAAATCCAGTTTCACTGCCTTGAAATCGCTTTAGGAGCCTTTACTTTAAATTCTAGCCATTTTTTTTACACGAAATACAACAAACAACTATCTCATCTACTAGCACGATACAAGAAGTAAATTTTCTGGTCATTTCTTAAGGAGTTTGAATCAACACTACTCCATTGCAAATAAGTGCCACTCAGGAAGTGGAGGTGTCAAAATCTGACGTCTTACGAGTGTGTTTAAAAGTTGGAAACACAGCTGTTTACATTCTGGTAGTTTGTGGTGGTACCACAGACTAAGTACGCCTCGTTTGGGCTGTTTTAGCACCAACCATAAATGTCAGAAATGTGAGACAATTGCACAAATATGTTGGAAAGAGAAAGTAAATTACACAAAGATTTTTTCAATCAAAATATTTCAATTTTTGGCGCAAAAAATGTTGCAAATGTACATGTTGCCCCTTTAACTTCTGACCTTTCTTGTTTTTGTAAAATAGTTGAAATTCCTTGCACCCTGTCATTTTGGTCTGTCTTTTAAAGATTGCATTAGTTAAGTTTTACAGGTGTGTAATCTCTCCATCTCCTCTTTACGATGACACCACAAGATCCGCACTTTCGCTGACACGGACCTTTTGACGTGGCGTGTTTGTTTGCATTTCCCCGAATGTCCGGTGTATCGCGACACCCCGGTCGGTGCCGGTATATGGCGATCTCTTTCAGAGGTAATTTCGGGGTGTGAATGGGCAGGGGAAACGTAACCCCCAGGCGGAAAGGTGATGCTACAGTACCCCTTACCTCCCCTGCTTCATACTTCACTGAACCCATTGTTGTAGTGTAACCACTATTCACCTGGACCGGTCCAACTGGAAACGGGGGTGTGAGCCATGAATATGTAAAGTGTGCAGCCTCTACAATATAATTTAAACAATGTTTGTATTTCTAATGCCCGAGTGATTCTATAGAAGCATATAGAGTACACTACTGTTTATAATAAAGCAGACTTAGGGGAGAGAGAGTTTATGTTTGAAGAGATGATAATCTGGGTCTTTCCCTGTGAAAGGATGTGTTGTCGGTGCGGTCTGGTATCATGGTTACTTCACACACAATCACGGCTCGCCTGTCCAGCCTGGTGCCACTCAGGCGAAAAACGTAAACTTCCAGACCGCGGCGCGTGTTTTCGCCTTACTTGCGGGAACGGCGAGGTCGTCGTTAATTGGATTCGGAACGTTTTCGCTTTCTGGTGTCTTGAAGATGCGGGGTCTAAGAGAGGAAAGGTTGCCATAGCAAGTCGTGTGGCTTGAGGGATTACGAAGATAACATTACACGGCAGAATGGCTTTGGTGTCTTTGCACGGCAAATCCCAATCAAACGTGCCACCTGCCTGCAAGACTCTCAGAACTTAGGGTGCTCAGGCCCGCCTAATTCCGTCCCAGACGTCTCGCAGGTGTGATTGAAGAGGAGACAGGTGTGTCACAGGTGCAATATGACAGGTGAGTGTGCCAGGTGGGAAAGTTGTTGAGGTTCGTTAGGTGTTTATGTTTTGTAACTGTCAATCTTTAGTGTGTTGGTTCTGCTGGATTTGCTGCCAAGTGTGGTAAGTTGGATTCAATCCAGGGTTTGAGTGTCTGAGTCTGTCCTATCTGGGCTTATGTAGCTATAGTGCAGGGCTAGAAATCCCACCTGCATATGCAGGTTAGTGCAGGTAAAATTGGAGCTGGGCAGGTACATGTATTTCTGATGTCTACCTGCACTGGTCCATGTACTGGGTTTATATACACCAGGTGCAAAATGTACAATATGTGGATTTTTACTTGCTACATTGACTGTTCCCACATATGAAAATAAGTAAAAATGAAAGAAATAATATCAATGGTTTCTGAACAGTTTTCAGTACCATACCATACTTCCTAAATTCTGAGTGGTGCAGGTAAAATTTGTCTGATGTTACCTGCACCATGCAGTAGTGCTGCTATGCAGGAAAAAGTATTTCAAGCCCTGACAGTGTCAGGTTTAGAGAGAATTGGATTACCTATAGCTACTGTTAGAAGGTTTTCCTGGGGTTTATGTCTATAAAAAGCAGTAAGTTGGTCTTTGTACAACGTTTATGTTGAGGTCAACAATGGGTGAAAGTTTTTTTGGTGTAACACCCTCCAAAAATAAACTGCTTCCATTTTAGGACCATATGCTCCCAAAAATTAAGTCGTGCGCCTAGAAATTTTTCATAGGAGCACCCAGCTGCAGTGCTTCCATCAAAACTTGCATGCAATGTATTATTTTATTTTTTATAATAATGTCTATATCATGGACTGCAAAGGTTAACAGTACTAGTCATATCATGACTGTATATTGCTTTCTTACTCTCTCATCATAGTACATGTACTTTCACTCTGCATGTTTCTTATAATGTACAAAAAAACACAATATTCGTACGATGTCCTGCAAATTAACGTAAGATATATTATGATCTACGTTTTTTGCAGGTGCGCCCAAATTTTTTTGGTTTGGTTGGGAAGACTGATGCCCCTAAGTCAAAAACTTAGTCTGGACCCTGCACATGTCTTAAGTTCTAGCTTTCTTGTACAACTTCTTTTTCTTCCAATGCCAATTATGTTTTTGTTTTGAACGTTCCCATAATGATGGAACCCTTAGACGATTCCTAGTCCACCATTTGGTGGTCTCACGTGCTGTTATGACAAAAGTCATGTTTAACTTAGAGTTATTTGTATGTTGTAGTTGAAACTTGCAGTCTATGTTTGCCAATTCAAAGTACAAGTACATGACATTGTATGCTCACCCCAGGAGTCTAACTAACAAAGTTGTGTGCCACACTTAAAAGCCCTTGTCAGAAGTGAAATAATACCACAGTCCATCAAATATTTTCTTAACCTTTACCCTGTTGCCTAACCCCATATCCAGTACAAATTTAGTGCCAAACAGCTACCTTAGCAGGCTGAAGGTTAAAGTGTGTCTAACCTGATTTGCTGACCCCTTTTATTCTACAGCTAAGTACACTCGAACTTGCCCAAGCGACCACCTCTATAAGCCAGCCATCTGGCCATAACAACCGCTTTTTCTCGGTCCCGATTTTTTCCACATATAGATGTAAGCATGAAGGGACTGGCCTAAGCCGACCACTTGTCCAACACAACCGCGGCCGGCACTATTTGGGACCGCACATGGCCCAATCTCAGAGTGCCTATGACAACCACGTCATTTTCAAGCTTGTGGCGAAAAACGATTTTTGCTGATAACTAGCGAAAAAATCGTGATGGAATCGGGCAGTTTGCTATATACTGTATGACAGTCTTTGTGCAATGTAAAATGAAGCCAGATGGGTCACTTAGGGTAGTATTGGGGCCGTCTGTTGTAAAATGAGTGGAAATTTTGCTGCAGTTTTCTTGTTTTCTGTCTTGTCTTGTCGCCATGCTTTTTGTATAAAGACCACTTGTCTAATGAAGGCTCCAGTCCACAGTTTCTTGGCTTTCGAGCAGTGGCAGCAGATGTGAGGCTACCGCGGGGGTTACAGCACAAGAAATTTCAGAAATTTCAGTACTACGTGTGTCTGTGGGGTGTAGTGGTAGAGCATCCAACTACTGTGTCAAGCAAGGAGACCCAGGTTCAATCCCCAGGGTTGGACCCAGACATGTCCGGACATGCACCCAGATGTTGTGCCCTTGGGAAAGGCACTTAACACGTATTTCCCCCCTCAGTTAGAGGGATCCTGGGCCCTACTAGGGTTTGGGTTGGCGTTAGGAAGGGCATCCAGCCGTAAAAGATCCTGCTTCAAAAAAAAGAGTTGCACTTGATGCAAGCACGTCTAACCCCTGTTTCGGGGAAAAAAGATGTTAAAACTGGATGTACATGTGTAATATGTTCTTTGTTGTTCCATCGCAGGGAGAAATGAAGGCTACAGGTCCAGCTTCTCGGCCTTCGAGCAGTGGCAGCGGACGCGAGGCTACCGCGGGGGTTACAGCGACCACGATGCCATGGACGTGGACGAAGAGGATGAGTATGAGAACCACGCCCTCGTCAAGACGGTCAAACGGTCCAACAGCGTAGGTGAGTAGAGGGTTGCCAGAGTTTTGATAACTTCTTGCAAAATTTTGTACAATCATCTTTGAATTAGCTACTAGTAGACATTATGTAAGTTCTTCTTAGAATTACCCCACTGTATTTATTAGCCTAATGACATTCGTTCTGTCGTTCATAAACAGGATAACTAGAATATGAATTTTAATGATTTCATTTAATAATTGAAATCCACGACTGGTCTAAGAATTCTTGGCCAGTGACTATGCCAAGTTTAAACATTTTATGCCACCTTGGCAGAGGTTACATGGTCTAAGCTGATGTATGAGTGCAGCAACAAAAAAGTTACTATCAGGAACAGTTTAAAAATTTGTATTTGATATATTGAACTACATTGGAGTTTTGCTGTGTTGTACGATGTTATTTATTTTACAGGAGTAAAACTTTACATTTCTATCTGTCCACAGATAACAGACTATGTGAGGACTTGCTGAGAAAGACGACCCAGATCGTGTTCCACTACCAGCATGGCAAGCGCGTGCCGAAGCTGCGGGAGCCCCGGAACCTGTACGCGCTCACCAAGGAGCTGGGGCCGCAGCAAGCTCCCAGGTTTCCTGCCGAGATGCCGGTTAGTTTTTGGGATTTATTATGTTTACATTTTGTTTTTGCTTCATTTCTTCTTCATCTTCTACAAACAAACAAGGTCAATGACCTGGTCCAGATGGCTGTCACCATGGCAACTGGTGCTGTAGCAAACACTCTGTGGTGTTGGATTACGTTATGTAACAAGTAACAGGACAGAGTTGTACTCCAGTTACCATACATATGAAAGTGTTTGAGTAAGAATAGACAGAGCAGTTACTGTAGCTTGTTTGGCTAGACCATGTGAAGGCAAACATTGTGCATTTGCTTTGCAAATGTTACCTTAAAGTTTATCTAATAAAAGCTGAAGTTAATGTATTTGTACATGATTGTAATACTGTTTCCCCAGGTGCTGAAAATGAGAATGAAGCACATTGAGTGGACACCCCCCTTCAGAGAACCCTTCTACGTACAGACTAACCAGGAGAGGACTCCAATGGTGCGGGGCATCGAGGGGGAGGGCCGGGTGGTGTACTTCTGTGAGACACTCAGGGAAGCTTATGTGAGTACTGGGAACAAATTCTGTCAGATGTGCCTCAAACTATCAGCTCTTAAGCTTCAGATGGTTTACAAATAATCATCCAAAACCTTTTAGAGGTTCAGGCTATGGGATGGACACTTTAGTACATGTATGTACCCTTAACAATAAGTAACAAAAATTAATTAATACTTTATAATTGCCTACATTACATACACTGTACATACATATGGGCTTTGATTATTCTGCTGTCGGCTTCCCTGTCTCAGGGGTGGGCAGCAGTCGGCTAGACTGGACTCCATGTCTCCATGCAACCCTGTCCTGTGGGTCAATGTTGGATAGTCCGCACATTGTAATGTCATTTTGGATGCACTTCATCCAAGTCTTCTTAGGTCTACCACGACCTCTGTTGCCTGGTAACTGTAAGTCTGTGATGGTGTTGATGCAGCCACTGGCACGCCTAACGTGCCCATACCACCGAAGACAACGTGACTACACAAGAAATTAAAGGATATGGCCTAATATTCTAAAAGAAAGTTGATTTATTGTTACAGTTACTGTTAGTAGCTGCATTTGCTATATAATAACACTTTGCATCCAAGAGTAATGTAATCTTTTCCCTAATATTCTGATGACTTATACAAAAATTGTATGTACATATGTTTACATGCTGCAAACTGTAGTGGAGGAAACCAGAGGTACAATGTGTGTTGGTACATGTAGCTGCACAGAGAAGTACACAGGACATTTTGCACTCTGCCATTGGTCTCCAAATCTTCTGTATTTTCCTACATGTATCTTCTAGTTCCAGTTTACCCCCCTGTTCCACTAGGACGGCGCTCTCGCTGCGACTTGAATTGAATTTGCGTAGCCCTTCATTTCATAATTTGAATATCATGCAAAGTGTAAAAGTATGACTGAAAAAACAATAAAACACACAAAGCGTAAAAAGATTTAGTTTTTTATTCTATGAAATTCATTGAGCGCTCTGTAAAAATCTTAGATCGCAGAGAGAGCGTCGTCCTAGTGGAACAGAGGTGTAATCAAGCATGTTACATGTATAGTGACACCAGCTTTTCTTGATAAGTAAAATTTAATACGACTTGTTGCAAGCACTGAATGTATGTCTGCTAATGATGAGTTCTTCTCTCTGCATGTGTTTAAGTGCTTATTTACATTGTACTTGACGTCTGTGATTGAGACTTCTCTTTGATTGAGACCTGACCAGTTTTCCTCCATCCCTGTGCCTGCAGTTCATGCGGTCGCGGGTAGGGGGCAGTCGAGGCCCACTGAAGGACATCACTGTTAAGTTGAAGGACGAGAATGACAAAACGCTCATGTTCGAGTCCAGATTCGAAAGTGGAAATCTTATGAAAGCAGTGCAAGTGTAAGTGTTAGAGTGTTATTATAATTATAATGAAGCCAAAGAATAGACGTTGCATTTGCATCATAAAAAAAAAGTGATCTCAATCCAGTTTTAGCTGACTGAAGAGCTACATTTGTACTCTTCCACTGGTCATGACAGAGAAGACAGACACTACGTAAAATATTTACAGGTTCATTGTACTAGGGAAATTCCCCTAGCTCTTTTCGACAAGTACAATGAACAGTGGACCACAGCTTAATGTCCCGTACTAAGGACTGCGACCCTCTCAGTAGTGTGCATGTCGGGTGAGTGACAACAGCCAGTTTTCGAATTCCCAAACTGTTGGTCCAGAGGCAGGGTCACTAACCACTGGACTATGCACTCTACACCAAAATCATGATCATAATTATTGTATTACATGTACATGTACATGCATGTATACCTAACTAGCTTTTAGATTATTACTAAAGCCATTTCTGATCAAAAACTGATTGCTACATTCAACAAATTTGCTATGTAATTAATTGAATGGAAACTAACTTACGACATTTTCCCTTCCCCCAGAGGTGAGTTTGACTATGAGCTGTACCTGCGACAGGACCTGTACACAGACAAACACACACAGTGGTACTACTTCAGGGTACAGAACAAATTTTGTTTGCTTGTAAACCTAACTTATAAACATTTTCCCTTCCCCAGAGGTGAGTTTGACTATGAGCTGTACCTGCGACAGGATCTGTACACAGACAAACACACACAGTGGTACTACTTCAGGGTACAGAATGCCAGGAAGGGACACACCTACAGATTCACTATAGTCAACTTGTTGAAGGTAAGAATTTCAAAGTTATACACATGCTATACTATATATGAAGAAAGTTCAAACTGTAATTTCCAACACAAGAAATTGGACTTACCCAAAGTTTCGACTGAGTGTACAACTCCAGTCTTTGTCAAGGAATGAGAGATCCACCGCTTCTGTGATGTCACATTATGCAGATGGCACATGTGACTTGGAGGGCAGTGGTTCATAACGTGACATCACAGAAGTGGTGGATCTCTCATTCTTTGACAAAGACAGTCGAAAATTTTGGGAAGTCCATTTTCCAAACCAAGCAGAATCCTTCTTAGTATCTGGAAAGAGGAATCTTTTTAGTTAGCAATGCAAGATAAAGCAAGTTGGTAATGTTGCATATTTTATACCCCTTTGCTTCTTCAGCCTTTTAATTATGCATATTCACAAGGTGTACATTGTACAATGATGATTGAATATTAATTGTATTATGACTATCAAATGTGTGAATGTGTCACAGGGGATACATACATTTGTATATTGTACTTCCCACACATTATATAAGAGTTTCCAACTGTCTTTCAACAAGATAAAAGTTAGAAACTCCCTGAACAGCAGCAACAAAATCATGATGAGTATTAATGTTTAATCTCTGCACAGGGTGGCAGTCTGTACAACATGGGTCTGAAGCCCTTGATGTACAGTGAACACGACGCACAGACCAAGAAAACTGGCTGGTTACGAGTAGGGGACAACATCAAGTACTACAAGAACAATGTTAGGTAAAGACACATCTTTTTCTAAATGCTTATTGACCAAACTAATGCTTGATGTATATAAAAAAAAATAGATGATGTCTTCAGATATCTTGATATCATATTTACTCTGATTTAAACTTTTGTACCATTGTAAACAATTACTAAATACATTGGTTTTATTTTACAATTAACAACTCATATCTTATATTTTTCTCTTGCTGCCGGGTCAAGGAGGTAAACCTATAATTCATATTTTGTCTTACACCCATTATGATAGTTGGATGATTGCTGCTGTAATACAAAAATGTGAAATGTGTGGGGGAGTGTGTGGCATGTGTGTATAATGTTTAATATGTCCCCTACACCCTAAGACATTTTTAAGCTATCTATTCTGTACCATTTATCCAAGCCAGGTTACATACATGTGTAGCAGACAGTTGTAGGTTCCTTGTACGTCAGTTCTACGAACCTACGATCGCCGTAGAATTATGATAAATAATCGTATTTACTGTACTGGATCGTCTGTTCGTTGTTCGAACGGCTGATCCCATTCCAAAACTTTTGAATAAAGTTAGCTGTGAACAAGTCATTCATCTGACAGACTGAGTATACATGTAGTCATGTGTCTCCTTGGCCCCCTTCGTCCTCTAACACATGTATGTCCACCGCATTGAACAGTGGTGTGATTGAGAGATCTCTAGTGCAGCAGCCCCCACATAAATGTATGTGACCTGGCAGAATTATGTTTAACTTACATGTAGGCCACAACAATTTAATCAATAAAAAATTCTTGGTTCTCGGATTCGCCTCAGTCTTCATTTTTTTCTGAACAAAAAATTCTAGGTTCTGAATCAACTCCAAAATGCTCATATTTTGGCCCCAATGGTTGAAGAAAGTCCTTGTCTGCCAAGATGTTAAAGTTTTTCCATCTATCAATGCAATGGTTTCATTAGAAGTTCAACATTCATTGTATGAATCATAACCCAGCCTAAGTATGTTGACTTCATGGCTCCTATCGTATCATTTCAGGCTATCATGGGGTGCCTTGGCCTGTTTTTTTTAATTTCACCCGGTCGCTTGAAATTTTTATGGAAAAATCCGAGAAGCAACAAATTAAATTGGTGTAGACTTAGTAGACGTTAATGAAAATTCCTTGTCCTCAGGTCTCCATTTCTTAAGTTTTGTTGACGTCTTGTGTTTTCAGAATAAACCTGAGGAGTGACAAGTGTTACTACTCCCTCACCTGGACCTGCACCTTCCCCAATGATGACGACTCCTACTTCTTCGCACACTGTTATCCCTACACCTACTCAGACTTACAGGTAAGGGGAAGTTTTAAGCTTGTACTAATGTTATTAGTACCATATTTCTATCAATAGACGGACACACCCTAAATAAAGCATGCACCCTCGATTGGGCCCTTTCATGCCAGCTGAGATATTCAACAGAAAAACCTGAATAAAGTGCGCACCCCTTTTTTTTGCCGAGTGCCGCACCATGCCCAACCACATACTTTTATCTTTTCCTAGTTACCTGGTATCATTGAAGTTGCTGCTGGCAAAGTTTTAGCATTTTTTGATAGCAAATGTAGAATGTTATCCTCAGAGACTCGTCTCTTTTCTGGCATATTGTCTGTGGAAAAGTCAATGGTTGATTGAAAAACAGAACATGTTGAACCATTTTTATTTTCATGAGAAATATAATTTTCAAAGCTTGTCAAACATATGTACACAAACTCCTTTTTATGTCCTTCTTGACATGACACGAAAAAAAGAATAAGTACAACATGTATTTAGAAAATTAAAAACATTAAGAAAAAAAGAATCAACAGATTTTCTGAAGCAAAACTTGACACAAACAGCTCTGTATCTGCATTAGCTGCATGTCCGTCCTTCGGCATAACACACCAGCTACAGTTCACAAATTTAACTTAGATTCTAGCATGTACATGTAGTTCATCCCAAATGTTGTATCCTCCAGGACTACCTCTTGAAGATGGCTAACGACCCAGTGCGGTCCAAGTTCTGCAGACAGAGGGTTCTGTGTAGGACACTGGCAGGGAACCTGGTCTACGTCCTCACCATCACCAACCCCTCCAAAAACCCAGAGGACGCAAAGGTAGGAAAACAACAACATTGTTGTTGCCTGTTATCTAAGGTTATATTTACGAAAACTAATTTCATCTTTAATGTTTTTTTGGTTGCAACTCATTTCCTTGCCCACCCTGCCCATAGTATTTTTGTTTCACTACTGTTGTACAGAGCTGAAAGTTTAATGCTAACTTCTGTTTTCTCCTGTGTTATTATCACTTTTGCAACTGTTACAATAACTTGATTTCCAACTCCCAGGGAGAAGTGTCTTTTGTTCAGGCAACTGGATACAATTTTTGATTTATCATTTATCAAATTTTATTTTATTTTTTGACAAAGATTGGCATTAAGTCATCAATTTAAGACAACATTTTAAGACAAAAAGTAATTAGTGTTCAGTTAATTTGCTGTTACAATATTCTTTCAACACAGATTGTTACTAGTAGTTATGCAATTCTTGCAGGTTAAGAAAGGCGTAGTCCTGTCTATGTGTACTAAAATTTAGGTTTACTTTAAGACCTGATCATGATGATTGTTCTTGTGTGTTACCAGGTGAAGAAGGCTGTAGTCCTGTCTGCTCGTGTCCACCCCGGGGAGACCAACGCCTCCTGGATGATGAAGGGCTTCCTCGACTACCTCAGTGGCAGCTCTGCTGATGCAAAGGTCGGCAGAAATCTTGCCAGTCTGAATTGTGATTTTCATCAACATTGCATAGTGCCGTCTTATTCACACTCAATACCACCACATTTTCTTTTGGAATACTACAGTAATTATTCAATTGTCTGGGGACCTACATTGTATATTCGAATTGAAATATTGATGGAGAGGGGTAGGCAATTTTTCCAAAATGAAAAAAGAGCCATGTCACAGACATGGTTTTGAAGTAAAGAAAGTCATGAGGCATTGGGCAAGGAGATTCTTTTGACTGAATATTCCTTACAAACATACAGTTTCATTTTAACTTGATGGTTAGAATTGAAAGAAAGCCATCTTTTTTCTCTGTAGCTCTTATGTGAAACCTTTAGGTTCAAGATTTTGCAATTTGCTAAGAAAGGGTGTTGACTACAATAAAAAAAGGTTTGAGGTAACAAATTTCAGTTACTTCCTCCTAAACGTAGTAGCTACATGTACCCTAATATAGCACAGAGTTTTTCAGATTGAAAGCACAATGGTCCCTTTTTTTCTCTCTGCAGCTCCTACGAGACACCTTTATCTTCAAGATCGTGCCAATGTTGAACCCCGACGGGGTCATCGTGGGAAACTACCGCTGTTCGCTCGCTGGCCGAGACCTGAACCGCAACTACAAGTCCGTCCTGAAGGAGTCGTTTCCCTCCGTCTGGCACACCAAGATGATGGTCAGAAGGTGGGAAGACGTCTTTACCTTGTCTTATAAGATTGGTTTATTGTTTCGATTAATACCAATACACTAAAATACATTGCAGCCACTTGTACATGGTACAAGTCGCTGAATTATGCATATTAGGCAGACACAAAATAAATGTAAATAAGTACAAAAGTGTAAAAACAATAATAATTGATAATAATAAATAATAATAAATGATAAGTGATCTCAATAGGGCTGGTCATGGGAGATTTACTATATGCCGTATTTGTTTAATAGATTCGTAAGATAAGGGATCGGGCTATTTCTGTATCGGTCTGTTCTGGGGAGCGGGACAACGAGCTGATTAGACTGTTTGCAGGTTCTAATGTGGGTCGTCGTATGGCAAGGTGGTAGCCAGGATCTGAACGGGGACTTGAAAAGACATCTGGCAAATTTCAAACTTAGGTCCTCCCTCTTCTTTTCAAGGGAGGGGAGACCAAAGTTGGACAAGTCGTCGTTATAGCATGTCTTGTCTTATCTTGTCTCAGCAGCTAAAAGATACAGAGCAAATTTAAATGCTAATGCTTAACTAAAATGTTGCCCTGAAGAAGGTGACAGACGTGACCGAAACGTCAGATGTAAAAACCCACCACTGTTGTTGAATAAAGAACCTTCCTATACTGTTACTGAGTCTATTACCAACCTAATGAAAGTTTTCACGGACAACTTTCTTAACTGGTCACTATGGTTTTGAATTTTATAAATACATTGTTTCTTTATTTCTTTATTAGACTTATTGTGTACAGTATTTCTTGCACAATCTTAATCACTAGGTGACTGCTACCCACCCCTGAGCCATTGACCCTTGCAGCAGTGTATTCAATTTCTAAATACTACTACTACTACTACTAATCTTTGCATTAGACTCTGTGTAGCTTATATAACTGCCCTTCGGCGTAACACACCTGCTGTAAAGAGAGATGTAATTTTGTACAGCATATTACAGATATCTGCAGCAATTCAGCAAAAAAATTCTGTTTTTTTGTAACACATTTTGCTCCATTCTTCTCCAGACTGTGTGAGGAGAGGGACGTGATTGTGTACATTAGACTCTGTAGACTTTTTTTTGGCTGACATACAATCATGTATTTTGCTCCATCCTTCCCCAGACTGTGTGAGGAGAGGGAAGTGATCGTGTACTGCGACCTGCACGGCCACAGCAGGAAACAGAACGTGTTTATCTACGGCTGTGAGAACAGATACGATCCCGAGAAGAGGCTGAAGGAGCGCGTCTTCCCTCTCATGATGCAGAAAAACGCTGGGGAAAAGGTACGTACTAAATTTACTGACCCATGATCGTATATAGTTTGATTGGGATCAGAAATGTTTTTGTGTTTTGAAAAGTATTTTTCGTGATTTGCCCAATATGGAGTGGCTCTGTTGCCTTTTTTGAGCAACTGTCAAAATACTGAAGAAGGTCTGTAAAAAGGTATGTACTAAATTTACTGACCCATGATCGTATAAAGTTTGATTGGGTTCAGGAGAAGTATTTTAAGTTGTTTGCCCAACGTTGAGTGGCCTTTTTTAAGCAGCTGTCAAGATACTGACAAAATGAAAATACATTCATAATGGTTGTATAGCATATTATAATGTTTGTTTACCAACCTTATTTTGATTTGATTTGATTTGTTTTGATTTATTCGAATTGTGACAATACACGTGGGACACAGGCAGCTGTTGTTGGTGTTGTGACCCACACATAAGATATTACAGAACACGTAGCAAGACATATATTGTATAGACCTAGGCCTTACAAATCACAACTAAGACAATAAGTGCAATCTAAAAAAGCAGCATAATTCTGATGAAAGTATTAATAACCTTCTCACTGCTAAGGTAGCCATTTGGCCCCAAATTTGCATTCAATACAGGGTTAGGCAGCAGGGAGAAGGTTAAAGATGCTGTGTTACTAAGTTCCAAGTCTCTCCTGTGTTGTACAGTTCTCCTACAATGGGTGCAAGTTCAAGGTGCAGAAGAGTAAAGAGGGGACCGGCAGGATCGTCATGTGGCACACAGGCATCATGAACGCCTACACCATGGAGGTAGGGCTATTTGTTACATAAATGATACTGGTTTCAGTTAGCCTGGAATCCACCCGTGAACGCTATGCATCCCCTCTGTTCCTCCGCTCCTGGAACGGAGTGGATACATAAAGTTCACAGATGGATTCCAGGCTAGTTTTCAGTCTCCTATTTTACATTTTATTGATCTTGGAAGTTGGATACAATTGGGTGGTCTCTTCAGTCAGGCTGGACTGATTTCCAGGGGAGCCCAAAATTATCAAGTACAAACATAAGAGTATCTTAGTGCGGGACAGCGAGCCTCCGACCGCGCAGCTGAGGCCTATACACGAGTCAGTCACGTTGCGAGATCAATATGTTACTTAAGTGTTTGTTGTATTGACTGTGAATGTTGCACAGTTTTGATTTTGGAGATCAATGAATGAATAAGATTGACTAGACTGTTAAATGTACTTTGCTGTCCTCAGGCGACTTTTGCTGGGTTCATGTAAGGCAATTGCGTCAATGGGCTCCCTGGAAACCAGTTTGTCAAAATCTAATGAAGGGACTGAAGTTTTTCTAAGATTGCCAGATGAATGAATGGTCTCAGGGTGGGCAAGGGTGATGTACTTTCTTGTCTTCAGGCGACCTATGTTGGGTCCACATAAGGCAATTTTGTTCATGGGCTCCCTGAAAACTACAATCAAGTAACATAGTTTGTCACAACTGAACAGAGCACACTTGTTATGTTTACCTTCGCAGAAGGAAAAAAAATTCTTTTTGCTCTGTTTCTTCTTCTTCAAATTGATAAGGTCAATGACCTGGACCAGACGTCTGTCACCATGCTAACTGGTGCTATAACAGACACCCTGTGGTGTTGGGTTACATTATGTAGCAATTGGCCATGGTGAGGACAGAGTTGGAGGGGCTGGTCACCATCTACATTGTATAATGAATGTGTTTGAGTAAGAATAAGCAGAGCAGTAGTTTGTTAGACTAAGGCCATGTGAAGGTAAACATTATGTATTTACTTTGCAAATGTTACCTTTGTAGCTTTCTCTTAGATCAAGAGATTAGATCAATCAGAGTCAGGCTCAGGGTAGGCAAGGGTAATATACTGTCATGTACTGTCCTCAGTTGACCTTTGGGTTCACATAAGGTAATTGTGTTAAAGGGATCACTGAAAACCATTTTGTCACAGCTGAACGGTGCACACAAGAAAACTGTTACTCAAGCAACTGGATAAATTTTTTAAACTGTCAGACCCTTTTGGAGTGTTTAACTACAGATTCCGTTAATCACTGACGAAAAGGAGGGGATGGTACTTGAAACGTCTGGAGGTTTTCAGTCTATCCAGTTGCTTGAGTAACAGTTTTCTTGCATATCTCATTACCTGGATGTCTAAACTTCATTGATGAACAGTGCGCACTTTTGTACATCTTGATGTGCTCTCTTATCCTGTCCTCAGGCAACCTTTGCGGGGTCCACGCGAGGTAAGATGAAGGGGTACCACTTCAACGCGGCCGACTTCGAGGCCATGGGATACCACTTCTGCGACACACTGCTGGACTACTGCGACCCCGACAGGTCAAAGGTCAGTATACAGGTTAAAGGGTAGGAACTTCATCTCACTGACCTGCCTTATACATGTATGTGTGGCAAAAGAGTGTGTGCACCAATTTTACTACAATTTATTGTTAAAAGATTGAGTTGTAGCTTTTCTAAAACACATGATCAACAACTAAGTACATTCCATTTCCAATCCATGCCATGCCATGACCTGTGGACCAGCACATGATTGTTAAACACAAGACCACAACATGGTCATTAACCATGCATGTACATGATTGTACATTGTAGTTAATAAGTAGACGTTTGACACCAATTTTTATGCAGCAGGGACCCGAGAAGGTTAAAATCTTTTCATGTGTACATGACATTGTTTTTTGTACCACTCTTCAAATCTTTGGTGGGAACTTCCAAGCTCCAACCTTCTGATGCATGGCAAACACTAGTACTGTACACATATATACATGTAGGTCATTGCACCAGTCCTCATGTACAGTTTGAAGGTCAGTGCCTATCTGCCCCCCCCTCCAGGCTAACCAGGTTCTGCAGGAGCTGCAGGACAAGCTGCGGCAGGAGATCCTGCGCCGGATCGAGCTCTCCGGGAAACCGCCGCCGGTCGGCGACCCCCTGGAGATGGAGGCGGAGTTCGGCTCGGACCTGGAATCCGACACCAGCGGGTCCGACAGCTCGGTGGACGACGGGCTGCCTGTACATCTACTGGCTATTGCACCCAAGGTACATTTGTGGTTTGAGTTTATTTTGACTGGCATTGACAGGTTTCTTCTCGAACTTTTTCTTTTCTGTATCTGTATCTGTATAGCCGGTATAACCGCCCTTCGGCGTAACACACCAGCTTCGCAGGCACGCGGCACGGCGGCAGCTGGCTACATTACACCGAACGAGCTGTTACACCTAACCTTTGAACGTCTAACTCTAGACATTGTTTAAAGCTATCTAGTGACGATGCCCCTACTGTACTTGGTGGCAGCGAGTTCCACTCAACGATTGTTCTAGGAAAAAAAAGAGTTTTTGAACACCTCAATCCTTGCTTGATGGCTCTGGTACTTGAAGGCATGACTTTTATTCCAACATTTAACACAAGACATGGTGATGGCATGGTGACTTATTTTTATGCCACCACCAATGCAGAGGACAATAGGCAATACTCATTTTCACCTGAATTAAGTGAGGAAAGTCGTGTAAAGTGCCTTTCCCAAGGGCTCAAGATCAGTGGCATGGCAGGATTCGAACTCGGGACCACTCGATTCCGAGGCGAGCACTCTGCCGTTACGCCACACAACCCCACATCTCAAACTTTGGTTTTGAAGTTACTTTGGTTTTGTATTGATTTATGATAAGCATGAACTTTTTGTTATTTCTTATTATTGATGATTACATTAATTTTGATGTTGATACTTTATGTTTGGGGTTTCCCCGCAGTGCTAATTGAAAAATGCCAGTAGGTGATACATGTATGTTTCCCCTGGTGAAATAAAATAAACAAACAAACAAACAAACAAACAAACTTATGACTATTGCACCCAAGGTAAATTATGGATTTCTTGAAAAATAAAGCAGTTAGAAAAATCTTGGGTATGTCCTTTCGTAACGTAACTGGAGAACAAATCTGTTACAAATCTGTTAATCTGTACAATATCTATCATTTTGTCTAAGTTCAGAAGAGATTCAATTTTTAGAAATTTTACTGGAAAAAATACTTGGAAGCATGATTTATGCTTCAGAATCTGTAATATGAAGCATACTCGACGATGTATTTTGTTAATGTGACAGGTGCAATTGTAAGCAAGTGCTGTCAAGACGTAGTCAGTTCTGTAGCTTGATGTTCTTGTTTTTTTTCTTGCTCAACAGCTGAACAGAAAGAAGAAGCTGCGTTCAAGGAAAGAGAGAAACAAGAACAGGAACAAGGAGATCAAGACAAAACCTTCAAAATCAGAGGATAACAAGGTGGGGATTTCCATCAATACTCGACTGTGGACTATCATGTCATATTCACACTACCTTATACGCTTGTCTATAACTTTGGCAAAATATCTCTCAAGCATACATTTTGTACAACTGTTTACTCTGAATTGAAATCATTAAGATCCTGTATCTCTATCATATCTAACAAACAAACAACTCTATGGCCCTCTTCCGCCCATTTCATCTGTAGTCCGACGACGCAGACTCTCCCTAGCAGGACATGCCGTTTGTAGTAATGAACCAGCTGGTAGGCTAATACAGTGGCATCCCACTGGGAGACGTAGAGTGGGACGACCTTATACTACACTTTTGTCTATGTTAGAAAGAGACACTGGTCTCGCAGGGTCTGCATTTTATTTTATTTTATTTCTGTCTTCTTTATACAGGGTAGACGCACTCAGTACGATGTACTGCTTTACAGGCGTGCCCTGTACAGATAGACATAAACAACAACAACAGTAAACAGTATAACAAAAAATAACATATATGTATATACACAACCGAGCATCAAAATCGATGGATCAGGCTGGGTCGAGAGGTCAGAGGTCAGCAATGATGTTTTATCAGCTTCTTGAAAGAGTGGCCAGATGTGACTACCCTAACTGTACCAGGCAACTCATTCCATGCAAATGCACCTCTATATGCAAATTTTCTACGGCCGGATTCCAGTTTAACTTTAGGTAGTTGTAATGATAAATACGAATTTTGCCTTGTTGCATAGGTGTGAGAAGTTCTATTAAATACTTGTAAATACGCTGGTACCTGCTGATGGATTGACTTAAAGACAGTTTGAAGAAGGTGCATTTGCCGGCGGGATGTCAGGGAAACCCAACCTAGTGCAGATAGCTGCTCGTTATCTACATGTGATGTTCGTGACAAACCGAGGACAATCCGTGCTGCACGGTTTTGGAGTTTCTGGAGATTGTCAGAGAGAGATTTCCCACAGTTGGCCCATACAGTATCACAGTACTCAATCTTTGGGAGAACCATACAATTAAACAGCATAGAAAGTGTCTTAGGCGGTAGAATGGCTGCTAAACGTCTTAACACTCCTAGCCTAGAGGACACCGCATTGCATAGCTTGTTAATATGTGTGCTCCATGTGAGACAGGGATCAAGCCAAACACCCAAATACTTGAAACATGAAACTACCTCCAAATACGTTCCGGAAAGAGTAAGATTTAGTTGTTCTCTTTCTAGACGTAGCCTTCTCACAGTGCCAAAAAGCATTGACTTGCATTTCCGGACATTAAGTGTCAGTCTGTTTGCATCCAGCCACCTCTCAATATTGCGGAGATCCGCATTCAAGGCTCTGTTTATATCAGTAACGTATTTCGACGCATAGAAAATTGCTGTATCATCCGCATACAGTACTATTTGTCCTTGGCTGATGTAGTTTGGCATATCATTTATGTACATGATGAATAATAATGGTCCCAGAACGGAACCTTGTGGGACCCCTTCAGTTATACCGAGGCAATCACTAGTGGTACCGTTTACAACTGTTATCTGGCACCTGTTAGATAAGTATGACTGAAACCACAGCAATTCGTTGTCTTGGATGCCATTCATTCGTAGTTTGTTAAGCAGGATTTCATGGGACACAGTATCAAAGGCCTTTTTCAGGTCCAAAAATACTGCACCTGTCAAAAGCCCTTTGTCCATGTTGTCTAGGATTGTATCTGTTACATTGATCAGTGTTGTTGTGGTAGAATGTTTCGGTCTAAAACCTGATTGTGAAGTGTTAAGGATATTATGTTCAGTAAGGAAGTTGTAAACTTGTGCATGTATTGCTTTTTCTAAGATCTTCATGAAAGATGGAATGACTGATATTGGCCGGTAGTTACTGCAGTCATTTTTGTCCCCATCTTTGTATATCGGTGTGACCTTGGCCTTTTTCCAGCCAGCGGGTACCGTTCCTGTTGAGAGTGACAGATTGTATATGTAAGTTAGTGGTGCTGATATTGCTGGTGCAGCATGGCGGATTAGCCTGCTACTTACTCCATCTACCCCAGTACTCTTGCCAAGAGGTATGTTCAACAAGTGTTTGTATGTAAATGCAGTCGGTATGTCGGTAAAGTTAAGAATGGACTTAGGTGGTCCTATGGTTGCCATATACACACGCGAGAAGGCCGCGGCTAGTTTTGCTCCAATGGAAGTGAAGTATGAATTAAACTCATTTGCAACATTGTTTTCATTCTGTTTAGGGACGTTAACAGCGTGTTTGGCTTTACCTGGTAAGAGCGTTTTTAATGTTGACCAAAGGCCCTTACTGTCATTGCTCTTAGATTTGATTTCATTCTGGTAATACATTTTTTTCAGATACTTTGCCATGTTATTACATTTATTGCGTAATCGTTTGGCTGTCTCCCATGTACTTGTTTGTTTTGTCTTTTTGGCTAGGTGAAAGTAGTAATCTCGGTCACGAGCCAACGACAGGTACTCCTGTGTTATCCAGGGTGGCTCATGTCCTCGAATACGTACAGTCACCCACGGCGCATGCTTGTTACAAATGTCGTTTAGTATAGCATGAAAACAGTCCAGTGCTCCATTTACATCAGTGTGTTCTTCCACCTTGCTCCAAGGCGCAGCAAACAGTTCCTCTTGAAAGGACAACTCGTTGAAATTTCTGTACGATCGAACTGTGGCTGTTCTAGGAGTACCTCTGGGTTGTTGGATCTTTCGTATGGCGTAGGTGAATGAATGGTCACTGAGTCCAGTCGAGCACACACCGTAGTCCATTAGTGTCCACAATGAGGGATAGGACATACTGGAGTAACTTTATCAAGTGTACCTCACCGGATTAGATATCCGGAGGCATGATGATGATGATAATCTCTATCATTCATTGCTCACACTGGACATCTTTTTGACTGTACATTTCAGGAACAGAGTGAAGAAAAGAAGAAGCCAAAACCCCAGAGTGCAGACAAGGTAACATTGGACAATAAGACAACAAACTCTACTGTTTTAGAGACAACACTGGGGGACTAGCATAACTTAAAATAAAAAGTTTAAAGAACTCATAAAAAGTGCAGTAAGTTCAATATGACAGCTGTTTTTTTCATTGAAGAATATGGAAAATCATTAGAATTACATCCTCAACGAAAAATGTCAGTTTTTGCATTTTGTAGCTACATGATTATATAATATTGTCTTGGTGTTCTTGTATACACGGAACCTAGTGACCTAGTGGCTAAGTAGATGGCAAGGTAGTATAGTCTAAGCAACCGGTGCAAAATATAGCAATAATTGCTCAGTTGGTGATAAAAGCATGAAACTTGGCATACTGAAGCCTGAGTCTGCACTTATCATTTTTAGCGGGGGGTGCCATTGGAGAAGTGCGTTTCCTAGCAACGGTTGCTAGGAAACAAATGTACCCTAACAAAGAGCTACACGTGCATGTATATGTATATGATTGCCATCCAAAATCTACTTTGAAATTCATGACATGTATGCAGTGGGAAAGAAATTTCTTTAAATAAAAAAACTCAACCTGATAAATCTTCAGAGACCATACGTAGCGATGGGAAGATGACAACGATGAGACGGATATTTGACCGGTTTCGACTTTATTCAGTCTTTCTCAAGAATGACAGAGATCGGACCACTCCTCCTTTTATACTTTTACAGTGTCTCTCTAGTGCAGTGCGCTCTGCTCGAGTTTAGATATTGACCAATCATCATGAAGCATCTCATTTTGCCCTGGTGTAGAGACCAATCAGAACACAGCACAGCGACGTCCACTCGGCGAGGAAAAGGAGAGACGACCGGAGCAACAACGGCATCCCGGTGTTCGCCGACGAGAGGGTGGAACTCAGATCGGCCAGGAAGGTAAAAATCTGTGGCACATTTTGACCCAGTCGTGCAAATTCTAACAATGTAACCATGTAACTTTTGAATTTTGGGTGGGTTTGGTTTCAAATTTGGACATGGCTATAACAAGTGAAATTTTAACTTAACTTCTCTGTATGCAGCAATATCCTATATAGGTAGCAGTACGTCAATGCATAAAAAATTATTTTATTTTTCAAGCCAATTTGTTTTGGACATTGATGAACAGTTAGTAGTTGACCTGATTGGTATGACAGATCATCAAAAAGTTGGGTTTTTTTTCAAAGTTGAAACAGATTTCTTGCTTGAGCATTACTCCCTTCGAAAAATTGTACAGGTGGAAAATATTGAGCTGAAATATTTGACAGATCGGCCAGGAAGGTAAAAATCTGTGGCACATTTTGACACAGTCGTGCAAATTCTAACAAATTGAATGTAACCTCCTTACCTCCTTGATGTAACCAAGTAACTTTTTGAATTTTTGGTGGGTTTGGTTTCAATTTATGAATGATTGTAAAAAGTGAAATTTTATTGATATCAATGAATATTGATAGCAGTACGTTAATACATGATGATTTTATTTTTTAAGTCAATTTGATTTGGACGTTGAACAGTTTGTACATGTACTGTAGTTGACCTCATTGGTATGACACAATATCCTATGTGCAATTTTTTTCGAAGTTGAAACAGATTCTGCCCGGCTACTCTCTTTAAAAAATCGTACCATTGCAAAAATTTCAAAATTGTTTCTGAAGTATGTTTTATGGTATAGCACAGCTGTTCCTTTTATACATCTATGAATATCTGGGAAATATGTATTCAGTCGAAATCAGATTGTGTATATCATGTTTTGCTTGCTATCTAACGTGATCAGCCCATGGTTGGTAAGGTTCTGTGGCTTCCCACTAGTACTGACCACCCGCTGCTGTAGTGACGGTTGGGATGTAGCCAGGTTGGAGCTGCTCTGCTGAGTTGCTTCTGCCCCTCTTCTCACACCTTGGTGTGATTTTCTGACAGCATCTACTTTAACCCCCCCCCCAAAAAGAATATGTAAAATTGGTGTACAGTTGTTTTATGATGAATTCATAGCAAACTTTGTTCATTGAAAGGACTTAAAAAGCAACTCACTTACAAAAACCTGGCTACATCCCCAGCTTTGGGGTTTAATGGTTGCCTAATAATAACCACTGCTTGATGTGTATTAATATTTCAGGAACTGTTTTAAAGTAGAGGAAACATTTAAATACAACAGTCTTCCTGCTGGACACTTGCAAATAATTCAATTGAATACAATTCATATTTAGTTTATTGAGTTCTTTTGAAATATTTGGCAACTGTGAAATTTCATAAAGAAACACTGTATAGTGGGTGAGGTAATATTTGCAAAGCAAACTTATTATGTTCACATTTTCTAGCCCAACAAAGTACTGCTCTTACATTCATATATATGGTGACCAGCCCCTAAAACTCTGTCGGCCCACTTGCTACATAACATAATCCAACACCACAGGATGTCCGCTTCAGCACCAGTTCCCATGCATTGTGACAGAAGTCTGGTCCAGGCCAGGTCATCGACCTGATGTGTTTGGAAAAGAAGAAACTGAGCAAAAACAATTTGTTTTCCTTCTGCAGGGGTAAAAATTGTGAAGCACAGGGTTGAATTCTTTACAAAACGTGGATAATGTGGAAGTGCTAGATACTGAATCCAGCAGGAATGTTGTGTTTAAAAGTTGGCCCTGCCTTAAATCTGTTCCAGACTGCTCACACAGAGTGTACCTGCCAGGGTAGTGCAAAAATCCCATATGCCATGAAGGTAGGGTTAGGGAGCTCAGTGGGGATCGTCTCAGATGTTCTCACATCTTTCTCAACGAAGTCTATTTCATTTGATCAAATACATGTAGTGTTACAGTAACTGGTGTATTCACACCCTTCTGAAATGTTGCAATGATTTTAGTGGTTAGCTACAAAATTGATGATGAAAAAGAAATGGATTTTGTTTTGAGAAGTTTGTGAAGAATTGCCTAAGATGTTCCCCAGACTAGCGTTAGGTCGCTGTTGGAGCCTGCATGTCACCTTGCATGTCGAGTTGGTTCAAACCTGCATGTGAAACAACAGTTACTGCACGTTAATGGTTACTCACCAAATCCACCCATTTCATCCATTATATATGGGTCTTGTCTCTGTCTCGCCGATATCTTGTTTGGTGCATTGGCTTTTGTACTTGACCTTCGATAGATTTCCCCATTTTTTTTGTCAGAATCGTAACATTCTTTTAGCTATATAGAAGTAGAGGAAAATTTTCACAATATAGGCCAATACGTCTAAAAGACAAGAAAGTATGCAACTGCCAAAATGCATCGAAAAAAATTGAAAAGGCAGCGTACAGTGTCTTGTTAACTAGTTCTTTGTCATTACTGACGCAAGATGCATACTGGGTTTGCTTGGAAGCTCCCAGTAGAAAAATCAGTTATAATTTTATTATCTCTTTTTTCACCAAGCTATTTGATCTTTTTTTTTCATACACATTAAAATTTCATATCAGTCAGGAACCAACATTGATATCTGGGAGACAGAATGACCGACCATCCTCACAAAAACCACATGCATGCCTCCCGTCTCATGGTTCACTGCATGCCCCGTGATTTCCACTGTCGGTGTTGTCTGTTGCAGTGTTCACTTGCACCAGGAGCAGGGCACATTTGACTGGCTATCTCTTTTTAAATGCCATTTTTTTTTGTATTTTAATCTTCAAAGTGACATTTGCTTTTGAATGACTTACCTTATGAGCCTTTACTTAACACAGAATGAGGAATTTCAGGTCCAAAATATGACTTAAATTAAAAATGGAAGAAATTTTACAATCTTCCCTCTCAGACAGTCTCCCTGTGCCCGGCTCTACACTCTGCATGTTCCGTCTGTTGGTTTGCTGTTGTTTGCTGTGTTTTTTAAAGGCTAGTCCATCAAAGAGGTTGGGGAGGGGAGCAGATGAGAAAATTTTCCAAAACCCATGTTCATCCCTTCCTATCTATGTTTTTACTTTTTGTCTCAATTCTCTCCAGAAAAACCAACTCACGCCTCCAATTTCTTACTTGCTTCCTCCTAATATATTAACCCTGGGTTAATATATAACCCTTTTCTTTGACTAGCTTTCTGTTTGCTTTTCATTCTTCATCAGTTATTCCTACACTGACTCTTTTTTTATCTTATACAATGTCCACCTTTTTGTACTGTCAAGCTTCCCCCCCCCCCCCCCCCAGACACACACACTCCCATGAAACCACTGATTCCACTGAAACCACTGAAATTCTCTGGTCTGCCCTTCCCCAACCTCGGAAGTGGACTAGCCCTAATTGCGGTGTGTTGTGGTGACTAACACTTGCAGCAAGTCTCACAAGTGGACCTTCCCGGGGAGTTACTCAACCAAGTCATGGTCATATCCTTACAGAAGAGCAAGGTGTTTGTGACTGTTTGTTTTCACGACGTACACAGACCTGCACTCGTAATGCATGACGCACCACACTTTTAGGTCTAACCATAGATCACAACATCCTCCTATAGATCTTAGCGATCTTAACATCTCCTGCTGTTGTCATTCAGCTCACAACTAAAATTACAATCGGACCATCCTAATGATACTCAACTATGACCCACGCGAGCAAAAACCTGACAGTACGAAAACTGCGTACGCACACAAGCGTACGAAAACTGCCTACATCAAACTTTTCCGCCGTGTCATTTGGTCTGCTTTGTATGTTCAGATTGTACGCCAGCCCTTGAGGTAATATACGATTTGAAGGTACGTTCTTGACGTACGTCAAAGCTGGCCGATTTATACGCGGGGAAATTCTACATGTATGTTTTCAGTTTTCATACGCTCGCATGCATACACAGTTTTCGTACGGTCAGGTTTTTTGCTTGCATGTAAATCGGGTCTACCTTTTCTCAGTGTTATTCTGGACTATGCACAGAAGTTGAATTAGAGTCCCTGTGCTCCCTTTTTTTTCAACTTCCGATTTGTACAATAACCTAGACTTCTTGTAAAGATTGTAGTGACCTGTTTCAACTGAACTTGCCAATCTTGTAGTAGTAGTTGCACAATTATAGTAATGATTACTATTTTGAAATTGACATTAGAAGAGCTTTCTTGAAAGGTATACTAAACATTTCCACTCAGAAGTTCCCTTTAACTCCCTTATTTGTGCATGGTGTGGCCCCCCCCCCCCACTGATTATGAGCTATCGTAGACATTTCAACACTTCTCAGTCATTTACTGCAACATTTTCTTTCAGTAGTTCACCAAACATTACTGCTATATATATAGCTTTGAACAACTCTCTTCAAATTACGTTGTCGGCACATATTGTTATCCGTGCATTTTGCTGGGCATTAGTGCAATGATACTGTCTTGAGCAAGTTAAAACCCTGCTTCGTTCAACCAACCACAGTTACTGTAGTCACCTGCTAGGACTCTTGCCACCACCATCACTATCACACCCCTGTTGATGTTCAGTGTCATCTGCATGACTTAAAGGGGCATTATGTAACATTTTTGCACCAAAAATTGAAATATTTTGATTGAATAAAATTCTGTGATTGTAATTTACGTCCACTTTTCAACACATTTGTGCAATTATCTCACGTTTCTGACATTTATGGTTGGCAACAAAACAGCCCACATGAGGCGCACTCATTTTGTGGCACCACCACAAAATACCAAGACGTAACCAAACATGGCTAACAGCAGTGTTCCTAGCTTTTAAACACACTCGTAAGGCATCATATTTTGGCACCTCCACTTCCTGAATGACACTTATTTGCAATGGAGTATGGTTGCTTCAACTTACTTTGTAAAGAAAGGACCAGAAAATTGACTTTTTGTATCGTCCTAATGTTACATAACACAGCTTTAATGATCCTAAAGGGAAACATGCACCACCCAAAAGGAATTATGCTACTGTCAGCGGTGCTGAATTTTGAGCTGTTATTGCAAGTGGTGCTACCAATGGAAAACTAACATTCTTTCGAGGAATAACATTGAATTGCAATCCTCTCTGCACTCACTATACATGTCCAGAGGCCTTGTCTGTAAATTGGACACTGTTTATTACTTAAATGCATTTCATCTGAAAAGAACATTGAAAGTATTGGAAGAAATTTTTCATACCGGTATCTGTCTTGGTATAACCTGATAGTTCTAGGCATTTTGTACTGTCAAAGATGGCCACAAGTCGTAGAGAAGACACTGACAGTGTGTATTTCCCTCCTGTTGTTCTGTCTGTTTTTGTTGGTCAGATACTATAGTTTTGTTGTTAGTTTCCATATTTGACCTTTTGTCCTTGCCCCCGTCCCACAGACTGATTACCTGGAGGCCATTACCCAGGCATACCTCAGGAGTGGAGTCATGTTGTCCAATGAACAAGCAAAAGGTACACACCAATTTCTGCTTCTAAAGTTTCAAGAGTCAATATGAAATTGCAAACATTCTAAACTCATTTTTAAATATTATTTCTGTTATATGTATTTTGTAATTTATACCATGTATGTGTTAAAGGATATATGTCTTTGGATTTATTAGAACTATATGTTTATGGATTTGTCATGACTTCAATCATGTAACCTGTATCTTGTTGCATTTTATCTCACCCTGATCTCCTCCCTTATAACCTAAACAAAAAGCAGCTAGCAGACCGATTTGAGTATTTTATGAATAAACAAAGACTCAAACAAGCAAACATACAGTAATTGGCAGATAAATGCTAGGTACAATCAAGGAGGTTAAAAATCATTGATTTTCAAACCTTGGTACAATATACATTGTACAGTGAGATGCCCACACAGGTGATGGGGTATGGCTCGAAAAGAGATATTATAGATAACATGATACATTTAAAATACCTGGAATTTTTCTACCCCCATATAGAAGTGCCCCACTTCCGCTACGCCAGTGGTCAGAAGCACCTGATCGAGGGTCTGTGTCCCCAGCACGACCAGAACTTTGCTGCTAACTACGTCGCCAACCACCTCAGCGACAACTACTCAGGTAGGAACACAGCGTGGTGCATTCTGACCTGTTCTCTTGTTTGGTTTCATTTCAGCTTTCAACTCCTTAAAGTTCCTCAGATAAAGTACAAAATGAATGGCTTAAATGATATTAAGCAAAATATGCCTCCATAGCAAAGTACATTAAGTAGTGGTGAATTGGAACCTTTAATTTGAAATGTATCATGGTGAAGTGTAAATGGTGAAGTGCTGCTAAAGATAGAATCTGATTTCAAAGGTGGTCTGCCATGGTAGTGGATAATGCTAAGTGCTGAAAAACACCTAAAAACTGTTACAAATTCTGCACTTGTGATGTGTATAGTTAAAAAATAATGTAATTTGCAAAAGGCAGTCAACAGCAAAGGATTGTGATTGAAATGTACCTGAATCTCCTTTAATTTGCAACAGGAAAAAAATCTTGTTAACAAAAACTCTGTAATCTACAGAAAAAAACATGGAGAAAAGACCCGACCGATTTACGCATGAGGGCAAAACCCTGATGTACAAAAACGGCGTACACATACAAGTGTACGAAAACTGCGTACGTCAAATTTTTCCTGAGTGTAATTTGGCCTGCTTTGACGTACATCAAGAACGTACGTTCAAATCATTCAGATAAATACATTTTTACATAACCTCGAGGGCTGGCATACGATCTGAACATACGTTGCCTTGATGTACGTAAGCAGGCAGATTTACATGCAGGAAAAATTTGATGTACGCAGTTCTCGTACGCTCGCTTGCATACAAAGTTTTTGCAGCACGTCGGCAGAACGTACTGCGCCTGCGCAAAACCCGTAATGTATTATGCATAGCACTTTGGCAGAACGTCTCATATAAGGTCAAATTCGCGTATATAAGGGTGACATCCCGTCTGTAGTTTTCAAATGTTGTGTAGAAAAAGATATGGTCTGCAACAGGCAAAATTCTGATGCAACGTTGACCAAAAGTCCAGCAAAAATCCAGGTTTTGCGCAGGCGCAGTACGTTCTGTCGACGTGCTAGTTTTTGCCCGTGTGTAAATCAGGTCTAAGTTCATCCTTTGTCCCATCTGCACCCTGTATCACCCTGCTCCTGTGTGTGTAGCGTCTGTGTAACGGTGTTGTGTTGTGTTGTGTTGTGGTGGTGGGTTCTGTCTCTCCTCTTACCGCACGTTTGCACCGTGTCTGCCACGCCAGAAGGAGAAAACGCCAACGACAACCAAGAGTTGGACCCGGTACCGCCCGTCATGAGAGACGTGGCCTGTCAATGGTCACCCACTCAAGCAGGTTAATGTCCAAACTGCACCATATGCTAACCAACTAACTAACCAACTGATGATGGTCTTCACTAATGTCTGATCTAACCAAGGGTGTGACTAATCATTGTGAAGTGTGTGATTACTAACTTATATTTGTTAGAAAATGACATGTCTAGTGATTATTTTTACTAACAGTGGGAATGAAATTACTGGCACAAGCCTTTTGCTATCAGTGATTTAGGGAACAATTCAAAGTGATTCTTTTGTTTTTGTATCTTTGATCAAAACAAAAACCAAAAAATACACATGAGGGGCCTATGAATACTTTTGGAAGTATCATATACTGATGCCAGATCAAGGACAAAAAAGTATTTCTTTGCATATACTAATACGTAACTGCTCATATATATCACAAGGATTGTGAGATGTCTTTTTGAGTGTATGTATACTTACACAATTTGTCTTTGGAATTGTTCAATGCATGCATGGTTGCACTAGATATAGATACATGTATGATACTACACTTACATGTACCAGGATATTTTGAGCTTCCTGTGCCTCTCAGATTTCAACTGATTTCCTCATCATGGGCATTCTACGTTGAAGCCCTGTCTGGCCCTTTGAGCAAGTGGGCACTGGAAGTTCAATGTACCTGAACAAACAAAACTAACAAAGATTGCTAACTTTGCCGTGTGTGTGTGGAGAACTGTTGTGTGAGGTGTCTTGTCATTTTGAATGTGGGCATGGATTATGTGTATGTTTTAACTTGTTCACTATGCATGTACATGTACTTTGTTCAAACTTGTTGACAACGCATGACGTACATGTTTGTTTTAACTTTTTACAAGGCATGTATACGTGTTTCTTTCCCACATTTGTCTCCTGTTGTGGTCCTTACTAGCTCCTCTCCCCACAAGGCCAAGTGTAGCAGCAGAGAGGAAGAGAAGGCAGCGTTTTTTCCTCTCACTCACACGTACAGATGAGCTTTACTCCTGCCCATTTTGTGTGCTGTGCTTGTGACGGGGTTTTACTGTGTCTTTGGTGTCTACATATTTATTCAGAATTTTTACCAGACCTTTAAGAACTTAAAGAGTTGTTTTGTTGGAGAAGTGCTAAATACTTAGTTTAAGGTATTGACTGGTACTTTTGTAAGAAAAGAAATAGCACTTTCAAAAGTCTTGGTCAATGCAACTTACATGTATTAGAGGTTAAAATTTGATCTGTAGATCCCCATTGTGCTATTTGTCCCATTGCTGTGTGTAAGGGTGATCACTGTTCAAACTACATGGTATGATATTAATACATGTAACTACATGTACAATACAAGCCTTAGTTTGTCGCGATATGCCCATATTTTGGAAGTTTGTTGAGATATCAGTTGTGTTGAACTCAAAGAGTCTTGTGCATTCCATACCTTTCTAGCACCAGTCCACCATTCAAAGCTACAAATGTATCTGCTCACTTATTATATTGTACTGCCAACAATTTACATTATATGTACATCACTTCTGTCCTACCTCTTCCCAATTCAACATTTGGTTGGAGATACAAGTGCTATTGGAAGATATCAGACTATACATAGTCTTGAGCTTTTTATAGAATTCATGGTTTAGTTGAGGTACATGTAGTATATACATGTATGAATGTGCAATGTGTCATTGTTAACTCAGAATCAAAAATATAGTTCCTAGCCTGCCAGATTTCATTAACTCAGCTTTTCAAGGTCATGCAAAATTTTAGATGAAAGAAAAATGATAATCTGACAACTTTTTGTCAAAAAAATTGCGTTTCACGTGTTTCTGACCAAGATGTGCTTCCAGCATGTGTGTAGTACATGTACATGTAGTTAGTGACTGAACACAGGTCTCCTTATACGTTACCACCACCCACAGGCAGCCAGCCCCCCTCCCGCACCCACCAGCTCAGCTTCAAGCTCGTGGAGTCCATGTCGCTGGACAAGCAGAACCTCCAGAGGGGCTGCCAGAGAAAGCTGCAGGAGTACCTCGCCTGGAAGAGGCGGAACTCCCTCCCCAGCCCCCTCAGTAGCCCCAAACAGAAGGAGATATCCGACAAGCCGACGATAACTATCAACTCGGTCGGTGTCGTAGTGGAGGCGGGCGTCCCCTTCCAGGTGATGAGCAAGCCGACGGATTCTTCGATATCGCTCGCAGCGAGGAGAGCGCTGCCCGGGATTGAGAAGGCCATTCGTGTGGACACAGAAAGATCGGAGGAAGATGCAGAGAGACCTGAGTACGGCATCGCCAATGATATGGACTTGTCTGACTTAGAGCTGCCCCAACAAAACCTGGGGGAGGCACGGTTTGGAACGAAGGGGCTCGACCACACGGTGTTGTCGGCCGGACTCAAGCGGCTAGTGGCCAAACCAGTACAGTGGAAGAAACCATCGAGTAGCTATAGAGTTCAAACGCCGTACAACGTTTCCCCGACAGCGGTCAAGCAAGCGGTGTTCGGCTTTCCCGGAGAGAGTGCGGTGGACGAAGGTTCTCTTCCTCTGTGGAAGAACCCTGCGGATTACGATAGAGGGAAGGAGGGAAAGTGCCGAAGAGCAGATGCTGCAAAGGATGCAGACGTTGCATCCAGGGAGGGAAGTAGTAGAGGGAGAGCCAAACAGACGGAATCGGTGAGGATGACGAATGCGGTCATCGCGTTTCCAGGGTCAAGCAGGGATGTAAGCCGAGAGCCAACAGCAGAAGCAGCGCAGCCAAAAAACGTCATCAAAGTCGACCACAAGACAGTGCAATGCGACATGCAGGAACAGAACACGGAAGAGACTCTAGAAGACCTGGAAGAGCCAGTGACACTGAAGCAAGCTGTCTTCATGTTACCCTTTCCGACACCCAGGACTGACGAAGAGAAGACGTCCCCGTGGTGTGGCGGTAGAGAAGAGTTTTAGTTCTCAGGTGGTCAGGTGGAGGGATTGGTGCAAACTACTCATCACTATCATCATCATTATCATCTGACTTGCACATTCAATGATCTGGACTGTAACTCATTACTAACAGATGTGCACTTCATTCTAAATGTAATCATGATGATAAGCATTTTTTGCAACTTTCTTGCTGATTTCTTTTGACCTGTGTCTGACTGTACAGCACTGTACCCCATTGAGATCGTAAATGGTCCAATAGCAATTCCTGCTACTGTTCCATGAAGTCTTGTATTACAGAAACTTAAGGAATCCTCACATGTAAAGTTAGCATGAAGAGCATCTGAGAAGTTCTGGTCACAAGTAGCACATGTCCTTGCTGTGCAAGGGTTTGATGTCATTCAATGACATACTACAAGTCGTAATTAAGTTTCCTTTGATTTAGCATGTCTCTGAAAAAAGTTTGCTTGCATTTCTGGTAAATTCTCACAACTTTTCCTTAAAGATTCATACTTTGTAACAGCTATGTAAAATTCTACATGTTTTGGCATGAATACAATCAGATGAATCCAGTTTACTGTTTAGAAAGTATTTTCTTGTCGTACGAGAGTTTGGAGGTGAATGTTTAGAAGGTTGCAGTCAGTAGTTTCACATGTATGTGGTGGAATAAAAAATTTCTGAGGCTGTTCTCTGGAACAGATAGTAAAAAAGACTTCACCAACCATAGACTTTTCAGGCTTTACAAAATCCTTAACTTATAAGTTTCGGAGACTTTGTGAAAAATTCTTCAGTAGTTTAGCCTGTGCTTGTGGACCACAAAGTTCATGGGAAAGCAGTGAGGAAGATTTTTTTTCACCCCCTCTTTTATTTAGTTCGTAAACTGTTTTCGAGCCCCAGTAGTCTGAAGTTTAACACCACAGAATTTTTTTAAATCCAAGGCAAGTAATTCAATGATTGCAGAAGTCGTAAAGTCATATCAAAATGCACATAATGTCCACATATACTAATCAAATGCATCCAATTCTTCATTTTTTTACACCCTACTGATCAGGGGCAGTTATCTATTCCAGACTGGTGAAGGAATAAGCTCCATTCCATAGATAATAACCCTCACGGTAAACCAAACACACAGTCTATCTTTTGAACATTTTTATAGTATTACACAATCTGCACTCTACTAACCAGTAAAGGTTTCTCATCCTTTACAGACTGGTGAAGGGATTATAACGGGAAAGGTCCATTTTCACTAGAGGGTGATCATTGAGGGACCAAAATTGGATTTGTGTGACCCTTAGTTTTCTCATTGTATTGGAATATGATTCACAATGTTTAAGTATGACATAAAAGACAACACACTAAAGGTGAAAAAAATTGTTCTATATATTAAATGTGATCTATCTAATGGTTGGTTGCTCAGTAGTGGTCCCTTAGCGGTTGCAGCATCTAGTGAAAAAGGAGGCCAGAGAACGTCTATTTCAACAGACAACTCACCCCATTGATAATCACCAATAATCACAGTGAAGCAGTGCTTCATTTTGAGGGTACTGAACACTGTGGCTTGTTTTTTTCTCCCCTCTAGAAGAGCCAGTAGAACCCATGGAGATAGAGAAGAGACACAAGGAG
Organism: Branchiostoma floridae x Branchiostoma japonicum; assembly: GCA_013266295.2. NCBI lineage: Eukaryota > Metazoa > Chordata > Leptocardii > Amphioxiformes > Branchiostomatidae > Branchiostoma > Branchiostoma floridae x Branchiostoma japonicum. The sequence goes on along the minus strand of CM023824.1, from coordinate 3,744,518 downwards.
GATCCCAACAAGAGACTGATGTCACAGAAACACCTTGTGGAGCTGTCGGCTAAGGTACAGAGGCAGCACGAACAGTCCATCCAGGTGAGTGTCTTGTCCCATAAGAGTTCAGTTTGTCCATTACTCCACTAGCTCCTCCATAGATCTCTGTTGAGCATCACAGATAGAACAACTCTACAGATTAATAATTTATTGAGGGTCGGTGAATTGCAAATACAATGTATGTGGCGTATACAGTATGGAATAAATTAGCCATACAAAATGCCTCCACACAGTGCACTTTGATCTGTTACTGAAGGAGTTTACAAAATACATGCGAAGACCGTTGACAGTTTCTATACACTGTAGATTTTCTACTGAATAATTTTGTCGAATTCAGTAAACTTTCTATGTTCTGCCAAAGCCGATTGCCTCGCCTTTGTCATGGGTTTGTCCCCTTTCCACAGTACAATAAATTAGCCAGATTCTGACTGTCATAAAACACTTTTCACATGAGCGAAAATGAAGTTCTTTCGGAATAATGGTCATCTGACACCTATTGAGATTGGCATTTGTGTTGTCTTTCAAAGATTTTTCTCTTCACATGGGGTCTATGGGGTCGTGTGGCGCAGCGGTAGTGCGTTCGGCTCAGGGCCAAGAGGTCCCGAGTTCGATCCCCACCCATGTCACCGATCTTGTGCCCTTGGGAAAGGCACTTTACATGAATTTCCTCACTTCACTCAGGTGTAAATGAGTACCTCACCAGGACTCCAGGAAGAATAGTGTGAATTGACACACTAATGGAGATCCTTACAAAAACCAAACCAAACCAAACCTTCACACCATGGAGATAAGAAATAACTTTGTTGAATGTTACATGTACAATGTCATGTATGTCTCCCTGTGTCCTGCAGGCTCAGAGGGACAGGAGAACCCAGCGAGCTCAGAGCCCCATCAAGCAGCACCCCTCCCCATTTGACGAGGGGCACTCCAAGGCAGCTTCTAGAATAGGTGAGCAACACGTTAACAGAACAGCATTTTTCACAACTGTGTGAGCCTACAGCAATCTGTGGGGTCTAAGAACAAGGCCTTAGTACTCTTCTGTATTTTAATATTCCATCTAAAAATTGCAATTACAAGTTTTTATTGTTCTGCAGGGTCTTCAATAGAGAGAGAACCCAAGTCCAGAGTGGGCTCAGCTACAATAGTCAGTGTGCAAAGCAGGTGGGTCCATTGTTAACATTATTGGTCTTTTCTAGAGCAAGTTTATACACTCAGTTGTAACAGTATTGCTTCTTCATCAGTAACTTCCAACTTTACACAGAGCCTGTAGAAGATACAAATAAGTCAAAGGATTGGCAGTTAGAACCATGATAACTATACATGTACTAGAAAAGACGCAATTGCCTAAATTAGTGAGAGTTTCAACCATATATGATTGATTCCTTACATACAAAACCCGTCTGCAACAATTTTCCTTGCTTCAAACCAAGTGAAACTTTGAAACTTTATTCGAATTGCCATTAGCGGTGGGCCCAGACCGGGTCCACCGCTAGTCTTCCTGGCATTCACACGTATACATATATATATATACAATACTTAACAGTCACAATATACACAACATACAACATATTACAGTTACAAATTCACAATTGCAAAAAGTATCTAAAAACAATAATCCTATTGCACAAGTGCTACAGCTGGAAATGTTCATAGAGACCCTTCTTAAACAACCTCAAGGACTGTGTGGACTGCACAACAAGTGGAAGGTCGTTCCACACACTTACAGTGATAACCCCTGATCCTTCTCATAACCCTCATGACGTTCTCCTTCTCACAGAGCGCCCACGGTGCAGTCCAGGGTCAGTTCTGGAGTAACGCGGGTGGCAGAGAGGATAGGTAGCGCCACCTACAGTATCCCCAAGGGATCGCAGGTCTTCACCGGAGCACAGATCGTACCGCGGGCCAGGAACGTGGAAGAGTCGAGCGACTCCTCAGACACCCACATCAAGTCCTTCAAGGCAGAAAGTAAGAAGACAGCCAATGTTTGGTAGCTTGAAAGTTCAGCTGTGTTGGTAGCAATCATTCTGAATCAAGGGGGATCTGAACTGTAATTTCCAACATCAAAAATTGGACTGACCAAAAGTTGCGACTGACCAACTCCAGTCTTTGTCAAGTAATGACAGGTGGTTTCGTTGACAAAGACTGGAGTTGGTCAGTTTTTGCATTGGCTATTACAGTCAACCAAGCTGTTGATTCAGATCCAATGTCTGTGTGCTAGTTGCAGTAGCTACTCTTTTTAAAGGTCCAGATAGGGTTTTGAAAACCCGCTTTACACTCCTTAGTATTCTTAGTTTTGCTTGACTTGTACACTTTAAAGTGTATTGTACAAAAGTGCCAGGAAAGGTTGTGGTATAAAGAAACAGTTAAGAAAAGGTTGATCGTGGAAAAAGTTGTGCAGGATAAACTTGTCAGGGAGCTCCCTCAACTTTCCAAATAGAATTGCTCAAAATAAGGTTACTAATATACAATGTATGTAGAAAACAGAGTACATGTAGTGCATGTTTTGCAGTAGTGTCTCACCCACTCTCTAATCTTACTTTACAGTAGCCAGTAGTCAACCCCCACCTAGCGGTGTAGCTCAGTCTCACTATACTCCCCCCTCCAAGGCCTGGAAGTGTAAGTCTCTTCCCAGATCTGGACATCTTGTTTGTTTTGTTTTTGTTTTTTGTTTTTTTTCCTACAATAATCAATTCTCTACAAACACCACCTCTTCTTTGTCATGTAGTCCGTTGTGTTTTGGATATGTTCCTTTAAGTTACATAGAATCTATAATTTGACAATTTTGTCCACTTATTGAAATCACCCAAAATATTTCACTTTTCACATTTGTTGTAGAAGATTCTTGTTGTTATGTCTGTATCATGTAGTTTTTCCTTGATGTTCCTACAGCTAAACAGTACACAGTTCCCTCCTCTACTGCCATTACTGAGGTCAACAGACAAGGCACGCCTGGTAAGATTCGACAATACATGTACAAGGAACTTGCCTGTGTGTTTGTTTGTTCGTGTTTCCACATAGTCATTTCCACTTTCTACCTTGGAGAGATAGACAGGAAGATAGATCAATGGTCCCAGAAAAGATCATCTCATTTCCTGTCTTCAATTTCCTGCTACATGTGTATGCATGTCTCATGGGATTCTGTAGGCAATGAGAAATTCACTATTATAATAATAATATGGAATAAAACAAGAAATTCACAAAAACTCATTATTCACTGATAATTTTACAGAGGTATGAGATCTTCAATTTCTCATTGTTTGTTGATCTGTTTGTTAGTTTTTGGACTATATAAATGTTTTTGTTTTAATCTTGTGTTGAATGGACCATGAAGTAAACAATAAGATTTAAAAAAAGAGAAAGAAAGAAATTTTCTTAAAAAATATCAATCTTTTAAAATTAGAAATAACTTTTCCTTCTCCAGCTGTTTACCCACCGCGGGCTCCAGACAAGGACCCCGTTACCATGACGACAGTGCCAGGCTTCGCCTCCATTCCTGTCAAGAAGGTCGTGCCAAAGGACATGAAGGTGACCTTGAATTCTGGGGATACACAATCAGAAGTGATATAAAAGCTATTATATAATAGTTAGTTTTAACCATTGAAAAACTATTGTTTGTAACGTACACGAACCTCAATAGTATATTATGCCAGGCCAGAAAACAACAAAAATTTGTGTCCATACTAGAGTATTATCAAGAACCCAGAATGGTGTTGATGAAGAATTTGTTCAATGTTCAATACATACATGTATGTCAGGGTAGAGATTGCAATCTGGCAGAAGCAGTGATGCTGTTAGTAGAGATCTTGGTCAAAGTATCTGTCAACGGTAGAGTTTCTACTCAGTAGTTTCTATGCAGTTAGTATTTTCTGTAAACAGTGTGTTAGAATATACTAGCCATTTAAAATTGTTGCAAACTATTTTTTCGTTGTGTTTAAAATAGACTACAGTTTAATTCTTAGAATTAGAAAATACATGTTGCCAAAACTTTTATTTATTTATTTATTTATCAAATTGCAACCACAATACAGAGGCCACCCAGGCAGCAGTGCTGATGTTGGGTGCCTTGACATAACATACATATAATTAAAAATAACACATATAGTATTTACATAATTAACCTAGGGACACCATTAATCATCGAGCAAAGTAAAATCAGAAGCAATACAATCAAATAATCATTAACTAATATACAATAGGCATACCAGATAAGGACTTGTGGAGGTCAGAGGTCATACATAAAATTCAACCACACTTTATATGTAGGTGTTGGATTAGATAATTTGACCATGCCAAAACTTGCCATATATTCTATCTTGTGCGACTGTTGTGCCATAAAGTCTGTTCAAAAGTTCATTTGCGTCATATCCATCCAGCCGGAACCCAAGCCGCTGCCCTCCAAGCCACCTGCGCGGCCCGCTGCTAACAGCCCCGACCCCAACTCTGCCCTGGCCAACATCGGCGAGCTCAGGAAGTCTCTTATAGAACCTCCTGACAGGGTCAAGGTGTCGTCTGAAAAAACACAGGACAGACCCAGAAGGTGAGAGTATTCCCTGTATAGAGTTTATAAGCACGTCGGCAGAACGTACTGAGCCTGCGCGAAACCCGTAATGTATTGTGCATAGCACTTCGGCAGAACGTCTCATATAAGGTCGAATTCGCGTATGTAAGGGTGACATCCCGTCTGTAGTTTTCAAATGTTGTGTAGAAAAAGATCTAGTCTGCAACAGGCAAAATTCTGATGCAACGTTGACCAAAAATCCAGCGAAAATCCAGGTTTTGCGCAGGCGCAGTACGTTCTGCCGACGTGCTCCCTGTATAGAGTTTACATATAATTGCTGCTGTCCTTATGGCCAAGTCATATTAATTGTAAATTATGCAGAAGGAAAACATATTGTCTTTGTTCAGTTTCTTCTTCTCCAAACACATAAGTCAATGACCTGGACAAGTATCCAAGTACATGTACCATAATAACAGGTACTGTAGCAGACACCCTGTGGTGTTGGGTTACATTATGTAGCAAGTGGTATTGAGGGGCTGGTCACCATCTATATGAATGTGTTTTGGTAAGAATGAACAGAGCAATAGTTTGTTGACTGTATATTTAAAAAAAAAACATTGAAAAAATAGGGCCTATGTGCTGCAGTGTCCCCTGTTGGTGATTTTGAAAAGTGCAACTTAATTGACCAATGAAAGCACTTCTTTGGCTTAGGTTTGTGCTCAATGGTTGATGACAATTAGCAATATTTTATATGTACATGTACATGCTCAAATGTTTTTGTCCTGGTGCCTTTTAGAAATGTGGAGGGGTCATCCTATAAACTCTTCAACCTTTACACAAAGTATTTTAATTTCCTTTTTCAGAGACACATATGTTCGTGAGCTGCATGCGAGACATCCAGACCCTGACAACCCAGGAACCAATCAGGAAGCAGAGGAGAGAGAAGAAGTTGCCAGGGTGAGTGGAGAAGTTTTTAACCAAAAATATTGATGCCAACAACTCTAAGACTTGTGTTATAGTATAATTATACATATTAGCATCATGGAAAGATTTATTAAATCTGTTGTAGTAACATACAAATCATGAAAAACTAGATTGAACAAATTTTAAATAGAAGTATGAAGTAAGTTGGAACCCAATCTTCTGCCTCCACAGTTCCATATAGAATGACCTGTTACTTTGCTTATTATAGTTTACCTCGTGGACATCTTAGTCCTTTTAAGAGAGGGTCAAACGTGCCTGGGTGTCTTTTCTACTTTGCCATTAAAATAAAACATAGCCCAATATTTCTTTGCATACTATACATATGTATCTATCGATACATGTAGATAGATAGATTGATAAGACTTATAGTTTTTCATTAGATTAAAAATCTTAAAATCTATTTTTGTGTTAATCCACAGACAGGGGACAAGTCCCCTGACCTGGACCCCGCCCACCAGAGCCTGGAGTGGCGCCACCGCGACCCTCGCCACCGACCGGGGCCGGAGTTCATCCCCGTTGCTATGGAGAAGATCAGCATGAAGGACCTGGAGATGGCCCCGAGGAACGCCCCGCCCAGGGAGCGCCCGTCGACGCAGCAGTACGTCCCGCAGCAGTACTCCCTGGAGCGACCCCAGGCACAGTCTCGGGAGGAGAACCCCAAAGTACACAGCTACGGGATGGGCAAGATGCCATTCAGGTAAAATATCACTACATGGTGTAGTCTGTATTACCCAAGGTACCTGCCTGACCCGCGGGAGGGCTGGGACCAAGGGTAATGTAGAATACACCCGACTGTGTTTGTTTGTGTCTTACCTACTCGAGAAAACACAATTTCAATGCAAAGTTTTGTGTCCCTAAACAAAAAATTATAACAACATCAATTCCAATGTCTGAATCTGGTATTTGAATTTTCGAAAGAGGTGCACGTATCTAACGTTATTGTGCCCGGGTATGACATAACATCTATTATGACATCCCTGGTTCCACCATGCTGTCAAAGTATGACAGTCATATCCATGGAAAATACCAAAAATCAAAACCAGCTATTTTATTTTCAGCATAATTACATGTATGTCTGTGTAGTTTCTTAGTAGACGTACATGTATTATCAGGTACAACCTGCATTGTGAATTTCAAGCATGTGGGCCAATATTTATAAAGTTTTTCCGTAGTACTGTAAAAATGGTGGAAAGTGTGTTTTATTTTGTCTAATCAATTACATTTATGCTCAATCTCTCAAATTATCGTGTTCAATATGAAGTTGACTTATACACAACATTGAGTCTTAAAACATATTTTCCTTGGCAAAACCATGCCAAGCCATTCCAAGTTGTTGATCTCACTTGATCTACCTACAGTAGAGAAAAGCAGCCGGCAGCTTCAGCGAGCAAGCAGCTGACCTCCAGTTTCCAGGATATCGTGTGCCGGCGGGATCGGGAGAGCGCGGCTGCCGCAGACGACACGGACGAGCAGCAGCAGGAGTCGCGGGAGAACAGCGGCAGCAGCCAGGAGGGGAGGAAACAGGAGACCAGCATAGAGAGGGCCAGCACTGTGCCTGTTAGACAGTCTGAGGTAGGTTGGAGCTGCAGTGTGAAAGAGTGCCGTGTACCGGTTCGCTGGACTCAGTTCCGGACTTGTGAAAACGTTTAGGTTCAAGTCCAAAAAAAGCTGAATTGCGGGAACGAGTTCCGGACTTGGTTGGGAAAAAAATATGTCACATACCCCTTTTTGTTCCAAACCACATAAAACCTTCCATAGATTGCAAAATCTGTCCTGCAAAATGAAGAAAACATTGCCATTGGGCATTGTCAAGTGTCGGCCTCCATGTTATATGGCCACAGTTTCGCCCAGAAAACATTGCAAGGTTGCCAACATGCAATTTTGTAGGTAGGTAGGTAGGTAGGTAGGTAGGTAGGTAAGGATCTCCATTAGTGTGTCAATTCACACTATTCTTCCTGGAGTCCTGGTGATGATGTAAATCACCATGTGGCTTATACGAGACGGGGTCGCCAGGCCACCATCCGGGTGATTTGAAGTGAATCACCAACTCCCAGACAGTAGAATTTGTACCATCGCACACCGGGGCATGCCCCTACTCTTTTTCGAAAGGTGTGGTAGGTTCTTTACGTGCTCGAGGTGTGGCTCTCCCCAAACACGGGACCTCCATTTTACGTCCTATCCGAGGGACGTCCCTAACCGAAGCTAGGTACTCATTTACACCTGAGTGAAGTGAGGAAAGTCGTGTAAAGTGCCTTTCCCAAGGGCACAAGATCGGTGACATGGGTGGGGATCGAACTTGGGACCTCTTGGCCCTGAGCCGAAAGCGCTACCGCTGCGCCACCGACCCCACTTGTATATACCGTGGGTTTAGATTCGGACTTACAAGTCCGGAACTGAACCTAAACCTCTGGACTTGAATCCGGACCTGAACCTAAACGTGGGTTTAAATACACAGCACTAGTGTGAAATGACATCAAAAACATACATGTACAGTCATGAACAACATGAACAAGCTTAAAGTCATGAGAAAAAATTTTACAGAGGGAGGCAGCATTGCTCTTGTTAGGCAGTCTTTAAAACATGAAATAACTCTACAGACTAGGCTGCACCAAGTTGATTTTATGGTTCTCATTCTACACATTTTACATAAAAGATTTAGCCAAACGTCAAGATGAAAATAGAGCTCTAGGAGGAAAACTTGTATCTGCTTACATCCACTCCCCGAAACTGTTTGTACCGCTTTTTCTTCAGACTCCTTCAATTCAGCACTATTTTACTTTAAGTCTGAGAACAAACAAATCAAATTGCTGTGGCCGTGATGATAGGATGAAAGATGAAGCTCACAGGAAAACTTTTTTTTTGCATTTTTACTTGTTTTCATCAAATATTCATTTGAGTTTTGCTTCTCATTTTGTTTGTTTGTTTTGTAGTGCATAAACAGTGAACTACCTCATGTCATAACACACCATTTCCGTACTTTTGAGTGGGTAAGTAGGAGTAAAGCCACTGCCCACCAGGGCATACCCATGCATACCCCTCTTGATAAGTGTGGTGGGTTTTCTAAAGGTTGCTGTGTGGCTCTTCTAAAACAAGGGATGACACCTCCAAATGACTACAACTTCTACAAGTAGCATGCACCTTTGGGTTTGGAACACCAATAGAGATTCAAGCATGCACAAGCAGAGTTGTTAACCACTTCCGCACAGTATGCCATGTAACTTAATTTTACAGTAAAATAACATAAGCCTCAACCAGGCTTCAGAAGTTACTGGAAAGAGTAGAAATTGAACCAAATAGACAGATAACATGCCAGGAGAGTTGGTCTGCTTAAGGAGTACAGTTTGCCGCTCGCGGACCAACTCTCCTGGCATGTTATCTGTCTATTTGGCCAATTTCTACTCTTTCCAGCCACTTCTGAAGCCTGGTAGAGGCTAAAATAAGACCACAATCTTATATGGTGGAAGATCTGAGGGGAAACTATGGGTTGAGGGACCTTGCCTCTTTTGTAGTAAATACAAATGTATTTATTGTTGGAGTGTTTGCTTGGTTTAAAGGCTTTCTTTGTTTGTCCTTCATCCCAGCCAAATATCTACTACGGTCGCCTGGCGTCACCGTCCCGCACGTGGCGTATGCCCACCATGTTTGACCACCTCCAGCCAGGTAAGGTTTTAGATTTATGCTCCCTTTTATATCTAAACTATGGACCCTGGGATGGAATTTAGCTTTAAGACATGACAGCTATGATATATTTTTTTAAGCTGTTGGTATTTGGATTAAGATTTATTCAAAACAAATGCCCTACAGTATCTTGTTTTGCTTTTAGTGTGGGGATTTAAGACCATCCCATGGGGATGTGTGTCACTGCGACCACAGTGATTTTTGACATAGAATATATTTTCAAAACAAGCCGCCAGGGGGCCCAAAATCTAATCATTTCTAGGTCTCATCAAGAGTCACCTACCCACCTACCAAGTTTCATGAGAATCCATCCACAGCTTCTTGAGTTATCATGCTAAACCACATACATTTGTACATACATGTACTCGCACGCACGCACACACACACACACAAACACACACACACACACAAACGCTACCAAAAACATAACCTTCTAGCAAAGGTAAATATACACTGAATTTGAATAGTTGTCAAGCCACCCAGGCTAACTGAACTTAAGTCCACTTCCTTGAAATGTAGGAACACTCTTACCATCCCTGTACCTACATGTACATGTACATGTGTAGCTGAATTGTAGACCTTGTAGTTGATGCATGACGTCATTACCATTGACCCAACAGAGTACCGTCGTCAGGACTTCACCATCCGCCCGGAGCCCATCTCCATCCCGTCCTCCAGGAAAAGGATCTCCCGAGCCCAGAACATGTGATTGCCGTTTCCTCTGATAGAAAAAAATACTCCTGCCGCGTCTGCTTTGCACACTGATTGTGTTTATTTCGTTTTCAGCCGCACCGCATTTATTTTCAGTTCAATGTTTTATTTTCCATTTCTCACACGCATTTTACTAACAGCAAGAAGTGAACCATTGAAGAATACCATCAGGCAAACAAATTTGATTTCATGAATGACATCAACATTATTACTTAGTATTTATTGATTTGGGGCTGTTTACAAAATACCAGAACTCTATTTCCGTTCTTTTAACAGATTGCATTGGTTAACAAGATATTGTAATCAACATGTTGTGTCAAATAAAAATACTACTTAGTAACAGTAAGCCCTCTTTGGAGCCACCAGAAAATGAGAGAATATGTTGGAAGTTTCATGTTGATGCTGAATATCCTGGAAGCTAGCTGAGCTTTAACACATCAGAATGATAATCTCGAGAGGATGTCATACATTCAAATCAAATTTGTGAGCCATAGACAGCACACAGCAAATGTGAGACTACCAAGTGAAAGACTTCAATCCACCAACTTCTTGTTCCAGTTGTTCACAACCCAGAGGAAAAGATTACGAGGACAACAAGACAACCGCTTGCTTTTTTTGTTTTGTTTTGCCTGCTGCTTATTGCACATTATATGACATATTTACACCTACATGTATATGCTGCATGCTTGAAGGCGTTTGAAGAAACACACTTACTAACTTTTGCACTGTTTGTGTAATTGTGAGTGTTTGACATTGTTGGGTGGTGGAGTATTAATCATTTAATAAAAGCTGAAAAATTTGCTTTATGTCAGAAGTAGTGTCAGAAGTAGTGTTACTCATAGGTTAGGAACTAGTCAGGACTCAATATTTAATTTAGTATCATATGTCACTTTTGTATGCTATAAATTAATGACGATACACATTTTTTGACAATGTGAGACAATACGACAAATGACAAATTGATGTTCAGTTTATCCAAGGTATTCGTGTTCATCTTGAAAGAGTATTGTGTATTTGGATGTGTATTTGAAATATCAGACACTTTGTCTCATAGAGTTCTCACTTAAGTCCTCCAGAAACAACAAAGTTTTGAAACACCTTTTGATGAGGCTTACAGTTTGCTCTTTCTCTTTAGATAGGATTAAAATGTTCTTAGACTAGCAGTATGCATAATACATTGCATCTTTGTCTTCATAAAGTTTTGTATTTTGTTTATTTATGATCCTCTATTTTTATTTCACATGGATAAAAAGTGAGATTGTTTCTCAGAAGAAATCAAAACAGATACATACGAAATACCTATCCACAAATATGTATTACCTAGTAAGATGAAGGCATGTTATAGTTTTCCTATTTTTGACTCCTGCCTGTTTTTCCCCCACCCTACAGGAAGTTCCCATCCGTCCATGGTTTCTCTTTCAATCGGCCAAATGCCCCACAGTAGGGGGGAGAAGGACCACCGCAGCTCCGGCTTCCTGGGGCAGAGGAAACTCTACCCACCCCTCCTCAGGTACAAGCAGTCCAAGAGGAAATAACAGGACCTGCAGACTGGTCTACATATCAGCTCAGCACATCGGCAAAACGTACTGTGTCTGCACGAATCCCAGCTTTTTCACGGTTTTCATTGGGCGTTTGTTCAACGTTGGATCAGAATTTTGCCCCTTGCAGACGATATCTTTTCCAACACAACATTTGAAAACTACAGACAGGCTGTCAACCTTATATGCTGTAATACAACCTTGTATGAGACGTTCTGCCTAAGTGCTATCATATCTTCCTTTTATAACTCCATGGTGCTATGCACAATACATTACGGGTTTCGCGCAGGTGCAGTGCGTTCTGCCGACGTGCTCCTGAGACTGCTCTACATTGCAGCTCAGCACGTCGGCAAAACGTACTGTGCCTGCACGAAACTTGTTTTTTTCATGGTTTTCATCGGATGTTTGTTCAACATTGGATCAGAATTTTGCCCCTTGCAGACGATAGCTTTTCCAACACAACATTTGAAAGCTATAGACAGGATGTCTTCCTTAGATGCACGAATACAACCTTGAACTAGACGTTTTGCCGATTTACGGAACAACTATGCACAATACATTACGGGTTACACACAGGCACAGTACATTCTGCCAATGTGCTCCTCAGCTACTGCATGGATACAAACATAACGCCTTTCCTAAAAGTGGAAGCAATGTGAAAGGAAAAGAGAGACAATTCTGGCTTAAAACCAGGAAGATCCTGTTCTACACTGTAACATTTGTTTGAAAATTATCGTTGGCTGGACCTGAGGTGAAATCTGTATTTAGAGACAGAAACCCCCCACTGGAAACTACCCTGGGAACCAGACTTGTAGAGGCCATGCGCGGAGAGTTTATGCACCCACAGGAGAGTGATATCCCGTCCAATGGATCTTGGGGCTGGCGAATCTTGGGGCCCGGAGGATAGTGGGAGGCCGGCGTGAGTTTCGGCAAGATGTCACTCTCCTGTGGGTGCGTAAGCTCTCCGTGCGTGGCCTCTGCGAGTCTGGTTCCCAGGGTAATTGAAAACCTGCTTAGCAAAGTTTTCTGTGGGTCTTGATGACTGCACTGCCTTTGGCCTGTCCCATGAAACAGCAAGAAGTGCATAATATCTAGATGCCCCTTACAGAGACAGAGGTATACCATAGGGGTTGATTTTTAAAAAAAAGTGTGAATGTGAAGTTTTCCAAATGTTTCTCTTCCAGAGATGTCCATGTAAAAATGAGCAGGTCTTTCAACATTTTGCTTTTGACAGTCTAAGAGACCTGAGAAGTTACCACAAAAGGAAAGAACTTCATGTATCAGACTGAGTGTAGATATTAACTGTTGAGATCTGTGCAAAGTTTAACCTTCCATCTTATGTATAGGAAGTAAAATCATTATTTGCAGTAAAAGCAATTCTTTTCAAGGTCAAATATCCAAATGGATGTCATAGTTTGTCCAATATCCATGGCAACTTGAACAGCTAACGGAACTGAAGTAAAGTACACAAGAAAAGCAGTCAGAACTTTAACCTTCTCCCTACTGCCTAGTCATTTTTCCAACACAAGTTTGGTGCCAGAAGGCTACCTACTGTAGCATGGAAAGTGTTAAAGTTATGTATCACTATGTACCCGGTATACATTGTATGGAAATGTGCTGCTGAAACTAACATATCCTCTTAACCCTTCCAGTAAAAAGAATTCTTTTAATCCACCTTAACATTTGGAGGGTTAAGGTCCTATCCAGTCGTATGTAAAGTCAAAGCAGTTACACATTTTACAAATGTACAGTAGAGAAATAAACTATATTGTATAGATTAGTAACAGAAAATTATACTATTCAATAGTTATATAAGTTTTGTATTGCCAAATATCACGCCTGTCCACATGTTAATGACGCCTTTCCAACAAACATTGTAGCATGAGCTAGACGTAGACAACATGTTATATATGCTACCGTCCAAGTTTAACTGCAGTCATCGAAGTTTGATACTGCAGTTTTTTTGCAGGGTCTCTTTGCTGCAATAAAAACCGTCCATGCTGCATAACATTGTAACTATCAGAGAAGTTTTTGTGAGACACTTTTAGTTTCTGAAATATATTCAATGTTAATCAGAAACGGCAGTAGTTACATTATGTTTGTATATAAGCTTTGTTATGTATATATATTGTACGTTTATTTTGTGAGATTTGCTGTCCGCATGTATGTTGCTGTTTCTAAGTATGAATTCATTAAGGCGCATCCTGCGATGCAATTGTTCTAAATGTTGCAGTTTTTCTCATGCTTCCCTTCCAACTAAGGGGAGAATATTTTTGTAACAAGTAAAGAAAGTTGGTCATTGTAGTCTGAATAAGATTCTCTTATTTTGTCGTCTTTCTCTTACTTTAAACCTCACACGATCATTCCAAGGAGGCAACTAGTACTGCCAGTTTCCTTCTAGCAAAATGACTCGACTTGTATTTGGGCTGGTGTAACCTAGTTATTCAGACAGAGATGTGGCGTTACGTCACCCAAGTGACATTTACAATGTATCAGCTCCTACAGTCCAAGGAAATTTAAGACTGGAAGTCAAGGGTCACCTTTCATAATACTTGAAATATTCCGGGCAACCACGGGAACATTAAACCAACTAGAGTTCGCGCGATCGCTAAATACGTAACATTGGAGCATGGTGTTTAGCAAGTCAAAAGAGCTAGCTATAGCCTCTGCTAAAATAGTAGAAATTGGCCAAAATAGACCCGTGGGTCGCATATTGGACCCTCTCTGGCCGACTAACTTCCCTGGTATATTTTAGCCAATTTCTACTGTTTTTCAAGCGATCCGCCGTGCCCGGTAGCATGGAGGTCTTTTTTCTACCTCCATGCTGTTAGGGGCTACGAAAGAACTACAGATGTACAGGTTTGAAACATAAATCATAATTTCATCCTTCGATTTGGAGTAACTCCATCGCATCCTGCAATTTAGTGTATGTTCAAACAGTCGTAAACAAGTGTAACATATTTTGGTAACAGGCTAGATGCCAAGGTATGTGAAGATTATGTAGTTGAGACCTCGGAACAAAAAGAAACGATTAAGTAATGATGACTCATATGAACATGTGGTATTCAGAACAACAACTGTTGAACATGCAAGAGCAGAGTATCGACAGTACTAGAAAGGCAGTTACAAGGCAAGTAGAGTTCCATGGTCTCATAATACCTTCGCCAAATGATGTTAACCTTCAAAGCTAAAGATTCATAAAGAAACACCTAGTTATCAAGCGAATCCATCTAAGCCTTGTTGAGTTATCGTGTTGACAGACGGACGAACACAAACACACCAATAGTGTGTGACTAACGCTCCTGAAAACAATCTTATTGGCGAAGGTAACTAGACTAATCTCTACAGAGTGAGCCATCAGCAGGCTTTATTAAACCTCTGACGTTATATGATGTTAGATCAAGGATGTAACAGTATTCACACCAAGACCTGACAACATACCATAGAATTCTAAAAACTCCTTGTAACTTGTATTTTCAATACCAAACCAACACTCGAGTCAACGGCACCCAAAACAACCCTATTCTCAGCGGTACTGATACCGATATCGGTTATTTACTCCATATCGCTACATTATGTGGGTAATCAGAGTGAGAATACAGTTCCCTTTGACCTTTATCATCATCAACATGGCTGCCGCAGACCAAGAAACCCACGCCAGCTCAGTTCGTCCTCGTTCCTACCAAGACGAGAGCTATCTGCACGGGTTTCTTGGAGCTGTAGGTGACTTACAGAAGGATGGGGCACTGCAGGATGTCGTCCTGGAAGTCGAGGGCCGGCGGTTTCCCTGCCATCGGCTTGTTCTGTCCGCGGCCAGCCCCTACTTCAGAGCCATGTTTACAAGTGACATGGCGGAAAGTCGGCAGAAGACGGTTGTTTTACAGGTACATGTATTTTAACGCTTTTACCAGTGATGCCATATATCCCACAGAACCAGGAAAATTATGGGGGACCCGCGAGTTGTGAATAATTCTTTCCTAAAATGAACAAATTTTTCTTGCCCCCTCCCCACTACTACTTCAATTCAAATTATTCAATTTATTTAATCAGACAAAATCATACAAAAGCAGGGAATGCTGTTGCACCCCTGAATTGTGTGTTCGATTTTTACAAACAATTGGTTTAAAAAAACAAGACAAGTAAACATAAACAAATGTATACAAATATGTACAAACACCATTCAAATTATCTACAACAGGAAAGGACAGACATGGGTTTTCAATATCAACCATTATCACTGTCATCGTTAAGTCTTACTGCACAATGTAACTACTAGTAGTAAGTGCTCTATTTGGTGTCTAATTGTGAGTTTCTCAGTTTGCTGAGCATTTTTGAAACTTTTAAGCCTTTTCTTGTATATCATTTTCAGACTAAGATCAATAAATGGGATGAAAGTTGGTACTAGTACTTATTCTCCAAGGGGGTTATAATTTCCAAAATGAACAGACACTAGCAATAAGGTAGATACTAGTGTTTGAGCATTGTTATGTTATATGTCTCTGTAGGGTTTGGATGCAGACATATTTGGGGAGATCCTGAGTTACATCTACTCGGGAACCCTCCATGTGTCCCTGGACAGAGTGCAGCACCTGTACCATGCAGCCGACCTCCTCCAGCTGGACTATGTGAGAGACACCTGCAGCAGCTACATGGCCATGAACGTAGAGCGCTCCACCTGTGTGGACCTGTACAAGTTTGCTGATGTCTTCTTGGTGGATGTTGTCCTGAATTCCTGTCTGCAGTACATCCGTAGGCACTTTGTAGAGGTTGGTCATCTTTTACAACAATTGTATGAAATTCAGCACAGCCGTATAAACAAATTAAACACACGATATAAGCAACTGAGATAAGCTTTTGAGGATGAAAGCATTTGGTAAGCTGCTCAATCACAAACACAGTCTGCAGGTTTGTTGAACTCAACTTGAAGACTTGGTCGCCCCACCTGCTTCTAAGCTTCTGGTAAAATTTAATCAAGACACACAGACAAAAATGTATTTGAATTGCTAATTATTTAAAACAATTTCACACCTCCACAGTTTGCCTCAAGTGAGGAGTTCTGCAGCCTGAGTGTGGATCATCTGACTGAGATCATCCGCCACGATGATCTGGATGTTAAAAAGGAGAAAAGAGTGTGGGAAGCTGTAGTGAGATGGGTGCAGCACAGCAGAAAGGACAGGTGGGCATCACTATGTTTATAGGTATCTTTCAGTGATGTAATTAGTTGATGATTATATGGTATGACTGTAGAAACTTGATACTATTGATGACATACACACAGGTGTTGATTTTGGCCCCGTTCAAACCAAGTCGCTTTGAGCGTGATTCGGGTAAACCACATTCCTCACATCTGGTCCACGTGCCACACGTTCCTTCTAAACCGTGCCCGAGCACGATTCGTCTAAACTACATTCATTGTTGTTTGATGAAAACACGCAAGGTAGCCTGTTATCAATGTCAGAGGTCAACGACCTGTAAGCTGTTGCCCCCTCGCAGCGTACCTGGGCCGAATGCCGACGTGGTCCTGCCAGAGGCAGTGAAGCTCGTCCTAGAATGGGCACATTATTCGGGCATTACTGCTCTTTAACTTGCTGCCACGTAGATTTTGGCATGACATAGAAATACAGAAATATCACCCCGTAATCCATGACCGGGTCAATATGCACAGTAAACCGGTGAAACTTACCGCATTGCGTTCAGAGGCAAATTGCGATCCAATCAAGGCGCTTCGAAACTACCTCCAGATGTGGTTTGGGATCGAGGCGCTTTCAATGCGATTTGGAGCGTTCAGATGTGATGAATCCTGAATCCATCCAAACCACATCGAAAGCGCTTTAAGCGATTTGGTTTGAACAGGGCCTTTGTCCTGTTTACTAGTTTAGTCACGTGATTTAACATCCCGGTATTTTCAGCAGTGATGAAAAAAAGTGACCCAAAAGTCTGCCTTTACCCTGTACCGTACAGACTGCAGCACTTACCAAGCATCCTCTCTCACATCCGCTTCAACCTGCTTACCTCAGATGACACGGCAGCCATCTTGGAACACTCCCTGGTCAGAGAGGATACTGAGAGTACTGAGGTCATCAGGAATGTGGTACAAACCGGGTACCCCAACTTGAAGCTGAGGCTTGGGATGACAACGGAAATGGTTCTGCTGTCTGATGTATATAAGTACGTATAAACTTGTAGTTCTTCTTTGATTCTTTTTTTTTTATGTTTAAAGTCCTCTTCAACAAGAACCAACAAATCAAATTGGTGTGGCCTGATCATTGAATATATCTCGTATTTTACAGCACAGGAGAGATGTTGTGGATGAACCCAGGAGAAGGCAAGTACATCAGGTGTCAGTATAACCTATATCCACTTACGGCTACTGTTACTCCTGATAATGAGATCTATGTCTTAGCTAAAGATACACACAATTATACCTTGTGTAAGTACAACCATGTTGAGAACAATTGGGAACAAAAGTCTGCAGTGTACGAAGAACTAGACGACTTGGAAGGTCTGCCAAATGACTACCTTATGGAAATCGATGGACACCTTTTTTACCTTCATGTGACATTGTTAGTGGCGAGGTTGAAGAAATACAACCCGCACACAAACATATGGCACAACTGTTCAACACCTCAACACGATGGACAGATGAACTATGATGTAGCAGTGTGCTGCAGTCAGCGAATCTATATCTTCACATGGACAGATGTACAGTGTTACTACCCAAGAGAAGACCGGTGGACCACGAAAGCCCTGTCAGACTACAGTCCAGAAGTGAAAGTCAAGTTCTGTGCAGCCATTGCCATGGGAACAGAGATCTTCTGCGTAGATTATAACTTCAGCAAGACAATGGTGTACAACACAGAGGCAGACAGCTGGTCTGAGCGTCCGGGGTTGCTGGACATAAATCCAGACATTGGAGCCAACATTCTCTTTGTACTCCAAAACAAGCTGCATGCATTGGTCAGCTATAATGTGTACTCGAATCCAAACGAGCTCAGATACGTTCAGCAGGTTTTCGTGTATGACAGGTGCGAAGGTGTTTGGAGAGAGTCGTCTGTCCTACCTTTTGGGCGCTGGAGTATGAAAGATCCTCTGTATCCCGTGGCTCGTATGTACCTACCATACCTGAACACCAGCCAGGCAGACACACAGGGTGCAGCAAATCCAGAGGATCGGCATAGTGAATAACTACAGTTGCCCATGTTTGAACACAACCAGTTATCAGAGAATGTGTACTAGGAACATCATAGAATGGCCACAACGGATTAGATTTAGATTGGACAGAGTACAATGACGTCCTTGTCATATTTTTTAAAAGTACATTGTTTGTACGTTTTTTGTGGAAGAGAGCATAGGCACTGTAGTCACGAGGAAAGAGTAGTCTCTCCATACCTTAGCAGACTTTGTTTCAGTATATACATGTATGCAGGCCAGGACTGTTAAAGGACATCTCTGTGTTGTGCAGTTTTCAGTTCTTGCTGAATGGTCCCACAGTGAGATAGATGTTTGTGTACTTAAGCAAACACTTTGATCGATCTTTTTTAGAAAGTGATGTTTGCTTTCTTAGCAGAGAAGGGATGTCTTATCATGACTGATGACCTCATATACAAATTAATGATGCTTAACAGACAGCACATTCTTTAAAACACTTGTCCAATTATTACATTGCATTTTATCTGCCATTTGATTAATTATATTAACCTAACAAACAATGTACTGGCACTTAATTTCGATAGATTATAGCTCAGCAGTTGATACTTTATCAATTATATTGTATTATATGGCACTAGTAAGATTATTTTATGCACCCTTATCATAATTCGTACTAGCATGTATGTTACTGTTTCTAACTGAATTCATTAAAGGGCATCCTGTCATGCCATTGTTCTAAATGTTGCATTATTTTCATGCTTCCCTTCCAACTAGAGGGAGAACATTTTTGTAACACTAAAGTTGGTTATTGTATTTCAAATATGATTCTTTTCTTTTCCTAAACTTCAAACCTCAGATGGTCATTCCAAGGAGGCAACTGCCCTTTTCCTTCTGGAAAAATGACTTGACAGCCGATCGTATTTGGGCTGGTGTGACATAGTTATTCAGGCAGAAATGTAGCATTATGTTACCAAAGTAATCTTTACAAAAATTAGTTCCTGCAGTCCAAGGAAATTTGACAATAACAGTCAAGGGCCGCATTTCCTAAGACTTGAAATATTCCAAGGTACCCTGGGAGCATTAACCAGGAGAGTTCGAAAGATCGCTAAA
Source organism: Branchiostoma floridae x Branchiostoma japonicum (assembly GCA_013266295.2). Taxonomy (NCBI): domain Eukaryota; kingdom Metazoa; phylum Chordata; class Leptocardii; order Amphioxiformes; family Branchiostomatidae; genus Branchiostoma; species Branchiostoma floridae x Branchiostoma japonicum. Next base: position 3,724,808 of record CM023824.1, on the reverse strand, counting down.
TATGTAACGTGTTGGAGCATGGCGTTTAGCAAGTCGAAAGAACTTTTCTAAGCCTCTACTAAAGTAGTAGAAATTGGACAAAATATACCCGTGGGTCGCATATTGGACCCTCTCTGGCCGAATAACTTCCCTGGTATATTTTAGCCAATTTCTACTGTTTTTCAAGCGATCCTCGGTGCCTGGTAGCATGGAGGTCTTTTTTCTACCCCCATGCTGGTAGAGGCTATGAATGAACTACAGATGTACAGGTTTTAAACATAAATCATAATTTCATCCTTCGATTTGGAGTAGATGATCCTGCATTTTAGTGTATGAAGAGCCGTAAACAAGTGTAACATATTTTGGTAACAGGCTAGATGCCAAGATATGTGAAGATTATGTAGACCTCGGAACAAAAAGAAACGATTAAGTAATGATGACTTATATGAACATGTGGTATTCAGAACAACAACTGTTGAACATGCAAGAGCATCGACAGTACAAGAAAGGCAGTTACAAGGCAACTAGAGTTCCATGGTCTCATAATACCTTCGCCAAATGATGTTAACCTTCAAAGCTAAAGATTTTTAGTGTGTCTAACGTTCCCGAAAACATAGCCTTTTGGCAAAGGTAACTAGACTAATCCCTACAGGGGTAATAATGGACTTGAGCCATCACTATATGATGTTAGATATAGATGTAACAGTATTCACACCAAGACCTGACAACATACCATAGAATTGTGAAAACTCCTTGTAACTTGTATTTTCAATACCAAACCAACACTCGAGTCAACGGCACCCAAAACAACCCTATTCTCAGCGGTACTGATACCGATATCGGTTATTTACTCCATATCGCTACACTATGTGGGTAATCAAAGTGAAAATACAGTTCCCTTTGACCTTCATCATCATCAACATGGCTGCCGCAGACAAAGAAACCCACGCCAGCGCAGTTCGTCCTCGTTCCTACCAAGACGAGAGCTATCTGCACGGGTTTCTTGGAGCTGTTGGTGACTTACAGAAGGATGGGGCACTGCAGGATGTCGTCCTGGAAGTCGAGGGCCGGCGGTTTCCCTGCCATCGCCTTGTTCTGTCCGCGGCCAGCCCCTACTTCAGAGCCATGTTTACAAGTGACATGGCGGAAAGTCGGCAGAAGACTGTTGTTTTACAGGTACATGTATTTTTAACGCTTATAGGGTTGACTAGAACAAAATTTACATTGACCAGTGATGCCATATATCCCACAGAACCAGGAAAATTATGGCGTCCCGCGAGTTGTGAATAATTCTTTCCTAAAATCAACAAATAAGTGTTTCTTGCCCCCCTCCCCACTACTTCTAGTAGTATACTGCTAACTGCTCTATTTGGTGTCTAATTTGTGAGCATTTGCTGAGCATTTTTGCCATTTTCTTGTTTATCATTATTTTCAGACAAAGATAAATAAATGGGATGAAAGTTGGTACTTAATTCTATTCTCCAAAGGGGTAATGATTTACAAAATGAACAGACACTAGCAATGGGGTAGATCCTAGTATTTGAGCATTGGTAATCATATGCTATATGTCTCTGTAGGGTTTGGATGCAGACATATTTGGGGAGATCCTGAGTTACATCTACTCGGGAAGCCTCCATGTGTCCCTAGACAGAGTGCAGCACCTGTACCAGGCAGCCGACCTCCTCCAGCTGGACTATGTGAGAGACACCTGCAGCAGCTACATGGCCATGAACGTAGAGCGCTCCACCTATTTGGATCTGTACAAGTTTGCTGATGTCTTCTTGGTGGATGTTGTCCTGAATTCCTGTTTGCAATACACCCATAGGCACTTTGTAGAGGTTGGTCATCTTTTACAACAATTGTATGAAATTCAGCACAGCCGTATAAACAAATTAAACACACGATATAAGCAACTGAGATAAGCTTTTGAGGATGAAAGCATTGAAAGGTAAGCTGCTCAATCACAAACACAGTCTGCAGGTGTGTTGAACTCAACTTGAAGACTTGGTCGCCCCACCTGCTTGTAAGCTTCTGGTAAAATTTAATCAAGACACATAGACAAATGTATTTGAATTGCTAATTATCTAAAACAATTTCACACCTCCACAGTTTGCCTCAAGTGAGGAATTCTGCAGCCTGAGTGTGGATCAGCTGACTGAGATCATCCGCCACGATGATCTGGAGGTTGAAGAGGAGACAAGAGTGTGGGAAGCTGTAGTGAGATGGGTGCAGCACAACAGAAAGGACAGGTGGGCATCACTATATTTATAGATATCTTTCAGTGATAATTAGTTGATTATTATATGGTATGACTGCAGAAACATGATACTATTGATGACATACACACTGGTGTTAATTTTGGCCCCGTTCAAACCAAGTCGCTTTGAGCGTGATTCGGGTAAACCACATTCCTCACATCTGGTCCACGTGCCACACGTTCCTTCTAAACCGTGCCTGAGCACGATTCGTTTAAACTACATTCATTGTTGTTTGATGAAAACACGCAAGGTAGCTTGTTATCAATGTCAGTGGTCAACGACCTGTTAGCTGATGCCCCCTCGCACCGTACCTGGGCCTAATGCCGACGTGGTCCTGCCAGAGGCAGTGAAGCTCGTCCTAGAATGGGCACATTATTCGGGCATTACTGCTCTTTAACTTGCTGCCACGTAGATTTTCGCATTACATAGAAATACAGAAATATCACCCCGTAATCCATGACCGGGTCAATATGCACAGTAAACCGGTGAAACTTACCACATTGCGTTCAGAGGCTAATCGCGATCCAATCAAGGGGCCTGCATGCCCTTTTTCGTAAGGCGTAATCAGGGCTTTTTAGTCGCCGTAATCCGTAGGCAGACGTCCCAAAAATCAACGTAATTCGTAATAGTACATTTGCCAAAAAGCGTAAAGGCGTAATCAGCTCTGAGAATTTAACGTAATTCGTAATCGGCGGTGAAAATTTTGCGTAATTCGTAATCCCTACCCCCCCCCCCCCATGCAGGCCCTCATCAAGGCGCTTCGAAACTACCTCCAGATGTGGTTTGGGATCGAGGCGCGTTTAATGCGATTCATTCAGATGGAGCCACATGAATCCTGAATCCGTCCAAACCACATCGAAAGCGCTTTAAGCGATTTGGTTTGAACAGGGCCTTTGTCCTGTTTACGAGTTTAGTCACGTGATTTAACATCCCGGTATTCTCAGCAGTGATGAAAAAAAGTGACCCAAAACTCTGCCTTTACCCTGTACCCTACAGACTGCAGCACTTACCCAGCATCCTCTCTCACATCCGCTTCAACCTGCTGACCTCAGACGACACGTCAGCCATCTTGGAACACCCCCTGGTCAGAGAGGATCCTGAGAGTACTGAGGTCATCAGGAATGTGGTACAAACCCGGTACCCCAACTTGAAGCTGAGGCTTGGGATGACAACGGAAATGGTTCTGCTGTCAGATGTATATGAGTATGTATAAACTTGTACTTCTTCTTTGATTCTTTTTTTTTATGTTTAAAGTCCTCTTCAACAAGAACCAACAAATCAAATTAGTGTGATCATTGAATATATTTCGTCTTTTACAGAACAGGAGAGATGTTGTGGATGAACCCAGGAGAAGGGAAGTACATCAGGTGTATGTATAAGATATATCCACTTACGGCTACTGTTACTCATGATAATGAGATCTATGTCTTAGCTAAAGATACACACAATTATACCTTGTGTAAGTACAACCATGTTGAGAACAATTGGGAACAAAAGTCTGCAGTGTACGAAGAACTAGACGACGAGGAAAGTTTCCCAAATGACTACCTTATGGAAATCGATGGACATCTGTTTTACCTTCATGTGACATTGTTAGTGGCGAGGATGAAGAAATACAACCTGCACACAAACATGTGGCACAACTGTTCAACACCTCAACACGATGGGCAGATGGAATACAACGTGGCAGTGTGCTGCAGTCAGCGAATCTATCTCTTCACATCGGCAGATGTACAGTGTTACGACCCAAGAGAAGACCAGTGGACCAGGACAGCCCTGTCAGACTACAGTCCTGAAGTGAAAGCCGAGTTCTGTGCAGCCATTTCCATGGGAACAGAGATCTTCTGCGTAGATTATGACTTCAGCAAGACAATGGTGTACGACACAGAGGCAGACAGCTGGTCTGAGCGTCCGGGGTTGCTGGACATAAATCCAGACATTGACAACAGCACTCTCTTTGTACTCCAAAACAAGCTGCATGCATTGGTCATCTATACTGTGTACTCGACTCCAAACGAGCCCAGATACGTTCGGCAGGTTTTCGCGTATGACAGGTGCGAAGGTGTTTGGAGAGAGTCGTCTGTCCTGCCTTTTGGGCGTTGGAGTATGGAGGATCATATGTACCCTGTGGCTCGTATGTACCTACCATATCTGAAATCCAGCCAGGCAGACACACAGGGTGCAGCAAACCCAGAGGATCTGCATAGTGAATAACTACTGTTGTCCATGTTGCAGCACAACCAATCAGAGAATGCGTAGTCCTGAACATGAGAGAACGTCCTCACGGATTCGGTTTAGATTGGACAGAGTACATTGACTTCCTTTTCATAGTTAATTTTATAGTACATTGTTTGTACGTTTTCGTGGAATAGAGGGTAGGCACTGTAGTCATGGGGAAATAGTAGTCTCTCCATACCTTAGCAGAGTTTGTTTCAGTATATACATGTATGCTTGCAGGGCAGGACTGTTAAAGGACATCTCTGTTTTATGCAGTTTTCAGTTCTTGCTGAATGGTCCCACAATGAGATAGATGTTTGTGTACTTAAGCAAACACTTTGATCGATCTTTCTTAGAAAGTGATGTTTGCTTTCTTAGCAGAGAATGGATGTCTTACCATGACTGATGACCTGATATACAAATGATGCTTATTAGACAGCACATTCTTTAAGACACTTGTCTATTTATTGCATTACATTTTATCTGTCCTTTGATTCATTATACGTGTATAAACCTATCAAAAATGTACGGACACTTAATTTCGATAGATTATTGCTCAGGTGACACTTTATCAAGCATATTGTATTATATAGCACTAGTAAGCTTATTTTATGCACCATAATCATAATTATTACTAGCATGTATGTAACTGTTTCTAACTGAATTCATTAAGGGGTATCCTGTGATGCCATTGTTTTAAATGTTGCATTATTTTCATGCTTCCCTTCCAACTAGAGGGAGAAAATTTTTGTAACAATAAAGTTGGTCATTGTATTTCAAATATGATTCTTGTTTTCTTTTCCTAAACTTCAAACCTCAGATGGTCATTCCAAGGAGGCAACTGCCCTTTTCCTTCTGGAAAAATGACTTGACATCCGATCGTATTTGGGCTGGTGTGACCTAGTCATTCAGGCAGAAATGTAGCATTACGTTACCAAAGTGATCTTTACAAAAATTAGCTCCTGCAGTCCAAGGAATTTTGACAATAACAGTCAAGAGCCGCATTTCCTAAGACTTAAAATGTTCCAAGCTGCCCTGGGAGCATTAAAACAGCTAGAGTTCACAAGACCGCTAAATACTAGTATGTAACGTTGTGTTGGAGCATGGCGTTTAGCAAGTCGAAAGAACAAGAGTGATTAGGGAGAGCACAGAAATGATGTACATGTTTTAAACATAAATCATAATTTCATCCTTCGATTTGGAGTAACTCCATCGCATCCTGCAATTTAGTGTATGAATCGAAGAGCCGTAAACAAGCGTAACATATTTTGGTAACAGGCTAGGTGCCAAGATATATGTGATGGTTATGTAGACCTCGGAACAAAAAGAAACGATTAAGTAATGATGACTTATTATATGAACATGTAGTACTCAGAACAACAACATGTAGAGTCTAGACAGTACAAGAAAGGCAACTAGAGTTGCATGGTCTCATAATACCTTCGCCAAATGATGTTAACCTTCAAAACTAAAAGATTCATAAAGAAACACCTAGTTATCAAGCGAATCCATCTAAGCCTTGTTGAGTTATCGTGTTGACAGACGGACGGACACACACACACACACTAATAGTGTGTGATTTACGCTGCCGAAAACATAACCTTATTGGCTAAGGTAACTAGACTAATCTCTATAGAGGACTTGTTACAACGTGAACAATGATATATGATGTTAGGTATGATAATGATGATGATGTTAGATATAGATGTACACACCAAGACCTCATAACATACCAGAAACTCCTTGTAACTTGTATTTTCAATACCAAACTATCACTCAAGTCAACGGCACACAAAACAACCTTCTTCTCAGCGGTACTGATAACGATATCAGTTATTTACTCCATATCGCTACATTATGTGGGTAATCAGAGTGACAATACAGTTCCCTTTGACGTTCATCATCATCAACATGGCTGCCGCAGACAAAGAAACCCACGCCAGCGCAGTTTGTCCTCGTTCCTACCAAGACGAGAGCTATCTGCACGGGTTTCTTGGAGCTGTGGGAGACTTACAGAAGGATGGGGCACTGCAGGATGTCGTCCTGGAAGTCGAGGGCCGGCGGTTTCCCTGCCATCGGCTTGTTCTGTCCGCGGCCAGCCCCTACTTCAGAGCCATGTTTACAAGTGACATGGCGGAAAGTCGACAGAAGACGGTGGTTTTACAGGTAGGTTTAACGCTTATAGGGTTGACTAGAACAAAACTTGCATTTACCAGTGATGCCATAACAGTTATATCCCACAGAACCAGGACAATTATGGAGTCCCGCGAGTTCTCAATAATTCTTTCCTAAACTCAACAAATGTTTCTCGGCCCCCTCCCCACCACTACTTCAATTCAATTCAATTTATTCAATCAGACAAAATTATACAAAAGCAGGAATGCTGTTGCACCCCTAAATTGTGTGTTCGATTTTTACAAACAATTGGTTAAAAAAAATTAAAACAAGACAAGTAAACACTATGTACAAATATGTACATGTACTAGTACAAACACCATTCAAATTATCTACAATGTTCAGGAAAGGACAGACATGGGTTTTCAATATCAACTATTATCACTGTCATTGTAAAGTCTTACTGCACAATGTAACTACTACTACTAAGAGCTCTATTTGCTGTCTAATTTGTGAGTTTCTCAGTTTGCTGAGCATTTTTGAAATTTTTAAGTCTTTTCTTGTATATCATTATTTTCAGACTAAGATCAATAAATGGGATGAAAGTTGGTACTTTATTGTATTCTCCAAAGGGGTAATAATTCACAAAATTAACAGACACTAGCAATGAGATACTAGATACATGTACTAGTACATTTGTTTTTGAGCATTGTTATGTTATATGTCTCTGTACTAGGGTTTGGATGCAGACATATTTGGGGAGATCCTGAGTTACATCTACTCGGGAACCCTCCATGTGTCTATGGACAGAGTGCAGCACCTGTACCAGGCAGCCGACCTCCTCCAGCTGGACTATGTGAGAGACACCTGCAGCAGCTACATGGCCATGAACGTAGAGCGCTCCACCTATTTGGATCTGTACAAGTTTGCTGATGTCTTCTTGGTGGATGTTGTCCTGAATTCCTGTCTGCAGTACATCCGTAGGCACTTTGTGGAGGTTGGTCGTCTTTTACATTCTGATCACAGACTCTAAAATAAATTTTGCAGGAATGACAGCCTCTAGGGACCTAATGGTATGAAATTCAGCACAGTGGCATAAACAAATTAAACACACGATATAAGCAACTGAGATAAGCTTTTGAGGATGAAAGCATTTGGTAAGCTGCTCAATCACACAAACACAGTCTGCAGGTGTGTTGAACTCAACTTGAAGACTTGGTCGTCCCACCTGCTTCTAAGCTTCTGGTAAAATTTAATCAAGACACATAGACAAAAATGTATTTGATTTGCTAATTATCTAAAACAATTTGTTGACACCTCCACAGTTTGCCTCAAGTGAGGAGTTCTGCAGCCTGAGTGTGGATCATCTGACTGAGATCATCCGCCACGATGATCTGGATGTTAAAAAGGAGAAAAAAGTGTGGGAAGCTGTAGTGAGATGGGTGCAGCACAACAGAAAGGACAGGTGGGCATCACTATGTTTATAGGTATCTTTCAGTGATGTAATTAGTTGATGATTATATGGTATGACTGTAGAAACTTGATACTATTGATGACATACACACAGGTGTTGATTTTGGCCCCGTTCAAACCAAGTCGCTTTGAGCGTGATTCGGGTAAACCACATTCCTCACATCTGGTCCACGTGCCACACGTTCCTTCTAAACCGTGCCCGAGCACGATTCGTCTAAACTACATTCATTGTTGTTTGATGAAAACACACAAGGTAGCCTGTTATCAATGTCAGAGGTCAACGACCTGTAAGCTGATGCCCCCTCGCAGCGTACCTGGGCCGAATGCCGACGTGGTCCTGCCAGAGGCAGTGAAGCTCGTCCTAGAATGGGCACATTACTTGTCCTAGAATGGGCACATTATTCGGGCATTACTGCTCTTTAACTTGCTGCCACGTAGATTTTGGCATTACATAGAAATACAGAAATATCAGCACGTAATCCTTGACCGGGTCAATATGCACAGTAAACCGGCGAAATCACATTGCGTTCAGACGCAAATCGCGATCCAGTCAAGGCGCTTCGAAACTACCTCCAGATGTGGTTTGGGATCGAGGCGCTTTCAATGCGATTTGGAGCGTTCAGATGGAGCCACATGAATCCAGAATCCGGCCAAACCACATCGAAACCGCTTTCAGCGATTCCGTATGAACGTTTGTTCTGTTTACTAGTTTAGTCACGTGATTTAACATCCCGGTATTTTCAGCAGTGATGAAAAAAAATGACCCAAAACTCTGCCTTTACCCTGTACCGTACAGACTGCAGCACTTACCCAGCATCCTCTCTCACATCCGCTTCAACCTGCTGACCTCAGATGACACGGCAGCCATCTTGGAACATCCCCTGGTCAGAGAGGATCCTGAGAGTACTGAGGTCATCAGGAATGTGGTACAAACCGGGTACCCCAACTTGAAGCTGAGGCTTGGGATGACAACGGAAATGGTTCTGCTGTCTGATGTATATAAGTATGTATAAACTTGTAGTTCTTCTTTGATTCTTTTTTTATGTTTAAAGTCCCCTTCAACAAGAACCAACAAATCAAATTGGTGTGGCCTGATCATTGAATATATCTCGTATTTTACAGCACAGGAGACATGTTGTGGATGAACCCAGGAGAAGGGAAGTACATCAGGTGTCAGTATAACCTACATCCACTTACGGCTACTGTTACTCATGATAATGAGATCTATGTCTTAGCTAAAGATACACACAATTATACCTTGTGTAAGTACAACCATGTTGAGAACAATTGGGAACAAAAGTCTGCAGTGTACGAAGAACTAGACGACTTGGAAGGTCTGCCAAATGACTACATTATGGAAATCGATGGACATCTGTTTTACCTTCATGTGACATTGTTAGTGGCGAGAATGAAGAAATACAACCCGCACACAAACATGTGGCACAACTGTTCAACTCCTCAACACGATGGACAGATGAACTATGATGTAGCAGTGTGCTGCAGTCAGCGAATCTATCTCTTCACATGGACAGATGTACAGTGTTACTACCCAAGAGAAGATCGGTGGACCAGGAAAGCCCTGTCAGACTACAGTCCCGAAGTGAAAGCCAAGTTCTGTGCAGCCATTGCCATGGGAACAGAGATCTTCTGCGTAGATTATAACTTCAGCAAGACAATGGTGTACAACACAGAGGCAGACAGCTGGTCTGAGCGTCCGGGGTTGCTGGACATAAACCCAGACATTGGAGCCAACACTCTCTTTGTACTCCAAAACAAGCTGCATGCATTGGTCAGCTATAATGTGTACTCGAATCCAAACGAGCTCAGATACGTTCAGCAGGTTTTCGTGTATGACAGGTGCGAAGGTGTTTGGAGAGAGTTGTCTGTCCTGCCTTTCGGGCGCTGGAGTATGAAAGGTCCTCTGTATCCCGTGGCTCGTATGTACCTACCATATCTGAAATCCATCCATGCAGACACCCAGGGTGCAGCAAACCCAGAGGATCCGCATAGTGAATAACTGCTGTAACAGTTGTCTTGTCCATGTTGCAGCACAACCAATCAGAGAATGCGTAGTCCTGAACATGAGAGAAGGTCCTCACGGATTTGGTTTAGATTGGACAGAGTACAATGACTTTCTTGTCATAGTTAATTTTATAGTACATTGTACGTTTTCGTGGAATAGAGAATAGGCACTGTAGTCATGAGGAAAGAGTAGTTTCTCCATATACCTTAGCAGACCTGTCATAGTTTGATTCAGTACGTGTATACTTGCAGGGCAGGACTGTTGAAGGACATCTCTGTGTTGTGCAGTTTTCAGTTCTTGCTAAACGGTCCCACAATGTGATAGATGTTTTTGTACTTAAGCAAACACTTTGATCGATCTTTATTAGAAAGTGATGTCTGATTTCTTACCAGAGAAGGGATGTCTTACCATGACTGTCCTGATATAAGAATGATGCTTATCAGACAGCACTTTCTTGAAGAAACTTATCCAATTATTGCATTGCATTTTATCTGTCCTTGATTCATTATGTTGACCTAACACACAATGTACATGCACTTAATTTCAATAGATTATAGCTCAGTAGATACTTTATCAATCATATTGTATTATATAAGCTTATTATGCACCCTTATGATAACACAATGTGCACTTATATTTACTCACTCACACTTCTGTTGCATCTACCTAGCAATGTATCCTTTTTATAAGATATCGATAAATAGAAAGAGATGTATTTTCTTGGAGCACCATTTCATTGGAGATTAAACTGTTATTCACGTAAAGTGTTCCAATGCTTTTTTTTAAAATACTTTTGAGCCACCCAGACAGAGTGACGATATTACATAACCAACCCCTAGGATCCCAGGGTTAGGAAATCTTTAATTTTTACTTTTTTTCTTTATTGTTTATTTTGCACATATACAAGAATTTACATGATGAAATAAATAATAAAAGATTAACAATATGCTGGGGAGGCCTGAAACCTTTGTGTTTTTTCGTGGGCCTTCACCAAACGAAATGATAAGATTAGGGTAATTATTGTTACATGATTGAAACAGAACTAGAAAGGTAACATTTGCAAGCAAATGCATAATGTTTACTGTCGCATATGGTCTGCTCTATTATATAATTCTTACTCAAATGCATTCATATTCAATACGGTATTGAACACATATATTGAATGAAAGCTACATATTAGAGCAATGCCAGTTCAAAATGGAAATAGATTATGATAATAGCCAACATGGCACTTAAATTGTTAGTGCTGATATTTCAACAAAAGCTCTGCCCTTAATACTTCTGAATGGTTCATTCCACATTTACCCATTGCACCATAAAACAAACTCTAGTCACATGCAATATTTGGAAAGTCATTATCAAAATGTTTAAAAAATAAAGGTCGAAAGGCCTGTCTGTATTTAGTCTTATTTCTGGAATCTCGGTTACATTTTTATGTCCTAATGTGAAAACAGATATCAAACTTTGTTCAAGATTATGAAAAGTAAGCAGTGTCAACAGACAGTAGTTAGCTTTCTCCTCGAGCAATCTGCTAAAACAATAAAAGCTCTAAATAAGTATCGTTGAAGAGATTTATAAGTCACGTCAGATAAGCAGTTCATAGAACATTCTTCAATCAGTGACTGTTTTTAAAGGTAACAACACGTACCTCCAAATTTCCGATGTCAACTGTAAATCTTGATCACGGAGTGACCTAGTCTCGCGAGAACACGAGACTAGGTCGAGACTTGTGCCGGTCGTTCGCGCGAGACTATGTCACTCCGTGATCAAGATGTACAGTTGACATCGAAAATTTGGAGGTACGTGTTGTTACCTTTAAAAACAGTCACTGATTGAAGAATGTTCTATGAACTGTCTAAATAAGTACACTTCACGGTAAATGTCATGATGTCGGCTTGAGTTTGGATACCAGGATATCTGCATAAAACCATGGCCTCCATCAAGACAGCCAGCTGCAGAAAAAGAGAATGAGAACGAGAAAGTTTTATTGTATGTGATAAGTATGTCACCCTCCTTATAAAAATTATTATAGCTCATGGTTGACATTCTTACATGTATTTCTTCATGACCCTTCATATGAATAACGGTAGCCATTAACGAAGTTTTGAACTTGATGGCGTATAGGACATACTAGATGTCCTCGCTCTTCACTGCATCCTAAGTACAGAACCAAGCTGCAAGATTCTGTACGAACAACTATGAAAGGGGCGCTAGTGTCACAGAAATTAAAACAAACCTACAGTGGGCGTCACTGAAATAAGAAGAAAAATGTCCAGACTTTGCAAGATGTATAAAATGACTAATAAACTAGTGGACGTACCAACTACTAAGTATCTAATACCAGCTCAGAAAAGAACAAGAAACAGCCATGCCTTCAGGTACCAGAGTTATCAACCAATGATTGAGGTCGTCACAAACTCTTTTATTCCCTAGAACTATCGTAGAGTAGAATACTGCCACCAGGTGCAGTAGGGGCATCGTCACTAGATAGCTTTAAACAATGTTTACAGTTAGATGTGAAAAGTTTAGGCGTAACAGGTCTTTGGAGGAAACCTGTTACGAAACTGGGTTTTAAAGCATTATCTAGTCAGGTTGAAATGGCCCATCATGGTACGAACGTGTATACGTACCTCACATCAGTGTACATCCACTAGTGCTGGTACCGTTGACCTCTGCTGCTGTGGGTCGGTCGTGATAGTCATAGGCCAACATGAGCAGAATGAGCTGTTTGAGATCGCTGTCTTGCTGCCCTCTCATGATGTAATCTGCCAGGTTGATACTTGGGTTACTACGCTGCACCATGGCCAATGACTGGCCCTCGATGTGGACTGCTAGAAGGGGCTTACCACGAACACTGTGAAAACAAATGTCCCAGTACATTGCATGGTCAGTATTGAAGATGGATACATCTAAATTCATGTTCAACAACTAAGTGCCTAATATCAGCTCAAAAGAACAAGAAACAGTCATGCCTTCAAGTATCGGGGTTATCAACTAAGGATTGAGGTGTTCAAAAACTCTTTTTTTCCTAGAACTATCGTAGAGTGGAACTCGCTGCCACCAAGTACCGTACAGCAGTAGCATCATCACCAGATAGCTTTAAACAATGTTTAGAGATAGATGTTCAAAGGTTAGGTGTAACAGGTCTTTCGGTGTAATGTAACCAGCTGCCGCCGCGCCGTTACCTGCGAAGCTGGTGTGTTACGCCGAGGGACGGTTATACCGGCTATACAGATACAGATACAGTTACATGACTTTATACAGTGTCATTTGTAACTTAACAGCTGCAGGATCTGCACAAAGTTTCTGCCAGTTTATCACGAAGCTCACAAATTAGATATCACAAATAGTCATTAGTTGATAAAACGTTATGTAGCACCTACAATGTATCCACACACAACGGTATACACACAAACATTATATATAAATATGTTTTAACGACAGAAAGCCCAGCAATTGATTATATACTGAAGTAAAGACATTAGATTCTTGAGTATTCTTCATTTTGCCTTGTCTGATTTAGATTTAACTTTATTTGCAAAATGATGCCCGAAGGCTAATTGCATGTACAGGGTCAAAGAAGGTAAAGTAAAGCAAAAGAGAACATACATTTACTGTCTGATCAACTTGTACTACTACATTTGTACTACGTGTGTTATTACGGGGTTTGACTTCTTCTTTAAAGGCAGTGGATAATGAATAGTCCCACGTTTTGTATAATGAGTGGGTTTTGTGATCTTAGTAGAAACGCAGTCTTTTGATGATCTTCTAAATGGTAAAACGATGAGGAAATTGTGGCAACTGTTTGAAATAATCTGTTTCTTGCAAGTACACTGACTAATAAAATGTCATTTTCCACTGCATTCATTATTATTTAAAATTCATTGCATTCATTGCAAATTATTTACATAATCTCCGTGTACAGGTATCTTTTTATATGTTACTTGATCTTGATGTATATGTTACATGATCTTTGATAATTGGTGCAAGAGTAAGATTCTACGTACGGTATGGTTGTACGGTCCAGCATGGCGGCAAACATGGCACCCATGGAGTAGATGTCACACTTCTCTGTGTAGTGACGGTCCCAAACCTCCGGGGCTCCATACCAAACAAATGCCATATCTGTTTGCAGGTAGTACTGGGAGAAGATGTCAAAGGCATTTCCACGCACCTATGAGAGGTAAAATAATTTTTTTAACCACTCAATTCAAATAAACGTGACTATATGCATGTGTTGAGCAGATTCCGTACCATATTTCAAAGCAGATGATGTTATCCCTCTGCATTTATGTAACCCACTTTTTTTTAATAACTCTTGAATAATAGGTAACATTTGCAAATGCATAATGTTTCCATTCACATGGCCTAGCCTAATGAACTACTGCTCTGTATATTCTTACTCAAACACATTCATATGGTGAACAGACCACTTGCAACGCAAACATAATGTAATCCAACACCACAGGGTGTCTTCTACATCACTAGTTACTATGGTGACAGCCGTCTGGTTCAGGTCATTGACCTTATTTGTTTGGAACGAAAGAAGAAGAGAAAGAAGAATAGACAGAGCAAAAACAATATGTTTTCCTTCTATGTAAGCATAAAAAGTACATTCAAATAAACGTGACCACGTATTAAGCAGATTCAGTATCATATTTCAAAGCAGATGCAGGTTTCTCACCTTGGCCAGTCCAAAGTCAGCCACCTTTGCAACTGGGTTATGTGCGGTGCCAGAGACCAGTACGTTGTCAGGTTTCAGGTCTCGATGCACAATTCTTTCCCCATGTAGGAAGGCGACAGCGGCAGCGATCTGGTCCATGAACTGCATGTTGCAGGAGTCCCCATTCATCAGTAGGAAGTCGTTCATAGTCCCAAGTGGACAAAACTCCATCACCAGCCACAAGCTGGAATAAAAATCTACCCGTAAATACATGTACATGAGACCATGAATAAACTAGAGTTCCACGACCTCATACTTTAGCCAAATAATATATATTAACCTTAATGACTGACAAATTAAATGTTTCTCATTAACTATGCTAATAAGAGCCTCGTTTACATTGATTACATTATCTAATCATATTCTACACACAATGACAGTCTTATCATATCAAAATAGGCTATTCCAGCATTTCCTGTAGTTATGCAAATGAGGTCCCCATTTAAATAACTTATGTTGAATGATGTGCACCTTTATTTAACTTCCGCAAGTAGGAAATTCCTGACACTATCACTATGGCATAATGGCATTTTCTCATTAATTTTGCAAATTAGGTCTTCATTTACATAGTAAATATCTGCCGGTGTTTGTCTCCTTCACAATTACATATGCCATAAGTTTGAATAGTCCTGTCATGGAATACTGCAGATTTATAGAATGTCATCATTTATTTTGCAAATTTGACTCTCATTTGCACAATTGCCATCTAGTTATGTTTACCGAAGGAAAACATATTGTTTTTTGCTACGTTCCTTCTTCCTCTTCCACTTCTCCAAACAGTAACCTCTGACCTAGTCAATGACCTGAACCAGACTGTCTGTTACCATGGTAACTGGTGTTGTGTTACATCATGTTGCAATTTTATAGCAGGCGGGATAACTCCTGTCTGACCACATATATGAATGCTTTGCAAATGTTACCTTTCTAGTTTTGTCAAGCATCAGTTAAGCTACCCACATGCCAAAAATCATGACGATCCGCCAACCACTTCTTGAGTTTTCCTCCATCAAAGATTTTTAAACAAACGCCCCTGCAGGTCCAGTGCAAGCCGTTAGGGGGCCCATACTCTCGTTACTTATTTCGAAGACAATAGCTATCTACTACCCAAAATTCGTTACCGTAGCATGTCATGACCAGATCACAAGATACCAAAACCTGAAGTTCCGGAAGCCGCGAGAGGGTCCAAAAATCTAATCATTTCGAGTTCTTATCAAGGTCTACCCAACCGAAAATGAAAGTAGAGGTTACGTACTCCAACATGAGTGTTGTGGCATATGGCCTATTTTTGAGCCATAGCAGACGACTTCAATTGACCAAAACTGCAACTATCCATGCATCCTGCAACGTTTCAAGTATTTTGACCCTTGAGCCCCGGTCCGTTAAATGATAGGGACTTGGATAATGGTAAATGATCAACGAAAACAACTTGAAAGACTGCCTGATAGATTCTCCCTCCGACGTAATTTCCACCCTGTCATTCCCCGGTAAATATCGTCCAGTCCCTTACCTGTTTTCAGCTACAAAATAGTCCATGAACCGCACGATGTTAGGGTGACGGCGATGCGGTTCGGCCAGAGCTAGAAGGGGCCGAAGTTCACGTTTCGCCGTCTCTCTTGCTTCGTCGCCAATCAAGCCCAGTTCCTTCATGGCGTACACGCCACCATCCTTCAAATTCCGGGCTTTGTACACCGTACCAAACTTTCCTTGCCCTAGTTCCTCCAATTTTTCATACCTGTCGCCTTCTCCAAAAGACCCGGAAAAAAGCGCCATTCTCAACCTAACACTCTTAAACGTGGATTTGCTTACTTTAAATCTAAGAGTCACTGTAGTACACAACGATACTGCGACCTGTTGCACTAAAAATGTCTGCTAGGCAGACTTCTGTGAAAGTAAATTAAAAGGGAACTACCGAATGAAGTATGAAACTCCTCTAGTTGTGATCACGGGATAATTTCGTCATTGTTCTCACAGTGCCATGGTCCAAAACAACGACAACAACAGAACGTTGGCAGGGGCATTCTAAACAAGTCATAATCTATGTCGAGTGATGTTAACCCTTTTCCTAACCTCCCTTATGCCGCAAGTATGGCATTCCCCTCATTTGCCACTATGGTATTATATAACGTTTATCATTACGCATGCAAAATTTGTCTTCATACAAATAATAAGTGCATTTGTCTGCCGTCACAACATCACACTTGCACACACCCAATCTTTGTTTGCCTGTTCAACGGTCACGGTACTAAAGCTCAGGTGCCTTCAGAATCATAATAGTACAATGTACCTTGCATCCTGATCATTATACAAGAATCTGATTATGAAAAGACAAATCCCTAATTGACTTAATTATTTTCTAATTAAAAGAAAGAAGCAAACACCATGCCTATAGTCTCTAAAATCAATGGACGTTATTGACCGTTCTCACTATTATTTGAAAATATTGATATAATTCATACTGTTATATTGTTTACAGATACATGTATCTGTGTCCTCCAAACATCCATCCATTCCTACCGACCCATTCCTGAGGCTTCATTGTATGTACAGATGTGCAGTAGCCACTATCTGCACCAGAGATGCATGGAGTAGTTGATAATGAGATGTTGATGTACCAGTGAACATGCATGTTCTCAACTGTAGTCACAAAATATTTCGGCAGTGCACAGCTTTAGCTAGAGCAGCCTTATCTTAAAATTGACGAATGTTCGAATATTAACTCTACTAACTTAACAATCCCTTATTGTACTGGAAGGCAATGTCCCAACTCCCATGCCAAGCTTGGTACTGTAAATTTTTTTTTTTTCATTAAAGTTCGTTGGGACTTAATTGTCGCGGTAAGAGGGGAAAGGGCGTGTTCACTGTGTTTCATAACCTAATACTAGAGTTCCACTGCCTCATACCTTCACCAAACGATGTTAACCTTTACAACTGACGAATTATGAAAATTCAATGTTTTTCATTGATTGTGTAAATAAGATCCTCATTTGTATGAATATTATATCAATTGATCATATTCTCCACCCAATGACAGTCTCACTTGAACAAAGAAGGCTATTCTAGCATTTCCTCATAAATTATGCAAATGCGGTCCTTTTTTGGCCATGTTATACTTAACGATGTTCACCATCACTTACCCTCCAAATGCCGCAAGTATGAAATTTCCGGCAGTTACCACTATGGAATTATATCATTTCCTCATTACGTATGCAAATTAGGCCTTCATTTAAATCTCCCGATGTTCCTCTCGTTCTCAATTACACATGTCACAAGTTTTAAATAGTCCCATCATGGAATGCAGCAGATTTATAGAATTTCCTCATTGATTATGCAAATTACATTCTGATTTGCATAATCTGAATTGTCATCTAATTATTCAGAAAGGTTAACGACCTCGTATCTTCGCCAAATGATGTTACCTTTACCACTGAGATGTCCACTGCAGTACCTTAGAAAGCCGCTAGTCTAGTGTGCCCTTAATCTAATCATTTAAAGACCTACCCACATACCAAATATAAAGACAATCCATCTAAGCCTTCTCGAGTTATCTCGTTCAAATACGTATACACACACACACATACACAAACGTTACCGAAAACATAACGACGAAGGTAATAATGACTAGGGACCGCTAGATGTCCCCACTACACTGTGCGCTATCGGCCTAGAGTTTGTGCTGCACTTGGAAAGTTTTACACAAGTAGTGCTAAACTTCTAAAAACGTTTAACACGGCGAACTCAACACAAGTACTGTGTAGTTCGTCTCGAATTAGCTGATATCTTTTTAAAGTCTTGAAACACACGTAGCTTTTCGAGATGATATGAGGACTTGGCTAACTTGGTAGCAAGACCATCGTAGGCTCGCCGGTATCTCTACGGTGCTGAAAGTTCTGCCAACCCGCCCAGGTCCTTTAGCGCACGCCGGAGTTTTCTACAGGCTCAGTTTCAATTAGTTCACCTACGAAGGACGGCAATAGTTAGAAAGGCCAGCTGGAAAGACCTTGCATATTGGGAGAGGCCTTATAGTAGGACTTGGGGCCGGTAAAACACCCCTGAGCCGGCCTGTGGAGAATGGTAACCAGGCTAAGACTTGGCATAAAGATACTCTCCAAGCAGAGGTTTGGGTTTGGGGCTTATTTTTGGCGTGTTTTTAGGCTTTTTTATCGGGATTTCTTTTTTGGGATTAAAAAAAAATTCAGTGAAAAAAAAAGCCCGATAAAAAAAAGCCTAAAAACACGCCAAAAATAAGCCCAAAACCCAAACCTCTGCTTGGAGAGTAGCATGAAGACACAGTGACTGACATGATTCATTCAATGCCACACGTCCCAATGAAAACTTGTAGAAGTCAGACTTGCCCTGCTGCCATGCTTTCTGTATCCAGTTCTGCAGTGTAAGCGGTGGCTGCAGCAGTCAAGGACGGCCAAAACTTGTAATTTGCCGACACGCAGTTGAGATAGAATGCCAAGTGGGTGAAAGTCAACTGTTATTTTGTGGTTTTAAAAATAGTGAGCGTTATTTGAGGGGGTTGAATGACCCACGGAAGCAAGCTATCGCCTGATATAGAAAATGAATGTTCCTATATACCACCAACAAGATGCATTTGATCAATGCGTGCAACAATCCGGATCTCAAAATGATAATTCTCAGATAACCTGAATCTCCTAGCCTCTGCCAGGCTTCAGAAGCAGCTGGAAAGAGTAGAAATTGACCAAACAGACAGATAACATGCCAGGGGTGTTGGCCCGCTAAAGGAGTACATTTGCCGCACTAGCCGGGACCAACTCCCCTGGTATGTTATCTGTCTATTTGGCCGATTTTTACTCTTTCCAGCCACTTCTGAAGCCTGGTAGAGGCTAGAAGCTTCAACAACTGTATAGTATAGCCTGTAAACATATATACTGGAGGGTTTAACCTAACAGCAGGGGACATGTTTAGCAGGCTGTCTGTGGCTTATTTCTGGATCAAGTAAAAACAGAACTGCATCGGGTTTCAGTATTTCGTGCCCCGACAAGGATAATTGTCTACAATCTTTCCGATATGTTCGGTACTTTGTGTGGAAACGTTGAAAGTAAACCGTGGTTGAAGACTGCGGGACTGTCGAAGGTCTCAAAGCGATCCCTTGATTTTCTGCTCTCTCTTAGATCTTCAAACAGCGCTAGGTCTTTTATAGACCAGAGATTATTCGTGACATTTTCTCAACTACCTTTCTTCTCTTACAGTCAGTTCTAAAGATCGAGATAATCTCAAAGCAGATGTCAGGATTTGGCCTGTCCTGCTGTACGTCTCTCAAGCATGGCTTTATACTTCGACAAACAAAACAAGTCCATCAAGATAGGGGTGTTTTCTGAAATATTACATAACCTATAAAAACTGCTACGGTGTAAAAAAAACAACGTGCATCATCTCCCGCATACTGGCAGACGACATGCCAAACTACATACCAATGCAGTAAAGGGATCGTGAGTTATAGCTGCGAACGTACGGACATAACTGATTACAATACTCCGTCTGAGGTCACTGACCTCCTTCACAGAGTAACAAAACTCTGCTCGGAGATTACCCCCCTACAACGTAACCCTGGCTTTCCATACTTCTTTGCATCAAACAGGGAGGTTCAATGAACCTTCTTGCTTGAAATAACCTCGAATAACCCACCGGCCCGTCTAGCAAAGCTGTTCGTAATCCCGTGGATTAGAGCGGGTTTACGGCGAGTCAGGCTGTCGGGATTTAGGACCTATTCCTGATCACAGTTTACCATTCCGGGCAGAACTCAGCTGCACAGACCACGGTGGCTTCGTGAGAAACGGCGCAGTCTGGTTAGCCTCTACCAGGCTTCGGGAGGCGGCTGGAAAGAGTAGAAATCGGCCAAAATAGAGAGATAACACGTCAGGGGAGTTTGGCCGCGAGAGAGAACATTTTCGGGTGCGGCAAATTGTTCTCTCTCGCGGCCCAACTCCCCTGACGTGTTACCTCTCTATTTTGGCCAATTTCTACTCTTTCCAGCCGCCTCCCGAAGCCTGGTAGAGGCTACAGTCTGGTTACCTCCTGGGCAGACTTCCAGCGTGGCAGCGTTCTATCGCGGGCGATACGGCTCTCTCCGTGGATACAGCTCTCTCCGTTCCCCCCGAACAAGGCCTTCCCCATCCTCCATCCCCCATCCCACCAAAAGCCACTCCAGCCGCTTGTAGAAACAAACGCTGCCCCGCTAGAAGTCTGTACAGGAGGCTAGCAATCTGTTGAGCGGAGTACGTGTTTGTGTAGCCTTCCCAGCAGGCTCTACGAGTCTGGCTTTAGTTGGGGGCTGATAATTAATCTCCAAGCTGATCATTTAGCGGCTGCAAGACAGTGTCAGTGTCAAATTGGCCATGCGCCAGGCAGTATCCAATACGCCACCAATACGCTGGCAAAAAAAGATACCAGTACAAAAAAAGCCCGATAAAAATGCCCGATAAAACCACGTCAAAAATACGCCGAAATGTAAACCTCTACATGGAGAGTACATTCTAAGTCCAAGGAAGCTAGTACTATTTTGTTGTTTTTTCATGTGGAGTTAAGGTACATGTTATTTGCGCTATCTTTGCCGTGAGCGGCGTCTGTGAAAGAAAGTCTTGTGTATCCAAAATATGGGGGTTTGGTGATAAGTGGTTATTTCCTTCCTCCTCAAAGCTTTAGGAGATAATTCTAACGAACGTCCTTATCGTCTTCTGGTTACAGATATCTCTTTTAACTGATACTCCTATCTGACAGTCCGGCGGAAGATGTGAAGTCTTCAACAACAGCATTTTCATCTGGCATTTAAAAATTACTGTGCTGATAAGCTACTGTTTAGCCTTTGATGGTTTCCACAGGTGGCAAATGTTGGAAGCGAATGCAATCAGATTCAGAGTCAGGCATCAATCGATAAAGAGAACGAGGTAATTAGCAAACTATGTAACCACCAATCGGAATCTGTATTTGTATCTGTATAGCCGGAATAACCGCCCTTCGGCGTAACTCACCAGCTTCTGTATCTGTATCTGTATCTGTATAGCCGGTATAACCGCCCTTCGGCGTAATACACCAGCTTCGCAGGCACGCGGCGCGGCGGCAGCCACCTATATTACACCGAACGACCTGTTACACCTAACCTTTGAACGTCTAACTGCAAGAGTTGTCGTGACGATGCCCCAACTGTACTTGGTGGCAGCGAATTCCTCTCTACGATAGTTCTTGGAAAAACGAGTTTTTGACACCTCAATTCTTGGTTGATAACTCTGGTACTTGAAGGCATGGCTATTTCTTGTTCTTTTCTAAGCTGGTATTAGGTACTTGGTAGCTGATACATCCACCAGTTTGTATTGGCCATTTTGTACACCATGCATGGAAGCGCCTATTACGAGTGACCTAGCTGCTACTTGTTAAAACGTACATTTTAACTCGGCTTGTAATCTTTTAATGAATTCGTCTGTACGTCTTTTAATGAATTCGTCTGTACGCATGTGATTTTAATTAATTATGTTAGGATTGTCAACGTGTTGCATGTCGGTTAATCTTTTATCCAATGCACGGCACATGTAATTCGGCCTTCGGGCGGTCAAATGTTCTTTGAATAAAACTTAATTATTATCATTATTGTTATTATTATCATATCATTATGGATGCTAATCACACGATAGTAGTAGTGCGGAAGGAGAAGTTCAAATTGTAACATTGGATAAGAATATGGCCATGTTGGCAGGTAAGTGTAGTATGTTTGCGTGTTTAGCAGACATACAGTACATTGTTATGTGATCTAACATAATTGATGTCATATAAAGCACAACACAATGTTCATTTTATACTTCATGTATACAGTGCAAGCTCCAACAGGCCGTATGCAAGCCCACAGTATGCTGCTTAACCTCACGTGCACTGAAGTAGCCGTTTGGCTACCAATGGTTACGGGATTGGGCATCCAATGCAATTTCAGGGCGGCAAAACAAAAATGTTCTGAATGAGGTAAACTGATATTGATATTTACTGCCATTTCTTAGCACAAGTTTTCATTATCATTTAATACTTCAAGTGTTTGAAATATCCCCCAAACAGTACCCTTTATTTTTACAGGTACCACCAACAAATAGATAGAACCAGCCTACGACACAAAACAAGCAACCGTTTTCCGTCAGCGACATCGCATTTTTGCCTCACCGACTAGCCTCTACCAGGCTTCGGGAAGCGGCTGGAAAGAGTAGAAATTGGCCAAATAGACAGATAACATGCCAGGGGAGTTGGTCCGCGAGAGAGTACAGACGTGGCAAACTGTACTCCTCTAGCGGACCAACTCCCCTGGCATGTTATCTGTCTATTTGGCCAATTTCTACTCTTTCCAGCCGCTTCCCGAAGCCTGGTAGAGGCTATCACCGACATCAGTATGCTGTGGGATAAAGTTTATTGAACTTACTACATTAAAAAATGACCAGAAAATTGACTTTGAAAATCCAGTTTTACTGCATGCCCTGATCACATCGCTTTGGGTGCCTGTAACAAGCCGTTCCATCTTCTCCGATGACAATTCTTTACCAGGCGGATCCCAGGAAACAAGATATTGGAATAATAAGCACGGCAGATTCGTTTTCATATCTCAAGCCTCAAATGGTCGAACCCAAATTCCTGGCGCGTCTCAAATATACGACAATTTGTGGAATGCATGTTGGCACCTCCCACATAATATCGCCTCTACATCTTGCAGTGCTCTATGGTTTAGACTGGCATTATGTAGCATTTAAATTGCACAAAAAATCGAAATATTTTATTTAAAGAAATATTACTGTGATTGTAATTATCTCGCATTTTTACATCTATGGTTGGCGCTAAAACGGTCCACACGAGGCGCACTCAGTTTTTGGTGCCACCACAATCTACCAGAATGTAAACAAACATGGCTGACAGCTGTGCTTCCAGCTTTAAACACACTCGTAAAGCGTCATATTCTGGCACCTCCACTTTCTGAATGTCACTTGCAATGGAGTAGGGTTCATTCAACTTACTTTGTAAAGAATTGACAAGAAAATTTACATCTGGTATCATCCTAATGTTACATAATGCCCCTTTAACAGATTCAAGTTTGACAATACTGAAGCTGTGGATCTCCTCACAAGCCGCTGTCCTTATATTGGTACCAATGAGGTTCAATCCTTGTTGGTATCAAAATACCAACATGTCTTTTGTAAGTCAACCACCGACACTCATAAAAATAAGAAAATGTTTATTCCACTGCACGAAAAGTTGGATTTACCAGTGGTAGTAAATGCCAATAAAGCCGGGTCATGTTTACCTTGTAAAATAGTACCGGACTTTACAATGGTAGTGCGGTAGTGCTAATTAAGAAAAATGACCGTCAGACATTTTTCCACCATTACCCGACTTTACTGGCATTTACTACCATTGGTAAATCCAGCTTTTCGCGCAGTGTTCTCCACCTATATTTCTTTCTCCATGTTGTTCCAAGCAGCAGTTTAACAAGAATGGTTATCATGTACACAGTATGTTATTCTAATGACTTAGGCCGACTTTAGACTAGAAACGCTTAAGGGGTTTCGGGGTGGAAAAACGTTTCCGATGGGTTAACCGTTCCCAGTCTAAAGTCGAACAAAACGGTATTTTATGGGTTTTTGCGAAACGGTTCCGAAACCACCTCCACCGTGGTTTTGAAACCCTTCAGTGAAACCGAAACACTTCCGCCTCTGTAGTCTAAAGACGAACCGTTTCGGGTAGCGAAACGTTTCGAGGCGTTTCGGAGTAATAAACCGTTTCTAGTCTAAAGTGGGCCTTAGACGACCTCTATTGGGGCAAACCTTGCCTCGCACATTACCAGTTTTCTTTGATAAACACTTATTCTCCAAGCAGAAGTTGGATGGGGAGATCGGTTTTCTGACAGTCAAAGGATGGGACGGCTCTAGGATAACGGGGCAAGTCAGAAGAAGGTAATGTTTTCCCATCCAATCTCTGCTTGGAAAGTAGCTGATGCATACCTTGGGAGCCAGACTAGGTATCGGACGATAAAGGGCCGGCCAAACTCCCTCGGCCTCAACTACGTATACCCCGTAGCCGTAATTTAGATAGGCGGGTGTACGGCTTTTCGCCACCGGCTAACGACCCGATAACTAGTCTGGCTCCCAGGGTAGCTGATGTGTAGCCCTCGACAATTCTGACCACCTCCCCCTTAGCCTGGTGAGTGACCATTCTCTTCGGACCGGCTTTGGAGTGTTTCGGCCCCCGTTTCTTGGCACAGGCCTTTGCTCTGGCAGTCGATCTCTTTCCAGGGGGCTTTTCTAATTACTGTCGTGCCATCTTCGTGGCGACCTAATTGAAACCCCGAACGTGCGTTGGGTGAGAGGCTGGGCGGGCTGGCATACTTTTAGCGCCGTAGAGATCGGAGGCCCACGACGGTCTGTTCACCAGGCTACCTCCCCCTATACTAAAACTGTTCGATCGAGACCTCATTCTTTTAAGCTTACGGCACTTCATATAATATGCCATTCTCTCATGCAGTATGGTCTGCGTAGGTGAGAATGATACATGCTTGCCATTTGTATTTACTGTTGGAGACAGTTACTGTCCAAATCCTTGCCTGTACGTATCTGTTAGTTGGTCATGACCTTGCGTTGCCCCTAAGGCCATGTTGATTTGATTATATGGATGACATCCTCTGGGTACCCCAAAACTGATGCGAGCGTGCGAATAAAAAAAAAGTTTGGCAAAAAAAAAAAGTTGCCTTCATTATGAAATCTACGTGGTCATGAAGGTTGAACAAATGGCTAAACACACAGATTATGGTATGGCGAATAATAGACTCTTCATTTTCATTTCTTCACATTTTCTTCTTCCTTTGGAATTGATTTTAGTATTCTACGATATTAGTATAGTTTTCCAATATTTTTTTTCTATTTACGGCATATATTTGCTCATTTTGCAGCTGCTTTGTACGATTTCCAGTATGGTCGAAAACTTTTTTTTTTTTTTTGGAAACGAACGAAAATTGATGCGCGCGCGGATGTCATCCATATAATCAAATCAACATGGCCTAAACTACATCTTATATATATAGCACACAAATACGAAAACCATTCTCTTCCATATTCTAGTTGCTGTAGGTCCCATTATCTAGTGCATCAGGACGGGTAACCTTCACACCCTAGTTATGCCTGTGACCACATAGTACTGCTGTAACGTAGTAAGGTCAGGCAAGCTATTTCGGGAGGAGGTCGCCAAGTCTACTGATGGCGTCACCAGAGTCCGCGACAAAGGCAGCACCCAATAGAGTTGGATACGGATGATGAAATGACGTAAAAACCTTTGGAGTCAAAACCAATTTAGTTACCAGACATGTGGGCGTGATAGGCCTGAATGACGTCAGCCATTGATGCTATTCAGAAATGTCAGGCAGTTCGGCAAGAGACATGACTGTTGAGAAGACAATGTAGCACGTACACACTCTGAAAATCTTCCTGTCTATATCAAGTAAATGTATTATGTTTACCTTCACATGGTCTAGCCTAACTACTGCTGTTTATTCTTATTCACTTACATTATATATATCGCCCATTCTTCGTTAACGTGTGCAATTGCTGTCGCATGATAGTAGCGGGCCACCAAGTTTTTAAAAGAAGCAATAACTGCGTATCTTGTGCTTTCCTGTTATCAGTACATGATAGTAATATACTAAGTTATGTTTTACCGCAACTGTCAGCTGCCTTCGGGTCGTCCAGGCGAAGATTTTGCTAAGAAACACGCTAAAATCACCTGTCGCAACCACTAGTAACGCACAAAACGTCGGGTTCAAACAATGAAAACGTGTGAGTTGACTTAATTTTCAGTCATAATCTACACCTATCCACCAAACTGTCTTGCCACAGGTGGATGAACTTGTCCAGATGGCGTCCATACTAAATCTGATGTCGTTTTATTTTTGTCGCAAGGTTTTGTCTAACCTACGTTATGGAAAGATAGACGGGTATAATTCGCCCACGAAAAGACATTTCACAAAAATTTTTACACTGTCTTATCCGCTAGACTGTGTTTTTTGCGAAACAAATCTATGGCAGGGAGAACAAAACACGAGTATCGGAAAAATGACAACAACAAACAGCGTCAGGCCGTTTGTCAATTTTCAATTCTAACCTACGTTATCATGGTTATTCCATTGAGATTAGAGACAGATACTTACACTTCCATTCATCAGAAAGAGGGTCATCAGATATACATTTGCATGTAAGTTTTATAGTGAAAGGGCTGATGGCTTGGATTGTATTGATCATCATAAGCATAATTCTAACCTACGTTATCGTCTAACCTACGTTATCATTTTTTCTTCACTGTGTTATCGAATTTATAGCTAAAAGGATACGATGCAAAGTTCGATTAACAGCATTTTATCAACTGTAACAATACTGTAGGCCTTGTCTTGCTAGAAAATCATAGTAGAGAAGGTTTACTCTCCCTGCTTTAATCTCCAAGCAGATGTAGCACGTGAGCTTGTTTTGGCTATTTGGTGGTGTCTTTGGTGGTTTGTTACGGAGATTACCATATCTACAGACAAAAAACTTAATATCTCGAAAAGTATAGGTGGTAGCACCGTACAAAATTGGCAAAAGATAGTCGACAATACTAATAACAAGTTCAGCACATTTGTTAGGTATTTGGAAGAACTTTATTTTTCACCATTTTCTACCCCCAATTGCACACGTTAACGGAGAATGGGCGATATATGGTACCTTCACATGGTCTAGCCTAACAAACTACTGCTTTTATTCTTATTCACTTTCATATATATGGTGACCAGCCCCCTTCAGCTGTCCTGCTACATAATGTAACCCAACACCACAGGGTGTCTGCTACGTCACCAGTTACCATGGGGACAGACGTCTGGTCCAGGTCATTGACCTCATGTGTTTGGAGAAGAAGAAACAGAGCAAAACCAGTATGTTTTCCTTCAAATTGAGGTAAATCAAATCTCTGTTAGACCAACTTCATCGACGTATTTTACGAAAAAATAAAGAGTTGGCAAAGAAGCAACATTAAACAAATACGGGTGTAAAATGTTTAATTGCAGCCTTTCTGGTGTGAACAATACATGTCTGCAGCGAAGGGGAAAAGCGTGCTTTGTGACCGGACGCTACATGATACACATCGGCAATTTCGTCTATACCTACCGGCACTGCTTCTACAGGTCTGTACAATCATTATCAGGTAACGGCTATTGCAGGCAAACCAAAGAGACATTCTTGTGTCATACCTGTTGCCCCCTCCCATTCAAACTTTACCTGTGGCCATTAGTATAAACATCACGTAATTGTAATTATGACAATGCATGGCTCATATTGCTGTAGCAACCTGATAAAAGTGTGCAGTATTGAGTGAATGCTGCACTGGAAGCGAAATAACTACAGTTTCTCATTTGGCGTGAAAGACGTTTCTTAAAATGTAATCTACAAGATGTTGGTGTACACTACTGATGTCTTACTGCCCCTCTCATTTGTTGTATGTCTACATTTGTCAACAGTTTTAAACACGCATGAGGCTTACCTGCAAACTTACCAATAGAGTAGGATGGTTAGTTTCGCCGATATACAGTATAAGGAATCAGCCGGTTGAACATGAAAAGCCCAAAGTGTCAACCAGGAAGGATAAGTAGGACGAGGGGGGTTGGGTGAAAATGGGAGGGAATTTAGCATTAACAAAATAGTTTGTACAAGTTCAAAATTAAAAGGACTAAGGAGACTACAGATACATAATTATTCATTTCCTACAAAAATTGGCTCCAACATTTTCACACGACTCCCTCAAGTCTTCCTGGAACACCTTTGGGGTTTCTTTTTTAATATCGATGCTCTAACCGCTGTCAAAGAAAAAAAACTTGAAACAATTGTGGTATCAAATTTGTGCCTTGTTTTCTTTGAATTGTACATACCTTCACAAAATTCATTAAAATCACAACTTTTGAAGTGTCAAATAAACGAAAAAAGAAGAAAAAAAACATTCAGAACTTTTACTCACAGAGATCTACAAAGACACACATCTTTTTCTGGTTTAGGTAACTATACTTACGTCACATGCATCTCAACTTACCAAGGCTTCCATG
This sequence comes from Branchiostoma floridae x Branchiostoma japonicum, assembly GCA_013266295.2. Classification (NCBI taxonomy): domain Eukaryota; kingdom Metazoa; phylum Chordata; class Leptocardii; order Amphioxiformes; family Branchiostomatidae; genus Branchiostoma; species Branchiostoma floridae x Branchiostoma japonicum. The sequence continues at coordinate 3,695,922 of CM023824.1, read as the reverse complement.
ACCGCATCTTGAAGTAAATTCCTGCAGTTACTTCAGGACGATTCCATGTAAAAAGTTTGAAGAGGGCATCATTGGCCAATCTTTTTTATTTCTAATTCTCAAGTCAAATAAACAAAATTCTATTTTGTCAATGATGTTTGCTGTGATTCTAATTTGGTGAAATTGTTTTGACTACCCTCTCTGCTACTTTTTAAATGGAAAATTCCTTACCTTACCCTTACAGACAACGAATACCTGTACCATGCTTCATTAAAACCTAAAAGTCTTTATCGACATGCCAGACGAGGGATAACTGTCTGATGCTCATGGTTACCGACACATGTTAGAGTTCTAGGCGGTTAATAGTCCATAGTCTCCCCGTCCTCGGGTTCAGCGGGAGGCGGTGGGGGAGGGTAAAACGCGAGCTCCTCGGGGATTCCTTCCACTTGCTCCGGTTCCTCTGGTTCCTGTTTGATCTCAACCTCTCCATACTCACCCTGCTCCCTCTCCTCCTCCTCCTCCTGAGGGCGCTCTACCTCGCTGCGATCCTTGTCCCGGCTCTTGTCCCGTCCTCGGTCGCGGTCCCTGTCCCGGTCACGATCCCGCCGGTCGCGGTCTCTATCCCGGTCGCGTCGGCTCTTCTTGCGGTCGCGATCCCGGTCTTTCCTATCTCTATCCCGGTCGCGCTCTCTGTCGCGTTTGCCGCCGCCGCCGCCGCTCCCCTCGTTCTCGGGACCTTCCTCACCGTTCACGACCTCCCCGGCCTCCTCCCCCTCCGGTTTCTCCTCCTCGCCGCCGCCTCCTCCTCCTCCGCGCTTGCGGTCACGATCGCGGCGGCGTTCGCGGTCCCGGCTACGAGAGCGGCGGCGCGGCTCCTTGCTCTTGTCGCGGCTGCGGCCACGGCGCTCCCGGTCACCGCGCTCCGCCCGATCACCACGCTCGCCCCGGTCGCGCTCCCTGCTGCGGCGTCGTTCCCCACGATCCCGGCTCCTCTCCCGGCTGCGGCGTCTCTCGGGCCGTTCCGGTCTCTCCCCGCGTTCCCGGCTGCGCTCCCTCTCGCTGCCACCCCGCTCGCTGCGATCCCTGGAACGGTTGCCACGTTCGTCAGTCTCGCTGTTAGGTGATGAAATGTTAACGTTACAGATCATTCATACACTGATAAATTTCTTTCAGCAATTTTGTATACACCTTACTTCGGTTAGAAATGTGTCATTGTTGTCTTCTCTTTTTGTGTTTTCTTACGTCTTTGCTTTTATTCCGAGTGGTGGCGTTAAAATAAGGTGTATAACTTGAGTGCGCCATCACAATAAAAAAAATCACACACTGGCAGAGGAATGACACCTAGAAACAAATTGACGGTAAATTCTCCAAGTGCGTGCGCACACTACTCAACGTACACACCACCGATTTCGGGGTGGATATCTAACTGTTCATGGAGTGGTAATATTCCAAACTCAATGCTAGGGTGCGCTGTCGTCTCCCATGTTGGTTTGCGATCAAATCCATTTTTTGGAGGGGGGGGCGGGAGAACCTGCCCTTAACATACGCACTGGACTTTGGTGTCTGTATGGAAACTACCATAAAGTTTTTTTTTAAGTGCGTACGCAATTGGAGACTTAACGGTATAAAACACGCAGAACACAAAATCTCTGGGGTCTCTTTTTTTTCTTTTTTACGTTTGTTGTTCAGAGCAAATTAAATTTCTTGCACCCATGCATGAAGAGCTAAAGATTTAAAACTAAAGATAGAGTTTAAGTGAGACCCACTTTTAGCTAGCAATTTGCCAGCTAGTATAAGTGAAGTTAAAACTTACACTTGGAATGCTGGTGGTCCACCAAAGCGGTCCTCCCCACCGCCCAGGCCTCGGGTGGGATCCTCACGACCAGAATGCTTCACGTTCACCTCTGGGCCTCCCTTGCGAGTTCCGCCCAATCCGCCACCTATTTTGTGTACCAAGTTAGCCCATGCTTCTCCCATACAGGTCAGGAATACGACAAACCATCCAGCAAAATGCAAGAAACCATCATCTTCCACTAGATACTACTAACTACATGTACACGTTGCAATTATCATCATCTATCGGCCTGTATCAGCCGGGACCAAGATAGTACATATTTCACTCAACATAGCCCTGTCAAGAATTACTTTTTCTAAGTTATATCACGTTGCAATAAAGTCTCTCAATTCTTTTAGAACACTGTCAGCAAACAAATGTAAACTCTGGCATGTGGTGAGACTTTTGTTGCTTTTAAAGGCATCCAATGCAATTCCAGGGCGGCAAAACAAAACAATATTCTGGATGAGGAAATCTGTATATCGACATTTACTGTCATTTTTTAAAGCACATTTTCGTCATCATTTCATACTTGGAGCGTCTGATACTAGTAGCAAAAAAACAAGCTAGGAGAGGAGTCCCTTATTTTTTGGTACCACCAATGAATAGCTGGAACCAGCATTTATACATCAGATATCAGTATGCTATGGGATAGGGTTAAATCAACTTACGTCAACAAACGTCTTTGACTAAAAATTTCAACTGTTAGACTGTACAAAGACTTAAACTTTTAGAAATACTCAAACCTTTGCTTTGTTACCTTCCTTTCGTTACCTCAATTTCACCCATCCAACTTCTTCCATTGCGAAACTGTCTTCCTTCCATCCATCCCCCTCTTATAACCTACAACAGTAGAATACCTACCAAGACGACGCGGGCGCCACCCTTTCACCGTTCTTCCCCTTTCCACATCCACAAGAACCCGTCTACCATCGATCTTCTTACCATCCGCGTGCTTGTAGGCCGCTGCGAAAGATGCCAGCCACGGGCAAAAGAGTCATGTTAAAATTGCAGCCACACAAACCGGTTCAAACTTGTTACCTGCAGCTGGACACACCCTGTTACTTTACCTGTGAGAGTTCCTTCTGTGCTGGAAGAAAGCAAGGTGTGAGTTTGGGTACATGTTTAACCTGTAGCATGCTGAGTTACCAGTGATCCAGTGACAACTTGGAGGAGTGGTGTGAACTGCAGCATGCCGTAGGTTAGCAGGATATGGTCTCAAAGCTATCAGCTGTTGACACAAACCCTTTTTCAAGTCAAAACTATTTAGAGACTTTAGAGACATCAAACAACTTATACGAGAGGGCAATCATAAGAAGTCTGGCATACTACGGAGTGGTCTGTGTTACTTTGTATCTTAACTAGCAACCATGCATGGATTTTCTTTGTACCTTCATGTTTTTCTTTAAACTTAAGCTTTTATTTTTGCTTCCACAAAGCAACTGTCAACTTTGTGATAGCAATGGCAGCTTTGAGACCATTTCCTGGCACAGTAAAAAAACAAAACATTCACACGAAGAAAAAAAATCAACACTTCAACCATTGAGGAACTTCAACCTTCTCTTCATCACCTTCTGCGTCACCTGTAGTCAACCTGCGCAAGTGAACGTTACCAAAGTGGTGGTCTACCGAATCACTGTGCTCAAAAACACCTCATACAGACTTGGCATTACTGTATGTACTCATCAAGCTCATCAGATGGAGGCTTGTATGATGTTAGTTTGTGGCACCTTTGGCATAAACTGGCAGCTTTAGATTTCAAGACCAAAGACAGGAATAATGGCAGTGTCTTAGTCCCAGTTAAGCTGCCAGTAAAGCCAATCTAAGCTATATATAAACGTTTAAGAACAGTGCCAACCCTTTTACCTGAAGGGCGGGAGGGGGGTGGGGTAGATGTTTACATTCAACTTTGCTCAACAATATACAAAAAAAGGGACAACAACCACAGTCACAGACAGAGAGAGAGAGAGTAAAAAAATGCGCAAAATGCCATTTTACCCTGGTTTCAAACCTTACACCTGCCTGCGTGGGCTTGTTCAAAGTACGGAGGGGGTTGCAAGCGCTGGTACGGACCGACCGTGGAAGGGGAATTGGTCGTGACGTCCGGTAGTCGACCGGCAAGTCCGGATGCGGATACTTACCCGACTTACCCGGCGTTTAGGTTGGAAAAAAGGCACATCTAACAAGCTAGTGCTGTGTACCGGTTCGCTGGACTCAATTCCGGACTTGTAAAAACATTTAGGTTCAAGTCCAAAAAAAACTGAATGGCAGGAACCAGTTCCGGACTTGGTTGGAAAAGAAACCATGTCACATATCCCTTTTTGTTCTAAACCACATAAAACCTTCCATAGATCGCAAAATCTGTGCTGCAAAATCAAGAAAACATTGCCATCGGGCATTGTCAAGTGTCTGCCTCCATGTTATGTGGCCACAGTTTCACCCAGACAACATTGCAAGGTTGCCAACATGCAATTTTGTATACTGTGGGCTAACCATGGGTTTAGGTCCGGACTTACAAGTCTGGAACTGAACCTAAACCTCAGGACTTGAATCCGGACCTGAACCTAAACATGGGTTTAGGTACACAGCACTATAACAAGCTGTAGTTTATTTTGGGAAGAAATTTGGACAAGAAACTGCAACAAGATGACGTGAGGAAGAAATAGTACTGTTACATGTGCCTTTCTTCATTCAAATCAGTACATGTCAGCTAACTTTTTGGTATCAAATTAATGTTTTGGTAGCCGTTAAAATACTGTCTATCTCTCTCAAAGTATTAAGTTATCGTTCATTAGAAATAATCTTAAAACTCATCCCGTATGTTCAATTTTCATCAGTCAGTGTAATGTAGTCTACTACTTTCCTTTCCAAACCCTACAGAATGTATTTCACTACCTAAATCCTATTGCATGTTAACCAAAATCATATCAGCTCTCTATGTCCTATGTGTTCATCTTTTTCTTCAGAATCAGATACATTTCATCATCTTTGACATACCCTACACCTTCTTCTTTCCACAGTGACTGTGTATATTGCTGATGATAAATAGAAGAATTTCTTATCGCAAAGTTCAATTGCATTGGTGTCAGTACTGAACTACTTGAAGGGCTTGTGTTTCAAAATTCGTCAAATGTACATGCAGATTATGCATGCAGGCCAGTTACCCAACCCTATTCTTTTCTGTGCACTCCCACAAGCTAGGCTACGTGTGTCTTGCACGTGGTGCCTTACACACACCAGTGTGGTACGTAGGGTCTTACCACCTTCGTCTTACCGACCATACCCACCCTTCTCAAGAACGTGTCATATGGCAAGTGTAGTGTGGAGAACAGTAAGGCCGCGTTCACACATCGCCACAGAGGCTGTGTCACAAAGAGGAATGGAACAGCATTAATATCTGGACACCCAAACGGTCTTCAGAATCCACTAACTTGCAATTTCACGCATGCACGGATTAAGATTTTTTTTGGTGATGGTTCCATGTACCGAAAATCAGTTTTAAATAAACAAACTTGTTCAAACACTGGACAAACGTTTTGTAACAAACACGCAACCGAACGAATGTAAATAGCTTCTGTTATCAATACAGTTGATCAACAAAATGGTAATTCTGTTCAACAAAGGCTTCAATAAAAGATGTTACCTTCCTACCTGCACCAAGTGCAGAGGGTTTTGGGGTAGAAATTTCTCCCTCTTTCTATTCAGCTATCTTCAAGACTTACCAAGTTCTTCATTGTGACAAACTTCCGGTTGAAAATATGTATGTAATAAAAGTAAACTTTCTACAGGTGTTTCTATGCAATTTTGGACCTGCACTGGATGCAGGTATAAGGTTGTATGACACAACTTACAAACTGCTTCTCAAGACAACAAAGTGCAAGACTTCAAATGCACCAACACTCAGAGCCTGTCTACCACCACTGTCTCCTCTCCTCTTCAGTGCCATCCCATCAGCCAACCATGTATATACCTGACATGTGTCCTCTTCCCACATCACTTTCATTCTACAACTCACATTTGTATTTTTGAGACTCGGAGTAACTCTTCAAACATCAAAGGAGGTATAAACCCTTAGTTTACCAACATCTCTTGCTACCTGTCCTGTGTGTCCTGTGTCCCTCTTCCAGTGTATCCAACTTACCAAGCAATCAGGGAACTGGCTTACTCATATACAAACATGGGGGATTACCAACCCCGGAACATACAAAACTGCAAGTGCATCTACTGTTGGGTATGGTTGTATATTCAGGTATAATGTCCTAAGGTAATTCCTTGTACAATATATCAGTTCTTAAACATCTTCTTACCATCTCAAGTTTGTGGATGAATGTATTCTCCTATTCATTAAGGTATTATTTTCCTTACCATTTTCCTCGCATTTAATTTATCCCAACTTACCCATGGAGTTTCACAATAATCAGGAGAGTGTAAATTACACTGTGTAGTGTAAGATTTATCACAAAATATCTTACATTCTGAGTGGTGCAGGTAATTTTTCAATGTTACCTGCACCAGTGCAGGTCTGCAGAAAAAAGGATTTCAAGCCCTGCCTTTCCTCCAATACCGTCACTTCCAAGTCCCTGGTCACACGTCACAAGGGTGGCAAATGTTCGCATTATGTTATGCGTTATAAGGCCACACCAATTCAATTTGTTGCTTCTTGGATTTGCCTCTTCATTTTTTTTTCTGATTCAAAAAAAACAATTCTGGTTCTGAATCAACTAAAAAAGTCCTTTCCTTCCTAGTTGTTACAGTTGTTAAATAAAAAACTTGTTATTTACATCTACCAATGCAGTGGTTTGGTTAAAAGTTCAAAATTCATTGTTTAGATTTTAACCCAGTCTTTTGTGTTGACTTCATGGCACCTATTCTAACATTTGGGGCTATAATAGGATGCCCTGGCCTGTTTTTTTTTTCTTTTTCGCCCTGTCGCTTCATATTTTTTCTGAAAAAATCCGAGAAGCAACAAATAAAATTGGTGTGGCCTAACAAGTCATCTCTTTTCTGTGCCAACTCATGCCCAAAAGACTTCTTTTATCAAATTAACATTTCGAAGGCTCCTCTTTGTTCCCTCTTGGGACAATTTTTGCATACAGAACGTCCCATTAGGAATATCTAATGTCCCAATAAGCCTTATCGAAGGGGACTAATGTGGAACCATTCCTCTTATCAGGACAATTAGGCAGCATAATCTTAATTTTATGGATGACATCCACGTGTGTATTGATTTTGGCTACGCTCCATCTGAGAGAAAGCTGTTTTAGACAAATGGCCAACAACGTGCAACGGTGTACACCCTTCTGTTATAAGTTGCCACTAACCGAGAAATTAGCAGTGAACATCTAGAAAACTGTAAGCAGGGGTCGAAATACCCCTCTGTGTGCAACTTGGTGCAAGTAAATTTGGTGTTGTGCAACTAATTTTTTGCCGGTATGCACCGCGGTGCAAGTTTGCTTTATCCGCTGTTACTACCAGTAGTACCTGTAGAAATACCCAATAAAGAACTGGAAAGGGAACAAAACCAGAATCCATGAAGTTTTTATTAAAGTTACTACATGTAACTTGGTTGTGTTCGTTTTATTTTTGGTGGGTGCAACTATTTTTCTTCTGGTGCAAGTATTTTTTTTTTCATCTGCACCAGTGCAAGTTGGCCCCAAAATCTATTTCGACCCCTGTGTAAGACAATATATTTTCAATTATCAGGAAATTTTGAGCCTAAAACATGATCTGAGCACAAAATGAGACCAATACATTTGTGGAAAGGGTGCTCTTATATATCAGATTTGTAGTCGTAAAGAGATGCAAACCATAGAATCAAGGTGGTGTTGCCTATCTTACCAATTAGTCCCCCTAATTGTCTTAAAAGGGGTCACCGATGTAGGGATGGGACGAACTAGGGCAGGGCTGTAATGACCATAATAGCAACTGATACACAATTAACGCAGCACTCCGGCTGTACAGTGATCTGGTTAGGGGGACTATAGCCCTATGGGGGTTATGATGAATGAAATTAAATGCCTGTACTACAAATGACAGTTGAGACAGTTACATAGACTGTTTTGTCAATAATGGATTTCAGTTCGCTTAACAACATTTCTGAGGCGCTTTATTGAATTTACCGAGTGTCTAGTACAAGAAAATTGGATATAGCACAGACACTTATGTCATCGCTGACATACGTCTTTACATACATGCCACACTCGAAGGAGTGGCAATCCACCACTGCTTTATATGATAGTTTAGCCTGATCTTTTATTTGTGTGAAGATTGTTCTACCTTTCAAACTGAAACAATTTCACATGAAGATACATGTTGATATCAAGGAGAGGCAACTTTGAATGCATTAGAAAACACACAAGTATAGCCACTTACCAGTTTATAGCACAAGGTTCCCTTACGCTTTTTATTACAGGCTACTTACCAATGGCAGTGTGGCTTTAAAAAATAAAACTTGGTCCATTTGGAGTATTTTACCATGTAAATTTGCTAACATTTTAATAGACTTTCTGAGGGCAAAAGTGTGTCCCTGTCAAAATTTTCAGAACTGTTCAATTTCAAACTCCACATAGCATTTGTACACTCCGTATTGTGGGGCTAAAACCTTGTGTAGTAGTAGAGTTAGGCTGATGTGGTTCAAAGTTACGAGAAAAAAAGCCTTCTTTAAGTGTAATCTTAATCAAATGATAATTAACCTTCTTCCTGTTGGGCTGCCATTTGGCACCAAATATGTATTGGTTGCATGGCTGGGTAGCAGGGAGAAGATTAAAACGGACAAGCAAAATATTGTTTTAATTCCTGAAATTTCTCAGACATTGTGTTTTATGGAGAACCCGAAAAAAGAAAACAGGTTCATTTTCGAGGTGAATCAGAGCCAACTAGAAGAGTAGTAATTTCATATTTTCTGTCAACTCATATTTGCAGTTGTGCCATCAAGTTTGTTTGCCAGAAATAGGAGTATGGAAAAAGAAGACAATACTTTCTTTGGAAAAAGAAGACAATACTTTCTTTGGAAAAAGAAGACAATACTTTCTTTGGAAAAAGAAGACAATACTTTCTTTATGGACTGCGGTAAAGGGGGATTACTTAAAGACAAGGGACAGAGTTCACTGCCTTGCAGAGGTTTAAGCTTGCTTTAAACTCCCTCAACAATAAAAAAACTGCTGATAAGTGCTTTGCATTGCAGTCATAAATATAAAGACAGTGTCCTCCATCCAATGTCATAAGCAGCTTTATTTTGTAGCAATGTTTTGGAAAGGTTTTCATGCACATTCAAGTCTGCCTTTACTGAGAGTAGATGTTATCATATGGACAGTTGGTTCTAAGGGAGTAGTGTCTGAATAGTGAATGGATAAAGGAGAGTCAAAGTGAAGCAATACTTACAGTGCATGTCTCGCTCATGTTCATATTCAATGAAAGCGTACCCACGAGGCTTCCCAGTGTTCACATCCTTCGTCATTTTGATCTGTAGAAAAATAAGATATAATGTCATTTTACCATTACAAATATAACCTCCAACTTTTAGCTAGGGGGGTGTCCAGGTGTCTTTTGGACACCCTGTATTGAAAATAATGAGAAATTGGACACCCTACTTTTTGGTAGGACACCCTAAAGACACCCTATTTTTTTTCCACTCCTAACCTCTGCCATGCCTTTAACCTTACTACAAATATGAAAATATAGTAATGAAGGAAAAAACCTGGCTGTATTCCTCAAAATTTCCACCTCAAAATGAAGTAGTGTTTGAGAGCATTACGAATTTGAAAAAACTTTAAAAGCCCCCTAAAAAGCTTGTACCTTATAGCATACAATAAAAAAATGGACACCCAACAAAAAAATCCTAGCTAAAAGCCTGCCTCCAAGCAGATGTAGGGTACATCTTTTTTCTGTGTTTCCTACGTCTCTCTAGTGGGGATTTTTTCTTTTCAAATTGTAAAAGAATTAACATGAAAATCTTCATAACCAATGTAGCCTGGAAGGATGTCTCGTCTTGGTCAGAAAAGGTTTTCAGTTTTAACTACGAAAAGTATGAAAGTTGGAGCAGTCCTTCGTGCTACTGTCTACATATGATAGTTTACGAAATCAAGCCAAAGAAATGTCATTTTGCAGGCAAACACATAATGCTTTTCTTGTAATGTTCCTTGATAGCACATTGATTAAAAACAGGGATAAATTTCATGATTTGCAGGAGAATCAAGTCACAGATGTTGTAAGTGGATACAACACTTCGCTGTACATCACTTTGTATATACATGTAATCTCTAAATGCCCTTAATGCTTCTTGATGGCCCATAAGTAGCATTAGCAAGATACACGGGACATCAGAATGGCTTAACCTTCATCTATGCTACATTTAGAGCTGTTGTTACATTGATTTCTTCTGCTGTAAAATACCACTGGGAGTGATCAGCTTATACTAAAGGAGAGTAGTAAGATGCCACTACGCTCATCTTAGAACATTAAGGACTTAAGAAGGTCCTAATAGCCATGCAGATGTTTCTTTTCGACTCCTAACAACATGTGTAATCATTGCTTCTATAGCTCCTATAGCCAAACAGCTGCTTCAGTATGATAATCCACTCTAGATCCCGCTCTTTCTATCATACAGTACTTGTATTTTTTTTTAACCCACAGTGTTCTCATCAGGCTGTTTGAGTGTAGTGGCCCCCTACGCTGTGATTTGGTCCCCCTATGCTGTGATTTAGCCCCCTATACTGTCTTCCAACCAGTGTAGGGGTGTTTCTTTTGGGGGAGATGATTGTGACCCTTCATAAATCTTTGAAAAATTAAAATTTTACTTCAGAATGAAGCTATAACAGAGGGGAAGCAGATCTGCAAAATTTGCCCCTCAAAAAGCAGGAAGTAAAATGTCTCTGAGGGTTATGAGTTTGAAATTTTTTCAGGGAGAATACCAGACCCCCTACTGTGGTCATGTCTTTGGGACTTGATGTGCAGCTTGCAGTTGTCCTTCTGTACCTCACCCTTACACCGTAAAAATTCTGGTGAGAACTTCTTAACGCCATCTTCGCCTTCACATCGTGACCTTCAGAGTGCTACCAATCAAGCACGTCGGCAGAACGTACTGCACCTGCGCAAAACCCGTAATGTATTGTGCATAGCACTTTGGCAGAATGTCTCATATAAGGTTGAATTAGAGCATATAAGGTTGACAGCCTGTCTGTAGTTTTCAGATGTTGTATAGGAAAAGATATCGTCTGCAACAGACAAAATTTTGATGCAACGCTGACCAAACATCCAACGAAAAACGTAGAAAAATCAGGGTTTTGCGCAAGCGCAGTACGTTCTGCCGACGTGCTTACCAATCATGGAAGGATGCCTGACAAGAAGGGCCATCTTAAACATATCCTCTCTGCTCAAATGGTCTAGTAATATTTCTGTCCAAAGTGCACATCCTCGTCCCCTTGACCAGAGGTGCAGATGTGTTTTTAATGCGTCCGTCCTCCCACCCATCAACAGTCCATCACAGGGCCATTTGGGTGGCAGTAAGTGCACTTACCGATCGGATGGGCCCATAGACCTCAAATTCCCGCCGCAGCTTGGACTCAGACGTGTCATAGTTCTGCAAAGTGGACAAGGGAAATCAGATTAGAACGGAAGGAACCATCTCAAAAGTTAACGTTTCTCTTTTTTTTCATAAATACATTAAAGTATTTCTATCTAACATATAACACACATGTGCACTAGAAGGATTGCGAATGTCTACATGGGTCTGAATTTTTGTTCTAGTCACAAGTAAGTACACTTTCACAAGACCAAGGGATTATTTTGAGGGTTCCATATTCAATACCACACTAAATATATACGGAAACTACTAGTTAGCCTAGTAGTAGTACTTGATTCTATCAATCTTTGCAACGAAAAGAAAAAACAAGGTGTTTAAATCTCATCTGAGCAACAGTAAAACGTGTCCTATGCAGTTACAAGTACAAATAGCTGCCATCCCTTTAAAAGGCAAGAATTTCCTTTCTGAGACCATCCCTAACAGTAAGAGCACCTATCACTTTGGTCAGCCAACACTTTTGGCCTTGCTCCCATCTGGCAAAAACATTCCTTAACTCATCCCTCTAAAAGGCTGACTCAAAAGCCTTCCTGTCTCCAAGGGCACCATAATCAAATTTAAAGTGACTCGACGGTCTAAAAGCACCACCCACAGTCGCGCCAGTCGTGAACTTGAAAGCCTTTTTTCGGTAAAAGGCTTATATATTGTTTACGTAGAAAGAGCTCACTGACTTATTCTCTATTCTGAGCAATCCTGCTAAAGGAGCAAAGAGGTCACTAGTGTTTTCTGTTTCTATTTGTAATGCGGATGTATTCAATAACTAGTTTCAAGTTTCAATAAAAATCTAAAGAACAAGGCAGAAAGTAACCTTTTGTTGTTAAGCAAGTAGAGATTCAGTCCAGCTTTATCTACACACCTTAATGTCCAATTAAGTACCGCTTAATTCTACGAGTCATCAGTCAATCGGAAAATCTATTCGCTCTCGGCTATTATCTCACATTTAAAACCTATAGCTGCTTTCAGAGTTAGGAGACTGTGAAATGCTTAATCGGATTATACCGAAAAATCAATGGAATAATTGATTTTTAAAAAAATCAATAGCCTTGACTACTGTTACTTACAACAGCTGTCTTAAAACTAGAACAGCGAGGGAATGTGGAAGTAACATTCTGCTGATGTTCATAACTTTAACTCAGAATTTAGGAAGTATGGATCATACTAAAAACTGTTCAGAAACCATTGCCATTATTTTTTTTTATACTTCATAGGTGGTAACAGCCAATGCAGCAAATGAAAATCCTCATACACCTACATGTACGTATAAACCCAGTGCAGGTTAGGTGCAGGTAAACATCAGAAATACCTGCACGGCTCCAATCTTTCCTGCACTAACCTGCATATGTGGGTGGTATTTCAAGTTATCAAACAACTAGGCATTGACTGGACTGACTTGCAAAGAAAAACTGGGTATAACATTTTGTACATTGTTGTGTTAGAACTGTTTTGTTTTGTTTTGTTTAGAAATTGTAACATGACAATACAAAGTGTGCACTAGGCAGCAAATACTGTAAATGCATTTATGTTCGCGAGGACTAAATTTCGCGCATTTGAGCAAATAGAGAGTTCGCGAGAGATTTTACTTCGCTATACAGCAGAACCACATACAAAAGGGAATGCCGATTTTTGATAGAAAAACCGCCGGAAAACTTCAATGATTTTCCGATCGTATGTTACGCGTTATGTTATAAAAATGCACACCAAAGTTACATGACTTACATGTAGTGGCTCGGGGTGCGCTGAGAATCTCATGAGCGGATTCGTATCGTATCGAAGGACCAGACATCGAACTGTTTGATTTCTACAAGGCTATTCAAAGATAAACTTGTAAAATACATTTTCAAAAATAATAAACGCTCGTGTCCCGGTATTTATCTCCTGAAATACGGCGAGAATTTGGCCAAAATGTGTTTGTTGTGCCGCGCGCGCCAGCCCCCGACGTGCCTGACCTCGAGGTCATATGCAAATATTGCATAACGTGACCGCGATACGCGCCTCCGATTGGTTGATATATCAGCGGGCAGTGTCGGCGGCGGGCACAAAGCGGGGCAATGCGCGTGTAAACAATGTTTTTCTTTGTTTAAAAATACGCGGCAAAATGCTGTTTCCGCGAACACAGAACGATATTCTAGTGAAGAAATGCACAATTCAAACAATCTTAGGGCAAAATATATATTTCTTTGCGGATTTATGGAGTCTTTTGCGTAATTTCGACGCTCAGCCAACCCGGAAGTTTACGTGCCACGCCGAGATCGGCGTGGGTTTGATTTCACCAAGGAGTTTGTTTTACCGATCAAAACAAGAAACAAAACTCCCGCTAAAGAAAATCCTGTAACATTTCAGATCCCAGCGATTATGTTTTTGATCAGAATATTTGTGGAGCCGCATGATGTACCGGCGTTTCAGCCGTATGCTTCCTCAGGAATTCCTGTCGCAAGCGGCGTGCACGGCACGCTAAAATTTTGTGGGGCGGTAGTTACGATATGACGCAGCCAGCGTTCATCGCGATTCGGTGTCTCATGACATAATAGCTAATTTTGAAAATTAACAGGGTGACGCTGAGATAAGGACTGGGTGGCACAGCGCCACTGCTCCATCTTTTAGGGAGGACCCTGCCTGCTGAGACGATACATTTGTAGTTCTACTTGACTCTGTAGCGTTCATTACGGGTGGATACATGGGGTGAGGATACGGAGACGGGAGGAGTGTAGCGATGTAAAACAGTTCGCGAGGGAAATGACTTCACGAAGCAAGGCTCTTCGCGAAAGCCGCGAAGTTAAATCTTTCGCGAATAAAAATGCATTTACAGTATGCTGGTAGCGTGCACACCTAACACATAATACTCATTTACACCTGACTCAAGTGAGGAAAGTCGTGTAAAGTGCCTTTCCCAAGGGCACAAGGTCGGTGGCATGTCAGGACTCGAACCCGGGACCTCTTGGTTCCGAGTCGAGTACTCTGTCGTTGCGCCATGCGACCCCAGAACTGTTGTGATCGTTATTCTAACTAAATAGGTCTGTAGTAGACATAAATGTTTTACAATTACAGTAAACCATTGTGCCAGCTCTTGAGTAAAGACAAGAAGAGATATCAACCAAGGAAGACTCACAATTCTGGCAACAAACAGAGTCTTGTAAGCATCTCCTGATGCATTCGCATCATTGGCTGGGTCCCCTGGAAAAAAGAAAATGGTACAGTATGTTACAGTTGATAACAATAAGTTTATTGCAAATACAGGCCCCAAGGCTGCTTTCAACAATAGCACAGTTAACAAGATACATTCCAAACGCATTGAACACAACATCCTCATTTAAAAACAGTGTACTAACATCGAACATATTATTAACCTTCAGAATAGACTGTGTTGTGCAGTCTAAACTGCACATACTTATTTCTTACCGTGTATGAAGTTTAACCTTCTCTCTGCTGCCTAACCCTATAACCAATAAAAATATGGTGCCAAAATGCTACTTTAGCAGGGAGGAGGTTAACACATCCAGTACATGTACTTCACTCAGGATTGGTACTTACATTCAGAAACCTTTTCTTCCAGTCTGTTGGCATGTGCTTCAAGCTTCTCTTTTCTCTGTGGTTTGAAAAAGAACAAGATTCCGAGTCATTTAAGTACATGTACTTAATAACTTGCGATGATCTTGAGACACTGGTGATGAATTCATAGGCCTTTCTAACTGCAACTTTCCTTGCAGACTTTGACCTGTCTTAGGTAATTATACTTTGAATGGGCTACCTCTTCAGACAAGTCACCTAACCTAAAAGTTTCTTGTCTGCTGCATCAAAATTGACTTTGAACATCTTCATTACTTCCAGGTACGAAGTATTGTTCTGGGAGGCTGAATTGTGGGTTTATATGTATCTTCGCTCGGTGAGAGTAGGTTGACAGCATGTGGGTGGGGGAAGATTCACAGGCACAACAGGCAAAATGACAATTCAAAAAACCTTCTTGAACATAAGCATGGATTTCCCACATATTTCTTATACAAGTCCCTGTGTTCTTTTGTGATGTGATTGGTAAACAACTACATGTACATTATTGTCAGGAGTTATCTAAACGTATTATAGCTGTGGAGTATCTTTCGTCCTCTCGGCAAACGCTTTGCACACGGAGCCCACCTTTCTTTCTAAACGTTCCTGTCTTGTCTCTGCTCTGGTGGGTGGAGGAGTGTCCTTTGGGTCCTGTTGTAGGGAAAAGAAAACAAATTTATTGTAACACCTTTAGAAACAGAAATCAACAACAGTCTCTTTTTCATATTTGGTGCAATTTGACTCTAGTAATATTTAGCAGTGCAGCTGTAAATTAATCAGATCTAGCGATTATCTTTGTTTTCTTGGAAGTTGCACAAGAAAAATCATGACAAAAAAAATCCTGCAGTCTAAAATAACAGTCATAAATGACAGTACCATAGATTATTATTATGATTGACTTTAACCTGTATCAAGATGTTAGCAAATTGAATATTTTACGAGTCTGTTGAAAAGGTAAAAAATTAGTCCTTTGCAACTGATGCTGATGGTAAGCTACCTAAACTTGACATGAAAATAAAACAGAATTTGTATTTATTGTAGACAGTTTTGAAGAAAATTTATTGGTGTCTACAAGATGCTAAACACCAAACTGCCTCCATGCTTGGGAGTGTTACACGCCACAAATTATGTTGTGTGACCACGTTGTAACTAAAATACCAGGGATCAGTCACAAAATACACCCGCCTCACGACTGTTTATATAGAAGTACACCAAATCGATATCTAGACAGATCGCTGGGGAATTGGGCTAACCGTACACAATTCGTCTCAATGAACGTTATCAGCTGTCACGTGCTGAACAAAATATCGACCAACTTAGGTCCGCCATCTTGGAATTTTTTTGATTCACCATACACGAGTAAAATCCGTTTTCCTACGTATCTTACCTCAATAATACCCCTTATATACGAAATATTAATGTATTGCGATGTTATAGACTAGACTAGACTAGACTGTGATTTTCTTTTACCTCGAAAGTCTGTAGAAACGGAGTGACGCCTGCGTAGGGAGCTCGTCGAATCTTCTCACATGGGAGTTTGTCTGTCGGTGGGAGGTAGGGAATCGGTTCCCGCGGCGCAAAAAGCGCCAGCAGGTTCGGTGGAAGGTACTGTGTCATCCCGGGGAGGTCTGCCTTCCCTTCTCGACGTCTTCTGTGGGAAACTCTGAGGAAAATGCAGCGAATTGAAGCCGAAATTTCCCTCTTGAAGTCTGGAAAAACGCGCCTCGCACGTCGCGCGTGATCGCTTGCACAAAGGAAGCTGACCGGACGATACCAAACGACGGGGGGATTCGACGGAAGAAAAATAGTACAATTTGCTTTGCTGTGATTTTTATTGACCAAAAAAATATGAAAGTCAAAATTTTTTAGTATTCCATTGAAAACTACTCTTTAATAGATTATGTATTTTTGTATATTCTAATTTATTTTGACAGATCGGAAGAATGTTGGGATTTGGAACAGTCTAATCTGCCGGAGAGCATTGTGGGCGAAGCTCCTTGTTGACATATTCCTCCGCCTCCACTGCTCACTGATGCTGAACAAGGAAAATAGTGCAAAATCGATATTTTCTTGCGCGCGGCGACGCAGCAGAGCAGCGAAATCGATACCAATACCACCGAATTGAACGTCAAATTAATCTGACAAAGTCTTTATTGTCGGGTCGCCGTCGTTGGCCCTACGGAGCGGCAGGGTGACTTGAGGCGCATCGATGCGTGGATGCAGCTCTCGCAACAAGTGAGCCGCTGCGCAGGACCACATAACTCTCCCCAAGAAGTGCCTGCTGAGATGCACCTGTAGCATCGCAGCTAAAAACTTTGGCAGTCAGACAGTCAGGAGCAACAGGATGAAGCGCTAGAATTTCTGAGAAGGGTCCTTCACCGTGGGAACACAAAAAAATGGAGCACAGTGTTTTAGTGCAGTTGTAAAAGTCAAGTGGCTCTTGAGACAGGCACTTTAAAGCATAATCAATATTCATTCAATATTTAAATGTTTTGGGGGAATTATTGCTCACGCACATTGCAGTTTTATGTGGCCAACACTTTCTTTGCAGCAGAACTACTGAATCAAACAGAACTAGTTAATTTATTATTGTGGAATTCACTTGATTACTACCTTGCGTACTGCCTTTAAAAATGCGACAGTGACATCTGTAATGTAAAATGATGCAACAAAATATAAAGGATGATACATTTGCATCTGTACCACTTTGACATAACTTTATCAAAGTTTCAATGGATTTTTAAAACTTGTGATACCTAAGACGGTTTAGTGGGTGAATGGTACACTTTAGAACAGCTTGCTCCTGATGGCGTTTTTCTCTAGCCTTTACCAGGCTTGCGAGGCGGCTGAAAAGAGTAAAGATTGGCCAAATAGACAGATAACATGCTACGGGAGTTAGTCCGCTGAAGGAGTACAGTTTACCGCTCTGGGCAGACCCGGCAACTCTCCGTCTATTTGGCCAATTTCTACTCTTTCCAGTCGCCTCTAAAGCCTGGTACAGGCTAGTTTTCTCCGAAAACAAAATAGAAGCATAGGTTGAGAGTTGAGACAGTGTGACGAGGTGACTCACACATGCACAACGTGGGGAGTTGGAAAATCAAGTGCTCGAGCTTCGGTCGTGAGAGATATCAGAGCAAAAGAAAAGTCTTGCGTAAAAAGTTTGGAAAACGGGCAGCCTTGCAAAGATACGCAATAAACGTCAGGCATATACCCCTCAACATGAATATCTGCTTTTGCTCTTTTGCTTTGATATCTCTCACTTAAGTCTAAATACAGGGAATGGGAATACCTCCCTCGAGAATTCAAGTCTCAGGCCGCACAACTAGAAACTCTCAGAAACTGAATTGCCCACGGGCCAGAACAAAACGTTACAGTCACTCCCCTATCCCGTATATGTGTACCTTACTAAACGAATACGGTCAATAATCCTCCTTAGCCGTCTCTATCCAAGTTCTGTGATTGTTTTTATTTCCCTGTTATTTACTTGTAGAAGTGAGACAACTTTTAATAACTTGTTTATATATGTACAGTATTTACTTATTTTAGACCATGATGAATGTTTGAATGCTGTATTCCGTATTTTATCCATAGTTTTAGTTAAGAACACCTCTGTAAATGAATCAGCAGTTCAGCCTACGGGCTGTGATTAATCATTTCTGAATAAACTTTGAATATCTTCTTGTTCCTGTTCTGGTAGAGGTGTTGACATGGTTATCGGTGTCATCAGGCATCTGGTGTGTGTTTGTGGTCAGCAGGCGTTGTGTAGTCTCGGTTGAAGAGGTGGTCTGGGAGCGCGCTTATCCATGTTATCTGTAGTTTTGGTTTGACTGGATGAAGACTTTTGCTGTGTCACGATCGCGAAACCATTTTTGGCGACGCCTCTGGGGCGGAGCCGTTGGTATAGTACTGCGATTGAGTTGAAAATATTCTAAAAATTCCACCAATGCAGTCCCTAGGGAATTAAATTTTGTCAACAGGATAACTCAAGAACGGCTAGATGGATTGGTTTCATACTTGCGTTGGTAGGGTGTGACGAAAACTAGAAATTATGAGATTTTGGGCTCCCTTGGTACTGCAGTTGAACCGTTCTGGTTTTGATATCTCGCGATCTGGACATGCTAGGGTCTTGAATTTTGGATGGTAGGTAGCTCCTGTGTTCGGAAAGAAGTCACGTGAGTTTAGGCCTCCTAGCTTGTTCTGGAACTGCAGGACGGTTTGTTTAGAAATCTTTAAGAGAGAATAACTAAAAAAACTGGTTGACGGATTGTCATAAAGTTTTAGTATGTAGGTAGCTTGAGTGATGTTTGACAGAATGAAGCATCTGCTTGGAGATTAGTTATCTGTCTATTTGGCCAATTTCTAGTCATTCCTTTTATTGCTTTGTAAGGTCACCGCAAGTAAATTTTATGGATGACATCCTCTGCAGACTCCAAAACAAGGCTGGCCAAAAAAAAGATTGCTACATTTTTAAATTTCGAGATCATAAACCCTGTTAAAATTGAGGCAACAAAGCATGATATCACAACCAACAGGTCTTCTGGATCCCTGACGGGCTCAGAACCAATAGATGTTTTTCAAAATCAGGCGAAAATTAATGCGAGTGCTTATGTCATCCATAAGAATTATTTGCTGTGGCCTTTAGTGTCCCTCCCAACCTGCCTAAGGATAGGCCTTCAGGCAGACTCAAGAGCAGATGCCAAAGTCACTTTTGCTTTCAGCCAAAAAGTTGCTGACAAACAAGTATCCAGAAACACACTGCAAATCAATTACATTGTACTTTTTGTGATTCAGAAAATAGTATCTACAGAACCAGAACAATTGCTTCTGCTCTTTACCATGCCTTTAAAATAGCTCACTAGGCCTCTTGCGAAAAGGCATGCAGACCTTCCTTATTCGCCAACACTAAGGCCTATCAGATTAGTGTCCCTCCCAACCTTTCTATTAGGCCTTACAGGTAGACTCAAGAGCAGAGGCCAGTGTTATTTTCTAAGACTTTTGAGGGCACCATGTTTAAATCATAGGTATGGGTTTCAATGGGACGAATGCTAGAGGTTTAAATCACTTTTTGGCCAAACCAAATGGTAATCAAAGTTACCAATACAATTACTTTTGGTATTAGAAAAATAGTATCTACAAAACCAGAACAATCGCTTATGCTCTTGAGTAATTGCCTTTAATCTGATCTATGACACTATGCTTAAAGTAATAAGTAAACAACTCAAGAATGACACAGAGACTTGGTTAGGTCAGGGGTTTCAGGTGTAACCCCTGACCTCATAATTTGATGACCTGTGCCCTCCATATCAGTCACCTTGCAGCAGAAGACACCTGTCCTGGAACCACCTGTCCTGTTGCCACTGTCTTAGGTTTGAAATACCTTGGATGTTGTACAGAGAATGGCTATGGTACAAAAACTGACAATTGTTTTATTGAGGGAAAAACATAATTTATGTACATTCAATTTGCCAAAATCATAATGAGTTGCAAAGACACATTGTAACATTTTGCATCCCTAGTACAGGGTGGTCAAGCACATTTAAGTTATAAGTGATGGGGGAGGGGGGAGAATAACGGTTATGTCAACAAAACATGACATATCCAACCATTGTTTGTGCCACTGTACTAGTGGCTAGATCACACCTGTAGAGAGGAAACACAAAGAAATGGTGAGCATCATCAGAATCGTAGCATGGTGAACAAAAGTGACTTGCAGTTTATCACTCAGGGTAGTAATCTACAACTATATGTGGCATATATATGGTTGACTCATCATTGTTTCCCTCTATGTAAATCATTAGTAACCATCTTTTAATTGTGACTTACATAGACAATATAAGTTATAACACAGGGTGGCAAGAAGTTAGAAAACTGCTAGATAGCACAGAACACAAAATGCCTATATTATGGCCTTTTTCAGAAACATGCCAATCAACTTGCTGAGGAGCATTAAATCATTTGGGAAAGAAAATAGAAATGATCAGGTAGGGAACCAGTGCAGGGATCCAGTTTCCCTGGGTTACAGCACCGGGAGCAAACCAGACTGCAAATCTTGCATCAACAAAATAAAAGGTAAATCACAAGAGAAAGATAGTGCAGTCCTGAAGGATACTTGCCTCCATGGAGAGGGGTTCTAAAGAGTCAAATCCAAATTGCATACTGTATTCGTGCCTGTACAACGTGTCAGAGGTCAAAACCATAGAGACAGGTAGGTTGGGGTGATCATATTGGAACCCGTCAAAGTTGGGTTCTTTTAGGATGTCATTTCTGTGTGTGGTCTTTCGCAGAGGCCGCCCAGGCGGAGGGAAGGAGATAAAAGAACACTAACTCCACCGGCTCCCGGTCGAGTTGACACATACCTGCTCAAGACTCAGTGTGATAAGCCACCATGCCTCGGAGCTATCTGCTCTTGGTGTTCCCCTCACCGTCCTCTATGGTATTTACTCCCCCATGGGGATAATGCGGGGGCACTGGCTGCTGATCGATGATCAGCATACTGCCAGCTTCCATAGGTATATCAACAAGGCACACAATTTGGGTGTCCATACCAGAACGCGGTGGCATTCAATTTGGTCCTCCAGGCCAATAAGGACCATTATCCGTTATCACACTCACACACCCCAATGCCAATACAACTACATATAAGTACTAATATAAGTATTGTGTTGATGTACAATAATTGATATGATCACCCGTCCATCCTATCTCTATGGTTTCGAGCTTTGACACATTGTAGGGCAAGAATACTGCACACGGTTTGGACCTGACTCTCCAGAAACCCCCTCCAAGAGGGCAGGTATCTTCTAGGATTGCGCAATCTTACTCCCATGATTGACCCTTCATCTTGTCAAGGCAAGGTTTGCAGGCCAGCTGGATCCCGGTGCTGTAACCCAGGAAACCAGATCCTTACACTAGTTACTTTACCTGGCCATTTCTGTTTTCTTTCCCCTATCATTCAATGCTATTCAACAAATTGCTTGGCATGTTTCTGAAATGACTATAGCATAGGCATTTTTCTAAAGATTTCAAAGCAAACTAAACTCACGGTAGACCTGCACCAGACATGCTTCGTGTTGCGCTGCTTCCTGCTACAAATAAATTTTGTCCTCAGCCGTCGCCCAAATCCTAGACTTTGACATCCACAACACTTCATGATGGCAAACCCGCCACAAACACAGAATATAAAGCTTTTTGGAGACATTCTGAACACCCTTTGTCACAATATTTACATGACGCCACATGCGCCATGTTGGAATCAATTTTCCCGCCAACACCTAGTCGTCGGGATTCATATGATAATTACTATGACGTCATCTGTTCAGGAAGTCCTCCATTCCGACGCTAATTTCCATCTCGTAAACGGTCATTGACATATCGCAGAACGACACGCTTTACGTAATATTTACAACGTGAATGTCAAAGTTGTGGGATCTCGCATTGGAGTTTGTAGCTCATTTCTCTTTGTTTGTTTGTTTGTTTGTTTGTTTGTTTGTTTGTTTGTTTGTTTGTTTTGTATTAGTCTAGGCCGATTCTGGAAGGACAGGGCAACTTGGACAGGTGCGTCTCGGGTGCGTCTCGTGTCAACCATAAATGTCAGAAATGTGAGATAATAGCACGAATATGTTTAAAAAAAAGTGGAAGTAAATGACAATCACGTCTTTTTTCAATTAAAATATTTCAAGTTTTGGGGAAAAATGTTACATAATGCCCCTTAAACAACTAAATGACGGGTGAAACCACGTGTGACAAATATAGCCTCTACCAGGCTTCGGAAAGCGGCTGGAAAGAGTAGAAATTGGCCAAATAGACAGATATACACGCCAGGGGATTGGTCCGTCGGACGCGGCAAACTGTACTCTCCCGGACCAATCCCCTGGCGTGTGTATCTGTCTATTTGGCCAATTTCTACTCTTTCCAGCCGCTTTCCGAAGCCTGGTAGAGGCTATGACAAACACCCTTTCAAGCCCAGAAGACGTCGTCTCCCCGCCGCTAGGTGGCGCTTGAGAGGAATATAGACCACATACTTCGTCATTTCCCGTCGCTCACGAGTCCTTCTATTTGATGCATGTATGTCAGGGGAGAGACTCCGATCTGATAGAATCGGCTCTTCTACCGGTAGAGATCCCGATTGGAGTCGACAGAGACTCTGATCAGGATGCTGTTAATGTGTTACAAATTCTAAATTTCAAGTCAATCCATTGATCTAAAGTGACATGAATCAATGTTGAAATAAGTTAAATAAGTTCTGACTGTCTTTTACTAAATTAAGCGAATAACTAACAATTTATAGCAGACTCCAATCGGGATCTCTGTCGGTAGAATCGCCGATCCCGATCGGAGTTTCTGTTGACAGAGACTCCGATCAGGATCTCTACCGATAGAATTGCCGATTCTACCATATCGGAGTCTCTACCCCGATGACATATACATTTGTACATATGTAACGTTACATGTACTGGTGAGTTGATAGACTTCCATTTGAAACCCAAACAGAGTTTCAAAGTCCACCTGCTTTAGTGTACACTTGATGCTCTACGAAAAGAAGAAGTGAATATTCAAAGTGAAAAGAAGAAGAAATGAATACAGGCTAGGGGGAAAACTTTCTAATACCAATGCCATTTTCACCAGTCCGTTGTCATCTGTGTTGCCTTAATGACTGAACAAGCAATTGAGGCACAGGGACGTTAGCAGAATTGAATATTTACCGCCAAGTTCAGCATATAAGTTCAGCTGCAACGTCGCCGTTGCATGTTTCATTGGCGGGAAAATGCATCTGTTAGTCTTTCTGACTCATCCAATGTTGTGCGTAAAGTCCCACGGTGGCAAGTGGTCTATTCAATCGGTTTTGCTTCTTCCCGTCCTTCTCAGCCCTTCCTTGGACTACAAGAGATAGATAGATAGATACAGATAGATAGATCGATGGATAGATAGATAGATAGATAGATAGATAGATAGATAGATAGATAGATAGATAGATAGATAGATAGATAGATAGATAGATAGATAGATAGATAGATAGATAGATAGATGGATGGATGGACGGACGGATCATAAATAGATAGATAGATGGATGGATAGATAGATGGATATAGATGGGTATCTAGATGGATGAGTGGACGTTTGAATGGATGGATAGATGGGCGGACGGACGGACAGATAGATAGATAGATAGATAGAAAGAGAGACAGAGAGAAAGGGAGAGAAAGGAAGAAGAGGAAAGGAAACAGTAACAAACGCGGCACCTGGTTTGGTCTATGGAGGCCACACAACCTTGACACTTGACCTTTCATGCCCTTGAGAACTTCTGAAGATCACCACAAGGGTGACGCCCCCCTCCCGTGGTGCCTTTCGCCAACAACGGTACGTGTCAAGGCGATTACCCCATAACAAACTCTGCCACAACAGGAGTCACCAAGGTTATAGTTTTACTCTCAAAAGAAGGCACAAGAGGAATACAAATAAGCACATCAAACAAAAGCAATTATGCCTATTGTACTGCAAGGTGTTCCGTTGATAAATTATACACCTTTTCAATTCTATGTAAGAAACACTTCCTTTGATTGTTTTATCACACGTGCCTTACTTACATCCTAGAATGAAACGAAAAGTGGAAAGGAGCTTTAAATCAGCACCACAGAAGTTGGCATGTTCAGGAATGTGTAAATCGAGCCCGCATGCTGGTATTGGGGTTTTTAAATGTTAGATCCATTTGTCATCTGTCATAATTAAAACAATTGGCTCTGTGTGTCGCCTGGTCTCTGCGTTGGGAAGGGTCAATTTTCATTTATTTCAAACGAAATTGGAATTATTTGTAGTGTTTTGTACCAATTTCGTACTTCAGAAAGTTTATTTTCAGAAACATATGAAACCATAGATTTGGAAATAATATATTGCCGTTTGTTACTTTTATATATCTTGAAGATATGTCACAATTTTATGTCAATAACTGTATAGCTATGTCAAGTGATAGCATATTATATGTAACGTTATTTATTCGAAACGAGAAATTAAAAAAACAAGGGAAAAGAATAAAGTTGCTATAGCAGTAAATAACGGTGTATAAATGCGACTAAGTCTTCGAGTTTAGAGACACGGAATATATAAATTTAATTAATATAAAAAGATAAGGTCCATGTATATGGAATACTTTCTATAAACATGAATAGGTCAAATCCATTGTTTTTTTATTCTATGAAAGCATTTTGGTGGTGGCAAAAGTTTACCGAAGTTCACGAGTTCGGAAGCCGCGAGATCTAGAAAAATGGGCGGGGCTTTGTTGAAGATAAAAATTTCCCCATTTGACTTTTTTTTTAGTCATTTCCTATTTAGTCTGTCAACGGTGTGTAAATTTTCTGGCTTAAATTCCAATCGCCTCAACCCCCTATGTTGTCACAGAAGAGCATCTGACTGACATGCCCCCGTATTGCACCGTGCTGGTAATGCATAGCTAAGATACCCGCCTAAACTAAAGTCATACTCATAAGGCACAGAGATCAAGGCTTTCCGGAATAACGTTGGACGTCGCTAGCTCCGGAAAGCCGCCCAACTTTTCACACGAAACCTGAGCAATTGTCCGTTGATTCTGTCCGAATTTGCAGGCACCAATTATTGCCTTAGAGCTCCGGGGGGAGAACGTGGTTCACTGCTAGTTACTCATGCGTGTTACTCATCTATCAAACCTCGCGGAGGCGTGCGGGGCCTTGGGTGAGCCAAAGACGGCTGTTTGGCAAGCAGAAGCACCAGACGAATTTGTCTTTTTTATCCACCTACACGCAGAAAGGCAAACAAGAATCGGGAGGACGGGGACGCTGTGTCCCGCAAGCCAACTTCGAGCGTCATCGCGACATTTGTGGCATGCATTTCTGGCATTTCAGACGACCTCCGACGGGAGCCAGTGGGCGTTAGGTCGGGAATCGAACCGGGGATCAGTGGACGCGATCGGCCAATGGGAGGAACGCCTTCCATCCACCGGGTCTTCACGCAAGTCAGCCCCGTACAACCGGTCCTGCCGGGCACGCTAATAAAGTATGCACCCATCGTAGCTAGTTAATTCTGGCAGATCCCGCTCCTAAAAACACACAAGGTAAGCTTCGCGATGTGAGGAAGGGAAACGCGGTGACGGAGCGAGGTTTTAAAGTTGATGTTCGGTGATCGGTGGTGGTGTAATGTTGTTAGGGGTGGCCCACGCGGTGCTGTAAGGTGATATGATAGTGAAAGGCCGGCAGGAGAAATTGTTGGTGACGTCCGTGGAAAATATCTGCTATTTTGATGGTGCTGGGTTACATGTCGTACCCGCCATCTTGTGCTGAGATTGTCTGTCAACATTTCGTCGAAAATAGAGCTGATCGAGCGTTGGGGGCTGACCCCCATTCTGCACCCCCGTCCGGACAAGATGGACGTCAGGGCGCTCCAGGCCCCGGCCACAGACGAGGCGACGGAGCACCCGCCGGTGGGGACGGGCACTCGCCTGGGCGACGGCAGCGGCACCGGCCTGAAGGACGCACCGCCGCACACCCGCAACAACTCCGGCGGCGGACAGAACAACATCGGCAACTCGCTCAACGCGCACTCGCACACCAAACTGGCGGCCACCGACGACGACCGGCCGTCCAGCTCGGACGGAGGGTTCGAGCAAACTCCCGACAGCGAGCTGCCGCCCATCCGGCCCAACCCGGCGGCGCCAGCCCCGACGGCATCCGAGAGGGTGATCATTAACGTGTCCGGACTCAGGTTCGAGACGCAGCTCAAAACTCTCAACCAGTTCCCCGACACACTCCTCGGGGACCCTAGGAGGAGAATGAGGTATTTCGATCCCTTGAGGAATGAATACTTCTTTGACAGGAATAGACCAAGCTTTGATGCCATATTGTACTTTTATCAAAGCGGAGGCAGGTTACGAAGGCCTGTCAATGTGCCCATCGACATATTCACGGAGGAAATCCGGTTCTATGAACTTGGAGAAGAAGTCATCGACAAATACAGAGAGGATGAGGGCTTCATCAAGGAAAAAGAAATGCCCTTGCCCAAGAACGAGGTGCTCAAAAAGATATGGCTACTATTTGAGTACCCGGAAAGTTCGAAAGCTGCGAGAGTGATTGCCTTGCTGTCAGTGAGTGTAATCTTGTTGTCCATTGTGACCTTCTGTTTAGAGACCATGCCACAGTTCAAACATTACAGATACGTGAACACGACAAACTCCACAAACTCCACAGACCCCAAGGACCTCAAGAAGGAGGAGGTTGAGGTTCCAGGGTTCGGGGACCCCTTCTTCGTGGTGGAAACTTTATGCATCATCTGGTTCACGTTCGAGCTGACAGTAAGGTTCATCTCGTCACCCAGCAAGCTAGCCTTTTTCAAGAACATTATGAACATTATAGACATCGTTGCTATCGTGCCGTACTTCGTGACGTTGGGTACGGTCCTGGCGGACTCGTCGAAGTCCAAGAACCAAGCGACGTCCCTCGCGATCTTGAGGGTCATCAGATTGGTGAGAGTGTTCCGAATATTTAAACTGTCCAGACATTCGAAAGGCTTACAAATCCTAGGACAGACGTTGAAAGCCAGCATGAGAGAGTTAGGGTTGCTAATATTCTTCTTGTTCATTGGTGTCATCTTGTTCGCCAGTGCGGTATTCTTTGCGGAGGCCGACGCGAACAAAACGCAGTTTAAGAGTATACCCGATGCCTTCTGGTGGGCTGTGGTGACAATGACTACGGTAGGATACGGAGATATGTACCCCGTGACAGTAGGGGGAAAAATTGTAGGCTCTCTGTGTGCCATCGCTGGTGTGCTAACCATCGCGTTACCAGTGCCTGTCATCGTTTCAAACTTCAACTACTTCTACCATCGGGAAACCGCGGCTGACGACGACGGGGTAGACTATAAGCATGTGGACAGCTGCGCGTACTCAGCTGACATTGAAAAAGAAGAGGGGACGGAACTCTCTGCGAATTTCATCGAAATGGAGGACGCCGTGCCCGACGAGCGAACAAAATTGAGGCAGGGACGCAGCGACGCAGCAAATTGCATCGGCACGGCGTCGAGCAAAATGAGCAGCGTGGAGACCGACGTATGACACTCATATAATCTCACTGCTACAGGATACGGTTTCATTGTATAGACATTTTTATTTTTGGAAGATGTAAATTATATCATTGGGACAGGGAGAATGGTCTCCAGGATTCTTTGTTATTCGGCTTCAGTGTCAGACTTTAGATAATTTTCCTACCAACCGTTTGTAGTGTTGTATCACCTAGACATCATCACGTGTACATTTTTGTTGGAAAACACCTCATGCTGTGAAGTATGCCAAGAAGAAAAAACACACCCTCCCTCCGAGACCTGCATATGAAGGCCTCGCTTGTCCCCGCGGGACATTACAGCAATTCCAGCTCGTCTAAGTTTAGAACCGTCGTCATCAGTGGGGAACCAGGAAGTACAATTTGCAGCTTTCACGCGGAACCTCGGAAATTACGGACCACAAACTGCGCTGAAAACGCGAGACCGTCCAACGCCATTAAAGGAAAGGATGAAACGTGTTGTTAACGGATGTACAATGCAATGTCACAACCCAACAGGCATATATAGGGCAGAGCAGTGCTATATTGGGCTGAGGCCGGTGAGATATTCCCATTACATGGCAAATATTTGGGGCGCCATCCAAAATAGCCCCTGTAATGCACCTCGAGACAGTTGCTGATCTCCCCAGAGATCTCTCACATGTGGTTGACTGTTCGTTGGCCCTAAATGCCCCCCTCCCCACCTACATCAGGGTACTGACTGTTGCCCACAGTGTGCCTGGGGCGTAACGTGGCCACTTAAGAGGGCTGATGTTTTTTTTAAAGACTGTGCGTGTTCAACCGTTATGAGCAGGTCAACCAGGACAGGTTTTTCAACCTCACAGATGTCACCAACCTGTTCTTGTGTCTCAGCGGGAGAGGTCAGATCGAGCTCATAAAAAAAGGCGGCGTAACCCTCGAAGTAAAATCCCGCATGGCAACTCCAAACCATCTTGAGTGAAACTGTCACATGTCAGCAAAAGAGAAAAAAAACACAACACTGAATCCCTGTAAGCAACAAGTGAGAAAGTGGAGCAAGTCCCAAATGGGGTGTTTTGAGACCATACATGGCTTTAATGTGTCTGCGAAATGTTTGCTGCACTTCAGGGATTTGGGAAGAGCGTTTGTCATGGACAACGACGACGTGACTGTTCGCCACGTTCCTCCAAATTGCATCCCCGGCGTCACCAGGGAGTCTTAAACCACACTCGGTGCTGCCATATTTCACACCTTGGGACGTGTTGTTTCAAAAGAGCAGTGACGTAAAACCCCTCGGCAAAGTTTGCCCTGCTAACATGGCGTCATCCGACCCAGACAGTAAGACCCAAACAGTCCTGGCTACTGCTGAAGTGTGCACTGACGGGCCCCAGAGGAAAATAAACATCCCGTCTTTATGAACCGCCTTTCTGGGAAAAATCAGCTGGGTGCGAATCCTTGCTATTCAAACGTTGCCGCTGAACCAGAAAGCACTCCCCAACACGAGTGCTTAAGGCTTGTACATGGACTGCCTTTTTTTCATAACGTCAAATGGAAATGTTTCAGAAGCTTGTCAACATTGTGTGTGGATTAAGAACCCAGTCCACTGAGGACAACTAGGGAAAGATAAGGGTCAGTGAGGAAAACAGTCTACCAGACAGTAGGAGGGTTTTTGTTGCCAGCTGTCC
Source organism: Branchiostoma floridae x Branchiostoma japonicum (assembly GCA_013266295.2). NCBI lineage: Eukaryota > Metazoa > Chordata > Leptocardii > Amphioxiformes > Branchiostomatidae > Branchiostoma > Branchiostoma floridae x Branchiostoma japonicum. The sequence continues at coordinate 3,666,273 of CM023824.1, read as the reverse complement.
TGCCCCACAATGAGCTTACATACCCCACATGCCGACCTGGGTGCACTCTCCAAATATGCCTTGCCAACATGGCGGGATATTTGATCCGCACCAGGACTAGCTTGACTGGGATCGCACGGAGTTCTAGCAGAGCAAATCGTAGACCCAACAACTGCCAAAAATCCCCCCCATCAAACTTCAACAACCCAAGACTTCGCACGACCACCCCCCGCGGAAGCATTGAACGCCCCCCGTGAAGCGTGGAAAATTATCGTGCCCGCCTAAGTGTATCAGTTTGTCCACAGACGTGTATGGCTATTCTTTGGGATAATGTCGGACTTGTAACGCCCCGAGCCGCCTTCAATGTGAGGATGTCACCCTACACGGGCTTTCCGAAACACGATACCCATCTTGGATATTGCGCCATGTATCAACCGAGCCAGCGAACGCGCTCAACCAACAATGGGGAAACACAGGCGACCACCGACGCATCAAAAGGCCCTGGGACACCGGTAAGTGTGTACTTTTTTTGTCAGCGATAAGTTAGTTAACTAGTAAGCTGATTTTCTTTGATAGGTTTAGGTACTTTTACTTTGTGTACGGGCAAACACTATATTTGAATGTCATGGTTCACTTCATAGGTCAACCAGTTCATTCCTTCAGCAGAAAGAAAGTTTATAAATAGACACCGTATCAACAGCAGACAATGTTACACATACCATTAGCATTAAGGTTGTCTTGAAATACATGGTTAGTTTTCAAAAGGTAGTAGTTTAGATGTTTCACTTGTGTTAAAAAGTCTGCGCCCAGCGAAAGTTAAGGGGCCATTTTTACTGCTTAAAAGTTAATGAATTGCTTTACTGGGTAGCTATCTTAATTGACTTATTTGCCATTTGCTAATATTGACATTTGCAGAAATACCATGCAAAAGTTCAGGGAGACTTTTATTTTTAACGTCAAAGTTTGATGGCTTTCCTTGACCCTATTTTATCTTCAATTTGACCTTGTTCTATCCTCGATTTGAAGGTCTAAAAAGATTTTAACAACATCAAAATTCTTAGCGGGGAATTAATCATATGCAACAAAAGGCAAGCCCCACTGAAAAATATCTGTTCGGACATAATGTAAACCATTTCGGAACAGATATTTTTCAGTTCTGTTCTGTAGTACTCTGATAGGTAACTAGTCAGAAGAAAATTCCAGAAAAAGCACAGTCATTCATGTCCAAACTTGTCATCTTTATTTTAAAAAATGAAGCCAACACTTCAAGAAATCAGTTTGAACAACAGATCTTTTTTCTTACCCTTCAACTTTCAAGTGTGTCAAGAAATTTAACCCTGTGTCTTTTCAAACCCAAGTCTTTAGTTAAACATACTCTTCTATGGACCACATAACTAGCCATACACAATGTAGATTGCAATGTTGCTATCCTAGGTTGTGTACTTTGCCTAGCTAGGAGCAGGGGCTAATTCTTAAGGTCACTAACTAACCCAGGTCTTTATCAAGTTAAACATACTCTTCAATGGACCCCATAACTAGCCGCACACAATGTAGATTACGATGTTGCTATCCTAGGTTGTGTACTTTGCCTAGCCAGGAGCAGGGGCTAATTCTTGAGGTCACTAAACTGGTGATGATTGACAAGCTTGTCTAGGAGTGTTTGAATACTCCCAATAGGGTTGCTATACTCCCTCAGAAACCCCCAGAGTGTCAGCATGCGTCTGACACTATGTAGGCTGATTGGGGGTGTACCCTGTGCTGTCAGTGTTCTGTGGACCACATAACTAGCCATACACAATGTAGCATGTGATGTTGCTATCCTAGGTTGTGTACTTTGCCTAGCCAGGAGTAGGGGGTCACTAAACCAGTAATAATTGACAAGCTTGTCCAGCAGTGTTTGAATACTCCCAAGGGTTGCTATACTCCTCCCAGAAACCCCCAGAGTGTCCGCATGTGTCTGATATTAGATCTATGTAGGCTGATTGGGGGTGTACCCTGCGCTGTCAGTGTTTTATAGAGTTAAACACACTCTTCTGTGGACCACATAACTAGCCATACACAATGTAGAATGTGATCCTAGGTTGTGTACTTTGCCTAGCTAGGAGCAGGGGGTCACTAAACCAGTGATAATTGACAAGCTTGTCCAGCAGTGTTTGAATACTCCCAAGGGTTGCTATACTCCCCCCCAAAACCCCCAGAGTGTCAGCATGTGTCTGATATTATGTAGGCTGATTGGGGGTGTACCCTGTGCTGTCAGTGTGTTATAGAGTGGGTGCCAGTGGTTTTACTCCTGTTAATCTATCCCTGTCTTCTTCGATTGATTAACTGGATTAGAGTCAATTTCGGGGATAATTTGTAGGCTACTGGGCATGCCAAAATTGAAGCAGCCCCTTTTTAGGTCTCCTAGCTACATGTAGGGCTTTCTTAGTTGGAATACTTGTACATGGATATTCATAATGGTACATAGATATTGTTATTGCCTCCTGTAGATGATGGCCAAGTGTTCTGTATGAATATTATCATTCTGATAAAAGATTTGCATATTTCATATTGTACTTTTTTCCCTGATGTGGGTTTTACTTTGGTAACAACAAAATTAGCAGAGCTTAGCATGTAGTTATCCTGATATTGAAGTTACAATAAATCAAGGAGGTTTTTGTGGAAACCTCCTTGAAAATGAAATAATAGATTTTAAGAAATTATACTGAAGCATGAGGAATAGCCACATAGTAAATTAATAGAATAAAAATACATAGAAGTATTTTAGAATATTGTATTTCCCCAGCTCTAAGCCTTGGCTAGCCATATATGTATGAATACTCTATGTATATCTTGGAAAGCAATTTTACTCCTAGGTAGCCCTTTGAAATGATACGTGAATAGCCTTCCTAGTAAACAGACTTCATTATCATACCTCATTGACCTTTTACCCCACTTTTATGGTATATTTACATTACAATTATCCTTCAAGGCTTTGAGTCAACAACCTATTATAGGTCCTCACAATGCATATTATAGGCGCCGTGCTTACATAAAGTAAAAGGTGACTACTGAAACCATTCTAGCTCACGAGAAGGGGGTATTTTTTGTCCACATCAAAAGACAGGTTAAATTTGTATAAGGGCAAAGCCAACGGACAAAGTCTCCCTATTTACAAAAGCAATGTACGAGCAAATCGGCTGTTATTATAAGTTGTTTGATACGGAAGTTGTAAAGGACGATATGTGTACTAAACGTGGGGTGATACAATGTATGTGGGATCTTGTTCAGTATTTCAACTCAAATATAATCCTTTTTTAAAAATTTGTATGTTGTAATCTTCTAGTTTTGAGAAACAACAAAGCAAAGCAATATGCTAAAAGGTAAATTTGTCAGTGGTAGCCATAGCAAACTTTCACATAATTGTATAAATTATCGCAGTAGAAAGGCTCTCAATAAGAAACATAGCCTGTTCGGTGGTTGTAAGTACTAAAACAAGGTGGGGATGTTGTTCATTATATCAACTCAAATATAATTTAAAAAAAAATTGTATGTTGTAATTTCCTAGTTTTGAGAAACAGCAAAGCTAAAAGGTATATTTATCAGTGTTAGCCATAGCAGACTTTCACACATTGTATATTATCGCAGTAGAAAGGCTCTCAATAGGAAACATAGCCTGTCCATTTTTCATTGTTAAGCTACAAGCCGCGTAATCTCGACCTATTTGCGTGCTTCCTGTTCGACTCCGTGATAGCAGATCACCCTCGAGATTAAGTCATTTGGGAGAAATAATATATGAGATTTCTTATCGCTACAGTTATCCCACCGTTCCCCACGGTCGGTTATTATCCCCCGAGTGCAGATAAATAATCGGGAGCACGAAGGAGGTTGAGGCTGCGCTGCCGCGTGCGTTTCATCAGCCACGGACCATTGATTTTTACTTGCCGACAATTTGAAGGTGAAGAGAGATAATAGAATTATGGATTTGGGGGGAACAGAGAATGGATAAGCACTGCCAGTCTAATGGCTTTAGGTTTAGAGATAAGAAAGGTTGGCAAGAGATGGGCAAGCTCGTGGACAGTGCCAAATTGTTGAGGGCAGCATGATGCTAGTTGTGGCAGAGGTCTTTTTGAAAAGACTAGGAAGAGGTACAAGTTCTAGTAGCTAGGACAGCGTTGTAGCCAGTGTCGGTCTTTCCATCAAATTTTGCTGTTCATGATGAACAAAAATTTTGCCCAATCTGTAATCAAAAATCGCATGTAAAGGAAAGACATGTCATTAAACTATTAGCTTAGTTAGTCTACCAGCAAAATTTGCCTCTCAAAATGCAGAAAAATTAAAACTAAGGGTTTCTTTTTCAAAATTGTCCCCCTAGGATTGTCGCGTCTTTGGTACTCGACATGATGTTATGTCAAACAAAATTAAGATGGAGAAAAAAATTCAGGCTGGCAAGAACACTGAGCTATGATATGTGTTAATGTGTGCGAAATCTGTCAGCCAAGATCATGCCATCACTTGTCGAGCCATAAAGTTCTTAGCTTTTAGCACTCTAGTCTCCTTTTCCCCTATTATTTTTAAAATACCACAGAAGCAAGAAGTTTAATAGCTATGGCCTTGCTTACATGTAAGCAAAGCTATTAGCCATTTTAGGTAAGACTACTTATCCAAGGGTTGAACCCTGGGACCTTTTGTACTTTATCTGTGAATAGACAGAAAGTGGAACTCTCATGTGAAGAAGACAGTTGTCCTTAGCCACAGGGTGCCAGCCTCTTTAGCTTTAGTAAATGCTCTCTCTGCCACAAGCAACAAAAGGAGTGTACCAAAGCCAAAAAGGCAGGCATCAAGGCTAAGTTATCCTTCACTGTCTTGCGTTAAAAGATGTGTCCCAGAAACAAGATGCACGCTTGCTGCGGGGACTTGCTTGAGTCGTGCGCCGAACAAAACTGTTAACCTTTCGCCGTGACACTCCACATCACGCCCTGACATTTCTAAGGGGGCTCCCGGCAGGCTCAACGGCCGCCCCGACCATGTGTCTTCCCTCTCCGCCGTCCTGCGCGCGTAGACTGATGAGCTGTTCCTCTGGATCTGACACGCCAAGATGAATAGTAATGGCGCTAAAGCTGGGAATGGCGTGGGGCCTGTCACACCCCATCTTTCACGGGGCTGCTACGCGGACGGCCAGCCATATGGAAGCTCTGATAGAGAGCAAATGGCCGCGTCAATGTAAAGGGACTGTAAGAGAATGTGACAGAGATGTGTGACACTTGTCATGAAACCGTGGGTCGAATTTGGACTTTGCGTATGCCTTCCTGACAATCAACTGTTACAGAATTATGATGTATGAGCCGAACTATCCTCAGACTGTCTGGTCTGAAAAGACCTTCCTCAGACATGTCTGTGCGTGTAAATTATCTGGTTGAACACCGGTAACACACTTTCTAAAAACTGTCTGGTCTTCAGACACGTGTGTGTATAAATTACCTTGTTGAATACCACACTTATACATGTATAAAATGTCCTCATTCACAAATATGAAGTATAGCATCTCAGTTATTCGTCTGGTATTAAAGCTTTGTATATATCATTTCATATGTTAAATCGTTTGAGATATGATAACTGTGACACTGCTTTGAGGACACTTGCAATTGCTAGTATTGATGAAGGCTAGCGAAAGTCTCTTATGAGAAAAAACAGACTAAAACAAACAATAACATTAACAGCTGCCTCTTCGGTACTTGTACATGTAAGTGTAGGTAATCACACTGCCAACCACTTTGCGTCATTGGGCAACCTTACCTGACAGTGTGTATTCATCTTTACCCAAGTGTAAAGTCACAAATAAACTCCCTTTTTCATGCAAATCAGCCAAATTTATGGGACTCAATTTTAACCAGAAGTTCCCCCCTTTTCCTTGCTGCCTTTAGGGTAATTTGCCCAGTACATTCTACACGTCTTAATCTCGGGGATTCCTGCTCTTAACCCACGGTTTTTGGGTCATGGAAGAACAGACGGTTGGAAAGTATGCGATCCGCCATGTTGGATATGTGCTCGGGGGCATGACGCTAAACGCACTGAGCCTACGCAAGTGCTCAGTGTGGAAAAACCGCCTCCCCCTCTCTTGTTCAATGAAATGGCTGCTAATAACTAGCTTTAAGCCGCAGTAAAACATCCCACAATGCTTTCAGACCACAAACAAATCGGACAAGACCGACTGTGTCGTTGCCTATGAGTATGAACATGCTAACAACACAGAGGTATATTTGCCAGACTTTTATGCTTGAAGTGACATCTAGGAAAATAATAGCTTCTGTACACAGTTGATAGACAACAACAAAGGCGGACAATTAGGGAAGCGTAGCTTGGGCGGTATTATGTAAATTCTTCCTTAGACTAGTTAGAGTTTGAATGGAGGTATTCTGAAACAGGTGGCATTTGGGAAAGCCATATAATTAGGACAGACAAACAGACTTAATTATAGCACACTTACATGCTGGTATGAGTAGTCTTAGCACTGTTTAGTGTACACAGGGTTGTTTCATAGCCTTCATAGAAGGGTTCACTGTTATGGCGGCCTATGCCTCTTTGTGGCTTAGAGTATATGTCATACATTATAATAGATTTTTTTGGTAGAGTGAAGAGCAAACAAATATAGAACAACAGACCAAAATACAATTCTATGAGCAGACATACTGAAAAAAAAACAACATTTTGCTGTCTTAACAACCTTGTTTGTTTATTACATGTATGTTTGATTCAATCATTGACAGGTGTTTTCGAATCTTGGTGTACATGCCATGTGTGTTTGTAAGAGCTTTGCATATGTGCCACACACCCACTCCAGGCATGGCTGGTTTTCTATCTCCCCTTGCTGTGGCATACAAAAGCACCGACCCAACCAAAGAGGCTTTGTAGCTGTTGAAAAGCCGAAGTGTAAAGAGTGTATGTGTGGGATGTGTAGCGCTCGTACTGACAAGAGCCTATAGCAAAGGTTACTGTAACTCTTTCTTTTTACTGTAACGCTTCTGAAAGATGATTAAAGTGAAACTGGCTTGCCATTGAATCAAAAGTGTTGAACCTGGAAAGGTTTTGTATCTGCTAAAAAGCGAAGTGTAGATGTGGAGTATGTAATGTTTGTTCGGAGTCTGTAACAAAGATTACTGCAACGCTTTTTCTGGGGGCTCGGAAAGATTTTTTAAAACGAAACCGGCTTGCCATGAAACCAACGTGTGGAAGAGAGAACAATCTCTTACACACCCTGTCGATTTCAAACCTAAGCGGACGGTTAAAGCTGCCATGTTTCCCTGACACCTTCTTTGCTTCGGTGAAGAAGAAAAGTTCCCGTCGTGACGGCGTACAAAGGGAAGTCAGGGGAGCGTGTGGAGTCCTGCCATAGCGTACATACAGCTTGGTGTACCAGATATGCCTGTACTCAACGGTTCGTTGCTTGAAGCCTGTTTACTGTATATATATATATAGTCCAACTGCCATTGCAGAGGTGGCTTTTTACAGCTACAGTTTCTTGAATGGTATAATCACAATGTGAATCTCACAACCAAAATTTGAACAAGTGCCAACGTTTGGAAAGCCTGTCTGCTACATGTTCCTCAGGGCATAATGATTAGTACAGTAAAAGAGCTATACAACTCTATAGGAAGGCACTGTACACTGTCAAAATGTCGGCACTAATTACGTTTACCTTCGCAGAAGGAAAACATGCTGTTTTTGCTCTGTTTCTTCTTCTTCTCCAAATAACAAAGGTCAATGACCTGGACCAGACAGCTGTCACCATGGTAACTGGTAGCAGATCTAGATACCCTATTGTGTTGGATTAGATTATGTAGCAAGTTGGAGGGGCTGGTCTCCATACATAAATGAATGTTGTTTGAGTAAGAATAAATAGAAGTAGTTTGTTGGGTGGTTGTGAAATAGCAACATTGTAATTATTGAACCAACCCAACCAAACTATTAACTAATCAGTTATCTTGCCTTTTATAAATGTAAGACTTGTAAAATGTACATAATATCATCATGTCAAGGCAATATGCTAAGGCAACCAATGGCTACCTGGAGCTCTGTAAGAAATGGTGAGGTCACTGAACTGCATACGACTACAATGTACAAGAAGCGTTTCATGTTGTATTATGTAAGATATCTTGCTGATGGTTTTGCATTATGTGTGTCCCCAATTTCCCATTCTAGTCCAGACCTTGTTTGATACATGCCATTACGCACATATTAGGAGAACATTTAACACCAGTAACAAGGTTAACATCCCGTCCTATCCTTCCAATCTTCCAGAACATGTACTAGTACAGGTCCCTGAACTACATTCAGTACTTGTTGATAGGGGTCTGCATGCTTTTTTTCCATAAGACTATATATATCTATAGTGAGTTATTTTGATAGTAGTATCCAGTCTTTGATTATACTGCTGCGGGGTCCCTGACATATGGGTGGGCGGCAGTCGGCTAGTCTTCACACCACGTTTCTTCACACCACATTTAATGTTATGTAATTTATAATTGGACCACGGTAGTTCAAAGTATTTGATGGGTGGTTTCAGTTAACTTTGTGTCTTTGGAACGTTGTTAGATTTACCGTGATACCTTTCCACTAAGGCTGCGACCGCTGAGGGAAAAAAACATTTCACAGGTTGCTCAATGAATTTCATATGTAAAGAACGAATGTTTTACATTTTAAATCATGCTTTTTAAATCATACGTCAACACACAGGATAGAGGCAAATGGCGGGCTGCCATCAAGCCTCAGCATCAGTGTGCAAGCACGCCTAACCCTCGGAAAACGCGGAACAACTGATGCTAAATTGGACACAACAACAAACTTTTGCATTGTACATTATATTCCAATTATAAAATCATGGGTCAGACAAATCAAATTTCGTTTCTCAATGATCACCATCGAGTGGAAAGGGGGGCCTTACGGGGACTTCAGTGAGACATGGTATACTGTCCTCCCCCATACAGACCCCTCTGTCTGTAGTCATGTAGAACCAGCTGGCGGAAACCTTCAGGGTTGCTTAAATCTCCTCCATGTTTAGACATGCAGCTCTGCATCCTGGGTCTGGTTACACAGACTGGGGGCTGCTTCGTTTCTTCTCCAAGCAGATGTAGGGTATGCTGGGTCCAAACTAACTTGTGTTTTAGCAATCAGGACATCATGCCAAAAAATAGTTACTCAAGCAACTGGATATGATTTTGGAAACGGTCAGACGTTTCAGGTAGCATCCACTACCTTTCCTCAGTGACACAAGTAATTGTTTTTTGGCGTATCTTATTACCTGGATGTCTAACCTTCATGAATCAGGACGTCATATTATTATTTGCAGTCAGCACGCTAAATCAAGGACCATTGCACCTATTTCCAACCAGCCTAACGGTAGCAATTTCATAATGTCAGATCAAATGTGAAAAATATTGATATGACCCCCCCCAACTGACAAAAAACCCTTCCAATAACATGTGGTCTAAAATATATGCACCATGGAAGGGTCAAGACCCCCTCTCCATTCCACACCAATTGGTTAACATTAATTTGCTCCCTCACCATAACCATCAAACTAAAATAAAATGCTGGCTTGTAGAACCCTGCAAGTTTCAAAGACAATTCAAACTCTACTACTGGACAAATTACGTAGATTACTTCCGGACATTTTGATCATGAGTGACATCCACCACTAAAGCATTGACACTAAAATGAACACTTACTGACAGAACTAGTCAACACTTATTACATGTAAAAGAACTGGAAAAACCTGAACATTGACAAAGACTCCTAAGTGTCACTGTTATGTAAATATTTAGATAAGATAGCTTTAAACTGTTTTAAACTGATTTTTTGGCCTTCTTCCGCTTTGCCTTTTTATATGATATCTTCTGATGTCTCAGATTTCTCAGATCATTCTTTAGAATCTTAATCCTCCATGCTTTTAAGATGTAAAAGCCCTGATAGCATTTACAAGGTTTTGCAATATTTAAGACACAGGAAGCAAATTAAGCACTTGATTTCATGAGTTTGAAAGACAAACAACTTTATTGGACTTTCTTTTTTAAATATGTACGAAGTTGTTTCAACGCCCGATATTTGGGTAGCACACATTCAACTTTTGTTAGATATGTCTTTAAAGTAGTCTTTTCTGATAGGGAAACAGGTGTACATGTGTGTAATTTTGTATTGAATATTTAGGCCATACTACTGATAATAGTACTTATTGAGATGAATATGAAAAAAAACTCATGATCCTAAACTCAAAAGTTTGTAACATACATCGTATAACATTTAAACTGTGTGTGGTCAAGTAATATTAGTTTTCATAAACGTTATATTTGTGTTATTGTTTGTGTTTGGAAAATTTGTGGTTGCATAAGATAAAGAGAATGTTTGTTGTAGAATAATAACTTTTTAGGAATTCTAGAAAGCATAATTTTGTTGACTTCTATTCAAAGGCATTATGGGGAAAATATAGTTTTTTGTCTTCCCTGACCTACATGTAAATGATTGCTCAGTTGACAATACATGTAGTTGGAATACATGATGAAACCAGTAGTTGCTACATGTTCAGTTGTCCCAGTGTCCCCAGGCCATTTTAGCTGGCAGGGCTCAAAATCCCACCTGCATATGCAGGTTAGTGCAGGTATAATTGGAGCTGTGCAGGTGTTCCTGATGTCTACCTGCACCATACCTGCACCAGTCCTTGTACTAGGTTCATATGCATCATCATGTTACCTACAAATGTAGGTACTAGGTGCATGTGGATTTTCATTAGCTGTATTGACTTACCACCTAGTATGAAGTATAAAAGAAATAATGACAGTGGTTTCTGAACAGTTTTTAGTATGATCCATACTGCCTACATTCTGAGTGGAGCGGGTAAAATTTGTCTGGTGCAGGTGATTTTCAATGTTACCTACACCAGTGCAGGAAAGCAGAAAAAAATTATTTCGAGCCCTGCATGCCTTTTACCAGCGCAGGCCAGCTGCAGCATGACATCAATAATTGACATGTCTTCTTAATGGGCCTACAGGAATTCGATTGAACCAAACGACCCGACTGATAAAAAATGTTAATCTAAGTGCACAAATTGGAACAAATGAAATAACACTAGCATTTTGCAATCTTTGAGATACTGCGGTAATAATTACTAAGCTAGATATGCTGTTTGACAAGTTACCAAGTAACAATTTCAACCTGTAACTTGTATTTGAGGAAATGTTGGAGTCTCTTGGTTGGAAGGCAAACTAAACTGACCCTTATAACCTAATTTTGGCTTTTAGTTGGGCAATTCTGGTGACGAAAATCTACTTTGTACCCTGTATAAGTGAAGGCCTTCTAGCACCAAGGACAGGGCTGTTACTCAAACATCACCAATTTCACTCTTATTTCCATTCTTCCTGTTAGTGTTACATGATTGTTTCTATATTTGTTATTTACTTGACACATTATATCCAGATACATGTACTGTATTTCTCTTGTTAATGTAGCAAAGCACGTTGACAGAAGCACTGCGCCTACGCAAAACCTGTTATGTATTGTGCCTAGCACTTCAGCAGAATGTCCGGTTTAAGTTCGTATTCGTGTATTTAAGGATGACATCCCATCTATAGTTTTCAAATACTGTTTCTGAAAAGATATCGGATGCAACAGGCAAAATTCTGATATAATGTTGAGCAAACGTCCAACGAAAACTGTGAAAAATCGCAGAGGCGCAGTACGTTCTACCGATATGTTATGTAGCAATGCATGGAAACATAAAACGTGTGTGTATTTGACCAAGGTAATATTAACTAGGAACAGTGAGACTTTTATTGTACATTCATGCCTCCAAGGGGCACAGGTAGTTTGTTGTATGACTTGATATGATAGTAAATCTATAATTACAACAAATACCATACCAATATACAATGTAAGAACTGTTCACCATAGGTAAGCACGTCAGCAAAACGTACTGTGCCTGCGCAAAACCCTGATTTTTCACGTTTTTTATTGGATGTTTGGTCAACGTTGCATCAAAATTTTGCCTGTTGCAGACGATATCTTTTCCTATACAATATCTGAAATCTACAGACAGGCTGTCAACCTTATATGAGATGTTCTGCCAAAGTGCTATGCACAATATACATTACGGGTTTCGCGCAGGTGCAGTACGTTCTGCCGACGTGCTCCATAGGTATAACTACAGATGCACATTTCTGAGAGTCTACTATTATTAATAGAAAACCGTGCTTACTCTAAACAGATAAGCGAGATGGACCCTAGTAGGGTCAGAGCACATTGTACCTCTCACATCTGTTTCCCTTCCATACATGATTGATACCCAGTTTAGGACCAGGGCCATCCCAGCAGCGTTTTTATTCCCCTGTTAAATTAGCTGTAACACCGTGTCAACTTTAATTCACCCGGCTTTATCGTACGCGGAAAGGCATCCCCCCATCTCGACGTCCATTGTCCGGGACGAGAGAAATTAATCGTATTCAATCAGCGGTATGTTCCCTGCGGGAGCTACTGGTTTCTGTTACCGCGCGGAAGCAATATAAACGTGTAGACCGTGACCATATGTATCTAGTGTTCTCTAAGCAACCAATTTGACGGGCTTGTGTCCAGAATGGGGAATACAGTATAATTTGGAGGGTTGGGGTTTTGTGGCTGCACTGTAATAAAAGTTGTCGTTCTTCTGTTGTAATATACATGCACGTTGCTACATTTTATAGTTGCTATACATAGAAGTCAGAGAAAGATACGACCGCTTACCATAGCCGGTTATTACTTTTTGTAATGAATTGTGATTTGATTGTCTTATGGGAGGACTTAACTGTTTAGTAGGCTAGTGAGTAGTGACTGTATGGTAATCCAGATTGGCACAAACGAATGCTATTCGTACGTGATCTACTTCTGACAATGTTTGCGCATTTTGTACACAGTAGTCATTGAAGGGCAGGGCTCGAATTACCTCTTTTCTGCATACCTGCACTGGTGCAGGTACATTTATAACATTGAAAATTACCTGCACCAGACAAAATTTACCTACAATACTGAATTTAGGAAGTATGGATCATACTAAAAACTGTTCAGAAACCATTGCCATTATTTCTTTTATATCTCATACATGTAGGTGGTAACTGTCAATGCAGCAAATAAAAATCCACATATGCCTACATGTATAGACATGTACATGTATATAAACCCAGAACATGGACCAGTGCAGGTTAGGTACAGGTAAGACAATAGAAATACCTGTACAGCTAAGATTTTACCTGCACTAACCTGCTTATACAGGTGGTATTTCGAACTCTGAATGAGAAATATTTTTTTGGGAAGATTAGGGTCAGTGCTACAGATAAAAGTGAAACCGAAGAAACGATGCGAAAATTGTGTTGAGTATCCCTTATTTGTGTGCTTTAAGCTAATGACATAAAGAATTGTTCCAAAACAGCTGTGTATTCACTGAGGAGAAAAATATCTTGAAAATAAATTGTCTGTGTCAGCAAGAGGTAGCTCGAGCAGGATTTTGTACTGTCTGGTGCTTGGATCCATGCTGAATAAAGAAAATAAACGTTTGTATCTGTGTTGTTAGAAACGTTTGTATATGCTTACTCCATTCTTGAAGTCCAATGCCAAAGCCGCAATTGTTTTGGTCCACCCCTGCCGTTTGCTTTGTTTATTGTGGTCCAATGATCAACAACAAAACAGAGTAAATATATAAGCAAAGAAGATGATATGTCAGTGAAAGTAAGGTATCACTAGTGGTATTTCCAGCGTATACAGACATGGATGGGCGGAAGTGTAGTGCAATGTAGGTATTTGCAGAGGTATGTCATGTGTTGCCTTTATTTATATCTTGTATTCACCTTCACCTTGTCCCATCCTCATTGTCTGGAGGGTCGGGGACTGTGGTTGCCTCTCCACGAGCTTCTTCCAGTCTTCTCTATTCTTTGCCCGCTGAATATCTTGTATTAGGTCACACCAATTTAATCAATTGGTTCTCGGATTCATTTTTGTCTGATTTGCAAAAAAAAAAGAAAAAAAGAAAAAAGGATTCGGGTTCTGAATCAACTCCAAAATGTACAGGTACAGGTTAGGTACAAGTAGACATCAGAAATACCTGCACAGCCCCAATTTTACCTGCACTAACTTATATATGCAGGTGGTATTTCCAGCCCTGTACCTTGCATGCTGACAGGTCTCCAAGGAGGACTGCCCCCCCCCCCACGTTAACACATGTTTTCAGGAACTACAGATGAAAGGGAAACAATCAAATTACCTCCCATCTTCTCTCCACAGGAGGGAGGCATTGTTACCCACAATGCTCGGGGGAGCACCTGTCACGAAACGTTTGATTTACGACCTTTCAACCTCTGAACCGTTGGCGTAATTTCTGGCCAGCTGTTTTCTATAATATCATAGTAATAATATCATTGGCTGTATGTTTGGCAATGAATTGTAACGGTTTCTATTCTCGTATTTTCACTTGATAACAAGCTGCCATGCTGCAAATTGTAGAAACTGGAAAAAGAATGTAAAGTGCACATTTCAGTGCAGCATGTCATTTCTTTGTATTTACAATTTGAATGTATTGTTGCCTGCAGTAATGAACAGTTACTATTACATGTACCTGTAGTTTGTTTGCAATTCAAAGAGGCATATGTTTTCATATTTTGATATAGGTAGTCATTTGTATGATCTACTATTAAGTGAAAGAATGAATTTTGGTAATAAAAAGACTAATTATCAACAATCTAAATCACACTCGGGATAATCAATTATGAAACCTATTTTACGCTCCAACAACTAGTACTCGATGTGTTTTTAATCACCTACGGTTACATTATTTATTATTTTCATAATTCAAGGGGAGAGGCTATGACATTGAGAAGCTTATCTGTTATCAATATAAAATTGTGCTGTCACTATCAGGGATGGAAATCCCACCTGCATATGCAGGTTAGTGCAGGTAAAATTGGAGCTGTACAGGTATTTCTGATGTCTACCTGCACCTAACCTGCACCAGTCCATGTACTGGGTTTATATGACACATATACATTGTATGTGTATATGGATTTTTATTTGCTGCATTGACTGTTACCAGCTATGAAGTATAAAACTATAAAAGAAATAATGGCAATGGTTTCTGAACAAATTTTAGTGTGATCCATACTTCCTAAATTCTGAGTGGTGCAGGTAAAACTTGCCTGGTGCAGGTAATTTTCAATGTCACCTGTTGCCAAAGCAGGCTGGTTTACACGCAGGAAAAATTTAACGTACACAGTTTTCATATGCTCACATGCATACGCAGTTTTCATACATGAGGTTTTTGCCCGTGTATGTAAATCACGTAATAACTATGTAAATGTCACCTACAAAAAAAAAAAACTGATTTCGAGCCCTGCTATTAATGTTTTCCTGGCACTGTTTGTCAAACTCGACACCCTCTTAGTTTTCCTGCAAAATGAGTATGTTGCACTTTGCAGATTAACTCCTGGCTGTATATTTCCCAGAGGATGAATAGCTTTAGTGTGCACGAGATGAGAAACCTAACGCTGACATTGCTGACAAGTTTTCTTCACCTTCATCAATCAGTTCTGGTAAAACGGGCATCATTATTAACTGCACAATTGGTGTACATTATGTGTTTTGAGAGAGTTGTTTTTATCGTAGTTGTCTGTTTCTTGTGGCAGTGCCAAACAGTAGTAGTTAGGAAAGAGAATAAGTCCAATGTTTTTGTTTTCACAATTGCTCGAAGATTATAACTACCAGTTCTTACATGTATTTTTATTGATATGTGATGTCTTATTCTCTTAATGATTGTCACTATTGTTTCATCATCAATAAGAGCCATAACAAGTCGCAAAATATAATCATTTTCAGGTCTCATCAAGACCTACCCACCTACCAAATATCAAGACAGTCTGTCTAAGCCTACTCGAGTTATTGTGTTCACACATAGACACATGCTCCCAAAAACATAACCTTCTTGGTGAAGGTAATTAGTGCAAATTCACAGTATTATAATAACAGTGCACTGTGGAGTACAGTTAACCTTTTCATGCTGAAGTAGCCTTTTTGCACCAAATGTGTATTACTTACAGGGTTAGGCAGCATGAAGAAGGTTATAAATGATATAGGTTAACTTAGTGTTTCAATCAAAAAGTAGAAAAAGAGCAAGCTCTCTCGTATAGCTTTATAACTTTTATTTCTACTAAGTCTGTTGGTGTAATTAGTTGTAAACAACCACTTACAGCTTACCCAAATAAGGTAGGTGTAAGACGCTTATTAACTATGTAGAAAATTCATCATATATTGATAATTAAATGTATTTGCAGAGCTAGTTCTTTATGACTAGGTGTCAATGTAGTTTGGCACTCTTTCTAATTAAAACCAACTGTTTGTTATTCATTGCATAGAAATCTATCAGAAAAATTAGGTCAACCCTCACATATCATATACCCGTTCAATTGGAAATGTAAAATGTGTGAAATATTGCGTCAGGAGCCTACAGGATCTAGCCTCTACCAGGCTTCGGAAAGCGGCTGGAAAGAGTAGAAATTGGCCAATTAATAGACAGATATACACGCCAGGGGATTGGTCCAGGAGAGAGTACAGTTTGCCAAAGCCTGGTAGAGGCTATACGGGATCACCAGTTGTACTATCCTGATGAGGTATACGGTCAGGTAGGGCAGGTACAGAAGGGTAGGGCACGCACAGGAAGGGTTACTTGTACCGACATCACAGTTGAGCTGCCTTGCCATTCTAAGAGGGCCTGCATGGGGGGATCAATGGTAAATTTAGGAGGGGTGATAAGGCGTAACGGTAAATTCAGACAGGTCGGCAATGCTTAACGGTAAATTAAGTTGTATAACTAGGATTTGGAAGCGACTTCTTTGGAATGTTCTTTTGTATTCATGGGGTTTCTGGCAGAACTAGTCTGCGGACTGTTATGGACGCTCAGTTATGATTTTGTCTAATCTGGCATTCGACTACACGATACGAAGAATTTTTCAATAACGCTTAATAATGAATTCAGGATAAGAAATAACATATGACGTGGAACAAAAGCGACCAATTACGCTTCACAAAGAATTTCCTGACAACGCTTAACGTTGAAAAAAAGCGGCTTACGATCAACAGTGAATGGCTCG
Organism: Branchiostoma floridae x Branchiostoma japonicum; assembly: GCA_013266295.2. Classification (NCBI taxonomy): domain Eukaryota; kingdom Metazoa; phylum Chordata; class Leptocardii; order Amphioxiformes; family Branchiostomatidae; genus Branchiostoma; species Branchiostoma floridae x Branchiostoma japonicum. The sequence goes on along the minus strand of CM023824.1, from coordinate 3,649,165 downwards.
CTATGCCTCACAGAGGAAGGCATGCAGACCCTCTTCTAATTCTCCCGTGTTGTATCCCAGGGGGTTTTCTAGAAAAAATTTGCATGAGGGAGCAGATCACTAGCATGGCAAGGGAGTGATGCAAATTTTTACAAGAGTAACACAGTTTGTAATGCTAAAATGCATTGTTATGATGTTTTGTTTTTATATTTTCACTGGAAAAAGATCATTTTGAGAAAGACTTTATGTTGTGTACTAGTACAATGTATGTAGCCACTTATATTGAACTCTGGACCCTATTATAATTATAATAGGGTCCAGAGTTCAATCTGAAAATTGATATGAGGGTGCTGGCTGGTTACATGAGGGAGCAGCTCCCTTATTCCCCGGTTTAGAAAAACCCCTGGTATCCAATCTTCCTTCCTTCCATCCAACACTAAATTGAAGCGTCAGATTTGTATTCGCCGGTCCCCGTACTAATTGGGTTAAACCCTCCGCAATCTGGAAACAGATTCTCCTCAGAAACTTATCTCTGTAAAAGGTTACAAATCTGGTATGGCCGCACCGATAAGATTTCTTTGTTCACTGATTTGCTGCGTCAATTTTTTTCTAAATTTTTAGGTAGATATAGATAACCCAGAACTTCCAAGTAGTAATATTTTGGCACCAACAGTTTAAGGTAGTTTCCGTGTTCCTTAGTTATGGAAGCTTTTTGTTTCATTAATGCCAACGCTTTAAATGTTCAACAGTCATAGTTTAAAATGCGGTTGCGGTGACTCCTGTGATAGCATTTGGGTCTACATGTATCACAGTGTTTCCTTTTTACCTCCATGAAAAATGGAGGTATTGTTTTTGGTATGTCTGTGTGTGTGTGTGTGTGTGTGTGTGTGTGTGTGTGTGTGTGTGTGTGTGTGTGTGTGTGTCCGTGTGTGTGTCTGTGTTTCCACATTTCTCTTTGGTCAGGTTGTAATGGCTATAGTTGGGTTCAGTTTGCTCCAGAGGAATCACATCTACATCTGGTAACGCTTGCTGTTTTCTCAGGTATTTTTCGTTACATTACCTGCTTGACAGTTGACAGGCGTTGTTTCCCTTGCACGATAAGAAAGACTTGTAGACACCACGGTGAATGAGGACACAGTCACCATCACACAAGATCTAAATATTTCATGGAGGTCTGAGGTCTCCGAATTCTTGTTTTTTTTATTATTTTGCCTGCCTGCTCCATTAATTTCATGCAAAAAAATGTAAGAAACATGAAGTTAATTCGGTTTGGCGTAAGGGACCCTGTGTCTGGTGAAGGCCAAGGCCAGTTGGGAGTGATAAGGGAGCTAATCTGGCTGGATATTCAGCCTACTGATGGATTGTTCCAAGCTTCAGCCCTGCATAGTGATCATGTACTTCAACAAGGACACAGCATTCAGATTGTAGATAGTCTGCAGTCTACATAACACATCTAGGGAGCACGTCGGCAGAACGTACTGCGCCTGCGCAAAACCTGGATTTTCGTAGTTCTAGGGGCCATTTGTTTTGGGAAACATTGTTGTATCTTGTTCAAACTACAGCATGTTGGCAGAATGTACTGTACCTGCGTGACACCTGTAATGTATTGTGGCATAACGTCTCATTTCAGGTCGTATTAGCATACTTAAGGATGACATCCTGTCTGTAGTTTTGTCGGAAAAGATATCGTCTACAACAGGCAAAATTCCATTGAACATCCAACAAAAACGGTGAAAAATCTGGGTTTTGCGCAGGCGCAGTACGTTCTGCCAATGTGCTGGTTAAACTAGGAATGCGACAACCAATGTTACATGTTATACACAGTGGGAGCGTCAGCATTTACATTTGCGTCATTCTACTAAAAGGTGTGGGGAGAGGTCTGTCCTTGCGTGGTTGAAATGTCTGCAGAAGGTTTGCCCTTATAATGCGTTGTAGTTGATCCTGACCTTTTTTGAAACATCAAAGGATTGAGGCTTATAAGGCATAAGAAAGCAAACACATAGGAGCTAATTATTCTTGGCCACTTGTTTAGAACAAGCTGCATAAAAATCTGGTTAAAAAAGTACCACATATCTACTTTGAATTAAACAAGAACTGATTTTGAATTCATCTGTGACAGTAATTGACATTCACATTATAGAGTTTCAAATCTTCAGAATTTCTAGAACTATCCACTGCGTCAGCCAGTAAGATTTGGTACTGTGTGTAACGTTACATAATATGCGTGTTCAAGTACTGTATGCTAGTATCAATTCCAATGACGTAAGTCCTAAAACACCTGCTTCTGAAATGTTTTGCGTGCCCAAAGTGTATACACAGATGTTTCAGTGGTGAGACTTTAAAAGCAAAATCATCTCTTGACGTCTTTCAGCCTGGAAGTGGGTCTGCCACTACTAAGTTACAGGGACTTAGCTGGTAAGCTCAAGGTTTTGTGGATCGTAAATTTTTTCTCAGGTTGGTCTTTACGAGTTCCTGATTGCCAGAAGGACAAGTTAATCTTCCAAAGGTGAAGGACTGCCAGTTGTGATGTAACACACTTACATGTACCTCTCTTCTAGCACGTCGGCAGAACGTACTGCGCTTGCGCAAAACCTGGATTTTCGCTGGATTTTTGGTCAACATTGCATCAGAATTTTGCCTGTTGCAGACCATATCTTTTTCTACACAACATTTGAAAACTACAGACGGGATGTCACCCTTATATACGCGAATTCGACCTTATATGAGACGTTCTGCCAAAGTGCTATGCACAATACATTACGGGTTTCGCGCAGGCGCAGTACGTTCTGCCGACGTGCTCCTGGGGGGTGTTGCCAACTTGGACCTGATTTACACACGGGGGAAAAAACCTGACGTACCAAAACTGTGTACATGTACAATTGTGTACATGTACAATGTACGCAGGCAAGTGCACGAAAACTGGGTATGTCAATTTTTTCCTGCTTTGACGTACATAAAGAATGTACATTCATATCACACGCCAGTCCTCGAAGTAACCTACGATCTGTACGCATGTTATTGAGGTACGTCAAAGCAGGAAAAATTTGACATACCCAGTTTTCATACGCTCACGTGCATACGCAGTTTACGTACGTCAGGTTCTTGCCCGCGTGCGAATCAGGTCTCCACTTGTTGAGGAAGAGATTGAAACTCGGAATGAGTCAGTTTGAGACACGATTATCAACAGCACAGAGACTTACACTGACCTAAAGAAATCATTGGCAGTTTTCTCAACTTTCGACACACGTGTCACTAAAGCATTTCTCTCACTCCTCTAGGTAATACCCAGACACAAGCCAGCTCTAGCTTTCAAAGTCACAGGTAACAAAGACCTTGATTGACCTCACGGTACCCCACAGGAGTATCAGTTACCTGGAAAATTAGAGCAGAGATTAAAGGTTTAAGATAGTAAGTCCTCCAGTATTGACTTGGCTTTAACCTCAGACTATATATAAGGTGTAAACCCACATGATAGAGGCACCTGGCTGGCTGCCATGAAGCCTCTACAGATACAGCTACATGTACATGCCTCTACAGCTACAGCTACATGCCTGTACAGCTACAGCTACATGCCTCTACAGCTACAGCTACATGCCTGTACAGCTACAGCTACATGCCTGTACAGCTACAGCTAAATGCCTCTACAGCTACAGCTACAGGCCTCTACAGCTAAATGCCTCTACAGCTACAGCTACATGCCTCTACAGCTACATGCCTGTACAGCTACAGCTACATGCCTCTACAGCTACATGCCTCTACAGCTACAGCTACATGCCTCTACAGCTAACCCTCTGAGACTGGGAACAGCAAACGTTAAACTGGATAGCAGGTGTCACACCACATTGTTGTCACTTTGGGTTGTTTTTACCTCCGGGGAAGGCGACATCCTTCCGTTGGAAGGTACTGTTTTCGGTCGTGTTTGTTTGTTCACAGCTATAACTCATGGTGGATTTGACGGATATCTGTGATTTTCGGTACATGATTTTTTATTAGGGTCCAGAATCTGATGATGCGGGTTTTTTTTTTTCTTAGTATGTGTATTTTCAGGTATTGATATAAAATGATTTAACGATTTGAATTAATCTGTGACAAATCTTCAGAATTTCTAGAACTATCCAGTCAGTAAGATTTGGTACTGTGTGTAAGATGAATCTATAAGATTTAGAATCTGATGATGTGGTTTGTTATTTTTCTTAGTATGTGTATTTTCAGGTATTGAAGTAAAATAATTTTTGGAATCTCAGAGTCTTTGTTTATGCACATTTGTTGCCCAAGTGAAGTAGAGAGGTAGAAGCACGTCGGCAGAACGTACTGCACCTGCGCGAAACCCGTAATGTATTGTGCATAGCACTTTGGCAGAACGTCTCATATAAGGTTGTATTAGAGCATATAAGGTTGACAGCCTGTCTGTAGTTTTCAGATGTTGTATAGGAAAAGATATGGTCTGCAACAGGCAAAATTTTGATGCAACGTTGACCAAACATCCAACGAAAAACGTGAAAAATCAGGGTTTTGCGCAGGCGCAGTACGTTCTGCCGACGTGCTAGAGGTAGAGTAGCGGAATTGTCTTCCTACTGAGGACACCAGCGTTGCGTTGTCGGCTGATTTCGCCGAATTCTTGCATCCTGCTTCAAAGTAACTATGGCAAGGACCTTCCCTGGTTCTTGTATCTTTGTGACAGTTACTTAAAGGATGAAGGAATTGTGAGACTGCCTCTGTCGGTGGCCTGGGTAAGGACACTGTGTTGATCTTGTGCTTGTAATACTAATAGGCCAGAAATCCATGCAACAAGCAATCTCAGCTCAAAAATGTGGACACAGTTTTTTTTCACACATAGCTTCCTGGGAAGTCTTACAATGAGCGCCCTTGTGCAAGTGCATGTCTTCCCCTGGTATTTCTGAGTCTCATTGTTGTCGTATTTTCCTTGGGTGATCTTTCTAAAGGCCAAATCAGAGTTTCTCATCTCGTGTGGTGGTAGAGAGGAGTTGTAATGTCATGTTTTGTCATGTTTTTGCTGGTGATGAAGTTAGGATTTAGCATGCAGGGCTTGAAATCCTTTTTTCTGCATACCTGCACCGGTGCAGGCAACATTGAAAATTACCTGCACCTGACAAATTTTACCTGCACTACTCAGAATTTAGGAAGTATGGATCATACTAAAAACGGTTCAGAAACCATTGCCATTATTTCTATCATACTTCATAGGTGGTAACAGTTAGTGCAGCAAATAAAGATCCTCATAAACATACATTTGTACAGTGACATGTACATGTATATAAACCCTGTACATGGCCCAGTGCAGGTTAGGTGCAGGTAGACATCAGAAATACCTGCACAGCTCCAATTTTACCTGCACTAACCTGCATATACCCTGTACATGGCCCAGTGCAGGTTAGGTGCAGGTAGACATCAGAAATACCTGCACAGCTCCAATTTTACCTGCACTAACCTGCATATGCAGGGGGTATTTCCAGCCCTGAAATTTTAATGTGGGGAAGATTGGTTGTTATTGTCCTACTGTAAATTAAGCCAAGGACTGTTTGACATCTAGTCAACATTATTTGCCTGATTGGCCCTTGTTACATGTCTACATTCCACATAACCGACCATTCCAAGCGAAAAATTCCAGATGTTTTTTAACCTAATTATTCACTCATTAACCTCCTTCTGTGTTTAATATTTTCCTGTAGAAGACAAACACGTCCATATCAGGCTGTTTTCCATGTAAACACACCGAGCTAATATTAGCCCGTGTTTCTGTAATTAGCCATTTGAAGGCCACAGAGAGCACACAAATAGATCATGGATTGATACCCTACTCTGTCACTGATATTGACTTTCAGTAAGCACGTCGGCAGAACGTACTGCGCCTGGGCACAACCCTGATTTTTCACGTTTTTCGTTGGATGTTTGGTCGACGTTGCATCAAAATTTTGCCTGTTGCAGACGATATCTTTTCCTATACAACATCTGAAAACGACAGACAGGCTGTCAACCTTATATGCTCTAATGCAACCTTATATGAGACATTCTGCCAAAGTGCTATGCACAATACATTACGGGTTTTGCGCAGGTGCAGTACGTTTTGCCGACGTGCTCTTACAGTATGCTGTTATTTTGCACTGTTATTTCATCAGTGATTATTATAACATGTGTTGTGTGTTTATTGACTTTGTTCATTTTACACTAAAACACATGGCAGAGTCTTCTGCTGTTCTCCCGCAGAGACGCTGAATTGCGCATTTTAGGCATCTTAACGTTACATATTACTAATTGAAAACGTGTATACAATTACATTATAAGAAATTAAAGAATACGGAAAAATTCTTAATACTTAAGCTAATGGACAGGTAGAAGAAGATGATATCAGTATTGGGCTTCTTGCCCCAAGGAAATTATTCTGTATTATTTTATTAATTTCTTCTTAATCTTCAGGTCAACTAGATACCTCATTCAACGTTGACGTGATGATTTTGAAGGAGGAGGGGGGCACATACATGTAACTATAACACAAAACCAGTATCTTCTTGCCTTGCCTTGACTGACAAATGTTTTTGAAATGTACTTGTCAGAGCACCCCAAAAAGTCAGTGCCCATTGTATGGTAACTTTTCTAGTAATCCAAGCCTGAATGTGACCCAATGCAATTTCAAGGCGGCGAAACAAAAAAAAAATATTCCGGGCAAGGAAATCTGGCTGATATTGACTGCCATTTCTTAGCACATTCTCGTCATCATTTGAAATAGCCCCCAAAACAAGCTACATGAGGAGTCCCTTTATTTTTTGGTACCACCAAGAAATAGCTAGAACCAGCCTACAATACAAAACAAGCAACCGTTTTCCATCAGCGACATCACATTTTTGCCTCACAGATATCAGCATGCTATGGGATAGGGTTGATTCAACTTACTACACTAAAAGAATGACCAGAAAACCGACTTTAAAAATCCAGTTTTGCCGCCCTGAAAGTGAAAATTTTTTATGCCTTTAATCCTCCGTACTTTGGTGTTTGGCACAAGTAGGTTGCTTGGCAAACAGCTTAACCACTTGGCCTGAAACAGACTGACGTTTTGGTTCACTGCTGTTAGCTTAGGCCACTTCCTGGCAGAACCTGTACCTTAGAACAACAAAGGCTACCTTGGCCAGGCCACGACATTCGTTATCTCCAAGAAGACCTTTCTTCAGTGTTAGAAATACCCATCTGAAGTCTGCATTTTCAATATTGCAGAAGAAAAATTATGCAACCTGCAATTTGGCAGACTTGAAAAAATCAGGCTAAGGTGTGGAGGCTTGTGTATTTGCAGAAAGCATTTCTGAATTGCAGAACAAAACTTTGGACATATTGAAGAACACCATTCTGAAAAAAAGTATTTCTACCTCTGTTTCTGGACTGTGGCAAAGTTGTAACCAATCGGCAAGAAAGCATACAACAGGCAAGATACTATCCAGTTGGTTACTGAATTTGAAGGTTGGCTGTCAGAAAACGGTATATAGAAGGTCACAATCTTCCCAGTCAACTTCTGCTTGGAGAGTAGGTATTCCGAGCAGTGGGGTTGGGTTGGAACCAGTGCTTCTAGCACTTGGAATTGAGACAGGGTGATGACTTGCATGCAAAGTATGCATGGAGGTAAATGTTAGGTATGTGCATCTCTTTTTCTACCTCCATGGTATGTGTAATACCAGAAGTCTTCATTTTCTCAGAGCAGTCACAAACTGAGAAGTGGGACTCACTCCAAAAGACAAAAAAAAAAAAAAAAAAAAAAAAACACACCACAAATCTTAAAAGGAGACATTGTAAGAAAGCTTCTTATGGACAACTTTTCCTTGGTACTGCTGAGTTTTTCTGGTCAATACACTTGCTGTAGGACACAAAATGTTTGTCAGTACCTTGGTGATAGGATTTTTTCCTTCAAAAAGTCAAACTCAAAGGCAAAGGGAGGGAAAATCTACATTTATTTATTTATTTCGAATGCAGACAAGACATTACATAGACTCACAGGCAGCAAAAAGCTGATGTACGCAAGTCTACACGGAGGACGACTGTAGCGACACATATATACACAGCTACACTATACGGGACACCAAGAACATTACGTATATTAACAAGTGCAAAATGCTAAAATCAACCCGGCATGAATAGTTTAAATCTATGTCAAACACTATTGTACAGCATATGTGTTGCATTGAGGTCAGAGGTGGAGGTAAAATATGAAACTAGGAATTGTACATATTCATGTAGCTAAGGACTAACTAACTACTAACTAAGATCTACATGTAAATATAGTGTACTGCATCTGTATCTCCTGCCCATTGTAACCAAGTCAGGACATCAATTGGTCCCCCCTTGTTGAAGTGTTGCTACTGGTGTTACCCTCCCCTGTCATCACCCTTTTAACCTGTTGACATAAACAGATTAGCCAAGCCTGTCTAAGCTGGACTCCCCAAGGAGAGAGCCACACTTCCCAGGTACTTAATAGGAACTCATACATATGGAAGTCATCAGGATCCTGCCTGGGAAGTTTTCTCCAAGCAGATGTAAGGGTCTAGCCTGACTAAACTATGCTTCTAGCAGTCCTTCCATTGATCACAGATCAGGACTGATTTTTATAGTGATAAAGAATCCTGAGCTCCTATTGGATAGATTTTCATAGTGATGAAGAACCCTGAGCTCCTATTGGATAGATTTTCATAGTGATGAAGAACCCTGATCTCCTATTGGACTGATTTTTATAGTCATAAAGAATACTAAATTCTTATTGGATAGATTTTCATAGTGATAAAGAATCCTGAGTTCCTATTGGACTGATTTTCATAGTGATAAAGAATCCTGAGCTCCTATTGGACTGATTTTTATAGTGATAAAGAATCCTGAGATGCTATTGGTAGTTCTGGGAATGGGAATGGTTCTCTAGAGTTGAGTGAGGCCACAAGCTTTCAGGCAGTAGCCCAATCAGCCCCTGACAGTGAGAGATTGTGTAACACAGGCTTGCTTTATGCATGTTTTGTGGCCTTTCTAGTAGTCCACGTTTTTCTCTCTTCTTCTTCTCTTGTGGAGGAAATGTGGACCACTGCAGAGACATACAAAATGCTGCAAAAACATCTCTAAACAAGCCACACCCTACATCTGCTTGGAGATTACCTTGAAGAGCTCATAAGGGATTATAGGAAGTGATAGATATAGATAGATAGTGATGTGAATCTTAAGTATTTATGGGAGAAACTCTCGTCTACCGGCTCTTAAATTATTCAGTGTGATCATGAAATGTTATAGTCCTTTTCCGTGTTGGCTTAATAGATGTGTCAAGTTCGACTGACGTAACCTGTGCTTTAGCTTTTTGGGACCTGTTGCATTAGCTGGGAATGTCACAGTTCAATATACTCGGAGTCCCTTTATATATGTATTAGATATGTATTAGATAGGTAGCATTATGAAATGGTATACGTAGTCATGTAGTAGTAGGTGCCATACTTTGTACCTCGTACAATTGTTGTGCAATAAAGTTATTATTATATAGCGCTCAAAGATGCCACAGTGTTAGTATCTGAGTACAATTATACATGAACCAGGGCTCAAAATACTTTTTTTATGTACATGTATACCTGCACTACATTTGAAATAACAAAATTTATAACTGTTTGAAGTCATTGGAGACAAGTGTTGGGATCGGTTGGCATCCTTGGGAAAATCAGACTTGGACCCGATATACATGTACACATGCGGGCAAAAACCTGATGGTAGGAAAACTGTGTATGCGTGTGCTTGTACAAAAACTGCGTACATCGACTTTTTCCTTTGTGTAAATTGGCCTGCTTTGAGATACATCAAGAACGTACGTTCGGATTGTACATTACCTTGACGGCTGGCGTATGATCATGAACGTACGTTCTTGACTAATACGTCAGAACAGGCCGACTTGCACGTAGGAAAAATACGACGTACGCAGTTTTCGTACTGTCAGGTTTTTTCCCCGTGTAAATCGTGTCTCGTTCCGTTCCATCTCGTGTTGGGCACAAGTCATGCATTAGTAAGCAGGCGTTTTTGAAAAGCTGAATCGTGCGACAATAGAGAAAACATGTTTCTTCTGTTCCCCTGTCTGGAATTTCTGGGCTTGTATCATGTTTCAGCCTCCCATGTATAAATATACATGACGAATGGGACAGGGACAAAAGTCATTGTGTGCTAAGTGGCCTTCACATTAGCAGTTATGATTATATATTGGGCAGTAATACATCAATTATGGCCAGTTTTTTTATAATCTTCCACATATAGCATTGCTGTCATACAGAAATACATATATATTTTATCAACTTCGCCAAGAAGGTTATGCTTTGGGTAGTGTTTGTATGTATGTAGCCTGTGAAACCCAAGCTCCGGGGGGCTCCCTACATAGTCCGCCGACTAACTAGGGAGCCGGCGAAAAGCGAGGTTCAGTCAGGCTAGTATGTATGTATGTATGTATGTATGTGTGTATGTGTGTGTGTAGTTTAGCATGATAACTTAGGAATCTATGGATGGACTGTCTTAAAACTTGGTAGGTGGGTAGGTCTTGATAAGACCTCATGGGCCACCTTGCAGCTTGTTAAGTTACTGCAGCAGAAGTTCTGATTTTAATATCTTGTGATCTGGACATGCTAGGGTCACGAATTTTAGATAGTTGATAGCTCTTGGGCTAGGGAATAAGTGATGTAAGCGTGGACCCCCTAGTTCTACATTTGTATATGCATTGTATGCTGTCAATGTTGCATGAAAAATAATTATAGTTTTGTCCTAGGTTGTTGTACACCTTAATTTCTTTGAAACTGATTCTAAGGGCCCAACAGCATCTGGTTGATAAAATAGTACATGCGAAAAGAAGTTTCTGAACATTTTTCCATACTTCCTAAATTCTGAGTGGTACAGGTAAAATTTGTCTGGGTGTGGGCAATTTTCAATGTTACCTACATCAGTGTAGGTTACACAAAAAAGGATTTCAATCCCTCATGCTTAAGGGTCCGAGACCATGGAAGTATTATTGTCTCTTCTACTCCTACCTGTCAAACCGTACGGTACCTAGTTCTGCGCATCGTGACCCTTTTCACATAGCTGTCGGCAGGGGTTTTAATTATTAATAAGCCCGATACGTGACAATGTATACGCGGAATGTCACTACAATAGATTGGGTCTGTAATGAGCACATAAGGAAAGAAGCAGGCCTGTTTCTAGCCTCTTTTTTTTTAGGAACGTTTACTCTGATGCATTTGATCCAAGTTAGAACGGAAAAGATAAAAAAAAAGATCCTCTCGAAAGTTGTCATTTAGACCACCTGTAGTCCTCCAGACTGTTCCAATTTTAGAAGCATATGCTCTCAAAAATTAAGTTGTAGTAGTAGCAGTATCCAAGTCATGCACCTAGAATTTTTTCGTATCTCCCATCAAAACTTGCATGCATTATAATGTCTATGTCATGGACTGCAAATATGATGACTGTATATTTACTCTCTGATCATGATGCTTCCACTCTGCGTGTTTCTACATACTAAAAACATAGTATTCGTGTGATGTCCTGCAAATTAACGTTCAATACGATATTGATGATCTACATTGTACCTTCATAGTGGTGCACCTAGATTTTTGCTGGTGACATGCAACAAGTTGTTATGGTATCAAGCAACATGTAAAACTTTTAAATTTTCTTAATCTAATCCACAGTGTACGAAATCCTTTTTTTGAGCCAGGTTGCTGAGTGGCAACCTAGGATGAAAGCTAGGTTGCCCATCAAAATTCCAGGTTGTCCTGAATTTAAACTCTTGTACATTATGACTTTGTTAGAAAGCAATGTGTATTTATACATTTCTAACACAGAGTTGTTTCCCCTTACCTGATGAGCTTTTCCATGGGAACTACTCAATGAACAACTTCCCAACGGAAGAAAGGGGCCCTTACCACAAAATGTAGGTAGTTCACTGGGCTACCTGAGTGTAGAAATAGGTTGCACCAAGCAAACTATGGTTTCCCAGTGCAACTGGGCAACCTAGTATTTCGCACGCTGAAAAGTTATAATTATAGAATATTTTCCCTCTCTCCTTTATAGAAATGTCACTCCTCATTTGCGTCTGCCAGTATTTTTCAAGCCCTTTGTTCGGGAAAATCGGCAGATTATTGCGAGCGCGACGATCCTCTTATCCAATTGACAAGTTATCTGACATGACTGAAGATGATCTGCTATTATCATGGCGGTCTATTGAGGGTTACGTTGCGTTGACATCTAACATCAAATACCAATGTTACGGTTTTATCTCGTCGTGAATAATTAATGGCGGACGCGGTGTAATGGTCGGCCTTTGGGAGAGAGCTCATTAATTATGTGGTTCTTGATGTTATGATGTGGCGTGGCACGCGTGTGTGTGATTGGCCTAACTGCATGTTTGTGAGGATGAAACTCTTAAATACTAACAAAACTGTACAAGAAAACCACTCGGGACAGATAAAGTCTGGTCTATGTGGACAGGTGGTCACTATAGACAGGATTCTTAATGCTTGTGAATGGGGAAAGTTATGAAAAGTCGCCGCATTTGGCAAGGTGGTCCTAATTATACAGTATACATGTATAGAGGTGGTCAATGGCCAGGTGGTCCTTTATGTAGAGGTGGTCACTTGTACAGGTTTGACTGTATATCAATGGCCAGGTGGTACATGTACTCATGTAGACGTGGTCACTTGTACAGGTTTGACTGTATATCAATGGCCAGGTGGTACATGTACTCATGTAGACGTGGTCACTTGTACAGGTTTGACTGTATACCAGTGGCCAGGTGGTCCTTTATGTAGAGATGGTCACTTGTACAGGTTTGACTCTTGTTACTGTGTTAGCCTGGGGTTCCAGACTGTTTCCAGCGCTTTCATTGGCTGGCTCCTTGGCTCCAGGACCAACATAACTCCCAAGAAATTTTCCCATAGCCCCCTTGAGTTAGACTAAACTTCAGGGCTCTAATAAAATTTCCTTGGGGGCATGTTGGCCCTGAAGCCAAGGAGCTGGCCTGTGTAGGCCCTGGAGCCGAGGAGCTGGCTTGTGTAGGCCCTGGAGCCGAGGAGCTGGCCTGTGTAAGCCCTGAAAACAACCTAGTTTCCAGGCCATCGCTGTGTATTCCTTGAGGCAGTTGTAGCATTTCTGTGTAATGACTTGTGAGTAACGACAGATGAATGGGCTTCAGTCTAACTGAACTGGTCAGTCTGCCTTGGTATGCAAATTACTGGACAATAAATAGTTCTCTTTGTACAAAGAAAGTCTTTTTTGAAGGTTAGGCCACACCAATAAATTGATAAAGGAACAGTTATGACTTAACTGCAACCTACAATCTTCTTTGACATATCCAAAAAGTTGTTTTTCTCTAACACTATTGCACAAAAGGTATTATGGCAAAAGACCTTCTAGTTACTATTAAATGTGATACATACATGTATATAATAATGTACAATGTATGACTAAGTCTTAATAGTGACAAATCGTTCAATGTAACAAAACCTTAGCAGCAACTATGCTTGGTAAGCTGGTATGTTATGCTAAAGGCTGGTTGTGCCAGTTGATGTACATATTTTGTAGAAATTGATACGTTATAAGTTAAATTACATATACTGCCCGAGGTGGCAGAAGACCTGGTTTTTGCCACCACACACGTAGGAGGTCATTGACCTTTTATTCCTAATTTATTTTTTTTAACCTGTGTGCCTAAGGGGTTCTAGCTAGTACAAACTGATAACATGAAAGTCACAGCTTATATCGATAAATTCAATAAAGTTTGTAACATTTACTTTTTTGTTCTTAAACATTGGCTGATTTTATCGAACTTACGGTCCCGTGAGCCTAAAGATTTTTACTGTATATATAAACACAGTACATGGACCAGTGCAGGTTAGGTGCAGGTAGACATCAGAAATACCTGCACAGCTCCGATTTTACCTGCACAAATGGTGCAGGTGGTACAATGTACATGTATTTCGAGCCCTATAGACTCTAACCCTCGAGGCCCTGACATTTTAGCTCCAATTATGTGCAAAGATTAGACATACCAAGTCTGCCTAAATCCAGTTACATAAAAAGAAAAAAAAAGCAATCCAAAGCTGCCCTGATTCATAATCTAAGTTAAAATCTATTTCTCAGTCTTGTCTCACAGCAATTGGTTTAATGTTTTAAAACCAAAATTTACTAGAATCTGATAAAAAGAGAAAACTGTAGATTGTAGTCTGTGAGTGTAGATTGCCTTAGGTTATTTTTTGCAACTAACTAAGTCACACCCTATCTGATCAGGGCTTGCCAAGGACACTGTCTCGGGCCATTAGCAAATCTCATTCTTGATAGTCCTCTCTCGGATTTGTATCGCCGTAGCCGATCGCAGGGTTGGGTTAATGGGACTATGCACACTTTGTAAACAACCCGGAGCAGTTGTATTGTGTACGGTACTGCGGCTAGTGGCTGGGCTTTCACCCAAAACATGGATAGCATTACAGGGATGGGTTCAGCTAACAAGAGAGGAAATTTCCATTGAGGCAAACTGTCATTGCAGCGTCTGAAAAGCTCTACATTAGTTGATACTGGGGAATCGTACAGAATCTGCAACTATTTTTGCTCGTAGGTAGCAGTTTTGTTGTCAGATTGAGCCTTGCGTTATTCTTGAGCTACAAGCACCACACTCTACTTCAGTGAGATGTGAAGAAATACATGTATGCCAAACAGTTTCCAGTGTACAACAGTTTTCAGTCTGCTTACATTGTACGTAACGAAAAGAATGCCGTAGCTTTTGGAAATTTAAGACAAATGTATTGCGAGGAAAGCTTTTAAAGCATGAAAATCCCTTGGGGTTTGTTTATTCCCCCCCCCTTCCAGCCATCTTGACGTCATCAGCCTCCAAGCAGCGTGTTTACGCTAGGCTGCTGTGACGGAATGTCCCGTATTTACCCGCCGGGAGGACGAGAGCAATTCTGCGCGGTCTGACATTGCAGTGACCTCGCCATTTCGGTGACCCCGCCGTGGATGTCACACACTTGACGCTCAGAGATACATGATTAGTCTAGATAGTGGCCCGGCAGAAGCTGTTACTCAGCATATCATGTAGCTACACCTGTGGCTGGTGTAATACAGCCCATATATTAACCACAGACTTGCTTTACCACATATATTTGACAGCTTGTACAACATATAGAGGGATTAGGGCGGATTTTGTGTTGCCAAAACAGTTACCCTGTCCTTGTAATAATATATCTTGTAGTTACATCCATGTCTGTTGTAATGCACAGGGGACTAGCAAGCTAGTGACCTCCTTGCAAATGTACATTTGGCAATAATGCATAGCATTTGCAGGGCTTGAAATCCCACCTGCATATGCAGGCTAGTACAGGTAAAATTGGAGTTGTGCGGGTACAATCATGTATTTCTGATATCTACCTGCACCTAACCTGCACCAGTCCGTGTACTGGGTTTATACATGTACTAGATGTGTATGGATTTTACAAGCTGATATTGACAGTTACCACATATGAAGACATACATGTAGCAATGGTTTCTGAACCTGTTAGTTTTTAGTATGATCCATACTTCCAAAATTCAGAGTGGTGCAGGTAAAACTTGTCTGGTGCAGGTAATTTTCCATGTTACCTACACACCAGTGCAGGTAAGCAGAAAAAAGAATTTCGAGCCCTGGATTTGCAAGTGAAGAAGAATGGAGACATAAGATCAAAGGAGGCATTGTCACCTTGAATATGCTAAAGGAACTTGCGACTGAATCTGAGTATTGTCTAGACAGACCTTTTTTGTACACTTAAATGACATTATTCAATACATATGCCAGTCAACTGTGTCCTGACATCATACTTGTCTTGTTGCAAAGTTCACTGTGGACAAGATGCAAGGTTGTGTTCAGTAAGCCTCAAATGCTTGATATACTCCATGATCTGACACCTGAGTGATGAAACGTTTGTACAATCGTTTTTCCAACATTGACATTGAAAATACAAGTGTCCTCATGCAATTTTTACTTTGTTAAAATACTGTATTGTATAAGTTGGATCACTAGACTCGTCTAGAGATCACTAGACTCGTCTAAAGATAATCCCTACCTAACGACCCTAATTTTTTCAGGACTGAAACAGGAAACACAGCATTTTTTCCTAGGCCCCATGGCGGGTAGTTGTCATGAGAAATCTGAGAGTCTTCTGTTAGATAGAAGCTGCCAAGAACTTTCTAATATCTCTTTCTCCTCTTCACCATCACTCAACTACAAACCTTAACTGAAAAGTCTGCAAGTCCCTATCTCAGAGAAACCCCGATGTGTATAGATGAAAAATGGGAGTCTACTGTTATATAGAAGCTTCTAGTATCTGTTTCCCCCCTTCTCCATCCATCAACCAGGTTCCATAAATGGAAACTCTCCACCTATCCGTCTCCGAAACGCGCCCGGAGGCTCCCAACCGTGACAGTTCCATCAGTCCGGCCGTTGTAAACGGCTGAATCTCGCCCACAGACTTGGCACTTGAGAGAGAAGCGCTTTCATCTTGACTGGGTGGATCTCGCGCAAGCGAGGACTTGAAAGGATCTGATGTAAATGCCTGTTACAGTCGCGTCCGCTTGGAAGCCTCCCGGGTGTCCAGGCACTTTCCTTGTTAAAAGGCTACGGCCTGCCTTACTCAATCACACGACAGCTTCCCTGTCATGTGACAATTGCAAGAGCGAAGTAGAAGTCCATCTATATGGCAATGCTAAGTCATTTCCATGTTTCTAGGTCATTTTGGATTAAAAAATTCTGCAAGAAGACACAGTGAAAGCAGGCGGTTGAGAGGAAAACTTACTTAATTGATAATAATCCCTGAAACTGTGAACCAAGAAAAGTCTTTTTTATAACGTGCTGTAGTGAACAATTTTGGCTTTCAGCTACGTGAGTGAGTGAGTGAGTGAGTGAGTGAGTGAGTGAGTGAGTGAGTGAGTGAGTGAGTGAGTGAGTGAGTGAGTGAGTGAGTGAGTGAGTGAGTGAACAATAGCCACTGAAGGTTTGACATTTAGGTCAAGGACTAAAATACAAAGCTCTATACTAGTACACCAAGTTTTTGTGTTGCTTTTCAAGTTCATTATAATTTTTTTTTGAATATGATAACCAATTTTATTTGCTTCTCGGATTTTTTCAGAAAAAATGTGAAGCGACAGGGCGAAAAAAAACACAAAACAGGCCTGGACATCATATTATAGCCCCAAATGCTAGAATAGTTGCCATGAAGTCAACACAAAAGACTGGGTTGAAATTTAAACAATAAATTTTGAACTTTTGATCAAACCACTGCATTGGTAGATGTAACAACTGTAACAACTAGGAAGAAAAGGACTTTCTTTAACTGTTGGGGGCAAATTATGAGCATTTTTGAGTTGATTTAGAACCAGAATTATTATTATTATTTTTTTTTGCAAATCAGAAAAAAATGAAGAGGCGAATCCGAGAAGCAACAAATTAAATTGGTGTGGCCTAAAATTAGCATGGCCTAAGGAGAACGGCCAAAAGAGCTGAGCCGGCGTTGCCATGCTCTGAAAAATTTTCCCTCAGCCAGGTATTGTACATATTTCAGCAGATGAAACACTGTTATGCTCTGCAAGAGTTCTCCAAGCCATGAAACGTCTGCCCAGACATTTGTTATTTCTAAAAATTTTGTATTTTTTTGTCTTGATACTTTTGCATCGTACAAAAGGAATAGTGACTACTGAACAATTATATTTAAACTATTAATTTTTTACCTCGAGGCTGTTGAGAATTTGGACCAGTGTTATGCAAGAGGCAAGAGTTTTAGGTTTACGGTTTGTTTAACAATTGTTCGATTTCGTTCACCTTGACCCACTCCATTTTACTCCACTTGTCCTCCCGTAAACAGTCCCGCAGAAGTTCCAAACCTCAGCTGTTTTTGTTCCAAAGACATTTTTTGTCCCATTTTTAAACTTCAGGGCACTGTGTATGTTGTTGATCGATGATATATTTGCTTACTTAGGCCCTGGTGGTTGGAATAACAATTGGACCCCAGGTTTGGCTTGGGTAGCTTTACAACCACGCTTCTCTTAAGAACAATCTAGAAGGCAATTCGATGCTATTTTTGCCCAGCGTTTTTAAAGACAAGTTGGTAAATTAATGCAAGGCATATAGCGAAGAGTTTCACTTGGTTTGATGCCCCAACAAACTCTATTCATGACTCGTGTTTTGGGCAAAACTCGGAGGGTATTTTGAACCGCCCGGTGCCACACCTCTAACTGTTTTCATTTGAATCTTACAGTCAGCTATTACGTTTGATACACTTAATTTGCCTTTACTTCGAAGGTATTAAGGAAGTCAGCAAGATTTAAATTGTTTCCTTGATAAGTTGTGTGTGTTAAGTAAGAAGAAGTTTTAAGAATGATAGTTTACGTTGAAGGTTTTTTCAATGTTGGATATGTAAGCCACTAATCTACCGTTACTAAATCACTACGATTAGTAGCCGACGCGGCCGACCCTTTTTGTCGCGTCGGTCTCAGTTTCCACGCAGGCACATACGAGCATTATTTATTTATTTACAGACAACAGTAATGTAATGCCTGACTGCTTCTTCCCTGTCGGTTCTTTTCTGGGCGCTACCGGTGTAAGATGTTATGCAGGTCACGCTCCATTGCCTTCTTGGGCGTCTGAGTATCCTTCTTGAGATGCTGGACACCTGAGAAAAGTAAACGTAGAGCTATTTTTGCCCGACAGGTGGTCGCAGCGTGACGTCATTATGACCAAAAATGGACATGTATGAAATGATAACCCTAATCCCTATCTATACAAGGTAGTGTTCCTAGTATGCATATTGTTAAAACAATTTCTGTTTACCAAATCAAACATTTTTAATATCTGGGTTACTGGGTAAGGTCTCAATAATTTGATTTGTTGGTTCTTTGATTTTTTTAGAAAAAATATGAAGCAACAGGGTGAAAAACAGGCCTAGGCATCCTATGATAGCCCCAAATGCTATGATAGGAGCCATGAAAAAATGATGAATTTTAAACTTTTAATCAAACCACTGTATTGATAGATGGAAAAATTGTAACAACTTAGGAAAACAAGGACTGTTGGGGCCAAAATATGAGCATTTTGGAGTTGTTTCTGAATCAGAACCTGAATATTTTTTTTTTCAAATCAGAAGAAAAAATGAAGCGTGCAAATCTGAGAACCAATTGATTAAACTGGTATAGCCTAGAGTTGAAGAGGAATGGGGTGGATAGATTTGCATATGATTACTGACCAAGTTACAGTGATTTATCTTATCATTTTACATTTTCATACAGTCATATATATCAGCTCTAGGGATGAGCAGAATAGCCGTCCTTGTAGTATGATTATTAATCCTCCTTTTTTCTAATAATAATAATAATGTATGGTGCATCTTCCTACTTAGGAAAAATAAAGTTTTAAGATCAAACAATTTCAGTCAATTTCTGGTCCTGCTGTTTGTATTTCTCCCGCCACTGGATCTGTTTTGAACCTTGAACCCTGAACGGGGACATCTGTAGGATATTGTCTTACTATCTGTTTTACTGACCTAAATCTTTGTTGAGCTGATTAGTCTGGTTATATAGATAAAGCCAGTAATGTCAAAGGGTGCATTGTAAATAGAGAACTTTGTGTTTGATCAATTTGGAATGAAGCTTTCACATAATTCACATGTCTATTTTGTCTGAGGTGGGGTCAGTTTAATTCTTAGTTTGACACATTTTTTGCAAGCTCCTTTATACACTAATATTGTTTTGACTTTAATTAATTACCTGTATTGTCTACAATCTCTGTAACTCAACATCAAGAATGCTAGTAGACATAAAAAATTAAGTTATGATTAATTTTTGTAGCATTGTTGTCAAAATTAACTTTCTAGTAGCGTCACTTAGTCTTTTCCCCCTGTAGCTGGTATGAGTTATGTAATACATTTAATTATGTTTGCCTATTAAACACGTATCACTGCTATATGTAAATGTCATGGCCATGAGTTTTGTTTGCAATAAATATACGACTCAGATATAAATGTTCTGTCAGACAGTTTTGTACTGGTAATTATGCCACGGTGAAACGTTTTCAGAGCGTCCATAAAATTTCCATCATGTGAGCCTACAACATGTAGTAAATTCTACTGCACTGTGACGTGTTCATACTAAACCCAGACGCTTATATCTAAAGGGTATTGTGGTATTGCAATAGCAGAACAAATGGGATTATGCCACAATGGCCAAATATTTTTACAATTGTTGCGAGATATGTGTGTGTAATACATTGTAAGTGGGTAGTATAATGTATTATTAGATTGCTGTTGCCATTTTCCCTTCTTCTTTACAAGAAATCTTGGGCAGAAAAATCGTTTTAACACTCGTTTTACACGAAGGCTAGTGCTAGATTTGTCTATCAGTCCTTAGCTTGTTCAGGTATTGTGATAAAACCTTTAATTTGGATTGTTTGATCCATCTTACGTGTACATGCTGGCAGGCTTGTAATTCGATCCCTCTGCTTGTTTGTCTCTTCTAGCTGTCAATCAAGCATCCCATCCCATCATGCAACAGGTGTGACATCAACAGTTGCCTGGGCAACCATTACAGGTGAGTGATTCTGTCAGTTGGGGGGCTTTTAAAGCTTTCGGGCGTCCGTTGTTTGTGATTTGAGAGTGCCTGTGTGGGTGAGATATGGGTGAGTGGAGAAGGCTTGCAGGCAGCTTGTTTCCAGCCCCTAGTGGTCATGGATGGAGCAGCAGGTTGAAAAAAGGAATACAGTACAGTACAGTCAAAACTGCCCAAGAAAACCACTCAGGGGACTGATAAAATCTGGTCTACCTGGACAGGTGGTTACTTTAGACAGGATTCTTGATGCTTGTGTCAATGGGATAAGATTATCTAAGGGAACAAGTGAAAAAACAGTGTAATCTACTGGTAAAATAAATGAAATGAGACATATGTAACTTTGAAAATGCAAGAAATTGTAACAGGTTATAACATGCCTAATGATAACAATAACTCAAATGACTAAAAGGCTATTAGTAAAAAAATGTCTGTTCCTTCTTTCTGTATGTTGTTGGGACGACTTTGCAGTGCTCTAGCCAGCCTGAAATTTTGTTTCGTCGTCTCAATTTTGTTAGATGTGTAACATGTCGAGCAGTGAAGGTGCTACAATCCTAGGGGAATCCTGGGCATGCTCCCCCTGGGAGAATTTGAAATCTTGACCATCAGAAATGCTATTTCCTGCATCTTGAGGGGCAAATTTTGCAGGTAGACTAAGCTTAGTTTAATGACAATCTCTTTCCATATCTTTACACGCCGATTTTTGTCCGTCAAAGGTGACGGATTGGCCAAAATTTTTGTCTGTTGCGAGCGGCAAAATTCCGTCAAATGACGGAAAGATGGACGCTGGCTAGAACACTGCATCTGTGGTTCCAAATTTGTGTCTGCAGTCACAGCGGAAGCAAGCAGGGAGGGTTAAAACCCCGAGGCACATAAACAGTACTATAATATCCGAAGGATTTCCTTACAAAGTGTGAGGCTAACCTAGTTAAACGTTGACTGGCCCTCAGTAACCTCCATACCAAGCTTAAGGCGGCGCTTCAGTTTATTTTCATCACGGATGTCATGATCAGTGATGTGCATGATTACATGTCCGATATGAGACATTCCTTGCCAATTGTACATGTAGTTCAGTGGCACGAATGGTGTTGCTCGTTCTTTCCCGTAGGCACATAAACATTTGTGGAAAACTGGCAATAGATTATTAAATATATGCATAATTATGTGTGTATGTGTGTGTGTGTGTGTGTGTGTGTGTGTGTGTGTGTAAACACGATAACTTGAGAAGGCTTGAATGGATTGTCTTGATATTTCTTAGGTCATGAGACCTCAAAATGATTGGATTTTGGGCCCCCTGGCGGCTTGTTATGGTATAGAACTTCCTGGAGTCATGAATTTTGGATGATAGATAGTTCTTGTGCTTGGGAAGAAGTGAAGTGAGTTTGGGCTCCCTAGCAGCTTGTATACATTATACTATGCAATGATGATAAATTTTATTGTACAATAATAATTATACAACTAGTGTATAGCATCTTCAGTGCTATAAAACAAGGAACATACCCTTTGTACTTTGAGTCTAATCTACTTTTTAAGTTACAAAGACTCATGATGTACATGTAGTAAGGGATGAGAATGTGCTTTTACACACAATTTGTTTATTATTGGTGAAATTTACAATTACTTCTTAATTCTTCTTGTACGTTAAATCAAATGAGAATACGGTATAGAATCAGATAAGCTATTCACATTAGACCTCCCCGTTCTCTTTCCAGCATTTGTGCTGCCACAAAAATAGTCTTGTCTGCATTGTCTGCAGATGTCGGTCGTAAATCAGCATAGCCTCACACACCCCTGCAAACCTACACCCACAGGACGCTATTTTTGCCTTCAGTTGGTGACTGTTGCAGTTTTCCGAGGGTCTACGTGCCTTTTTCTGTAAGGGGTAGTGAGCTATTTCAATTCACTGTTAATTGTAGCCAGAACCCTTTAATTCAACGTTGTCGGTAAACTATTCGTGAAGCGTAATTGCTTGCTGTAATTCCATGTAGCACGTTTTTGTTAAGATCCAGAATTTATTGTTAAGTATTACTGTTATGCATCGCCAGATACTGTAATTCACTTTGTCTTCACGGTAGCAAAATTTCACGGTCTGAGGAAAATGGGCGCGTTCACAGAGCTTAATTTTCACGGTGGTGGCAAGTGCAGGGAAGGGGCAAAACACAAAATGATTTGATGACAGTTAATGATAAGTTCATGCTACAGAAGAGACTGTGAAAACAGTGAATGATAAAAGTACAGTGAAAAAATCAGGAATTACAGTACCCCCTCATCCTCTCGAATTTTGTCCCTCAAAAATGACGGATCGGGCAAAATTTTTGTCCGTCAAGAGTGGCAAAATTCCGTCAAATGACGGAAAAACGGACAGTGGCTAGAACACTGGTATTATTCCTAGAATTTTCCGGAACAAACTGGTCACACCTAAAGCTTTGATTGATGGTGAATTAAGTTATTACATTTCATCATTTCTAATAACTCGATTAATACTGAGTACATAATAAACTATAATATGATCATGTTTATAAAATGGCAATGGAGTGATGGCTTGATTGATGTTATTACGTTGTAACCTGCATGATCTTTATAGGATGTTAATTAAGTTACTTGTTCGATTCATTAGAGTCAGGGGAAAGCACGATCTGTCACAGGTCCAAGTCTGGTGTGTCGGTACATGGAGTAATAATGAAGTTAGATGTCCATTTAAAAGTCTACAGGGACAGCCAGCCTTATATGGTACAATTAGCTAGGAGGGTGACACCAGGAAGCAGCACGTCGGCAGAACGTACTGCGCCTGCGCACAACCCTGATTTTTCACGTTTTTCGTTGGATGTTTTGACAACGTTGCGTCAGAAGTTTGCCTGTTGCAGACGATATCTTTTCCTATACAACATCTAAAAACTACAGACAGGCTGTCAACCTTATATGCTCTAATACAACCTTATATGAGACGTTCTGCCAAAGTGCTATGCACAGTACATTACGGGTTTCGCGCAGGTGCAGTACGTTCTGCCGACGTGCTCCAGGAAGCTACTGTGAAAGGAGCCATGGCTGGAATTGGAAGAAAAAAGCAGGGATAGAAGCACATTTGTAACATGTACAGCATGCCTGAAAAGACTGTTAGTATTTAGAAGTTTAAGCGACAAAGTAAAAGAACTTATACTACTTGGAACTTTTTTTTAACGGGTTTCGAAAAAAAACAGCCTCCTTTCCCTTATTTTTTGTTTTTCGTGTCAGTGGTAGAAATGATTTTTTTCCGGTGTTCTGCAATATTGCAGAAAATTGTCAAAATTGCTGTTCTACGTGTATCTTTTAGCACATGAAAATTACCATCATTTGTAAACATATGGGACAGAGAGGTTTAAATAGCCCAATTACACACTGACAGATCTTTATGGGAAGTAATCTGGTGACTTAAGCTATCCCTTGAAACAATTCCAGCTTGTTACACAGTTAACTGCCGAAACAATATTGGCTCGTAGTTTGGCTGAAAATTGGATGGCTTTGTTTTACTGTCTGGTTAGTGGGGGTGTTCTTGGGGTGATTAGTGTGTGAAGAGACAGAGATACACCCGGTCCTGTTTCTCATCATCAAGAATAGTGCTTTGTACCGGTTCGCTGGACTCAGTTCCGGACTTGTCAAAATGTTTAGGTTCTTTCTGGAGAATGTTGATATACATTGTATAGGAATGACGTCAGAAAATGCAGATGACGTCATTGTAGATTGATAGCTTAGGCTTCAGACTAGATATTCTGATGATTTCAGAATCTACAACCTTAAAAACTTACCTACACTTTGATTTTTAGAAGAATATTCATGACTGTTTCTTTCAACCTGAGGGATAGTTGAATTTTTGACATCACAGCAGCGTACTGCAAGAATGACATCATCATGAATTGATAGCCTAGCTTCCGGCCACATATCCTGACGTTCTGATGATTTCAAGAGATTTTATTGTACAATCTTAGGTGTACATGTATCTTACGGTTTCTTTCCACCATGTACTTTAATGTCCAGTATTTAAGAGCATTTACAGCACTGATTCTTTCAAGGAGAAATGGATTGACGACATCTCACATCAGCAAACTGCAAAATGACGTCATCATGAATTGATAGCATAGCTTCCGGCCTCATATCCTGATGTTCTGATGATTTCAAGAGATTTTATAGTACGATCTTACATGTAGGTGTACATGACTGATTGTGGTTCCTTACCACTATATACAGCACTGATTCTTTCAAGGAGATTGAATTGATGTCATCACAACAAGATGACGTCATCATGAATTGATGGCATAGCTTCCGGCTCAATGCTCTGATAACGATCTCTCTCATCCAGAACTGCGTCATCCGTCACCGGCGTACAGAGATTTTCACCGGGGAGATTATCTCGCGAGTCGCAATAATAGCGTTGAGAAATGGTTTGCGTGGAAATCGATTTGAGGGTATTAAACAGTGTACAAAGCCTCTGGCAATGTGCGGCAGGTTTCCTATTCATCAGTTTCTGCTTGTGAGAATGAGCGTCGGTGACAGAATGACGTCAGGACAGCTGCACCCCTGCTAGATTTGGCAGGAGATAGTTAGTTAGGCCGCAGCAAGTGATTTTTATGGATGACATTAATTTTCGTCTGATTTAAAAAAAAAAAAGAAGAAGTTTGTTGCCCTCCGACAGTGGTCAACATGTTGAAAATGGGCAAATATGTTGTAAATGTCTATTGCGAAAAGAAAAGCAATTTTGTCGCCCCCTGACAGTGGTCAACATGCTGAAAATGGGCAAATACATTGTATGTCATAAACGTCTATCGGTTCAGAGACCATCAGGGATCCAGCATACTTGAGGCACAGTTGCTCACATTTGATGGCAAGTGTTGACAGTCTAAGGTGTTCCATCGCATATGAATGCCATGTGTAGTACCTGCCCATGATGGTATGACAAGCTCTTTTCTACAATATTATTATTGTTCTAGTTAAATGAGATGTATACACAGGTACAGTAATACTGTTGAATACAGGAGTAAAAGACTGGTTGTGACATAATGCTTTGTAGCCACAATTCTTGTTTAACAAGGTTTATGATCATGTCAAAATTTGAACATGTAGGAATCTTGTTTTTTTCCCGCCCTATTGCATTAAATTTGGTGTCTGCGGAGGATGTCATCCATAAAATTTACTTGCTGTGGCCTTAACAAGGTTTATGATGTCAAAATTTGAAAATGTAGGAATCTTGTTTTGTTTGCCAGCCTTGTTTTTTTGGAGATCATGGTAGCAACTCTTATTAAGTATGCAAAGCCTTTGGTTGCTGTTGCTCTTCAATGACATACTTAATATCCGGTAAAGTTCAACAGCATTTAATCACATCTAAAGGTCACAAGTCAACATCCAGAACCCAGCACACTTCCAGGCGAGTGACTTTTGCAGCGGCTAATAAGTTCCTAACATTTCCAGCTCGTCTGCTCCTGAATCATTCCCGGCTTCCTGACATTTCCTAAAAGCAAGTAAATTTTATGGATGACATCCTCTGCAGACACCAAATTTAATGCAATAGGGCGGAAAAAAACAAGGCTCAGGCAAACAAAACAAGATTCCTACATTTTCTAATTTTGAAATCATAAACCTTGTTAAGGCCACAGCAAGTACATTTTAGCCACAATGTCTGGGGCCATCTGTACTCATAGTCATATTTTAACTTGAATTCTGTTGTTATTATGTGTGCCTATATCTGAGTGTATGTTTTCTTTTATTCATGTTTATATGGGCATGGATGCCTGAAATAAAGAGTAAAGTAAAGTAGGGGGGAGGCCAGATTCGGTCCTCTGCATTGAAACCGAGACAAAAATATATGAATTCAATCAGTATGGATAACCTGTCTACCATTGCTTTGAAGTATTTTGTGAAACTCGAGGCATGTACTAACTGCAAAGTAACTTCCTCCACTGAAAAGGAACTACTGATAACATTATGCCATCCCCTTAAGAGTGCTTCACCGCACTATATTTCTTCATTATAACAATTTTTTTGCGCTAATTGCAGAAGTGGCGCCGCTATCATTAGGCATTCATTCCCTCAGCAATTGAATTTGAGACTGCTAGAAAGGAGTTAACACGCAACTAGAGAGGCTGGCATTTGTGAGCAAGTGCAGCATGTTTCATGCCATCTCCCTCCCCATGCAAAAATGGACACTTTCATCTTGATCATTTGAAAAATGGACAATTCCAAAGTTCATTCGTTTGTTCGTTCGTTCCTTCGTTCATTCATTCATTCATTCATTCATTCTACCCAAAAATAGACTATTCTAATATCACCCCACTCCAAAATGGAAGTTTATGAATTTAGTCCTCTTGCTAGAATGGACTCTGCCATTAACACCCCCATGCAAAATGGACTCTGCCTGTGGTATGGAGTGAAATATAAAAACGGCTGGCGGAACAAGCACTTCTCGGAACGGCTTTATGGATGTGTTTTCAGCGGACGCTGCTTGCCCCGGGGCCGTCACTCGGAAGTGGTACTAATTCAGCGCTGTCTGTGCGCCTGCGAGTCTTTATGCAGCAAATAAAGGCGTTTTAGATGACTGGGATAAGCCCGCCGTAGCTCGGGCCGTTTGTCAGGGAGAGGGATGACGTAAAAGTCGGAGATGAAGCGCACGATACCGTTATCAGCGCCGCGGCAGGGTGCAGGGAGGCTTTATAATGGACATGTGCCGGTCGGAAAGAAAGCTGGGTTTCCGCTACAGTATTTGGACAAAACATGGCAGTTATTCTGTGATCGCAGCGGCATATATTGGGTGACTGGAGGGGAAATGGTGTAAAGTTTTTGTGCATGGAAGTGTTTTCAATGATATTTTGATACCATCTGACTTACATGTATGTACGGGTCATTCAACTTACTTTGATACAAAATGTTTCCATATAAAATATAATGCAATGCATACATCCTTTTCCATATAGCTAACAACTATATTTTGCATAAAATAAAGTGGTGTGTGTGTGTGTGTGTGTGTCTGTGAGGGAAGAATATGTAAAGAAAATAATTTGTTAAACAAGCTGGCACTAAATTAAAGGGGAGCACTCAAGCTATTTTTATTACAAAATCAAATAATTACATTTGACTGTATAGTGTTTGCAGCAATCTTACACTGATCGGTGGTTCGTCACTCGAAAATGGCTGTCAGCCCTTGGTACTTTCGAGAGTGTCTTTTGGGAAAGGTCTCGTTCAAATGCCTCCTAGCTTATCTTCGACATACATGTATATGGCTTTAGATGAGAATTCAGCTGCAAGGCCCCGGGAGTACATTACCATGATACCATACAGAGAGGGCTCTGGAAAGACACTCAAGATTAGTATCTGAAATGTTGTTGAAAGCTTCACGAGTAGCTGGCCTGAGGTTGTATCATGATGGATTGCTAGGTATATATAAATCTTGTTATGCTGTGAGATACGAGAGCCACACAAATGCGGCGTACCGTTCAACATTTGCCTGAAGTGTTATAAAACTATATAAGACACGTCGCACAACAGCATATCGCAAAAACAACGTGCCAGTAAACTTTCATTTTGCACAGAATTCGTACATTGAATAAGGAACGTGCAGAAATTACCATCTACGAAACCTTGAAGCTTTCTATGAAGCATTCAATCACAGCCAAAGCCCTGCTTCTACCTCGCTTCCTTTACGAATGGAAACCCTGGAGCTATTCAGTGAAGCCCTGGCAACCGTCAGCTTCCAGTTTGTCTGCCACAAAGAGAGGCTAATAGCTAAGAATACTCCAGGAGAACCTTTCGGTTGGTGACTTTAGATGCAAAGCAAGTTTTTAAACGCGTACGTGTACATGTACATTGTAGTTGCGGAGTCAAGATGGCTGCAATAGATAGGCTTTCGACCACTATATTCTTCGCGGGCAGGTTGTTGTCTTTAGCTCCCGTAAGTTGATGTGTGCCTTGGGTGGTTTGCGAAGTCCCGTGTGAATGCTACAAGCTGATGGGATCGGACTGGTCAATTTGGGGAGGATTTTTCTCGTGTTGCCCGGGGATTCTGCACGATGTGATGTGAATGTGTTTGCAGCACGACAGTGCCAGCTTGTAGCTCAGTTTAACCACAGAGACAAGTATAGAATACTACATGGTGTATTCCGATTGGGACCAAGGGTGATACAGAATACATTCTATTTATGTCATACCCACCCGTGAAAACACACAAAATGTGCCAAAAGTTGAGAAAATTTGGTGTCCGTAAACAAAAAAAATTGTAACGACATCGATTCCAATGTCTGAATACGGTATTCAAATTTTTGAAAGCAGCGCATGTGGTGCACATGAAACTTTCTATTCTATGGAACTTCTGGAAGCCCGTTTGATAACCGTTAGAACCCATTGTGATACGGGTAGTTATTACACAGGCCGGAACATCAGTATGAAACGTTATTGCGGCCCGGTTATGACATAAAAAGGAGGAACAGGCCTGGGTGAGTGTGAGGCTGACAGCACGATGGTTGGGGGAAGATTGACAGGCAGAATGACAGATCAAAAGGACAGACACAGAAAATGGGGTGAACACGAGCATAGGCTGACAGCACTTTGGTGGAATAAGATTGACAGGCAGAATGACAGGAGGTCAAAATGGGGTGAACGTTAAGGTCACAAAATCCCCAAACACTTCCCAAAAGTCTGAAATCTCTAACTTCATGTTTGGTAAATATGCAATCATTCAACCTGGGATAAGGTAGTAACTAGTATGCAATTTTTTGTCATCAGGAACGCGCCTCCATGCAGTGTTCATTAAATACCCCAGCAGGAGAAATTATTCGGTAATCACACACACTGTTCTGTGCGCGAGCAGGCTCCCATACATACCTACGTAGCCATATGCTACTTGTTACATGTAGCTCCCCACCCAGTGATCCCCTAATACTGATAATGTGGTGAAGGCTTATTGGAAATTGGATTGTGAGAACGGGTAGGAACCGTTGCCGGGTGTGTGGGGCTCCACGGGCTCAGTCAGAGTGCTGACTGGGAGCTGGGGGGAATGACTCGTGTCGAAACTACATCAGGCCGCGCCAATCTAACTTCTTGGTTCTTGGATTTTTAGAAATAATGACAATCACAATGAAGTGTATTGCAGATTCATGCCCATGTAAATGCAAAATGTATTATGTTGCATATCTAGAGTATGAGGAGAAAACTATGCTAATTTGCTTTATATAGAATGTATATAGTTTAGTACATGACTCTTCTCTCTTCTTAAAATGTGTGTACACAAGTTTTTCAACTGTGTCGTAGTTAGAAAGATGGAGAATTTTTGTTGACTGTCAGACTGCCCCTACGGCTCCCAGCTATGGGACTGACTGAGTGAGTGATCGTAGGTAGACAACATACATTTGTAGGTGAATATTTTGTCTTTTGTAATAATAAAAAAAGGACAACGACCATAGCAGGACCTGCATAAATTACAGGGATAAAAGTCGTTATATTCTTTTGTAAAGGTGCTTGATGGCAGTTCAGCACCAAGGACAAGGTCGTTTTCTGTCTTTAAATGCTATAATTGATATACCTACCTTAGTTCCTAGTCCTTCGACCTGTCCTAGTGGTGGTGGTGTGGGGTGGGGAGGGGGTTGGGACAAGGTCTACTAGATGTATTGGAATACTGTAATTCCTGATTTTTTATGTACTTTTATGTTCCTCGGTTTTCGAGGTCACTTCTGTACCGCGAACTTATCATTACCGTTAACAAATGATTCACCGACTTGAACACCCCCATTTTTCTCGCACCGTGACTGTAATGCTACCGTGAACATAAAGTGAAATACAGTATCATCATATAGAGACAGAGTCTGAGAGGAAAGTCTGTATCTAAGCACACACAGTTTCAGGGAGTGAACAGATGCCACTTTTCCTCCCAGCCCTCTGTTTTCACGATATTCTCTTGCTAAAGTGTTGCATAAAAATATCTGTGAGCCAAGAAACTATGTTGGTGTGGCCTTAACAGGGATGATTTGTAGATGGGATCCTGGTGGAAAGCCATGCTCTGAATTCTCTCGATCGCTTTAGATTGCTTCGAGGCTTGGCGGAAGTATAGTTTAACTGGGGCATGGACCTGTCTTTTCCTGACGCAAAAGCTTCAGAATCAGATGACGTCCATTGCAATTTTTTTCAGCATAATTTATAGCATATAGAATAGATAAAAATGCTGCAGATATATCAAAGAAAGAACGCAATGCTTTGTGTGCTGGTTTCTTTTATATATCAGTCCTTTATGTAATTGTCAAATTGTCATAAAATGATAATTCTTTGAATTTGCATGAGTGTAAATTTTGTTGATCTTGCTCTTCTCCTCATGGGCAACTATTAATAATGATATTTCATGATGTCAGAAATGAAAGGACAAACAAAATCATATTAACGCCAGACATCAAAATATATTTTACGCATCACTGACTCACAGTAGTAGATATTGTGTTCTGGAACATGTAATGCTCCTATTTGCAAGGCGCTGAAACGCGGTGCGAGAAAACATCTTGACATTTCCCCCTCTTGCCGCTGACGACTCTTGACATCCCTGCAAGAGATTGTCTATTACGGGAGATTGACTGTTACCACCTGTCGTATGTGATCACGTCGTGCGCCCCTCGTGACGCAGCTTCAAAGGCACCCTCTGTTCTGTGAGCTCGTCCTTCTATCACGCTTGCCACCCTGTCAAGGGCAAATTTTGCATTTTCTGGGGAAAACTTGGTTACACATCTTTGGTGGAGAACAGAATATGTTTCTTTTTACCTCTGTGGAAGGAGATATCCATCTGCGGGAAGGTTTTGTTTTTGGTCGTATTTGTGTATTCGCAGCTTATATAATAATGCTGTTACCACTATATGCTGTTCTTTTTTACCTCTGTGGAAAGAGATATCCTTCCGCGGGAAGGTATTGTTGTTGGCCGTGTTTGTGTGTTCGCAGTGGTAACTCATGGTGAATTTGATTTTTGGTATATGATTAGTTATTGGGGTCCAGATGATGCAGTTTTTTTTTTGTATCTGTATTTTCAGATGTTGAAATAAAATAATTTGACACCCCCGTGCTGTACGTGGTGTGGTATCGTCTATCAACAGCTGTTGTCCACTGTACAGATAAGCTGTATGGGACTAATGGGCTATACCACACTACTTGCAGGAGGAGGGGGGGCTTAAGCCTGTATTTGTGTATTGTAATTGTGATATCACCCCTTTTTTGGGGACGTCTCAGGGAGGAGCCTAATGGTACAGTATTGTGTGCAATTTGCAAGAATTCTAGGATTCGTTCAGGCATTTTGTCCACAGGAATGGAATGTCCATAGGCATGTCTCTGACCCACATCTATGCCCACATTCCTGGAAACCTTTGGGACCCTGCTTTGGGAAGACCTCTCTGCCCCGGGCGGATGCCCTACTTTCTGTGACCCCGGGGCTCGTTCACTATACACTCAGGGGAGGAGTGTACTGTATCTGTATAGGTACCAAGTCTTCCTCAAAATTATGAAATGATGGCAGGGCCGCAGTGCCATGCAAACAATAACCCTAACAGCAACCACCGTCGCCATGGCAATGTATGTTTTCATTGCCAGTCTTGTTAAGTTATGCATTACTGGTAACATTGCTGTTAATGTGATGTCTGAAATTGTCAGCATTATGAATTATATAGTTCCCAGAGGTTTGGGATCTCAGATTTCTTGTTTATTTCTTTGTTGACACAAACAAAGCAATACAGTGGGAAAATCAGGAAGCCACGCTGATTTTTGAGTGGAAGTACACTAATAAAGATAATCACTTTGACGCCAAATGCCTAAATGTTATCAGAAATGTTCTTAATACTACTTGTTTTATTTATTGAAGATGCAACAAGACATTACACTGACTCTCAAGGCAGCAAAGCTGATATTAGAGAGTCAACATATAGGGACAAAACATATAGGGCACATAATATCAAACAGTGTAAATTACAAA
Organism: Branchiostoma floridae x Branchiostoma japonicum; assembly: GCA_013266295.2. Lineage (NCBI taxonomy): Eukaryota > Metazoa > Chordata > Leptocardii > Amphioxiformes > Branchiostomatidae > Branchiostoma > Branchiostoma floridae x Branchiostoma japonicum. The sequence goes on along the minus strand of CM023824.1, from coordinate 3,616,620 downwards.
AAAAAAAGATTATAAGAACTTAACCTATATCGTTCTAATTAGTCAAGTAAATATATGTATACAGCTTAAAATAACGCATTTGGAGGTCAGAGGTCCAAAGAATAGTTCACAGACTACCTCATTTGAAAAAGAGTACTTGTTAGATATATGGTATTTGAATTAGATACACGGTATTTGAATCATGTATGCTTAACATTCTATATTGATTGCCCATTCTGTGTATTTCTATACTTGTTAGTGACTATGTAATTTTGATGTTGTATAATATGTGTTTTTGTATGGGGGAGGGCAATTTGTAAAGGTGCGTATGCACCTGTTTTGCCCTCCCTTTCACTTTGTGAAAAATCAAAATAAACAAATAAACAAATACACAAATAACCAACGTAAATTCGCAGAGAATGTTAACAATTGTCATGTTTATGTAATCTCATGATTACTGTTTCTGTTTGCTTATTAGTCGGAACGTGACAGCAGAGATGACAACTGTAAACAACCCAGATGTCAACGAGCAGTCAACGTTGTAGACCATGGACATCCCATCATTCCTTCTGACCACATCACACCACACTGGCCACAGTTCACAGTTGTACAACCATTCCTCCAGCTTCTCAACAAAGGTAAGGATTCCTGACCACAATACAAGAGAATGCTTACCGGTAAAGGCATCTGATGCAATATCAGGGTGGCAAAACAAAAAATACTCCTTGAGAAAGACTGGAATCGCACAGTCAAAAATTTGGGTAAGTCCAATTTCTTGTGTTAGAAATTACAGTTTAAACTCGTGTCATAATGACCTCTACCAACACAAATGAACTTTCAAGGTGAAAAATATTCTGGATGAGACAATCTGTCTGATATTTACGTTTTAACTGCTATTCCTTAGCACATTTTCCTCATCATTGTGAAATAGCCCCAAAACAAGTTATGTGAGGAGTCCCTTTATTTTGGTACCACCAGTAAATAGCTAGAACTAGCCTATGATATGAAACAAGCAACCGTTTTCCGTCAGCGACATCACAGTTTTGCCACACAGTGTACTGTGGGATAGGGTTGATTCAAGTTACTACATTAAAAAAGTGACCAGAAAATTGACTTAAAAGTCGAGTTTTACTGCCCTGAAATCGCTTTGGGTGCCTTTGAAGTTTATAACAATGTGTATGATATCAATATCTGCCAAGTTAGAGGTTGAAATCTTGTAAATAGAAGAACCTATGTCTGTAGAACTAAGGGTTATGGTCGAAGTGAAGGGTACACTAGAACAGCAGCATTTTCAGTACCAAGGACAGAGACCCCCTATCTACTATTTTGTGCCCTTTCCAATGCAAATCTGTGGGAAGGATCAAATATACTGAATGAAGACCCAGTAACCAAATTGTGTTGTTCCCACAGACCAAAAACTGCAAAATTAGCTCACTTGTCCTTAAGGAGCCATCACATTGCGCGAAAATCGATCAGTCTGCGAGCTCTAAATGACATTTACGGCAGTAGTACGCCCGATGTTTCGTCGAGCATCGCCCGAATTTTCGGGATCGTCGGCGATTTTTTGGCCGAAGCTCGCTGGCACGAGAAACGTGTTCTTTATATACATGTAATGCCTGCGTCACATTGTCGACGAGCTTCGGCCGTATTTGTTGATCGCCGAAAGGTCGCCCGATTTTGAGATCGACTGAGAATCGCGCGTATTTTTGTCAATGTGACGGCCTCTTAAGGTACAGACCCAAAGGAATTAAGGGGGGTTGTGATTTGACTAAAATCACACTAGAAAATTTTGTTCCGTGCAAGGCCAAGAGGCGACTTCTAGGCACTGAACAAAGTTTGGTGTTACTACAACAGCATCTCTAATCTCCCTAAGTCAGAAACATCATAGATTGAAACCAGCTTGCCTCACTGAGAGTGAGGACTAACTGACTCAATAGGAGAAGCAAGCTGACAAAATAAAACAACAAAAGAGGAAAATTATGGCACACACAGTGTTCAATTTTGCACCTACATTTTACACCATCTTCATCATCCTTTATCTTCCATTACGTGTTGAGAAACGTGCTTGAAAATGTCAAATCATTTGGACGCCTGGAGGGTGATATCTAGCTTTTCTATGTATTAGATGTTTGTTTGTAGTCTCACTTCACTGGCAACTAATTGGAAAGTCACAGAAGGGGGTGCTTCAGTTTTAGAGGCATCCAATACAATTTCAGTGTAGCAAAACAAAAATATTCTAGATGAGGAAATCTGTCTGATATTGACATTTACTGCCATTTCTTAGCACATTTTCGTCATCGTTTCATACTTAAAGCATTTCAAATGGCCCCAAAACAATCTACGTAAGCAGTCCCATGGGATGGCATGTCAGGACTCGAACCCGGGACCTCTTGGTTCTGAGTCGAGTACTCTGTCGTTGCTTCACACGACCCTCCTGGGTTGAACCACTTAGTATTTCAGCTGTGTAAAGTTACTGCAAATTGGCAGGTAAATCCATGGCTTTCTTTGACTAACCGTTCATTAGTACTGCTCGAAAGCTCTCTGGAAATCAACTCACACAGCTTCCTGGGAAGGATCGGTAATTGCTTGAATCAGGACAGGGTTTTGGAGCGACAAAGAATAAAAGTATAACAGTTGAACTCCTTAGAGATGCAGAAAAGGCTACAAAATTCCCACAAAGCGAGCTCAAACCGATTCATTTTCTTGGAGATTAAAAGTTTGACTAAAAATGAACAGAAAAGGTGAGGAAACAGAGATTGTAACTGTTACAGTAAAGCCTGGCCGCTAGGAGTTATTGATCTTCTAACCCTTGTGACTTTAATACAAGGTCAGTGTAAAGCAGCGGTATGATCTTCCCATTATAAGCTCATGGAGGGCTTATCGAACTGGAGTCTGACGATCGCACGTTGATTGCAGGCCTTTTGCACAGAAGCGTGCGCTTTGATCAAGTTCACTTACCTTTCAGAGGCTGATTGCTGATGTACTGGGAAAGGCTTTAACTGGGATGGGCTCAATTGCAGCAGGCTTTTGAGTGACAAACGAACTATTTCTGATTGGCAGTGCCGAATTCTTGGCAGCTTTTACATGTAGATTTACAGCATGATAACGTTCGTTGTAGGTTGTCGCACGATTTTGATGGCAAAGAATTTTCAAGCAGGCTGTGACAGAACCAATCGCTGACATGGCTCTAAGGCAGCATGTCGGCAGAACGTGCATGCGCAAAACCTGGATTTTCGCTGGATTTTTGGTCAACGTTGCATCAGAATTTTGCCTGTTGCAGACCATATCTTTTTCTACACAACATTTGAAAACTACAGACGGGATGTCAACCTTATATACTCTAATACTACCTTATATGAGACGTTCTGCCGAAGTGCTATGCATAATACATTACGGATTTTGCGCAGGCGCAGTACCTTCTGCCGACGTGCTCTCTAAGGCAGCCTTTTCCGTAACAGGCCAAGACTGTAGTCACTGTAGTTTGTACAACCCACTGTCAGGGCTCTAGCCAGCACCAGTTTTTCCGTCAATTGCAGGAACTTTGTGGCATGTGATGGAAATTTTTTTGGAACCAATCAGTCAACCTTGATGGACAGAATTGACGAAAATCTTGGGTAAAAATATAAAAACATCCAACGGACCACCAACAACCACTCTCAACCCCATGATTTGCCTCTCAAAATGTGGGAAATTGCATTTTTAAAGAGTTAAAGAATCCAAAATTTGCCTACAGACCCCCCTAGATTGTGAGCATTCTTCCTTCAGGTCGGATCATGAACCTGGGCTGACGGAAAAAAGTTTCAAGCTGGCTACAACACATCCATGAGTGCCCTAAGAATGCCTTCTGTTTGCAATCGAATGATGGTTGTGACCAGCCCTTACATGTATGTGACAAGTAAAAACTTGCCAAGCTTGTGCTTCCAGCCTGGCCTAAAGTATGCAATTCATGATATCAAGTTTGTTTAGCGTTACAGTGCCCTTGACACCGCGAACGTGCCGTTTCTTGGAGTCACCCTGTCACCTTGAGAGTTGAAGGTTAGATTTTGACGGATGTGTTCTCTGACAGGCAAGTAGAGCCCTCATTCCGGCAATTACAGTAAAAAGTGAATGGTTCCAAGCCCGCTCCGCTGCACAGTCAGTGCTCATTGACTCGACACTGCCTTCTGAGAACCTTTCTTGACCTGTGACCCCTGGAGCAACTGAAGGACAGACAGTTCTGGTTTGAAGGACACTGAAACCTGATTGACATTCAGTTAGAGCACCGAGATGTTAAGAATCATGCACTTAACGACTACTTTGGTATACACTAGGAATTTTTAGCAATGGTCGCCTGAAAAGATTCGATCGAAGATTTTGTCGACAGAGCATCAGGATGCTGTTAATGTGCTGTTTTCCTATTTTAGTATCAATCCTAAATTTCAAGTCAATCCATTGATCTAAAGTGACTTGAATCAAAGTTGAAAAGTTTTGACTGTCTTTTAAGGGAATATTCGAATATTTTGAGATTTGCAGACTCCAATCGGGATCTCTGCCAGTAGAATCGCCAATTTAGTGGCAGAGATCCCGATCTGTTGACAGAGACTCCGATCGGGATCTCTACTGATTCTACCGATTCTACCAGATCAGAGTCTCTACCCTTACATTATTCAATGTACTTATTCTGCAACACCAAAGGTTCTCTTGGAGATTCTCTTTGACGTTAGATAAAACTACATGGTAACTTTCGTCGCTCTTTAGTCCTCACATTAGAGGCTTTCAAAGTTAACGTTGTATGAAATTCTGTAAAATTCAAGCCCAAGGGCTAATTGCAAACTGACAAGGACAAAGTACAGAATGTATTGAAGAATAGTATAAAACCATGTGCTAACATAGAGTTCTACTTCTACTAATCTAACTTTCTAACTTTCCATTTCTACTTAAAGCTAATAGCGTATGTATATATGACAAAGAGAGGATATGTAATACAGAAACAGGTAAGAGTTAACACGTTTTCATAAATGTCAGATGCCCCAAGGGAAAACTGTAAACAGAAGGTCGTGTAAGGTCGACAGATGTTATCAGTGTTTATAAATGAGTTGATGTTTGAAACAGTAAAACAGTACACACACATTTTGTAACTTCAAGTGTCAACCATATTTTGTACACAATATTAAAGCAAACTAATGGTCCCTTTAATCAACTTAGAAAATTCTGCGTACTGCAAGTGACCATACCTAGTGCGGTACTTGACATGCGCCTGTGGCATTTCATGCTTAATGGATACTGTAAAATTCATTATTTTTCACGGGGACTTAATTTCACAGAGAAGTTTGTTGCGGTGTTTTTAGTTTGCCGTTGGAATAATTCTGCAGTGGAAAATATTGATTTCACATGTACAGTGTCATAATGTTGTGTGGGAGAGGTCACCGCAAAAGGAAAACCGCTGCAAACATTTTATGATTTGCGGTATTGGACTGCTTGTTATCTTCACTGAGACTGTGAATTCGGGTGGAACAAATGTCAACCGCAATTAGCTTACCCCCAAATCCTGCCCCCCCAAAAAACTTTAAACATTGTAGGCAGTATTTTCATACTATTAGAGGAATGAATGTAGAGAGCACACAGTATGCATTACACACGTAGGTGCATGTATAAAACTGTAGCACAGAAAAAGCAGAGTTGTTGTTACCTCCATGAAAAATGGAGGTATTGTTTTTGGTATGTGTGTGTGTCCGTTTGTGTGTCCGTGTTTCTGCATTAGGTTAGGTTAGAACATAATCCTAACACAAGGAGATATACCTGGAACAATGCAGATTATACTATTAAATGCCGGTTAGATTATTGGTTGATAGAGATAAATGAAGATAAAATTGTTAAAACTGACATAATAAACGCTCCTGTCCCAGACCACAGGGCTGTAACATTAACCCTTACTTCTACTTGTTATAAACCTAGAGGTCCCGGCTTCTGGAAGTTTAATAATTCATTACTGTCTGATGAAACATTTACAAGTCAGATGAAAAACAAAATTGTTGAATGTAGCCGTTATTATGCATATATAGACGATCTGCCTTTAAAATGGGATATGATAAAGCTGGAAATTAGAGGGTTTACCATAAAGTACGCAAAACAAAAAGCCAGGAAAAATAGGGATTTGGAAAGAGAGTTAGAATTCCAACTTAATGAATTGCAGAAAGACTGCGATTTAAACCCGACGCAAATAGCGTTGTCAAAACTTACAAAAGTAAAACTAAAATTAAGTGAGATCCACAATCAAAGAACAAAAGGGGCAATGATAAGAAGTAAAAGCAAATGGTGTGAAGAAGGGGAGAGGAACACAAGATATTTTCTAAATTTAGAAAGGAGAAATTATGAACAAAAAAACATTACTGAAATCATAAAAGAAGACGATACAGTTGTTACAAATGCAAAACAAATTTTGTTATTACAAGCTGAATACTATAAAAACATGTACACATCATCTGACTGTGATCCAAATAAGATAGAATTTATACCCTTCTTTCAATGTGAAAACATACCAAAATTGTCTGATACAGAAAAAAATAAGTGTGAAGGGGAAATTCTTAAAAGAGAGCTTAATATTGCTTTGCAACAACTGAATAGAAAAAAAAAAAAAATCTCCAGGTAGTGATGGCTTAACAACCGAATTTTATGTACATTTTTGGCAGTACTTAGAAAAAGACCTCCTGTTAGCTGCAAATTACGCCATTAGAAAAGGCGAATTACCAGTGTCACAGAAACGAGGCGTAATTCATTTAATACCTAAAAAGGATAGCGACTTAAGAAAACTGGAAAACTGGCGCCCTATTACACTTTTGAATGTTGATTATAAACTCATAAGCAAAACTTTAGCGAATAGATTAGAACCACTCTTGCCAAAGTTAATACATCCAAACCAAACTGGATTTATAAAAGGAAGACAAATAGTCACTAATATAAGGCATATTGCTGATGCAATGGAGTACACAAAAATGCATAATTTGCCAGCCCTTGCCTTATTCATCGACTTCAAAAAAGCATTTGATACGATCGAGCGTAAAGTTATCATTAAAACACTGGAAACAATGAATTTTGGAAAAAACTTCACTGACTGGGTCAAACTACTATACAACAATGCAATTAGTTGTGTTATTAATAACGGTTTTTCGTCTCCATGGTTTGACGTAAGTAGAGGAGTAAGGCAAGGTGATCCACTTTCAGCATATCTATTTAACTTAGTGATCGAAGTTGTAGCTTCTAGAATAAGGACCGATCCCTCTGTTGAAGGTATATCGATCTATGGCTGCAAGAGAAAAATATCCATGTATGCTGATGATTTGACTGGTCTTGTCAAAGATGAAAACTCTGCTAAAAACTTACTTGACATTCTAGATCAATTTAAACTTTGTAGTGGCCTGGAGGTCAGTAGAAAAAAAACAAAAGCTATGTGGTTGGGATCTAGCAGACATAGGATTGATGAGCCTTTGGACGTGCTGTGGCCACGGGGGCCGATATATGCACTGGGTACACATTTCTCATACAACCAGGAAGACTGTGATAAGTTGAACTTTGATTATCCCCTGAAAGTAATGGAGAAATTGCTAAATGTATGGAGGACAAGAGACCTAACTACAATTGGGAGAATTGTTCTGGTTAAAACACTTGGTATTTCTAAACTTATTTATAATTGCACGGTTCTGCCGGTTCCTGCTGGCTTTCCCGAGAAAGTAAATGGCTATATTTTTAAATTTATTTGGGATGAAAAAAAGCCAAAAGTGAAAATGAAGACAGTAATAGGGAAGAAAGACCAAGGTGGTCTAACGATGGTGGACTTTTCTATTAAATGTAAAGCCCTTAAGGCGACATGGATTAAGAAACTTGAGAAAAGTGACAGTTGTGCATATATGTTTAGTAAGTGGGGAGGGAAATTATTATTTCAATGTAACTTTGATACAACATGTTTAGATCTATCTAATTTACCGATGTTCTATTGTCAAATACTGCAGGCTTGGCAGTCGATTGTGCAATCGGTTCCCAAATCTAAAGATGACATAAGTAATCAAATTATCTGGAATAATAGATTTATTTTAGTAGGCCGGAAATCTGTATTGCACAACCGGTGGTGTCAAGCTGGTATTATGAAAATATGTGATGTCATGTCAAGCGATGGTATCTTCCTGACATTGGGTGAGCTGGCTCAGAAACATGAAATAACCTTTACACCTATTGACATTCTTAGATATGCTAGCCTGAGAACAGCGATACCTAATATTTGGAAAGATGCAGTAAAAAAGGACCAGAGCGGTGATTCGGTGGAAGAAAACTTCGCTTCACAGACTCTCTCTTGTAAACAGTTGTATGACATATATGTAAAACAAAACTTTGAACCCCCTACGGGCCAAGACGAACTGTTAAAAACTTTCGAACATGAAAACAATTTGAAAAATGTGTACTTACTACCTTTCATATGTACTAAGAATGTTAAACTACAGTATTTTCAATATAAGATAATACATAGATTTTTGCCGACAAATTGCTATCTAAAGAAAATTAAAGTTACAGACTCAGACAAATGCCCTTTTTGTAACAACAAACAAGACCTAAAACACTTGTTTGTAGATTGTGTTTACGTCACTAGTTATTGGAATGACTTTGTGTCATGGTGGCGTGACACCTTTCTAGAACATATTGTACTAACGAAAACGGATATTATGTATGGTAAAATTGAAAAGCAGGAGAAGAATAGACACTTGAATCAATGTTTATTACATGCAAAATATTATATCTTTAAAAGCGCATCTTCGAATAACAAGCCTTATTTCTGTAACACATTATTTTCAGTGGATAATATTCGAGACCAACTTTCTTTGTAACCTGTTACACTTTGTATGTATTATTATATTTGTATTAGGGGGGCTTGCCACAAGGTTTTTTCTTTGTATTTATATGTAATATTTAATAAAAAAAAAAAAAAAAAAAAAAAAAAAAAAAAAAAAAAAAAAAAAAAATTAGGTTAGGTTATGATGGATTTGGTTGGGTTCAGTCTGTCCCGAGGGAGATCTGGTAGCTGCTTGCTGTTTTCACAGGTATTTTTCGTTACATGAACTACATTTTGTACTTGACAGCTGTTTCCCTTGCACAATAAGAAAGACTTGTAGACACCATGATAGTGAATGAGAAGAGAACACAGTCACCATAACACAAGATCTAAATATTTCATGGAGGTCTGAGGTCTCTGAATTCTTGTTGACCTTGTGAAGCGGGTCAGTGACCTACAGGGTGGTTAACAAACTTTAAGGTTTTTATCCCCTAGCCACACGTGCATCCTTGCAAATAATTGTTTCCCCGGGGGATAGCTGCATACTTGCCTCTTTGTGACGACAACAAAAACACAAGTATGCAGAGCGTGTGTGTGCATGTGGCGAAAGTTTGTGTCAGCACACCTGCATGTAGGTGTTTGTGGGTCAAAATCCTGTTCATACAGCTTGTGTGTTCACACAGGATTCTGCCAAACTTTTTTGGGGGCCTGCATGCCCTTTTTTGCAAGGCGTAATCAGGCCTTTTTAGTCTTCGTAGTCCGTAGGCCGCCGCTCCCAAAATCAACGTAATTTGTAATAGTACATTAGCCGCAAAAGTGTAAAGTCAGCTCCGAGAATTTAACGTAATTCGTAATTGGCGGCAAATATTTTGTGTAATTCGTAATCACTACCCCCCCCCCCCCCCCCCCCATGCAGGCCCTCTTTTTGTGACAGTCACTCTTTCCCTTCTTTTGCAACAAGTGTATTGGCTCTTTACACCACTATTCATGAAGTATTTCTTCCTGCTAAAAGCTCTGTCAAGTTCATTCCGTTTTGTCAGAAATCAGATTATCGCTGCCCTTGCACTTCGCTGATCGCATCATGTCCGCACTCGACCAAGCACCTCCTGGCATCAACACCAACGTCTGCGGCCATACTTAATCTAATTTCCCTTCTTTTCCCCGTTCTAAGACTCCTCCGAGCCTGTCTTCTGACGGTGATAATGCTCTTATGAAGTGTTATTGCCAATATGATGCCAGGGTAGCCCCGAAAATTGTCCGAAGAAAAGGAACTGCCGACAGTAAATGTAAGACTGATGCCGACAGATACACTCGGTAACCGAATCAAGTCCGGGAGAGAGATGGAGCACTTGGCAAGGATTTGACAAGAAATTTGATTACTGTTTGATGGATATTCCTTTTCTTGACTTCGCTTGGCAGACGGACATGTTTGACCAGGATCAACTGTCTGTACCTAGTGCTGTGTACCTAAACCCAGGTTTAGGTTCAGGTCCGGATATAAGTCCAGAGGTTTAGGTTCAGTTCCGGACTTGTAAGTCCGGACCTAAACCCATAGTATATACAAAATTGCATGTTGTCAACCTTGCAATGTTGTCTGGGCGAAACTGTTGCCACACAACATGGAGGCCAACACTTGACAATGCCCAATGGCAATGTTTTCTTCATTTTGCAGCACAGATTTTGTGATCTATGGAAGGTTTTGTGTGGTTCGGAATGAAAAGGGGTATGTGACATGTTTTTTTCCAACCAAGTCCGGAACTGGTTCCCGCCATTCAGGTTTTTTGGGACTTGAACCTAAACGTTTTTACAAGTCTGGAACTGAGTCCAGCGAACCGGAACACAGCACTACATGTATCTGTACCCAGAAGTAAAACAATTGTTTATGATTTAAAGCTGCATTATGTAACATTAGGGCGATGCAAAAAGTCAATTTTCTGGTCATTTCTTTGCAAAGTAAGTTGAATAAACACTACATGTACTGCATTGCAAATAATGTAATTCAGGAAGTAGAGGTGCCAAAATATGACGCCTTACGAGTGTGTTTAAAAGTTGGAAACACAGCTGTCAGCCATGTTTGTTTACATACTGGTAGTTTGTGGTGGCACCACAAACTGAGTGTGCCTCGTGTGGGCTGTTTTAGCGCCAACCATAAATGTCAGAAATGTGAGATAATTGCAAATATGTTGAAAAGTGGAAGTAAATTACAATCACACGCAGATTTTTTAGAATTAAAATATTTCAATTTTTGGTGCAAAAATGTTATGTAATGCACCTTTAATAAGCTTGAAAAAAATCCTCAATCCCTGTACTTATTTGTGAAAAAGGGGTGTCCATTTTGAAGTCATATGCTTTGAACTGGAAAATGAAATCTGCATAGTTTCAGGGTTCTCACCAGAATTTTTTTTACAGTGTAGGGGTAAGGTACAGAATAACTTTTTGCCGCGCATTAAAATCATGACCACAGCAGGGAGTCTAGTATTCTCCCCGAAAAATTTTGAACTCATAACCCGCTGAGACACTATTTCATGCTATTTCATTGATGGACAGACTTTGTAAAGTTATGTTTCCCTCTGTTATATCTTCATTCTAAAGTCAAATTTTTCATTTTTAAAAGCTTTTTGAAGAGTCACAAGGTTCTCCCCCAAAAGAAACACCCCTATATATGCTGGTTGAAAGTCAGTGTAGGGGGATAAACCACAGGGTAGGTGGACCAAATCACAGCATAGGGGGCCCCAATGCTCAACTTATGAATCTCTTCAACAAAACATCCCAGTAGCTAATCCCTGGATTAGGATTTAATATGAGGTACACTTCCTCGATATCATAAGGATTATGACGACTAATACAGGTTAAGATGATTAGGGTGGGACAAGGATATTACTCTGTCAGTGATTTCATTTATCCAAAACTTCGATATTAGGTACATGCAAATGCCTGGGCTTTATTCAGACGCTGGAAATGTGTGCACTGGGTTAGCCACATAAGCTTGGGTCTTTAGCAGTTGACTGGTGCATTCTGTATCAATAAATTTGAAAGCTGATAGAATGTACATGTAGCAATGAACTTGCCACCTTCACATTTCAAGGTCGAAAAAGTGTAAATTGTTGCAACATTCAAATTTATGTTTAACTTATCTGAAAGTCATAGATTTTTAAGTACATGTATTGACTCAAAAGTGCCCAAATCTTGTGCTGTTTGCTGTTATTCATGTCACTTTAGGTCAATGGATTGACTTGAAATTTCGGATTTGTAAATGGGAAACCACCCTAACACATCCTGGTCAGGGTCTCTGTCTCTACCCTAACATTATTACATATTACATAATATTATGTATAGTGAAAGCAAAACTATATGCTGCAAAATACATCAGATACAAATGGTAATTGCAGGTGCTTAAAAAGTCAGCAATGAATTGCAAACAAACTTTCTTCTTATAGTTCTAAAGGACTTGTTCAGGATATAAATTTTGAACTTTGTAGTTCAGTTGTAAAAACTTTTCTGGTGGTATGTTGTGCATTTTGCTTGAACTGTTGGTGCATGTAAATGTTGCAAATGAGTCTCTAACTGTTGTGTCCATTTCTCTTTGCTACAGTTCTGTGCCGAGCAACATACCATCTTCACCCTGGTGCAGACGGATAGACTGGGACAGCTGAAACACCTGAAAAAACACCTGGCACAGCTGCAGATCTCCAGCACCTGGAGCAGTAATACACATCATACACCAGTCAGCACCTGTATCATCTGAATAGCTGTATAGCATCAAACACAATCATGGAGCAACAGCACCACAGCAAGCAATCTGATATCGAGCATCCCAGTTATAGCACCTGAGCCAGAGCAACCAAACAGGTGCTCCCTGGTACACCTGCGAGTGTCTGGCACTACCTAGTGAAGCTGGATAGCATTCCACAGCATCAGCTGAATATGAAGAACCTTTTCAGGACTGTTTCTCCCACTTTGCATCAGCCTGGACATGAATCTTACAGCAGCCTAGTGAGCTTCATCGGAATTGCATCTTGCCATTTTACTTGGTGTGGATGGAATCCAACTGATCGGCATCTGCAACATGAAGGCTGTCGATCTTCAACTGATTGGCTGAACAGTATACACCTGTACTAAGCACACCTGCGCAGCTACAACCTCAGTGTTCGAAATACTTTTTTGAACCAGGTAGCACAGTGTGCACCTTTGAGTTCAGCGGTACATATTTTCAGGTTGCTTGGTGCGCTACCTGAGTCAGGGAGCAACTAGCGCACAAGGAAATCAGGTTGCAATTGCTAGTGTGCTAGTGGGTATTTCGAACACTGAACGTGCAGGAACTTGGAACAGGTGCAACTGAGGAATACTGACAACTGCATCTATCTTTTTACTGTGAAAATTGTGACATGAAAGTGTTAGAATTCAAAAAAGCTCTGCTCTACCAGGCTTACAGCACAGTGTTTTGTCACCCACTGACTCTACAGATTGGGAACTACAAACATGTATCGGACTGGGGGTAAGGGTCGTGCGTCGTCTAGGGCTGTTTCAGAACTGACAAAATAGTGGGAGGGCGACCAACCCACCCGCTTGTTTCAATTTATACTCTGAGTGGCCACTGCTAATGTGTAAAGTTTTAATTTTGTGTATATCTGTTTTTTCCGGCAGCCACCACCAACTGTGATGCTTATATTACCAGGGTAACGTTCTTGTTGAACATCAATAACTACAAATACCTCAGTTGTTAGATATATCCTGTCACTTTTTGAAGAAAAAAAAAATTTTGAAAAAAAATTTTTTGGGAAATTTTTTTTTTTCTAGCCCTCATGCCCTGCTCATTTCTGGAACAGCCCTAGCTCGAGAACATACAATAACATTACAAGACTTGACTGTGTTTTAACAGAAATGTGGTGTATCAAACTACATGTACAGTAGAATTGTCACGTGCACATCGTGTGTTTTCGATGAAATTCCATTCCCTGACAGTGATTGAAACATGTCTTGTCCGCGCCTGTTACAAACACGGAGACATAACCTGGCTAAGTACGGTGTTCTGAATTTTGAAAAGAAGTGACGTATTTTGTGCTACACATTGGAAATGAAGTGATACAGTGCTCATAAAGATTACCGTAACTTCTACATGTAGATACACTATAATTGTATTCCTTCAGGCTCAAGGCTCAAAATACAACCTGCATAGCTCAGGTTAGTGTACATGTAGGTAAAATTGGAGCTGTGCAGGTATTTCTGATGTCTACCTGCACCTAACCTGCACTGGTCCATGTACTGGGTATATGCAGGTTAGTGCAGATAAAATTAGAGCTGTGCAGGTATTTCTGATGTCTACCTGCACCTAACCTGCATTTGTCCAGCCGACAAAAATGCATCGCATTCCTTCTTGTGGCATCCTTTAGTACAGGTAACAAAATTGCACTACAAGGAACATTTTCAAAACCTGTACGGTTTACCTGTACGGGTACGAGTTAAAAAAAAATATTTTGAGCCCTGGTCATACGTTGTAGTGACGCAAGTCCCTGTAGGTTAAAGCTGCCAGTGTCAGTCACGTGAGCAGAGTTTTTACTTGTGAGTAACAGTAAAAGAAATGCTTAAGTGTCTACAAATTAGTGCAACAAGCTATTGCATCATAAGCTGCCACATGTAGCAACAAATGTCCATGTAGATGTACTAATATCAGCCACGCAGGTGGAATATTTACCTGTAACCTATGGCATCCAGGTAACGAGATACACAAGGAAATTGTTACTCAAGCAACTGGATAGATTTTGAAAACTGTCAGATGTTTCAAGTAGCATCCACTCAACTTGACTGACGAAAAGTAGCGGATGCTACTTGAAACGTTTGACAGTTTTCGAACTCTATCCAGTTGCTTGAGTAACAATTTCCTTGTGTATCATTCTATAGCATGGCTGTCAAATATAGTAGTAACACTGGTAACTTTAGACAGCTGATATTTATTGACCAGGCAGAACTTTTACAGGCGAATCGGAGAAGTTTGGAGCCTGTTGACTTCTAGAAAATGTTGGCATATTTTTCTATTGTGCGAGAATGCTGCAGATTCAGTGGTCTTATTCCCAGGGTGCTGTGGGATAACTCAAGGAATCATGGGATACGTCAAGGAATTATGGGAGTCCTCAGGGAGAGCATGTAGCACTTGGCATTGTGGGATTGCACGGGGAGTTGTGCGACGGCTAAAAAAGCGGTATTTATAGTACACAGCAGTGTTGTTGCTCGAAGCATTGCGTGATTTCCGATGACGGTGAAATGGTACAACACCGAAAACGTCAAATTGTTGTAATAGTTTTGTAACGTCGAATTTCCCCCACTTGGTACACTTTGTGAGAGTGGTGTTTTCCAATGATGATGTACATAGCAGATTTTCCTAACCAAGGACGTATAGAAGTGTTTGTATTTCACAGTGCCTACGTAGTCCTTGCTTGCATGTGGATTTACAAAAACCAAACCAAGTCACAGTGTCGTCTTTTTTCTGAAACAAGAAACAGCCTCCTAAAGTAACCCGACGTCTTTGGTGATTCTGGAACAGCCAATGTGATATTTTGTATGGTGGAAGTTTTTACATTATATATTATGATGAAAAAAAAAGTCCAAAAAGTGGTTGAGGTTACGGTTTGTGGATTCGTCTTATGTTAAAGTATTTTACGGAGGCCAGCGTGTTGTGATAGAAAAAATGACGACGCTGAATGCATAAAGAATTCTTATGCAGCGCTTTGTCTTTGTCGTGGCAGAGGCATTTGTATATTTGTCAATTGGTGACCACATTGGTCCAGGAGTGGATTGTTAGTATCGTTAAGAACCATGGTCCCTGTAATCTATTCTTCAATCTGTTCCTACCAAATCTCATACATGTATGATGCTTTGAAATTCACAGTGACAAACATACGACTCTCCTATTGGCTAAGAAGACACCTGTAGCTTTGAGTTGAAAAAACAAACAAAAACAAGTCCATCAACATAGGGGTGTTTTCTGAAATATTTCATGACCTATAGAAAAAAAAGTGCATCATCTTGCGCATACTAGCACATGATATGCCAAACTACATACCGATGCAGCAAACAGATCGTGAGTTACAGCTGACCACAATACTCCGTTGGAGGTCGCTGACCTCCTTCACCGAGTAACAACATTGAAAGCTCACTGAAAAGGACTAAGCTTGCTATCATATAAACTAAACTAAACAAAGGAAAATCACAAAATGTGAATTGAAACTGATAAGATTTTAATTCTTTTTGGTATCCTGTTAATTTCAGGCATCATGCATTCTTACTACTTTATTCCAGTTGTCTAAAACTGAGAAAAACTAAAATCTAAACCATACATTTTTTTATGGTAGTGAAAGAAAGTATTCTGTCACACTCAAATACATGTAGAGGAATGGAGAGGACATGAAAGTTGTAAGTCTGCTGTCAATGCTATTTCCAAAATATTTGTTGATATTTACTCAAATAGTGTGATGTAAAAAAAAGGCTACAATATATCACAGTCTGTTGTTCAAAAATGGTTAATATTTACGTGTCTTGTGCAGATTGTCATACATTACGTAGTGGACAGCCATGTTGTTGTCTTGGTCATTAAGGCATAACAACTACCCAGTTAATCAAGGTATTAAGATTACGACTCATTAGTATATACTTGTGTACGTTTTTGCAGGTTTACATTTAGATGGAGAACTGTGTTTCTGTGAATTGTTACCGACCTCTTTGAGTCCGTTAGAAGCATGTTATAACTTGTTCTTGAGCTTCCACTTTTACTCAAGTTGTCGTTACTTGTGAATTCAGTGTTCTTGACTCTTTGTCAATGTTAAAGTTATTAAACTGTACTTTTCATGTTCTAAAATAATGTAAAGAACTGTTTGTAGGTTTTGCTGTTTGGCAGTACACACTTACAAGTGGTTATTTTTAGGTGCAGGGAACTCTGTTCTGATTGGTTGTGTTGTAACCAATGAGAAGGTTGCTGCAAGCTGATTGGTTGAAGCAGCAGCCAATCAAAGTGTACTGTACACAATGTCATCTTTTTACTATAATTCTTGACTGATGATGACTTTTGTCGGTGGTTTTATGTAAGGACTAACTGTAGGAAACAGCCAAACGCAAGGAATTACCTTTAAGTTAGTGGGTAATGATGTAAATTGCATCTGGTAAAGACATTTCTGTGCTAATTTCGGTAAATCTAGATGTATTCCTACAGTCAGTCTTTGGTCCACACTTATGTATGTATTCACTTAGCGAGCTTGATATGTACATTTTTGCTGCATCTTCGTTCTTTCCTTGAAGGAAGGGAACACGTACAGAGATTTATCCTTTGACCTCAAACATCATATTTAGTTCCTGTTATTTATTATGTTTATAACGGACGAAGGTTGGGAGGTTGCGTTTGTATTGTACGGTGTGTGGGACGTTAACGACAAATGTAATATATTCAGTCATAATTTATTGCTACTCCTCTGTTGTTGTAGTACTGTGTAATTTTGTTGTAAGGACAGGTCTACAGATGGTTGTTAAGGCGCTGTAACATTGTACAGAGGAATTTGTATATATGTATCCCGACTGCACCTTTTTAATGCTTTGGGGTGGTTCTATAAGAAGTTAAGGTACGTGGGGTATTGAAGTGTATTAAACAGTTGGGAATTTTGTACCGAGAACAAATTATTTCCCTGTAAGGGATGTGACAGTTTCTGTATTTTTCATATATTTTGTAAAGGTTAATGATATTAGATGACTGCATGCCTATACAGAGAAGTTAACTGTATCCGTTTGCATATAGTGGATGGGTTACAAGATGTAAGTGTACACTATCCACAGTTTTTGTATGCCTGTGTAAGTACTGCTGATTTAATAGCTTTTAAAAAGCGGTTTTGGAGCTGTAGTGCAGGTTGGTTGGTTAGACAGTAGCAGTTTACTCCGTAGAATTGCAAGTTAAAACTTACATCTGATGGTGTGTTCGTTCTACTTGTTGGTACATTACAATTTTGTAAAATTTTTTGGCAGGACAGAAACTGCTGGTGTGGTGTGTTTACTTGTCTCTTTTCCTTCGTAGTGTAGGCAAAACTAGCACGTCGGCAGAACGTACTGCGCCTGCGCAAAACCCTGATTTTTCACGTTTTTCGTTGGATGTTTGGTCAACCTTGCATAAAAATTTTGCCTGTTGCAGACAATATCTTTTCCTATATGACATCCGAAAACTACAAACTGTCAACCTTATACATGTATGCTCTAAAACAACCTTATATGAGACGTTCTGCCAAAGTGCTATGCACAATACATTACGGGTTTCGCGCAGGTGCAGTATGTTCTGCCGACGTGCTGGCAAAACTAGAATGTGCATTTTGCACGTGACATCACAGCTGTATGTCATACATTCTGGTTCTGCTTGGGAATATTTAAAAAAAATAAACTAGCTTGAACAAGTTAGAGTTCCATGACCTCATACCTTTGCCACTTGATGTTAACCTTTACTACTGACTAAGTGTAAAATATTTCTCATTGATTATGCAACTAAGATCCTCATTTGTGTGAATTATATCAATTAATGATCTACCATCCAAAATTCATAACCCTACCACGAGATATTGAAACCGGAAGTTCCGTTGCAGTACTAAAGCAAGCCGCTAGGGAGTCCAAAATCTAGTCATTATGAGGTCTCATGAAGACCTACTCGCCTACCAAGTTTCATGACAATCCATCCATCCACAGCTTATTGAGTTATTGCACTAAACCACATACACACACACACACAAACGCTACCAAAAAACATACATTTTGTACCATAACCTGGCAGAGGTAACAAAGTAATAAAACCAAAAAGAGAACCTGAGTGTATTGCCCTGGATAAATGAAAAATTTTGAGGTTACCTACTAGTATATGAATGCACCAATTGACGGAAATCCAGTGATAACTTTGAAACAAGAATTCCATGGCAACTTCTAGGCAGTTTATTATTACTTGTAATTAGTTTTACAAAAATCCTGGAAAAGTATCGTGTCAGACGCTAAAGCCTGACAAGCAAACTGTGGCCCAAATACGACACGGCTCACAACAATTTCCTCCTTTACACCCTCACTTTTCAGATTTCTTCGACTTTTCATGACTTTCCTATTGACATAATTGTCAACAAGGCAAAATCTGTGGTTGCCACATCTTCACATGTACATGTACATGCAGATCTCTCTAGTCATTTCACTGTCTTTCCTGACAAACAATCTAGTTATAAATACACAAGACAAACAAGACAAAGTGCAGTGACAATGCCTACAAGGTGTTACTGGAACCAACAAGCACGTCGGTAGAACGTACTGCGCCTGCGCAAAACCCTGATTTTTCATGTGTTTCGTTGGATGTTTGGTCAACGTTGCATCAAAATTTTGCCTGTTGCAGACGATATCTTTTCCTATACAATATCTGAAAACTACAGACAGGCTGTCAACCTTGTATGCTCTAAAACAACCTTATATGAGACTTTCTACCAAAGTGCTATATTTAATGCACAATACATTACGGGTTTCGCGCAGGTGCAGTACGTTCTGCCGACGTGCTGAACCAACATACATGTATCAAAGGCTATGAGTTTAGAAATACAAAGCTAAATTCAGTGCCACCACCAACTATAAGTAAAATAGTTTCGTTCGAAATAGTTTGCAACATTTTTGAAGCAGTTTGGAAGAATTCACAGAACCGTAACATGATGTTAATTTTAACGCGGCAGCTTAAACTGATTGTACGTTAACTAATCAACCCAGCAATTAAAAGTAACTAGAACTTAAAGTCAACCAAACCTAAAACATACATGTATATCTAGATCAGTGTTCTAGCCAGCGTCTGTCTTTCCATCATTTGACGAAATTTTGCTGCTCGTGACATTTTCCCCAATCTTTGACGGACAAAAATCAGAGTGTAAAGATACATGTATGGAAAGAGATGTCATTAAAGTAAGCTTAGTCCACCAGCAAAATCTGCACCTCAAAATGCAGGAAATAGCATTTCAGAGGGGGAAGATTTAAAAATTTTCCAAGGTGAGCTTGCCCCCGGACACCCCTAGAATTGTTGCAAATGAAAATGAGATGGAAAAAAATTTCTGGCTGGCTAGAACACTCGTCTATATTCTTATAGATCCACATTGTACAGGTGGACATACAGGTGTACAATGTACATTGAACTTCCTTGGTGCTGGTAGTAAAATGCAAGAAAGACTGGCCACTACTTTAGAAGGACATTGAAATCTGGAGAGACATTATTAAAACTTGTTCTCATACAGCACGTCGGCAGAACGTACTGCGCCTGCGCAAAACCTGGATTTTCACTGGATTTTTGGTCAACGTTGCATCAGAATTTTGCCTGTTGCAGACCATATCCTTCACAACATTTGAAAACTACAGACGGGATGTCACCCTTATATACGTGAATTCGACCTTATATGAGACGTTCTGCCAAAGTGCTATGCACAATACATTACGGGTTTTGCGCAGGCCCAGTACGTTCTGCCGACGTGCTTTCTCATACCAATGTGCCATCATACGTAACTTGAGACAAATACCCCAAACAACTATTCCACAAGAAACGTACTTCGTTATCCACACACGATACAGCTATAAAGTTAGCTTGATTCCACTAGTAGTGTAAGTTGGCTGCCTTGATTCCGCTAGTAGACTAGTGTAAATAACATTAGCAGTGGACAAAACTAAATTACAAAAATCCACATTGTATGAGCGATATTTGTAGTCGTTATAACTTTCCTGACCAATTATGTTGAGCATCATACAAAATACACGGTCAGCTGTCTTGGAAGTTTGTCATTGCAATTTTCGTTCTTTGTATTATTTGGCATCCTCTTGGTAATTTGAGGGAGAAAGAGCAACATGTTCGCAATAAAAAAAAGCAGTGCGCAGTAGAAAAGTTCATACTTTTGCAGACCACAAAACTGCTTGTGTCATGGGGAGACATAATTGGCAACATTCAAACACGTTCTGATTAACATGTGGGCAAAAACCTGACGGTACCAAAAAATGCGTCACGAGCGTACGAAAAATGCGATCGTCAAATTTTTCCTGTGTCTAAACTGGCCTGATTTGACGTATGTCAAGAACGTAATATGTTCAAATCGTACGACTGCCCTCGAGGTAACATACGATCTGAACGTACATACTTGATGTATGTCAGAGTAGGCCGATTTACATGCATGAAAAATTTGACGTAGTAGTTTTTGTACGCTTGCGTGGGTACGCAGTTTTTGTACATCAGGTTTTTGCCTGTGTGACAGTGTAAATCGGGTCAATGAAGGTGCACCATATTGGAATGCACCAAACATATCTTTGAAGAATATTAGGGCCACACCAATTTAATTTATTGCTTCTCGGATTTTTTCAGAAAAAATATGCGAAAAAATAAGGGCGAAAAAACAAACAACAGACCTGGGCATCCTATTATAGCCCCAAATGCTATGATAGGAGCCATGTAGTCGGCTGTAGAAGGCTGGGTTAAAATTTAAACAATGAATTTTGAACTTTTAATCAAACCACTGCATTGATAGATAGAAAAACTCTAACAACTAGGAAGAAAAGGACTTTCTTCACTTGTTGGGGCCAAGATATGAGCATTTTTGAGTTGATTCAGAACCAGAATCTTTCTTTTTCTTTGCAAATCAGAAAAAAATGAAGAGGCGAATCCGAGAAGCAACAAATTAAATTGGTGTGGCCTAGTGGAGGTTCAAATGATGACGTATATGATCAATATCCCCTGCGATGCAAGCACTTGCTGGTCGGTGAAACTGTGAACTCCTCCATTATTGGCATGAAGTTCTGACCCCTCTTGTCGATTTTGTTCATGTTGCAGAAAATAGTGGAGTTTCTGAGGTCCCGACTTGGTTCACTGTCACACCATCTGATGGGAGCCGTCTCCTATTTTTGCCACCAGCTGAAAAATAAAAGAGATGGCAGTTAATATCTAAAGCCTGTGAAAGTGATCTCAAACCAGTTTAGCTCACTGAAGAGCTACTCTTCCACTGGTTGTGACAGAGAAGACAGACACTATGTACAGTATTTACAGGTTCATTGTACCGGGGAAATTCCCCTAGCTCTTTTCGACAAGCACAATGAACAGTGGACCACAGCTTAACGTCCCGTCCTAAGGACTGCGACCCTCTCCAGTAGCGTGCATGTTGGGTGAATGACAACAGCCGGGATTCGAACTCCCAACCTCTTAGTCCAGAGGCAGGGTCGCTAACCACTGGACTACCCACGCTACCTGTCACAAGTTGTATGGTAGTGCTATGAGCTGCTTGACTGATATAATGACAAATGAATACAAATGTTTATGTGGCTACGGGGAAATTATGTCCAAAGTACACTGTACTTATCACTCTGGGCCTGCGGTGCAATAAACCACTCGCAAAAACACTTAAGATATTACATTGCCTTCCAGGTGTGGATGAGTGGATTGCTTTACAGTCAACGTCTACCCGAGGGACCAAGTCAGGATAAGTTCTGGTCTAGTGCTGTGTACCGGTTCGCTGGACTCAGTTCTGTATTTTGTAAAAACGTTTAGGTTTAAGTCCAAAAAAATCTGAGTTGCGGGAACCAGTTCCGGACTTGGTTGGAAAAAAAAAATACCCCTTTTCGTTCCGAACCACATAAAACCTTCCATAGATTGCAAAATCTGTGCTGCAAAATGAAGAAAGCATTGCTATTGGGCATTGTCAAGTGTCGGCCTCCATGTTATGTGGCCACCGTTTTGCCCAGACAACATGGCAAGGTTGCCAACATGCAATTTTGTATATACTGTGGGTTTAGGTGCGGACTTACAAGTCCGGAACTGAACCTAAACCTCTAGACTTGAATCTGGACCTGAACCTAAATGTGGGTTTACGTACACAGCACTACTCTGGTCACACATTCACTATGATTCAGAACCTTCCACCGACCACCAACCAACCAAGGTTGGCTGCAGTTCAGGAGTAGTCTGACCAGATTTAGGCCATGCCTACGTTTCTGTACGAATCGTTTCGAATTTGACCTCTGAACATGAGTTCAACACTGCTGACCTATTCCCGAACACCAGGCAACCACCAGCCAACCATGGTCAAATCTCCCGTCGTCCAAACATTAACATTTTGAAACATTCGGCTGCCACAGCCAAACAGTAGCCAACCTTGCTGAACACCCGACCACAGCCGACCTTGCTCCCAACCTACATGTACACCTAACCATGGTCGGGGGGAGTTCGGGAGTGTTCGGAAGGCTATATCTGGCTATTCCGTTTTACAGGGGCTATAGGGTGGTTGGGTTGGAGGAAAAGTTCTACTGTAACAGTAAGTCTAATATTTCTTATGATGTCAATCATCATGCTTAATATGAATTGTTATAATTATCATAATCATTATTATTAATTGTATATTTTATTATTGTTGTTTGGTTCTTTATTTCTGGTATTTTGATTATTGTGCCTGTGCCATGCATTTGTTAAATATAACTTCTGAAAAAGCAATAAAATTCTATGTGAAATAAATATTTTAAAATTCTACACTAAGTGTACTTTTAAATTAGAATGGGTGTCTTGTTGCAAGTTCTCTTCATTTTCAATGTCATTGTTGATGGTTTTTCTGTAATCGTTCTTCGACAACATCTTTCCTACTTCTAATCCCCCAGTAAGTAAGTAATCCCCCAGCAGGCCCAAATGCTGATCGTCAATCTCTGCACAAATGAAGGTACAGTCAAACCTGCTCAAGCCGGCCACCCAGCAGACCGAAGAAAAACGGCCGCGTTGGACAGGTGGCTGGATTTGAAGAGGTGGCCGCCTGGGCAGGTTTGACTGTACCAACATGATCGAGGCAAAAAAAGTCCAGAGAGTCTGGAAGTTACAGCATATCCTGGAACATTAACACCTCCAGGGGGCCCCCTGGAGACACGGCTATGGGGGAGGGGGTTAAAATACCAAGACTATAGGGGGAGGTTTAGTTATGTCGGCCTGGCCAGTGGTTACATGTCCGTAGACACGCACCACACATACCAGATAGCTAGACTACTGCCTGGACAACATGTCAACTTCAGCAGGGTCATGCAGGTCGTTTACTGGTCTCCAAGCAGATGTAGGGTGAGGAGCACGTCGGCAGAACGTACTGCGCCTGTGTGAAATCCGTAGCGTAATGTGATATAGCACTACAGAATTCATCATTTATATGTGCGTATTTAAGGATGATATCCCGTTGGTAGATTTCAAATGTTGTGTAGGAAAAGATATTGTCTGCAACGGACAAAATTCTGATGCAAGATTGACCATCAAACATCCAATTACAGGAACTGTTGTTTCATACATGCACAGTATGTTCTGCCAACATACAAAAACATGTACTAGGGTTGGACTTTATGCATTTTTTTTGCAGCATTTCTTACATATTTCTAGTTTTTATTTCTTTGCCTCCCCATACATTTTGTACATCTGTTGGCAAATGCACCACAACTTGGGTACATGTATTAAGTTTGTTTCTTTGTTTGTCTGAGCCTTTGTTTATTCATCAAATAATAAATTCGAATTATAATTGGTTTATAATTCAATGAATTTTGAACTTTTAATGAAATCAAATGAAATCGCTGCATTGATAAATGGAAAAACTGTAACAACTGAAGACAGGGGCTTTCTTGAATTGTTATGAGCATTTTGAAGTTGATTCAGAACTTGAATTTTTGCTTGCAAATCAGAAAAAGTGAAGCAGGTGAATCCGAGAACCAACTGATCAAATTGGTGTGGCCTTAGAATGTACATGTAACGTGCCTATGTGCCCATTACATCAAGCTCTTTATTTTCCCCTGCTGAGTTGGGACATTCTTGGAGCGACTGCCTCCATACAGGGGCAGCCTCTTTATGAGCAGCTGTCAATCATAATGATTGACATGAAGTGTGGCATGACACAAGTAACCAAGTCTTGTAGAACAAAGGGGGTTTGAATCTGCTGAGCTGCATACATATCTCTAGAGACGACGATCTGGTAGAACCGACAATTCTAAACGCAGAGATCCCGATCTGAGTCTCTGTCAACAGAAACTCCGATCTGGATCTCGGCAGAGCATAGAGGATGACGTCTATTGGTAGAACTTAGCATTGCCCAACATATCCTAAACAAAAGTTAAACATTCAATCACACTACTGGTAGCTATTGGTTAACACCATAAAAAAAAGTGCACAACACTTGTAGCAAATGGTCACTGAAAGTGAAGAGTGTATTCTACATTGTTATATATAACAAACAATTTTGCCCTCTATCATGTAGTTAGGGCAAGAAAAAGTGATTTTTTTTACTGACAAACAAAGCAAACATTAGGATTGCCCAACAACTTGCAGTCTGACCCACTTTTTCCACAAAAGGTACAGCAGGGGATGTGACATGGGAAGCTAATTTTTCACACATGTCAGAACTACGCTGGGGAGTGACACAACATGAAGGATGAGTCTCATTTACACAGAAACCTGCGCCCTTTTGGTTTGATTAGCTTCCTCCTGGTGCCACCGGGATCCATGGCTGGAACTACATTTTGGGGGAATGTGCACCAGTGCACCTAACTTAAAGCTTGAGGTGCATGGAAAAGATGTGTATTTGTTGGTTTTATTAGGGTCTACATGAGGGCCTGCATGGGGGGGGGGGGGGGAGTGATTACGAATTACGCAAAATTTTTGCCGCCGATTACGAATTATGTTACATTCTCAGAGCTGATTACGCCTTTACGCTTTGCGGCAAATGTACTGATTATGAATTACGTTGATTTTGGGGCGTTTGCCTACGGATTACGGACACCAAAAAGCCCTGATTACGCCTTACGAAAAATGACATGCAGGCCCCCCTACATTAGTGTTACATAAATTTTGCACTATTCTTCCTGGAGTCAGCAAGGGTGATGATGTAAATCACTGTGTGGCTAATAAGCGACGAGGGTTCGCCAGGCCTCCATCTGGGTGATTTGTAGTGAATCACCAACTTCTACATGTGGATAGTAGTATTTGAACCATTGCACACCGGGGCATGCCCCTACTCTTTTTTCAAAAGGTGTGGTGGGTTCTTTAACGTGCGTGGGGTGTGGCTCTCCCCAAACAGAGGACCTTTAATCAATATTCTATCCGCGGGACGTCCCTAACCAAAGCTAGGTACTCATTTTCACCTGAGTGAAGTGAGGAAAGTTGTGTGAAGTGCCTTTCCCAAGGGCCCAACATCGGTGGATTCGAACCCAGGACCTATGGGTTCTGGACCAAACACCCAACCATTATGCCACATGATCACAGAAACATTTGGGCATTTTGGGTGCACAACATAAGATATGTCAACAAAACCTGCCAATGCGGTTTCAAGTTTTGAAAACTTCCCATGAATCCAAATTCTGCAGCTAACGTTTTTTTTTTTTACATCATTTCTACCTATAGTTTACGATATTATCCCATCTAGATGTAAGGTTGCTGAGATATGGGAATTAGTCCGGATTTAGACTGGAATTCCAGAATTAAATTGGAGGCTGTTTAGATTGCTTTATATACATGTATCATTATGACTATCAGTTAAAAAGAACATCTGTGGGTAGGCCAGGCAGGATTGACAAGGGGGATTGCCTGACTGATACATGGCATTTACCCAGCCTGACCCACATTATTAGTTACACACACACACACATGTTCCTGTCCAACATGGCAAATACCAGCACGTCGGCAGAACGTACTGCGCCTGCGCAAAACCCTGATTTTTCATGTTTTTCGTTGGATGTTTGGTCAACGTTGCATCAACATTTTGCCTGTTGCAGACGATATCTTTTCCTATACAACATCTTAAAACTACAGACAGGCTGTCAACCTTATATGCTCTAATACAACCTTATATGAGACGTTCTGCCAAAGTGCTATGCACAATACATTACGGGTTTCGCGCAGGTGCAGTACGTTCTGCCGACGTGCTGCAAATACCTCAAGTATAGAAAATGTCCAAATATGGGCCTGACCAAGTACAGGAAAATCTGAAGTGTCAGGAAAAGGTCATAAATGATCATAGATCACAGAAATATCCATTAATCAGGCATATTGACCCAAATTTTACCTAGATTTCCTCATCGAATTAAGCCTCCCTGCACTTTCATCTTGTTAATGACTTCCTGGTACTAAAAAGGTTAGGAAAAAGGACCATTTGTCATACCTGACCTTTGGCCTCATACAAGTAGGATGCTTGTACCCGGTGCACTATGACTAAGTAAGGTCATTCCGGGATATATCAATCTGAAATAAGATGATACATGACCTTTTTTTGAACTTTTTATGATGAATGGTATTATATAGTTTTCTATGGTGAAGTATGAAATCGCCCTAACTATTTCTTAAAAATGAATTCACCACCCAAAATGACCCAAAAGTAGGCTTTCTGAACTACACTGCAATTCATTGTCTGCTGTCTTACATTTTAAAAGTATCTTGAAAAGAGAACTTTATGCTTGGAAAACTGTCTTCTAGACCATCTTTTGCATTAGATACACCCAGAACCAATGCCTTGAAGAAGTGTTTCACGTACATGGCTGTAAGAGTTGTTGTGCAGTTCACACAGTCCTTGAGCTCGTATATGAAGGGTCTCTATGAGCATTTCCAGCAGTAGTACTTGTGCAATAGGATTGTTGTTTTTAATTAATTGTAAATTTGTAAATGTTGTATGTGATATGTTGTATGTTGTTGTTATTGTGCAATGTATTGTATATTTTTGTACTATATGTGTGAATGCCAGGAAGACTAGCGGTGGACCCGGTTGGGCCCACCGCTAAAGTTAGCCAGGCATCTGCTGATGTGAACACGTCAGCTGTTAGTACTATTTTTTTTGGGTACAATGTAGCAGACTGAGGTCTGATAGTTTTAATTTAATTTTGCTGAATTTACTGGGTGATTTTATAGTTACAAGGGGGTACAAAAGGACGTACAAAACCTGACACAAGACAGGGCAGCATGGAGGAACTTGACCATGAGGCTGAAGACTGACAGACCAGAAGGTCTACAGGCGGCCGGGTGAGCAGGTGAGCATTTTATAGTTACATTTGTAAGTCAAGTCAAAGTTCCTTCTGGCACCTACATGTACATGTATATATGGTGGATAGGGCGACACCCATCTCAGTTTCTGTAGCCCTTGGGCCACACAGTTGTACAATCACTACAGCAGCCAGGGGGCTAGTCCATTGGTAGTGATGTGTGTTTACAAAATGTAACTCCCATACTCTTTCCCAAATGCTGAGTGGTAAGCAGAGAAAGCACTTATGTACCATTTTTTAAGTCTTTGGTACGACTTGGCCGGGGATCGAGTCACGACCTACCGAACACTCTACCCACTTACAGTACAAGTAGTACAAGCTTTATTTCAACCTTCCAAACCCTACAGTTGACAGTCCATGCAGACACCCCTGTAGTATATACTGAGCCCAGTTACATGTGTGCAAGTAGGAAAATATATTAAGGACTGTTTAAATCTTAGAGACTGCATGTTAGAGAATAGTTAAACCTGTTATGTTGTCACTGATATATATTCTGTACGTAATTTCTCCCATACATATACTCTGTACGTAGAATGATTTTATTCATACATGTATCGTTTGTATTGTTCGTAGTCATAGTTGACCATACAAAAATCTCTGTACTTTTTTGTCGAGTCAATAAAGAATTAAATGTAAGGTGTTAATGTAACACCCACTCATGCCTGACCTCAATTCCTCACCTAAGCTGCCCTGTCTGCTGGCACAATTACTGTAAATCGTGAAACTTTCCCAGTGGTTCTATCCCCCCCCCCCTTGTATGAGGGAAAGAGAGGTGTCCCCAGTGCTTTAAATTCGGGGTTGAAACAATTCTCTTGTACAGTAGTCCTTCAAGCTAGGAAGACATATTCGCGGTATCATGAACTTGCTGAGGAGAGATCACCACTAAAATCAACTTGACAAGCACGTCGGCAGAACGTACTGCGCCTGTGCGAAACCCGTAATGTATACAAGTCTGGAACTGAACCTAAACCTCTAGACTTGAATCCAGACCTGAACCTAAACGTGGGTACAAATGTACATATTTGCTTAGGCCCCCCTTTTCACTAGACGTCGATTGTTGAGCGACCATACAGTGACCAAAATGGATTTGTGTGACCCTTGATTTCTTGAAACTTGAAACTTTTAAACTTTTATTGTGATACCACATTGCAGACATACGTCTGAATGGCGTAAGTATTTACAATTAAAAGTGTTGCAGTCATTGTGATATACAAAACATCGATATTTCTTAATAATAAAAATGATAATTACGTACTAACAGTAAAACTCTTACTAGATACAGATCTAGACTAAATGCCTGGGTAAGACATTTATCAAGGCATGAACGTTAAAAACAAACAAACAAACAAACAAGCATACAGATATTTCATATTTTTGACAAGAAAACACACAAAAAGTAACAAAATTTGTCCTATTTGGTCACTCAGCAGTTGCTCAGCAGTCCCAGACTCTATAGAAAGGGTCAGAAAGGAGAAGATACTGTTTGTAGGCACATCGGCAGAACGTACTGCGCCTGCACGAAACCCGTAATGTATTGTGCATAGCACTTCGGCAGAACGTCTCATATAAGGTCGAATTCGCGTATATAAGGGTGACATCCCGTCTATAGTTTTCAAATGTTGTGTAGAAAAAGACATGGTCTGCAACAGGCAAAATTCTGATGCAACGTTGACCAAAAATCCAGCGAAAATCCAGGTTTTGCACAGGCGCAGTGCGGTCTGCCGGCGTGCTAACTTGACAGAGGTTTAAAATCAACGATGAAAGCTCCTTGCTACAATTAAACCACTGCAAAAGTTTCCCGATTTACAGTACCTCCTCCCCCTTTCATCACTTCTCTGCTGATTGGATGTGGTTAAAGTATGGAGTCACAAAGCCGTTCGGGTGGATACCCATGTCTGGTACATGTACGTACCCCACGAGACATTGTAAGCCCCTCTATCATGTCTGACAAGCAAAAAGGGGGGCAATTAGCTGGTGGGTTCATGTTGTGATCAATACCCCCCCCCCCCCCCCCCCCCCCCCCCCCCCCCTCTAGGGCATATTTTAGAAAGATGGGGATGAAGGCAATGTAAAGTAGTGGAGTTTTTAGAAAATTAAAAGTTCTGGTACGAAAATTGAAGATGTATAGACCCAATTTACACAATCATTCAGGCAAAAACCTGACGTACGAAAACTGTGTGTGAGCGTACGAAAACTTTTTTGCATGTAAATTGGCCTGCTTTGATGTATGTCAAGAATGTACGTTCAGATTGTTTGTTACCTCAAGGGCTGGTGTATGGTCTGAATGTTCTTTGCGTATGTCAAAGCAGGCCGATTTACATGAAGTTGATTAATTATATCTCCAAGCAGGTGTTAGGAGGCAAAATCGTTACGTTTTCCTAGCTGCCTGTTTCTGTTTCAAACTAGTGCCTTCCTAGCGTTTGTAACTGAAAAGGGCAGCTAGGAAAACGTAACAATTTTGCCTCCCGAGTCCCGACCTCTGCTGCCTGGAGATTGGAAGACTGTGGACCTATGACCTGGTATGGTCAGTACAATCATGCAGCTGTCAATCTGAATTTCCCACTTTGGGCAGAAGCTGCTCTCAAGGTAGCAGAACACAGTTTCCGCCCGATGGGGATTTCTATAGTTAAGGACCCCAAGGTGACTCAGTAAAAATTATAGTAGGGTGCACTAGAGAAACATAAAAAAAGAATATGTATTATGTTTGAGTTTAGGGTATCATCTATAAAATAACTGAAAACAAAAAAAAAGTTTTTCTTTCTGTTTGAGGCTCTCTTTCAAAATCAAATGGCAACCTGCAGATCGAGGTCAACTGAACTGCAGCCGGCTCATCGTGGAACATTGTCGTATTCATGTATTTAAGGATGACAAAATCCCGTCTATAGTTTTCAACTGTTGTGTTGGAAAAGATATCGTCTGCAACAGGCAAAATTCTGATGCAATGTTGACAAAACATCCAACGAAAACCGCGAAAAATCAGGGTTCCGCACAGGTATACAGTCATGTAACTTTCACTGTTGGATCTCTGGTACTAGCTTCCCTGCCCTCTATCAATGTAGGACAAGCTGACATGAGTTAATTATCAGGTGGGTGTGCAGCGGAGCCAGTGTGTCACCTTCTCATCAATACTGCAGACTGTGGATTGTGATGAAACACTTCTTCTTCTGGGCTGGTTCATCCGTCATGTCATGAATCATGGGGAGATTGGAGTGGAGCGTTACACAGGGAGTACTACCTTTGTTGTACATGTATGCCCACTGGGTTAAGTACAGGTCACAACAAAAGAAGTTTACAGATACATGCATACATAATTTTATGTACATTGACATTGCCAAGCTAGCATGAGTTATAAAATAGTTTGGTAAGTGAATTCAGCTACTTCTCACTTCTTTGTCATGGTGGAAATGTAAGAACAGATATGTTTTATGATCAAAGGTTTGGATCATTGAATCTGTAACACACCAGCTTGGATGAAATAAAAGATGTTCTTCACAAGAATAGAGGTTTTTAATGATGGAATTTTTTCTTACCCCTTGGTTTTCACAGACAGCCATTTTTGCCATGTGGCTGCCTTTATAGTGAACTCTATATTTGCATGTGTTAGCAGTGCCCTCTAGTGATGACAAAACATACTGCAGTTTTTCGGTAGTATCATGACCATGCAAATACAACTCTTTTGAAATGGTGGCTCGTGTGGCAACAAAATTATTGATGCCCTAATCTTAAAAAAATATGTATTTTCAGTATAGAAGGTGTAGTAAAATTTGATAACATCATAGATTGTCACATCTTTTTTGAGCCAGGTTGCCCAGTGGCAACCTAGGATGAAAGCTAGGTTGCCCATCAAATTCCAGGTTGCCTGAATTTAAACTCTTCTACATTGTGATTAACTTTGTTAGAATGCAATGTGCATTTATACATTTCTGACACAGAGTTGTTTCCCCTTACCTAGCTAAAGTGATGAGCTCTTCCACGGGAACTTCTCAATAAACAGTTCCCAATGGAAGAAAGGGTCATCCTTACCACAAAATTTAGGTAGTGCACTGAGCTACCTGGGTGTAAAAATAGGTTGCACCAAGCAAAATATGGTTGCACAGCGCAACTGGGCAACCTAGTATTTCGCACGCTGTTACAGTGGCCCAGCTTATAACTTCTGAAATAAAAGTTATGGCCAGCATGTGAGCAATATCTTTACAGGTGGACTGGCTTAAGGCTTGCCTTCTAAAACAAACAGCAACCTGAAATACTGATGGGCTACCTTTTGGCCTTAAAGAAAAAAGGATTTCGAACCCTGCATGTACATGTATGCGACTGTCAATTTACTGCTAGAATAAGCAGAGGAATGACTAGTGACATGTTGAGAAGACTGACTCACCGCACTGATTCCAGGCAGGTCCAGCACCATCCCTAGAACAGGAATCCTTCTGATGAAGCTGATCGCTACTGGGAAGAAACCACTGCAGAACACAAACACATATAGAAATCTTAACACTGATGACATAGCCTCACATTTCTTGATACATGACTGTACCTTACCTTAAGAGTAGTACAAAACCATAGAGCTCCACCTTACATGTACATGTATACCTAAAGAGTAGTACAAAACCATAGAGCTCCACCTTACCTAAAGAGTAGTACAAAACCGTAAAGCTCCACTTTACCTAAATAGTAGTACAAAACCATAGAGCTCCACCTTACCTAAAGAGTAGTACAAAACCATAGAGCTCCACCTTACCTAAAGTAAAGAGTAGTACAAAACCATAGAGCTCCACCTTACCTAAAGAGTAGTACAAAACCATAGAGCTCCACCTTACCTAAAGAGTAGTACAAAACCATAGAGCTCCACCTTACCTAAAGAGTAGTACAAAACCATAGAGCTCCACCTTACCTAAAGAGTAGTACAAACCATAGAGCGTACAGTACCTTACATGTGTACCTAAAGAGTAGTACAAAACCATAGAGCTCCACCTTACCTAAAGAGTAGTACAAAACCATAGAGCTCCACCTTACCTAAAGAGTAGTACAAAACCATAGAGCTCCACCTTACCTAAAGAGTAGTACAAAACCATAGAGCTCCACCTTACGTAAAGAGTAGTACAAAACCATAGAGCTCCACCTTACCTAAAGAGTAGTACAAATCCATAGAGCTCCACCTTACCTAAAGAGTAGTACAAAAATATAGAGCTCCACCTTACCTAAAGAGTAGTACAAAACCATAGAGCTCCACCTTACCTAAAGAGTAGTACAAAACCATAGAGCTCCACCTTACCTAAAGAGTAGTACATGTACAAAACCATAGAGCTCCACCTTACCTAAAGAGTAGTACATGTACAAAACCATAGAGCTCCACCTTACCTAAAGAGTAGTACATGTACAAAACCATCGAGCTCCACCTTACCTAAAGAGTAGTACATGTACAAAACCATAGAGCTCCACCTTACCAAAAGAGTAGTACAAAACCATAGAGCTCCACCTTACCTAAAGGGTAGTACAAAACCATAGAGCTGCACCTTACCTAAAGAGTAGTACAAAACCATAGAGCTCCACCTTACCTAAAGAGTAGTACAAAAGCATAGAGCTCCACCTTACCTAAAGAGTAGTACAAAACCATAGAGCTGCGCCTTACCTTAAGAGTAGTACAAAACCATAGAGCTCCACCTTACCTAAAGAGTAGTACAAAACCATAGAGCTCCACCTTACCTAAAGAGTAGTACAAAACCATAGAGCTCCACCTTACCTAAAGAGTAGTACAAAACCATAGAGCTCCACACACATGCCGATGACTGGCCAGCCTATCAGAACGACCAGCATCCCCCCCACGAACGCCGCCGTGCCCTTCATCTTGTGCCTCTGGAAGAAGAATCTGTAGGTCCTCTCCATCCCGATCACAAACGCAAGCCCTGAGATGAACAGGATCTACGGAGGGAAGAAAATGTTTCAGGCTTTGAAATACTTTTTTTCCTCAGGTTGCCCACTAGGTAACATTTATAAGCCAAAACTTATTTTCTAGGGTCGGTCGGGAAACAGGAAACACAACATTTTTTTCCCCAAGCCTCAGACATGTCAGAGTGCCATACTTACATTCCCTATAGCTAACAAGGCGGTGTCAAAGAACATCAACATGCCCAGGAGTAGGAAAAACGTGCCGAATCCTGTCAGCCCAATGCCGATCTCTGCAAGAAGCAACAAGTTCATGGTTATCATGATTAGGCCACAGTAAGTAATTTTTATGGATGACATCCGCGCGCACATTGATTTTGGCCTGTTCAAAGAAAAAAACCAAGAAATTCCGCTTCCTGTAACTATGACCAAAGAGTCACGACAGTGCCGCAAATGGTAAGGTAAAGGGAAGATGTGATGAAAGGAAAGAAACAGGACAGGACGACAACCGCTGTTCCACTGATTTATTGCTGTTTTTATGACGAATAAAAGACTTGTTGGTTGTTACACTGTGTTCTCTCATTCAATTTGTGTCCTAACATTTGTCCTCCCTTGGTATATTTCAAATCAAGGCATCTTGTTTTTTTCGGCCCTTCTAGTTTTTTCTTTGCGCTCTCGCATTAGATTTAGGGTCTCCAGAGGACGTCATCCATAAAAATTACTTGGTGTGGCCTTACATCTAAACTACCATTGTCAACATGCATGTAATATTAATCATCATCATCATCAATATTAATAAAGGGCAATATGTACTTGATGATACATCTTTAATACCTAAAAATGTATTCCAAAATTATCACTGCAGCAACAAAAGGCATAAACATTCAGGAATTGTTTGTAATTTGGAGGTTATGTACATATCAATTATGAAATTAGATTTTACAACAATCTTTATAACAGCACGTCCTGAAATTATTAAGCACGAATATGTGTACCATATGCATCTAATTTTTATCTATCCATATCCTAAGTTAAATTCAATATATGGATGTGAGAACGTAAAAATAAAATCACTTGTGAAATAAATACAACAGCTTTTGGCTAAATAATGACACGTCTAAATTTTACTGTATTTGTTGTTGTATGTCTTGTGAAATTCTTCTCCCCCCTCCCCACGACTACGATTAATTCAATGGCACCGACAAATTCTACCACAATCTGAGCAAAACCGTCCTTTTACACAAACGAGAGACCAACACTTACTTTGAAAATCCGAAATCGGCAACATTTTTGGGCCCAAATATCAGGATTTTGGGAAAAATCTGGAGAGAGGCGAATTTTTGTCTCTGTTGTTGTTGTTGTTGTTGTTGTTGTCCTTGTTTTACGTCTAATATATCGCTAGACGTGGTCTCTTGGTGCAGGTTTACGCTTGGTTCAGAGTCAATTGTTCCTCAAGGTATTTAACACTTGGTTGCTTGGTCTCTGGCGCCACGTCTCGGGCCGGTGTGTCATGACGTCATCGCCACACAGATGGGGAAGCACGATCTATCATTCACTCCGATTGGTCTGTATTATTACAGTCATCACTTTCTGACCAATCACAGAGTCCGTAAGAGGTGTCGCTCCCAGCAGGCTTTGTAGAAACAAAGATGGCTGCGCCCATAGGTTCGCGAAATTTGCGTTTGTTTTTGTAGGAGTTTTTCGTCATTCCTGCCGACTTAGACAGCTCTGCAAGCCAGAACACGTATGTATGCCTATTGTGCAGCAATAGATTTGTTCATAACGCGATGTTAAATGTTTGTTTTCGAAAAAATGAATTTTTTTATAGAAGGAGGTTGATATTGTCGAAAGGGGCGGGGCGACTTTGGACGTTGTATATTTTCTTGCTTCGTACTAGCACCGAAAGAAATTATGATATTTCTGAGGAACGTGTTGCATCACCTTTTCGTTTGTAGAGTTGTTTGGGCTACGACTCAAGTCATGACATGTCGGTTTTACCTTGCCTTTTTGTATTGCCCCCCTCCCCTAGCCCCTTGTGCTGATAGACACAAAAATTATGTGATGACAAAAATGATGACAAATCATTATCAGGGCTTGAAATCCTTTTTTCTGCATACCTGCACTGGTGCTGTTCACATTGAAAATTATCTGCACCAGACAAATTTTACCTGCACCACTCAGAGTTTAGGAAGTATGGATCACACTAAGAACTGTTCAAAAAACATAATTTGCCATTATTTCTTTTATATTTCATCGATGCAGCTAAGTTAAATACACATACACCTACATTTGTGCGTAAGTCCAGTACATGGACTGGTGCAAGTAGACATCAGAAATACCTGCACTAAGGTGCATACGCACCCAGTATTTCGAGCCCTCATTATTCATTCAACTTCAAGGATGCTGGACCAGTGGAATAGTACTACATGTACTACTAGTTTAGAGCATCCTCCCTTTTGATTGACACTTGACTTTCCTGCTTTGTTTTCATCAAGAAGGTTTAAAATTAAACCACCTTCTTTTCATACACTTCTCTAACAATCTTGCATTGTCTATGCACATGTCTCCTATCCTACCAGTTTGCTGTTTGTAGCAGGCGGGTCATAGTGCCATCATGCCGGGGAAGCTGAAGGTTCGGATTGTGGCGGGGAGAGACCTGCCTATCATGGACAGGGCAAGTGACCTCACAGATGCCTTTGTAGAGGTAAGGGTACAAAGACTAAAGACTTTGAGACTAGCAATAAGCCGGTTCATGGTTTGAACTGTGCCTTCGTAGAGGTTAGGGTATAAGCCTTGGTACCATCCTGGTTTAGTTTACATCCACACCGATAGTCGCTATCCACCAGCATCGGAGGGGACATAAACTAACCAGGGTACAAAGCCTCATGACTTTGAGACTAGCAGTAAGCCTGTTCATGGTTTGAACTGCACATGTGCAAGGTCAAAGGTGAAGGCCCCAAACTTGTAAACAGTTCTCGTCTAGACCATGCTTGATACATGTAGAATACAACATGGTGTATTCCATATCACCTGAGGTTCCAGCCTGACTGCGGGTCAGATCGTCCGATGGCCGAAGGCCAGAGGGTGATGGGGAATACACTGTGTTGTACATGTATTTTATTTATGTCATACCCACCCAAGAAAACACACATTTCAATGCGAAATGTGCCAAAATTTGGTGTCCCTAAACAAAAAACATCAATTCCATCCGTTCGAATTTTCAAAAGCGGTGCATGCAGCTCAGGCAAAACACGTTCAAATTAATCTATGGAAGTGGAACATTTGGAAGCCCGTGTGATAACCAAATAGAACCTCCTGTGATACCGCTAGTTATCACACGGGCCAGAATACCCGTATGGAAAGTTATCGTGGTCCTGGTATGACATAAATTTCCAGACATGTTTTGTCTATCAAGCAGGGCAGCAGGGCCTTCTGTTTTTTGGCGTACAATTGTTAGTGCAGCATCAATGCTTACATAGAGTCAGACAGCAAAGATACATGTGTAGCTACACGTACATGTATGTTATTAACAGGTGAAGTTCGGAGCGACCAATTACAAGACAGACGTCCAGAAGAAGTCGCTCAACCCTCAGTGGAACTCAGACTGGTTCAAGTTCGAGGTAAAGTATCAAATTTCACCCAAAAGGACATTATGAAATCCAGAATAAAGTGTGATACATTGCAGACAGAGAATGGCTGTGTGTAGGGCATTGTAATATATAGGTTTATTCACGCCAGGAAAGCAAGGACTAGATTCTAATGCACTGAGATACGTCATTTTTGCTGGGATCATGTTCAATGGTTGGTTCATCGTTCGTTCCATGGTTGGGTGTCGGATACATTGCCATATGGATTAAAACCAAGCAGATGCCAGGAGGAAAAAACTGGCTGAATGAAACAAGAAGTGACGCAAATTTCTTTACCGCACGTAACCGCTAATAAACTATTACAAAATATTTCTACTCCGTTAGAAGGAGCTCATGATACATTTACAATTGTACATATAAGTCCAGTCTTACTAGCGGTAGTCCTATTCAAGTCACCAAGGTGACCAATTAATTATTTGAGTCACACATCGTCATCACACTCACACCACCCAACCAGTTATCCCCATCTTGGCCCCCGGCCAGCTTTTTTAAAAACATTTTCTTGTTCCTTTCATGTTGATGTACAGGTGGATGATGAAGACTTACAGGATGAACCGTTACAAATTCGGTAAGTCAGCTGATTGTACTTTTTTGGTAAATGCTCGGTCTTAGTTACAAATATTGACTAATAGTCAATATATATAATATTGTTACCTTGAATAAATACCTGGGACAACAACTTGTACCTTGTTGTACCTAAGACCAACTATAGCAATGGTGATATGCTTTGAAATTCCTTCATGTTGTGGATTTAAAATTATGAACAAAACAACATACACCTGTATCTGTATCTGTATTAGCCGGTGTAACTGCCCTTCGGCGTAACACACCAGCTACATGTACTAGTATGTCAGCAATTGTGGTATAATGCTTTGAAAATTCCCTCTATGTGGTGAATTTCTCTAAATCACGAACACACATGTACTAGTAAGTCCATCATATATACAATGTCTTTTCCTATATCTTGCAGAGTCTTGGACCATGACACATACAGTGCCCATGATGTGATTGGAAAGGTTAGTAAATAATGGGTTAGATAAGACAAGCCTTTTGTTAAGCATGAAAATCTGTTCTTGCTCCATATCAATTCCTTGTGCATTACTGATACATCTGATGGAGGCAGATGCCAAAAGAGGCTTGGACAAAGCAGCGAAGAGGGCCAAAAGGAGGCAGGCGACACCAGCAACATCTCTGCCCACACAGCATGTTTGCACCACATGCGGCAGAGACTGCAAATCACACATCGGACTATACAGCCACAGAAGACGATGTCCTCCCAGGGTGCAGACGAAATAGTCTTCCGAGACTGGACTGCCAATGATGACTGATACATGTACATGTATAGACGATTACACCTGACAAGGCTGTCTATTTCTACTAACAGGTATATATAGACATCGACCCTCTCCTGTCCAAAGACTCTGCCTCTGTTATGCAGGGCTGGTTCCCCATCTATGACACAATGCATGGTAAGTACTCTAGTTATACTAGACTAGTAGTAACTTATTTAATTACAAGACATAGAAGCTTAGTGTATTACAGTGTTCTAGCCACCGTCTGTCTTTCTGCCAGTCAACAGAATTTTGCTGCTTGTAACGGACAAAATTTTGCTCAATCCATCCTCTTTTACTGACAAAATTCGGTATGTAAAGATATAGAAAGACATGTCATTAAACTACCAGCAAAATTTGCCCCTAAAAATGCAGAAAATAGCATTTCAGAGGGTCAGTATGTCAAAATTTTCCCAGGGGAGCATGCCCCCGGACCCCCTTTGGATTGTTGTGCCTCATGCACAGCGCTCGACATGATGTTATGTCAAACAAAATTGAGATGCCGAAAAAAAAATTTCAGGCTGGCTAGAACATTTAGTCTTTTCCCTAGGTTTTGCAGTAAGGATTAGATCTTGATTATCAAGGCCAAGGAATATTATTTTCAACCTGTTTCAGTGTTTGTCTGTACAGTCAAAACTGTCCAAAAAGACTGCTCATCAGGGGACTGATAAAATCTTGTCTATGTGGACAGGTGGTCACTACAGACAGGATTCTTAATGCTTGTGTCAATGGGATGAAATTATCTAAGGGACCAATGAAAAGTGGTCACAGGTTTGACATATATCAAGATGTTGATGTTTTATAACCTCTGTTTCAATCGTGTGTTGTTGTTTTTCAGGAATCCGAGGCAGTGTGTACATCGTGGTGAAAGTCGATCTGTTCATCGACACCAACAGGTTCAGACAGTCTTCCTGTGGAGTCCAGTTCTTCTGCTGTAAGTTGACAAAAGACAAACGTAGACAAAAAGCACAAGGATCTCAGCAAAAGTGTTCCAGAATTAAGCACATTAAATAGAGCAAATAGAGTACAGAGTGCCTGCAAAATGTTATAAGGAAAGGTCCCCGTTCCACTCCATGTGAAGCATAGGGGTGGTGCCCATCTCCATTTCTGTAGCCCTTGGGCGACACACAGTTGTGCAATGCACTACAGCTGGGGGCTGGTCCGCTGGTAGTGCTGTGTGTTTGACCTTCCCACACTCTTTCTCATATGTGCTGAGTGCTAAGCAGAGAAAGAAATGTTATAACTCTTATTTATATCATACCCGGGCGTCGATACAGTGTTTCCGACCCGGTTGTACTTTACGGCTTCCATAGAATTATTCAAATGCGTTTCGCCCAAACTGCGAGCGCCGCTTTCGAAAATTCGAATACAGGATTCGGACTTTGGAACTGATGTTGTTACATTTTTTTGGTTTAGGGACACCAAATTTTCATTTGTTATTGAAAGGCGTGTTTTCTTGGGTGGGTATGACATAAATAGAATACAACTTACACGGTGTATTCGACATTGTCATATTTATATTTCTTATTCCTCCCCAGCTCCTTCCATTCCATATGGCATGTATCCTGTGGCTATTTTGGGGTTTGTAGAGGAACTGGTGGTAAATGATGATCCAGAATACCAGGTAACCCTTTTTACTTCTACATGCCTGAATGTTGTTATCTTCAGGGCAAGCATATACATGTAGTTCTTAGAAATCTAATAGCAGAGCCTTTTTTTGGCGACACCTAATAGTATAGTATGTAGTCAGTCTGCAAGAGTTCTAGTTTTTGCACGTGAATATTTGTTATGTCTGCGAATGCGCAGTGAGCATTCTGTTTCTCCCAGGAAGTAGGTTTTATGTATAGGCCATAGTGCTGTGTACCGGTTTACTGGACTCAGTTCTGGACTTGTAAAAATGTTTGGGTTCAAGTAAAAAAAAACCTGAATTGCGGGAACCAGTTCCGGACTTGGTTGGAAAAAAAACATGTCACATACCCCTTTTCGTTCCAAACCACATAAAACCTTCCATAGATCGCAAAAATCTGTGCTGCAACATGAAGAAAGCATTGCCATTGGGCATTGTCAAGTGTCGGCCTCCATGTTATGTGGCCACAGTTTCGCCCAGACAACATTTGCAAGGTTGCCAACATGCAATTTTGTATATACCCTGGGTTTAGGTCCGGACTTACAAGTCCGGAACTGAACCTAAACCTCTGGACTTGAATCCGGACCTGAACCTAAATGTGGGTTTAGGTACACAGCACTAATAAGCCACCTGTGCAATGTAGAACTGTATGGGAATAAAGTGAAATATCCCGCTCAGTGTTATTGTTCACTTGATCTAAAGTCGTTTCTTGTACCTTCGTTCAGTGGATAGACAAGATTCGGACTCCTCGAGCCTCCAACGAGGCCAGACAGAGCCTGTTCTCCAAGCTGTCAGGTAATTATAAGTCATTAAGGTTAACGATGAAATGGGTTTGTACAAAGTTAGCTTAATAACAGTCTTAGCAGATTTTTTTCATCAATCATGAAGGCAAATGATTTGAAGACAAAAAGAGATTGATTTTGTCTATTTCTGTATCTGCATAGCTGGTACATGTATAACCGCCCTTCGGCGTAACACACCAGCTATTGTACAGTACTAAAAATTACTCAATATCCTTTTGTAATGAATATACAAAAGTAGCTATTCTTATTTCTTTTTAAATCAGTTTGTTCAATACAAGTCCAAAAGACCGCTTCTGGGCTCCGAAAGCATTACGTAGCTGATTTACCAAATATGGCAAGACGTGCGAAAACTATTGCACGACGCGACGAAATATAATTTTGCACGTAAATTTTTCAAATTGCACCCAAAATTTTTGCCAACGTGCAATTTTGCACATACCAGAAAAAAAGTATTTTGAGCACTGGGTTGGTGGGAGGTTTAGGTGACTGTGCTAGGAGATGGCGGTGAATGTTGGTTTTGAAGGCCTGTGGGTTGTAATTGGGAGAGAAACACCTGTCAGAGAGAGTGTTCCATAATTTTGCAGTCCAGGAAAAGAAGCTGTTCCTGTAGAAAGCACATCGGCAGGACGCTCTGTGACTGTGTGCGAAACCCACATTTTTTACAGTTTTTGTTGGGTGTTTGGTCAACATTGCATCTGAATTTTGCATGTTGCAGATGATTATCTTTTCCGACACAACATCTTTAAATGAGTAAATATGACCTTAGATGAGACGTTTTACCGAAGTGATATGCACAATACGTTGCGGGTTTTGTGAAGGTCGCCGTCTATTTGGTATTTGGTCGTGTAATGATCTGAGCCAGAAGAGAATTCAAACTTGTTGTATGCTGGTGGTACTGTAGGTTTTACTGTCTTGTATTGATGATGATGTGTTTCAGGTGAGCTGCAGAGGAAGATAGGACTGAAGGTACTGGAGATGGGAGGCAATGCTGTCATTGGGTAAGTCCAAAATGGTGACCCTCATGGAATGGTTCGACTTCCACATTCTTGTTAAGTTCATTTAGATTGATATTGAAGCAAAATTTCAAATGAAAGCACATCTGTGTTGGTAGAATCCATAGTTGTAAAGTTTAACCTTTGTTCTAACACAAAAAGAAGAGCTCAGCATGAATTTTTTTGGTCGATCTTGAATGTGATATTTTCAATATTATTCATACTTTTATTGCTTGTACAGGTAGGCTTTCATGATGGATTGCGTACCAACTCATTTCCTTTTGATTGTTTTCTGTTATCTTATAATCTTGTATTTTAATTGTAGAAAAATGTATGTGTTCATTCCCAATGTAATTATGTTTACCACCACAGAAGGAATACTATTTTTGCTCTGTTTCTTCTTGTTCTTCTCCAAACACATAAGGTCAATGACCTTGACCAGGCCTCTGTCACAATCGAGGTGTTACTTAATGTCTTAAGTTCAATCCAAGTTCCTTCAATTATTTGTACAACAATTTTACAGTACAATGTAATATATATTTCTTCAATGTCATTAAGTTTAAGCCTTACTAATTGATTAATTTATATAGGGCAGTGCCCATCTCTGTTTTTTCAGCCCTATGAGCCTACACAGCTTCACAAGCATGTGCACATGAGATGTTGAAACATTTTTAGATTATACAATCAAATGCACATATGTACTAAGTATGATTCATACAGGATAGAGCTACATCTAATTACACATACAATCTGTATTTAACATTACTTCACCTCCTCAAACATTATACTTACAAGTTTTTCTTTCACCAAAATCATCTTATAAACCTCAGGCTTCTACAATAACAGTAAACTTCAATACTACTACAATAAGTAACATTATTGCAGAAAATGCTAACAGTAAACTTCAAGACTAGTACAATAAGTAACATTATTGCAGAAAATGCTACTGTAAACTTCAATACTATTACTAGTACAATAAGTAACATTATTGCAAAAAATGCTACAGTAAACGTCAATACTCGTACAATAGGTAACATTATTGCAGAAAATGCTACTGTAAACTTCAATACTCGTACAATAGGTAACATTATTGCAGAAAATGCTACTGTAACAGTAAACTTCAATACTAGTGCAATACAATGAAGGTAGCAATTTACGTAACTGCAGAAAATGCTACAGTTAACTTCAATACTAGTACAATAGGTAACAAAATTACGTAACTGCAGAAAATGCTACAGTAAACTTTGAATACCCAGTACCAGTACAATAGGTAACATTGCAGAAAATGCTACTGTAACACTCAGACAGTAAACTTCAATACTAAGTACAATAGGTAACATTATTGCAGAAAATGCTACACTTAAATTCAGAACTACTACAATAGGCAACATAATTGCAGAAAATGTTACACTTGAATTCAGAACTACCACAATAGGTA
The DNA here is from genome assembly GCA_013266295.2 of Branchiostoma floridae x Branchiostoma japonicum. NCBI lineage: Eukaryota > Metazoa > Chordata > Leptocardii > Amphioxiformes > Branchiostomatidae > Branchiostoma > Branchiostoma floridae x Branchiostoma japonicum. The sequence goes on along the minus strand of CM023824.1, from coordinate 3,573,088 downwards.
ACATTATTGCAGAACATGCTACACTCAATCAACACTACTACTGCCATGCTATTTTAGGTCATGATTTTCGTAAGTGTGATGCTCGTCATTGCCATCATCTGGCTTCTTAGAAGGCACCTTAACACTAACAGTTGTCTCATCTTTAGGGGGGATATTTTTGTCGGCTCTTCCAAAGCTCTTCTTTTTAGCACATATCTTTAGACCTGCGTCTTTTGGTTTGGGGCTTTTTTGTGGTGAGTCCACATCGTCGTACAAATGAGGCTCTGAGACGGCAGCATTTGGGCATCTTTAGCATTTCTACGGGGTGGGGGGAGTTCAGGAGGCTCATTTTTAGTGGGTATGTTTTTGTCAGCTGTTCCAAAGCTCTTATTTTTACCCAAGCTCTTCAGAACTGCATCTTTTAGTTTGGGGCTCTTTTCTGGTGAGTCCACATCTTCATACAAATAAGGCTGTGAGACAGCAGAATGGGCATCTTCAGCATTTTTACGCGGTGGGAGTAGTTCGGGAGGATCATCTTTGGTAGGCATGTTTTTGTTGGCTCTCCCAAAGCTCTTGATTTTAGCAAAGCTCTTAATTTTGTTTGGGGCTCTTTTGTGTTGAGTCCACATCTTCATACAAATGTGGCTGTGAGACAGCTGGCAGGGGATCAGTATCTTTACAGGTTGGGGCGAAAGGAGGAGGCTCATCCTGTTTTGGGGAAACATGACGTATATTTCTGTTTTGTGCTACAAGGGCTCTGTTTTCATCAGGCTCTGCATCTGCACTTTAATATTTTGGGTTCTTTAACACATTCGTGCAAAGAAGTACACTGACTCTGGCCCTGATCTGTCTGATCATTTTTACATTAAATGTACACAGGATTAGGCTCTGAGGCAGGTGGCTCTGTGGTGTATATTAGGTTTCTATTATCCATCGTTTCATCTGTGGTATTCTGACTCTGACTCTGCCCTGTCTGATCATTTTTACATTTTTTGTACACAGGATTAGACTCTGAGGCAATTTCCTCTTTGGTGTATATTAGGTTTCTAGTATCCAGCGATTTATCATGATCAGTAGTGGCCTGAGACTGGCCCTGCCCTGTCAGATGATGTTTGGTGTCCACATCTTCATACTGGTGATCATCACCACTAGCTACTACTGTATCAACAGCTGTGGTGTTTGTGTTGGATCCATTGGTGGCCTGGGACTGGCCCTGCCCTGTCTTATCATGATGGTTGTCAACATCTTCATACTGGTGATCATGATCACTGGTCACTACAGTAGCTGTGGTGTTTGTGTTGGATTCCAGAGACTGGCCTTGCCCTGTCTGATTATGACCATTGGCCTTTAAAACAGCTGTAGTATTTGTGTACAATTCATCAACAAGGGCTTGAGACTGGCCCTGCCCTTCCTGATCATGGCCACTGGTCACTAAAGCAGCTGTGGTGTTTGTGTCTGCATTAGTAATGGGAGACTGGCCCTGCCCTGCCTGGATATGCTGGTTGAACCTGGTTCATATTTTCATACTGGTGATCCTCATCGATATCATTCGAAACAACGTTAGGTTGGCCTAAACGGGGAATCCTGGCCCTCCTCTTGTACCAGATTGTGAGACCAATTAGGACAATGCCAGCTATCGGGCCACAAATAGAGCTGGCGATGAGAACAAGTTTTGGAAAACTGGGATCAGATTCATGAAAAGTGTTGTTTTCTGGTTTAGCTGGGTTGACAGACAGTGTGGTGAATGTGGTGCCTACAGGGCGTGCTGTTGGGCCAGCGTTTTGTTTAAAGTACCAGTGATAGTGTGAGGTGCGGGGAGTGGTGGAATTGTACGAGTTGTTAACGTTACTGCTTTCCAATCGGCCACGAACAGGCATAGTACTTGACATAGTGCTAGTTAACACTTCACAGATCAGGTCTTTCGGGTTAATATCTTTAAGCTTTTGTCCAGAGAACATGGCAGGCTGGGAACATACTATTTGGTCTTCAAATGAATGAGACCCTGTCATATTTCGCCTGAAGGGAGCCATCCTACAGTCACACTGCCAGGGGTTCTTGTCAATCGATATCCTGACCTCAGAGATAGAAGCCAGGTCAATCCTACCCTCAGAGATAGATGCCAGGTCAATCCTGACCTCAGAGATAGATGCCAGCAGACCGTATGCTGACATGGGAAGGACAGATAGCTGGTTTGACTTGAGATACAACCTTTCAAGATGTGGTAGATCTGAGAATGCCCTTGGATGAATCTTCTTTATTTTGTTGGAGTTCAAGTTCAGGCATTTCAGGGGTACATTCGAGGATGTGTTTGTGATCATGAGATTTGAAAATGCACCAGGATGAATATTGGTTATTCGGTTATTGTCTAGTAGTAATCCTTCGAGCTTTGGTAGATTTGAGACTGCACCTAGCTGAATGTCAGTTATTTCAGTTATTTGGTTGTCACTTAGCATCAAACTATCGAGTTTTGGTAGATTTAAGAATGTACCAGGCTGAATGTTAGTTATTTTGCTGTGGCTTAGCATTATCTTTTTGAGACTTGGTAGATTTGAAAGTGCACCAGGCTCAATGTTTTTTATATGATTGATGTTTAGGTACAAACTATTGAGCTTTGGTAGATTTGAGAATGTACCAGTCTGAATGTTTGTTATTCTGTTGTTAATTATGGACACCATTGTAAGCCACGGCAAGTTTGAAAATGCACCGGGCTGAATTTTAGTTATTTGACCGACGTCTAGGTGCAGCTTTGTGAGCCTTGGTAGATTTGACATTGCACCATGCTGAATGTTAGTTATTCGATTGCCACCTAAGTACAAATCTGTGAGCCTTGGTAGATTTGAAAATCCACCAGACTGAATGTTAGTTATTTGATTAGAGCTTAATGCTAACTTGGTGAGGTTTGGTAGATTTGAGAATGTATCAGGCCGAATGTCAGTTATCCGGTTTTTATTTATAAACAACTCTGTGAGCCTTGGTAGATTTGAAAATCCACCAGGCTGAATGTTAGTTATTTGATTAGAGCTTAGCTGCAACTTTGTGAGCTTTGGTAGATTTGAGAATGTACCAGGTTGAATGTTAGTTAATAGATTCTTATCTAGGCACAACTCTGTGAGCTTTGTTAGATTTGAGAATGTATCAGATCGAATGTCAGTTATCCGGTTTTTATTTATGAACAACTCTGTGAGCTTTGGTAGATTTGAGATTGCACCATGCTGAATGTTAGTTATTCGATTGCCACCTAAGTACAAATCTGTGAGCCTTGGTAGATTTGAGATTGCACCATGCTGAATGTTAGTTATTCGATTGCCACCTAAGTACAACTCTGTGAGCCTTGGTAGATTTGAAAATCCACCAGGCTGAATGTTAGTTATTTGATTAGAGCTTAGCTGCAACTTTGTGAGCTTTGGTAGATTTGAGAATGTACCAGGTTGAATGTTAGTTAATAGATTCTTATCTAGGTACAACTCTGTGAGCTTTGTTAGATTTGAGAGTGTACCAGGATGAATGTTGGTAATTTCACAGTACTGTAGGGACACTACTGTAACCCAATTAGGTGTTTGGTAGGTATAGTTCCCTTGGGTTATAAGATTGGAATACCTGCAGCGAGCTTTTGGCATGTTGGGATCCTTCAGGATGATGAGAAGGAAAATCAGCAGGTGTCGCAGCATTCTTCCCATGGTGTCCTGCCAACAAAAATGATACAATCATGTATTACTAAGTACACTGAAATTTAAAAAATTTTCTGCAGGCTATTATAGCAACAACAGTTTATTACTATAGCTATTTCACAGAGTTTGACTTTTTAAAAAATCTACAGTCACTATGGATGTCACTTGAAGACAGAAAAAAAATGTCTAATATAATATATACTATGCATGATGTACAAAATAAGTAATATCGGATCCTAAAAAATCCTAATAGTATTACATGTATCCTATGTTCCACCAGCCTGGTGAAATTATTCACAGACATGCAATTCATGTATACATTAAAATAGGTAATGCTGTCTCTACAGAAAAGACTCTTACCTTAAAGTTAGTCCAATATTGGCTGTCAGTCAGGAGCGTCTTCGGTTGGCAGTTGGGGAGCCAGGAAGTCGTGAAGAATTTATGGTCCCCTCATTGCTGCTCTGCTTGTAGGATACGTGCTTCAGCAGCTCAGCAGTACCAGGGTGTGGCAAACTGTTTTAGATTTAAGTCTTATTCATAATGGTCATCTTAATTGTCTGAAGCTGATCTTTGAATATTGATATGTAAGCATGTTGCTTACTCTAAGTATTAATCCCTTTCAGACTTTTCATATTTGGAGATTTGGTAGAAAAATTTTAATAAAAATTTTAAAAACCTTTCAGTTAGTATTAGTAGCAAGATTTGGGCTGTTTCACATGAAAATGTCTACCTCCTAATATAGAGTAGACTCACCTTCATGGAAGAACCATTTGCATACACATAAATATGCATACTTAATCACCTGACTGGGGTTAGACCATATGGTTTCCTTGGGAGAATCAGGGAGGTTAAACAATTCAATTTTTCTTGGGCAAAGAAAGTATCCAGACTTGCTGTATTTATTTTGTATGACGATTGTCATGGTCTACCAGATGAATGTCTTAAACCTTCGACATAATGTAAATTCATTCTCATTTGTGGCCTACTAGTTCTGTACCTCCCAATGTGCAGTTGAGTTGCCTTCGTAGAAAAAGTCATTTGCATACATGTATATACACTCAGCATGCATATTCTAAGGATGTTGCATACACTCATCATGCATATTCTAAGGATTTTGCAAACACCTCAGCATGAATATCCCAAGGATTGTATACTAAGTAATGTCCTTGCCTATCCTAAACAACCTGGCTGTCTAACCTTCATCAACAAAATGTAAGGGAAATGCATTTCATCTCATTACATCCCACCCCCCTCTACAGAGACTTACCAGCGCACGTGCAGAGGAAAAAGATATCGATGATGTCATGGAGAGGTAGAGACTGAGTTTGACACAGAGTTTGACTTTAAAAAAAAATCTACAGTCACTGAAGAAACATGTCTATACTATGCATGATGTACAAAATAACTAGCATCCTAAAAAAATCCTAATATCCTATGTTCCACCAACCTGGTGAAATTATTCACAAAATAAGTAATGCTGTCTCTGCAGAAAAGATTTACCTTAAACCCCGGGGGAATCTATATAATATAAGATGCCTGGGACCAGATGGGGCCCATTACTAGGCCGATACCAGGTATCGGAATCCCCGGGTTTAAAGTAAGTCCAAGATTGGCTGTCAGTCAGTCAAGCTTAAGAGTGTCTTTGGTTGGCAGTTGGGGAGCCAGGAAGTCGTGAAGAATTTATGGTCCCCTCGTTGCTGCTCTGCTTGTAGGATACGTGCTTCAGCAGCTCAGCAGTACCAGGGTATGGCAAACTGTTTTAGCAGAGTGCTTTTTTCTGTCCTGTTAAAGGCCAGTCCTCACAAGTAATGTGAAAAAAAATAGATAAATGCTTTGTTTAATTCCTCAGGTACAGACAGTGTTTTGACCTGGAGGGTGAGTCGGGTATCGTGGTGCGGGCCATCGGCACAGCGGCCCACCTGGCCCGACTGCAGCCTCCCCCGGTCTCTCCCCACCAGTCTCCACCAGTCATCAAGGACGCCGTCAAGGAGTAAGTCACTTCTCCGACAATTTTACCCCTTCCTTCACAAGTCTTTCTTCTTCTTCTTATCCAGTTTTAACGTCTTTTTTCCCCGAAACAGGGGTTAGACGTGCTTGCATCAAGTGCAAGTCTTTTTTGAAGCAGGATTTTTACGGCTGGATGCCCTTCCTAACGCCAACCCAAACCCTAGTAGGGCCCAGGATCCCTCTAACTGAGGGGGGAAATACGTGTTAAGTGCCTTTCCCAAGGGCACAACGTCTGGGTGCATGTCCGGACATGCACCCAGACGTTAGACCCAGGTTCAATCCCTGGGGATTTAACCGGGGTCTCCTTGCTTGACAGTCGGATGCTCTACCACTACACCACACAGACGCCACAAATCTTTCAGTGAGCAAAAACTGGATTGGCATTACTTTCGAACTTGCCCAAGTGACCACCTCTATAAGCCGGCCATCTGGCCATAACGACCTTTTTTTTTTGGTCCCGATTTTTTTCCTTATACGTAAGCATTAAGGGACTTGCCTAAGCCGACCACTTGTCAGCACATGGCCCAATCTCTGCCTATGATTACCATGTCATTTTCAAGCGTGAAGCGAAAACATTTTCTGGTGATAACTAGTGACAAGCGACAGCTTGACAGTCTAAATGTGTAATGTAATTGTGAAAATGGCACCGAATGGGTCACTTAGGGGCTGTCTATTGTAAAATGAGTGGAAATTTTGCTGTAGTTTTCTTGTTCTCTGTCTTGTCGCCATGATTTTTGTATAAGAAGACCACTTGTCTAAGAAGCCCACAGGGTCTTAGACAAGTTTGACTAGTGCTGTGTACCGGTTCGCTGGACTCAGTTCCGGACTTGTAAAACGTTTAGGTTCAAGTCCCAAAAAAACTGAATTGCAGGAACCAGTTCCGGACTTAGTTGGAAAAAAAAAAACATGTCACATATCCCTTTTCGTTGTGAACCACATAAAACCTTCCATAGATCACAAAAACTGTGCTGCAAAATGAAGAAAACATTGCCATTGGGCATTGTCAAGTGTCGGCCTCCATGTTATGTGGCCACAGTTTCGCCCAGACAACATTGCAAGGTTGCCAACATGCAATTTTGTATATACCGTGGGTTTAGGTCCGGACTCAAGTCCGGAACTGAACCTAAACCTCTGGACTTGAATCCGGACCTGAACCTAAATGTGGGTTTAGGTACACAGCACTAAGTTTGACTGTACTTTCATTGCTTTCTTTCCAACCAAGAGCGCCTGTACCGGAGGAAGGCACAGCACCCCCTCCCTCCCCCACCAAACTCTTCTCCTCCCCCCTGCCCAAGGACGTGGTACCTCCCATCGGTCCGGCGGAGAGGGTGCGCCGCCAGTCGTCAGACTCCGATCTCAGCACGACGCCAAAAGGTGCGCAATAACGAACCCTTACCACTTTTCCATTCTACCATGTTTGTTTATTTGAATTTTTTTTGGAGGGAGATCCGCTTCATTATTACAATGTACAAGTTAGAAAATACTGAATGCTTAATTTATGATATTGTCCATGGTCCATTGTGGATGTTTATATTATTTACATTATTTGAATAACTTGTGTCTCCACCCAAGAAAAATACACTCATGATACACATGGATACCAATTTTGTTGTACATGTACACAAGTACTCAGATATCCACATGCTGTATCACTTTTCATTGCATAACATACTGGTCTACTGGTAACCCAAATATTGAAATAGGCACCAAAATAATATGTGTACTGTGTTTGAAAACAAAGCAATAAGGTGCACATTAGGGTATATGCAGTGCACTTATCATAAGATTGCTACATGTAATTACGTTTAACTTAGTAATTTCTTTGTTTTCCACTTTACAGCATGGCCTTATTTTTCATTTCAAAACAGATTAAATATTTTATATATTAATTAATTGTCATTGAAGGTTAAACATTGTGTAATACAAATTTGAAATAAATCAAGCAATCGGATAGATTTGTTGAAGAGTCAGACATTTCACTTTGCATCTGAGAGTCTGAGTCACTGATGAAAGGTAGTGGATGTTATCTGAAACGTCTGACTCCTCAGAGAATTTATCCAGTTGCCTGATTTCTTTTGTATTACATATGTACGTAGTTTATATATATAGAATACAACACGGTGTATTCCGTATCGCCTGAGGTATCGGCCTGACCGCGATGCAGAATACACGGTTTTGTATTTTATTTATGTCATACCCACCAAAGAAAACATGCCTTTCAATGCCAAAATGAGCGAAAATTTGGTGTCCCTAAACCAAAAAAAATGCAACAACATCAACTCCAATGTTCGAATTCTGTAATCGAATTTTTGAAAGCGGCGCACACAGTGAGGGCAAAATGCGTTCGAATCATTCTTTGGAAGCCTGGTCCGTACTGTAAAGTACGGACCGGTCGGGAACACTGTATCGAACGTTATCGCCGCCCGGGTATGATATAAGTTAGTTTAAACACCTATAACATGATGCTTACTAGACAAAACCTGATTAGAAGTAAACTTAACCCGACACGTAAAAACACTCTGAGCCTTTCTTGTTCATCTGTCCGCCTGACTGCCAACTGCAGGATTTCGCAGAAGAGGTAAAGCAGCAAAACTCTTCCCCAGGGCTCGAGATACGTCAATGTAGAGCATCAGCTATGGTGTAGGGCACTGAAAAACTCGCTTCTAGACTGTCTAAAACTTAGCAGGATATGTGTTGACCTTGTTTGTTTGTGTGTTTATTTATTCGCATATAATCAAAGAAATAAGAATAAAATGAACATATTACAACAAAATGGGACATGCAGGGGAAAGATAAAAAGCCATAATGGCTTGTCCAGGATCTTCCCCCGACGAAATTAATTGACAACTTTAATAATGGTAACAAATGACCTTCAACCTCTTGGTCATGTGATGATCTTTTCATGAGCTGATGAGTAGAACGTACTACGCCTGCGAGAAACCCTAATTTTTTACGGTTTTCGTTGGATGTTTGGTCAACATTGCATTAGAATTTTTTCCAACGCAACATTCAAAATCTATAGACGAGATGTCATAATTAGATACATGCACATGATTACAACCTTAAACGAGACATTCTGCCAAAGTGCTGTCCACAATGCATTACCAGTTTCGTGCAGGCATAGTACGTTCTGCCGAGATGCTGAGTTGATCAAAGATGTTGGATTCCCATTTCTTCAATGGTAAAATTATCTAAGGGATCACCAAAAAAGTGGTCACACATTAAAATATAAAAGTATTGGAACATCTTTATGTCCAATAGCTTAACCATTGCTGATGCTTTACAATGTAGTTCACGAAGTATATACAAGCGTAAAGCAAATACAAGAATCTTCTCCTAATCTACTGGTGGTATTTTGAGCCCTGCCCTTCATTCTGTCTGTCTCATGTTTCTCAGCTTTTCCATTGGTGTGGATTTGTGTCTCACAATAACGTCTTTTCTCTCTCTCCCCCTCCTGTCTTCTTTCTTCTTTGTCTGTTTTGTCTCCTCTGTGTTGCGTTGTGCGTCTATTGTTTCATCTGTGTGTGCGTATGTGTGCATGTGCTGCTGTCCAATCCGTGTCCTGTGTTCAAAACTACGTTATTAACTGTATCATCGACCATTCTGCATTGCAATTGCCTGGCGGGTTCTGATCCGAAACTTCGCACCGCTTTTACGACATACTCATTTCCTCTCCATTATGTCTTGTTCTTTCACGCTCTATTCATGCAGTGGAAGACACTGAGTCACAAGTCTTTTCACCCCCACCTAAACTCACCCTCACCATACCCCCTCCCCATACCACACCCCCTCCCAACGACTCCCCACCCCCTCCCAATGTGTTTGTCACTGCCCCCTCCCCTCCTGATCCCGACCCTTTCTCCCCGAGCACAGTACCTCTCCGTCGCACCCCCTCGCCCCCCGCGGCCGTCGGGAGGCAGCATTCCCAGCCCGTCACGCAAAAGGAACGCACCCGCTCCGCCACCCCGCCCCTCGCTGCCGCGCACCGTCGCGTCGCCTCGCCCTACTCCTTCCTGTCCGGCTCCCCTCCTCTTGTTTCCGCCCGAAGGAAAGAATCCCTGTCGTCCACCTTTCGTCTGTACCGAACCGAGTCGTCCGAGTCTGACTTAAGCACAGGTGGGACCTAGACCCGTGCATGGTAGAGGCTTGGAACAAGCCAGGCCAAAAGCCCACTACAAGAGACAATTAGTATAAAGTCAAGACGTTCCTCTGCTGAATGAATATTGCTACTTAAAAATTGTCCTGATTTTGTACATGGACATGACAATAAAAGGTTTCTGTTTTGGCACTTCTGTAACCTGTATATAATAGTTTGAACCTAGCTAAGACTTTGTGTGTTACATTGATTAGGCCGCACCAATTTAGTCCATTGATTCTTGGATTCACCCGCTTCAGTTGTTTCTGATTTGAAAATAAAATTCAGGTTACGAATCAATATCAAAATGCTCATATTTTGGCCCCAACAGTTAAAAAGTCCCTTTCTTCCTAGTGTAGTTACAGATTTTCCATCCAACAATGCAGTGGTTCGATTAAAAAGTTTAAAATTCATTGTTTGAGTTAGAAACCACCCTGGTATGTTGACTTCATGACTCCTATCGTAACATTTGGGGCTATCATAGGACGCCTCGGTGTGTTCTGATGCCTAGGTCTGTTCAGTCGCTTCATATTTTTTCTTAAAATAATCCAATCAAATTGGTGTGGCCTTATAAAGTTCAGTTTATAGCTGAAATATTGGGACAACACCACCTCACGCTGCTGTCACAGTGATGGCTAAGTCAGGTCAAGGTCAAGTGTTTTTTTCTTATCATTTGTGTAAAAATTCAGTGAATTTATTTTCCAGTATATAGTTTCCGTTCCTTCAGAATTATCTTAAAGTTTGTTATTAGTCACTGACCACCGTTGTTTAACAATCAAATTGTATTAGTTTTCTTAATTTGTTTTCTGTTAATTAATGATTTTCATTTATATGTTTAAGTTATCGTAGTTCTTATTACCGTAAATTTCCTTTTCTTTAAAGTATGTTAATTGATTTAGAAATAGTAAGGAGGAGGGCCATGCATAAGCCATTAGGGTTTCCCGCCCCCTCCTGCACATAGCGTTTGTCATATGTAAGTTTAACCTTTTTTATTGTATTTCAAAGTGCGAACAAAATAAACAAACAAACAAAAACAAACAAACAAGTGCAGAGGAATCACAGACATCTTTCCAAGACAATTGTCTTTTGTACTGGGCTTTCCTGGTTCTAAAAGCAAGCTTGTAATAATGACCAGGTAGCATGCAGTGGACAGTTTGATAAGTATAAGGAGCATCTTGGGTAACCGTTCCTGAAGCCAGCATGCGACTGTGCCTCCCCCACATGCCAACACTATCACTTTGTGTGCCGCACAAATTTACTTCATTTGGTCTGAGCAAAATGCACCTTTCATGCACAATGACTTAAGCACTGCAAGTACATAACTAGCAACAGGCTATGCATATGAAAAAAAAAGAGTTGCACCTTTCTGGAGTGCATTAAAGGCATCCAATGCAATTTCAGGGTGGCAAAACAAAAAATATCCTGAATGAGGAAATCTGTCTGATATTGACATTTACTACCATTTCTTAGTCATTTTCATCATCTTGTCATATGTGAAGCATTTGAAATAGCCCAGAAACAAGTCCCTTTATTTTTTGGTGCCACTAAAACAGCTAGAACCAGCCTATGATACAAAACAAGTAACAACTTTCCATCAGCGACATTGCATTTGTGCCTCACAGATATCTGAGTATGCTATGGGGTAGGGTTAATTCAACTCACTATATTTAAAAAATGACCAGAAAATTGACTAAGTCTTTAAAAATCCAGTTTTACTGCCCTGAAATCGTTTTGTGTGCCTTTAAGTAAATTGAGCTACAGTCAGAAGGCAAACATAAATTTTTCTTCATCAGTTAATCTGATTTTCTTACTAGCGGGCTGAATGCTGTTAAAAAGGAATTTCTTTAAAAAGCACTTATTGTTGGTATTGATACTGCATAAACTAGCTCAGTTCTTGGTTGGCTGTAGTTATATTTTAAACAACAGTGGAAATAAAGACATTGTTGTGTTAGATTAAGATTATGTCTAATATTGGAAGGAAATAAAATTGTATCAGTGGTCGTAGCTATTAAAAGTAAGTCATATTTGAAACGATCTGGTTGTACAAAAACACATCATTGTCTTAATAACAACCCCATTCTGTATGAAACCTTCTGGCACTAATTGCCAGAATGTCTTTATTGTCAACTTTGGTAGTCCCATGTAATTGTAGTTTCCACTGAGCACTGACTGTGATGTTGCTGTCCCTTGTGCTGACTCTGTTGTTGCTGTCCCTAGTACTGAATGTGATGGTGCTGTCCCTAGTACTGAAATTGCTGTTGCTGAACAATCACTGGCACTCCTACAGCATCACATGTTTTTGCTATCTACAGCTGTAAAAAAATTCCTGTCCATTGTCCTGAATGTAATGACACTGTCCCTAGTACTGAATGTGATGGTGCTGTCCCTAGTACTGAAATTGCTGTTGCTGAAGAATCACTGGCACTCCTACAGCTTCACATGTTTTTGCTATCTACAGCTGTAAAAAAAATGCTGTCCGATGTGATGATGCTGTCCCTAGTACTGAAATTGTTGCTGTCCCTAGTACTGAAGTTGCTGTTGCTGAAGAATCACTGGCATTCATACAGCTTCACATGTTTTTGCTATCTACAGCTGTAAAAAAAATGCCGTCCAATGTGATGATGCTGTCCCTAGTTATGAACTTGTTGCTGTCCCTAGTGCTGAGGTTGCTGAAGAATCACTGGCATTCCTACAGCTTCACATGTTTTTGCTATCTACTGCTGTAAAAAAAATTGCTGTCCCTTGTGGTGAATGTGTTGTTGCTGACCCTAGTACTGAACTCGTTGCTGTCCCTAGTACTGAAATAGCTGTTGCTGAAGAATCACTTGCATTCCTTCAGCTTAATATCTTTTTGCTATCTACTGCTCTAAAAAAAATTGCTGTCCCTTGTGGTGAATGTGTTGTTGCTGACCCTAGTACTGAACTCGTTGCTGTCCCTAGTTCTGAAGTTGCTGTTGCTTAAGAATCATTGGCATTCCTACAGCCTCACATGTTTTTGCTATCTACAGCTGTAAAAAAAATGCTGTCCGATGTGATGATGCTGTCCCTAGTACTGAACTTGTTGCTGTCCCTAGTACTGAAGTTGCTGTTGCTGAAGGATCATTGGCATTCCTACAGCTTCACATGTTTTTGCTATCTACAGCTGTAAAAAAATGCTGTCCAATGTGATGATGCTGTCCCTAGTACTGAACTTGGTGCTGTCCCTAGTACTGAAATTGCTGTTGCTGAATAATCACTGGCACTCCTTCACATGTTTTTGCTATCTACTGCTGTAAAAAAATTGCTGTCCCTTGTGGTGAATGTGTTGTTGCTGACCCTAGTACTGAACTCGTTGCTGTCCCTAGTTCTGAAGTTGCTGTTGCTGAAGAATCACTGGCATTCCTACAGCTTCACATGTTTTTGCTATCTACAGCTGTAAAAAATGCTGTCTGATGTGATGATGCTGTCCCTACTACCGAATGTGATGTTGCTGTCCCTATTACTGAAATAGCTGTTGCTGAAGAATCACTTGCATTCCTTCAGCTTCATAACTCAAAAAAATGCTGTCCGATGTGATCATGCTGTCCCTAGTACTGAACTTGTTGCTGTCCCTAGTGCTGAAGCTGCTATTGCTTCACATGTTTTTGCCATCTACAGCAGTAAAAAAAAACCCATTGCTGTCCCTGGTACTGAAATAGTTACTGTTGTACACCACTGAATCTCATTGGATGGATGCCTCCATTGGCCCTAGTGCTAAGGTTACTTCTGTACAGAAAGTGTCATGGCCTTGCCCAGTTCAGTCCCAAGGAGTGGACATGTCCCTGGTGCTGAAGTTTTAGTCGTTGTGTACAGCTTGTCCTGTAGAACGTACCTGTCCACTGATGTTGTGTTGGTGTCCTCAGTGTTGTGCATCTGTTACAGGAGGGAGTGTGGGCAGCAGTGGGAGCAGCGGTGGAAAGGCCACCATGATCCAGAAACTCATGTCCCAGCAACCCAGCTTGGACGTCATGGTAACGAAGCTCACCATTTTTCACATGTATTTTTTAAAAACCTTTAGCACACTAAAGTAGCCATTTGGATACCCATTCTCTATTGGTTACAGGGTTAGGCAGAAGGGAGGTTTTAAACAGTTATCTTGGTGGAGAGATCTTTGTTGAGAGGATTCTATTATATGGATAATGAAGAGAGGTGGAAGAATTTTTGCTCTACTTGTCAATTTGCACTAGGATATGTAGGGAACAGTGATGATTTTTATTTGCTGTATTGACTGTTACCATGAAGTATAAAAGAAATAATGGCACTGATTTATGAACAGCTTCCTGAATTCTGAGTGGTGCAGGTAAAATTTGTCTGGTGCAGGTAATTTTTATTGCGGGTATGCAGAAAAACGTATTTGGAGCCCTGTTAATGAAATTACATGTGATGATTTCTTCTCTGTCAGGAGTACCCGTTCTTCACCCTGCGGTCCTTCCAGCCCGGCTTCTTGCAGTCATTGGGAGGGGTGGTGTCTGCGCGCTCCGTCAAACTGTTGGACAGGATACACAATCCAGGTGGGTCACGTCAACAAATCAACCAACAGAGAAAAACAAACAGTGTTGTACGTTGTAGACAGCTGAACTGTTTTCCCACACAACAAACAAATGTCTCCAAAATATTCACCTGTATCCTTCATCCTCAGTACAGTAGGGGCATCGTCACTAGATACTTGGAAACAATGTCTAGAGTTAGACGTTCAAAGGTTAGGTTTAAGAGGTCGTTCGGTGTAATGTAGCCAGCTGCCGCCTTGCCACGTGCCTTGGAAGCTGGTGTGTTACGCGGAAAGGCGGTTATACCGGCTAAACAGATACAGATACAGATCCTAAACATTCTTTGGCAGAGCCACATCACTGACAAAAAACTCTACAATGGACTACCCTCGATCACTAAAGTCATTCAGAACCGCAGACTGGCTCTTGCTGGCCATTTAGTGTATCATGAGGAGATGGCTGCCAAAGTCCTCCTCTGGCAACCGGGTGTAAAACGGAAAAGGGGACGACCAAACCTGACAATAAAGAAAGTGTTGGGGGACGAAGTTGGTCTGAACGACCGTGACCTGTCAGCCGCCAAGCTAGACACTCAGACATGTCTTTATTTCTTTATTTGGATTTTCCATTGGGGGCAGAACACAATGGAGGGGGAGACAAAACAGGCGACTGTTCGCCTCTACTCGTTGTCTTCCCACAACATATAAATATACATAAATAAATAAATACATGAATAAATAATGTCCGGAGAGATGTCATGGGTGGCAACCCCTAGGAGGATGAACTGAACTGAACCTTCATCTTCATCCTTGCTCTTTTCGGTAAGTGTGGTGGGTTCTTTAACATGATCAAGGTGTGGTTGTCTTTTTTTCTTTCATTTTTTACTTTTTGTTTTCTTTCACTTTTTTTTCCACTTTTTTTCACTTTTCTTTTTCTTTCACTTTCACTTTTTGGTTGTCCTCAAACAGGGGTTCACATGAATCCCACAGACCTGTGATGTGACAGGTACTAAGTGTTTGGTCATTCAACCTGACGAAGGCTTTAGTGTAAACAGTTGGGAATTGGGAGACACTGCCTATTGTATTGGGATCACAGTTAAGCTGTTTGCAACATGAGCCTTAATTCTAATAGTGTACATTGATTTCTGTCTGCATTATATACATCTTGAAGTAAGGAATGCTGATTGTGTATTAGCTGGGAAGTTCTCTTTTTCATTTTGTGTTCTGCTATGAAAACTTTGATAGCATGGATATGTGTGGTACTTCAAGCATAGCTGCCTCGTGTTGATTGCTGTTTAACACATAGCCCACAGAGAGCACGTCGGCAGAATGTACTGCGCCTGCGCAAAACCCTGATTTTTCATGTTTTTCGTTAGATGTTTGGTCAACGTTGCATCAAAATTTTGCCTGTTGCAGACGATATCTTTTCTTATACAACATCTGAAAGCTACAGACAGGCTGTCAACCTTATATGCTCTAATACAACCTTATATGATCATGAGACGTTCTGCCAAAGTGTTATGCACAATACATTACGGGTTTCGCGCAGGTGCAGTACGTTCTGCCATCGTGCTCCCACAGAGTACTGCTTCAAATTTGCTTACCACTTACTAAATATAGATGAATTATAGTTTTTTTTAAAATATAATGGTTACTACGTCTGAAATCAAGCCAAGCATGAACTGTTGGGAATTGATAACACTTCTCTGTAAGAATTATGGTGATACTGAAGCATCTTGGAGATTTTGTTTTGTATATTTTTTAGAAGGAAGCAGCTATGATGTGGAGAATGTTTTTGTCCAGAGAAGCCTGATTTTTCTTTTCCTAGTTCAGGCCACCCCAATTTAATTTTTTTGCTTCTCGGATTCGCCTCTTCATTTTTTTCTGATTTGCAAAAAAAAAAAAAAATTCTGGTGCTGAATCAACTAAAAAATGCTCATATTTTGCCTTCAACAGTTGAAGAAAGTCCTTTTCTTCCTCGTTGTTACAATTGTTACATCTACCAATGCAGTGGTTTGATTAAAAGTTAAAAATTCATTGTTTAAATTTTAACCCAGTCTTTTGTGTTGACTTCATGGCACCTATTCCAACATTTGGGGCTATAATAGGATGCCCAAGCCTGTTTTTATTTTTTTTTCGCCCTGTCGCTTCATATTTTTTCTGAAAAAATCCGAGAAGCAACAAATAAGATTGGTGTGGCCTAACAAAAGTTGTAACCACCACCTGTACATGTACCCTGTCCGTTCTGTTTTGCAAGCAGTCCTTAAATCAAAATCAGGTAACGTGCCGGAAAGTTTGTCTGAGTTTTTCCAGGGTGTTGCTTTTTTCCTCTTCCCTTTTCTCACTTTTCGCTTGTCACCTAGGTGCAAATTCTCATAAGCAATGTTAAAGCTGCATAATGTAACATTAGGACGATACAAAATAATTTTTTTTGTCATTTCTTTACAAAGTAAGTTGAATCAACCCTACTCCATTGCAAATAAGTGCAATTCAAGAAGTGGAGGTGCCAAAATATGACGCCTTAAGAGTGTTTAAAAGTTGGAAACACAGCTGTTAGCCTTGTTTCTTTACGTTCTGGTAGTTAGTGGTGGTGCCACAAACTGAGTGTAGCTTGTGTTGGCTGTTTTAGCACCAGCTATACATGTAAATGTGAGATAATTGCACAAATATGTTGAAAAGTGGAAGTAAATTACAATCACACAAAGATTTTTTTCTATTAAAATATTTCAATTTTTGGTGCAAAAATGTTACATAATGCCCCTTTAACAATGGCAACACGCTTGAGAAGAAAGGTTTTTGTATGAAGTCGCTCTCATACATGTAGTTCTGAACATCAAAGAGAAGATTTAGATTTTAATTAGCAGAACGATATGACTAGATAGTCAAAAATCATATTGCACAGTTTTGGTGTTCACATTGAAGTCACAGCAAAAGTAATTTAACTTTACACTTGCCCAAAAATTCATACCAAGTTTCTTATAAGATGGTCTTTCTGCGTAAACTATCAATTCACACCCTTTTGTTGCTGGTGTCATAAAAAATGCACTAAGACCCGATTTACGCACACAGGAAAAACCTGACGTACGAAAACTGCATGTTCATGCGAGTGTATGAAAACTGCGCATGTGGAATTTTTGTTGCATATAAATTGGCCTGCTTTGATGTATGTCAAGAATGTGTGTCGTTCAGATCGTATGTTACGTGTACCTTGAAGGCTGGCGTACGATATGAACACATGTTCCTGATGTACGTCAAAGCAGGCTGATTTACATGTACACACAGGAAAAAATTGACGTACGCAGTTTCTGTAAATCAAAATCTGTCCTTGGATATCAGTCTGCCCTTTACCTTTCCAGCTTTGTACCCGCACGCTTTTCACTTGTGGAACCGCAAAGTTTCGTACAGTTTTTTTGGTACCCTTTGCAAGTTGGTGTTGGTCTTTGCTGTTGACGTTGAACATTGTCAAGCTCTCGCTCTTGAACAAAACCCTTGCTGTGCATGTAAATAAGTTACTCGTTTTATGTTTTCCCAACTGGAGTTGTTGTCTCCTCTCACTCGTAGATGAGCCCGAGACCAGAGACGCGTGGTGGATCGAGTTACGACAGGAAATTCGATCTCACGCCCACGCGCTTGGCTGTAATGCCGTGGTCGGGTACAGTGAGTCCACCAGTATATGGTAAGCTTTCTTGACTGCCTTTAAATTCCTGGGAGTTAGGTAGAATGCTTTGTTATATGTTTTTTGATGAATTTGCTCAATGCAAGGCCAAGAAACCACTTCTAGGCACTGAACTAAATTCGGGTTACTGGAACAGCATCTCTTCTCCGTAAGTCAGAACCATCAATGCAGTAGACAAGCTGGACTAACAGACTGAGGACTAACTGACCCAATAGGAGAAGCAGGGGTTACGAAGGCTGCTTGTGAACATCCTATACCCGATTTAGACCCAAATGGTTTTGATCCAGTCACACAGGGAAGGACCCTTACCGGGGTATTCTTTTTGATAAGTGTAGTAGGTTCTTTAACGTTCTCAAAGTGTGGTTCTTCTCAAACACGGGACGTTTAATGGGCCGTGACATTGTGCGAAAATCGATCTGCCGACAAGTCGGCGAGCTCTAAACGACATTAACAGCAGTAGTACGCCCGATGTTTTGTCGAGCATTGCGCGAATTTTAGGGATCGCCGGCGATTTTTAAGAGTCAGCCGAAGCTCGCTGACACGTGAAACGCGTTCTTAACATCAACGACTAGTTGCCCGATTTTTTAGGTCATAGATGTATTCCCAAGTGATCACCCGAGCCTCGCTCCATGTGACGGGGACGATTTTTAAGCCAAAAATATGCGCGATCCTCGGTCGATCTAAAATCGGGCGACCTTTCGGCGATCAACAAATACGGCCGAAGCTCATCGACAATGTGACACAGGCATTAATGTCCTATCCAAGGGACCTCCCTATGTAGAGACGTGACATTATTGTTTGCCCTTCCAGTGATGAGCTGATAGTGTTGTCTGCTGCGGGCACCGCCGCACTTCTCAACCTCAGGCCGGAGGAAGCCATCTTCAACAAAGGTTAAGATCTGAACAACTGTTGAAGCTGCTTTTTTAAAAATGTTACTTTTCTTTCATCGATATCGATAACAAGAGGGTTCAACAACTGTTCTACTTGAATATGTATGCCTTTTGTTACAGTACATTTGACCCTCCACCCACCCATCAAAAATAAGGGTAGATGTTGTAACAGCCGTATATCCATGATTAAAGCTGTACAGAACTATCTTTCATTTAACGGTAGCATTCCGTACTATAGTTGGACACCACACAAAAGTCACCCTTTTTTGGGTTGCATTCTAGCAGAATTTAGGATCCCTCCCATTATCATTTTATAAAACACACCATGCACGACTGGAATTATTTAAAAAGTTGGCTGATTATGTACTATCCATTGATGATATTCATCGACTATACTGCTCCTTTAACCAACCATATGAAACAATGTACTGATAGCACGTCGGCAGAACGTACTGCACCTGCGCAAAACCTGTAATGTATTGTGCATAGCACTTTAGCAGAACGTCTCATATAAGGTTGTATTAGAGCATATAAGGTTGACAGCCTGTCTGTAGTTTTCAGATGTTGTATAGGAAAAGATATAGTCTGCAACAGGCAAAATTTTGATGCAACGTTGACCAAACATCCAACGAAAAACGTGAAAAATCGGGGTTTTGCGCAGGCGCAGTACGTTCTGCCGACGTGCTTGTACTGATATATGTCTTTTCCCAGACCCGTCTCTACGTCAGTCTGGTATGCTGACGTGTTCGCTGGATCGTCGTGACTTCGAGGTGCTTCAGGCGCAGAAGGACACGTCCGCCGGGAGCGGGTACGGTCCCACCCTGCTAGAACGCAGCTTTGCGGTCAGGCGATCGCTTTTGCATGGCCAGCCTGGGTTTGTACCGTATTAAATGTACATGTACACTCACGCACGCACACACACACACACGCACACACACTATCTGTTTTAAGGCACCCAAAGCGATTTCAGGGCAGTAAAACAGGATTTTTAAAGTCAATTTGCTGCCGATCATTTTTTTTAAAGTAGTAAGTTGAATCAACCCTATCCCATAGCATACTGATATCTGTGAGCCAAAAATGTGATGTCGCTGACAGAAAATGGTTGCTTGTTTCGTATTGTAGGCTGGTTCTACATGTACGTGTAGCTATTTATTGGTGGTACTGAAAAATAAATTAAAGGTCTCCTTATGCAGCTTGTTTTGGGACTATATGGAAGAACTTCAAGTATGAAATGATGACAAAAATGTGCTAAGAAATAGCAGTAAATGTCTGACTCAATATCAGACTGATTTCCTCATCCAGAATATTCTTTATTTTGCTGCCCTGAAATTCCATTGGATGCCTTTAACGTCAGTTTTTCCCTGTTGTGCAAGGGTGAATCGTTCACCAGGTATCCACTTCGGCATAACACACACGCTTCACAGGCACGTGGCAGTGATTTGTTATATCACACGGAAGCTGAACCTCTCACATCTAACTCCAGTTGCTTTCTTTGAGCCTTCGTTTATTCATGAAAACGGAAATCGGCTGCTTTTCATTGAGGTCATGAGGAAAGAGGTAATGGTCAGACAAAATATATCAAAGATACAGGTTACATGATTGAAGTCCTAATAAATCCAGGAACATTGCTGTTTAAAGTTACCTCATGGATAGGCTGTACCTGAAAATGACAAGTTCTATTCTACACTTGTCTACCAGACTGAGTGACTCATTGTTTATTTTTGTAACTACATTGTAGGCTTTCCCACCATTCATATAGAATATTATACAGTGTATTCCGTATCACCCGAGGTCCCAGCCCGACCTGCGGGAGGGCTGGGACCGAGAGTAACGTGGAATACACCGTATTGTACAGTATTTTATTTATGTCATATCAACCCCAGAAAATACACTTTTCAATGCAAAATGTGCCAAAATTTGAGAAAATTTGGTGTCCCTAAACAAAAAATTGTAATAACACATCAGTTCCAACGTCCGAATACAGTATTCAGATTTTCAAAAGCGGTGCTTGCAGCACACGTGAAACACATTTGACTTATTGTATGGAACTTTTGGAAGCCCATATGATAACAGTTAGAACCCGTGTGATATGGTTAGTTATCACACAGGCTGGAACACCTGTGTCAAACGTTATCTCAGCCCAGGTATGACATAAAATACCTCACCATGCAAAATCATTCCTTTAACAGTTACTGAACATGTGAAAAGTAGTTTGATGACAAATTGGAGACGCAAAGTGTAAAGTTGCTCATTTAAATATTGAGGATTTGATGCAGCCCTGTGCTTTTTTTTCCAGGACGTCGGACGAGGTTTCCATGAGCTGCAGTCCCTGCCACATCCCCTACGACCGTCTCAACACTCCCTTCCCCATCATGTTAGAGAACTGTGCTGTCTGTAGGTGGGTAGGCACGTGTTGGTTTTATCAGGATCTCCATTAATCTTATATAAATTACACACATGTATTTGTTACAGTGTGTTCATCCAAATTCTCTTACGAGCAGTGAGAAATACCGGGCTTGGCTCGTTCTCTCACAAGCAGTGAGAAATACCGGGCTTGGCTGCCAGCACAAAGGGGGGATGTCCACAATAGAACACTTAGAAACAGCACGAAACTGACACAGTTTAAGTGCCGGACACAGCGTATGCTAAACAGTACACTACCTTACTGTGTCTGCCTGCTGAATGACAGTTAATGTTATAACAGAATTTTAAGTTGTAATGTAAGTGATTTTCCTTGAGGTGTTATTTGTTTTAAGTCTTATTTGTTATGTATGTTGCGGTCAAGTTCTGCTAAGATTTGGACTATGTATTGTGTGAAGAAACCGCAATTCAGCCCTGGTGCTGCAAAGGTTTTTATTACTGAATAAACCATTCTCTCTCTTAAAGTGCTGTATGCTCAGAATAACCTATCAATCTTTCACCCTCGTGCAAAAGAAATATTTTACCCCCTTGTCTGATAGTGAGCCAGACCTTTATGGAATCAAACAAAGTTGGAGATTATGATGAATTTGTGTTCTCCCCAGACATGGAAAGGTCCCAGATGTGCTATTTACGACCATAGAGCCACCAGCAGACCTGCCAGTTACAGGGCACGGCTGTCTCATACAGGCCAGGTAAGTTAAAGTCAGTTAAAATCCTTTTCAAACCTTAAGTGGTGTATGGGGAGCACGTCGGCAGAACGTACTGCACCTGCGCGAAACCTGTAATGTATTGTGCATAGCACTTTGGCAGAACGTCTCATATAAGGTTGTATTAGAGCATATAAGGTTGACAGCTTGTCTGTAGTTTTCAGATGTTGTATAATAGAAAAAGATATCATCTGCAACAGGCAAAATTTTGATGCAACGTTGACCAAACATCCAACAAAAAACGTGAAAAATCAGGGTTGTGCGCAGGCGCAGTACGTTCTGCCAACGTGCTTGTATGGGGCATACATGTAATGGTGCCCATTTCAATTTTGATAGCCCTTGGGCCACACAAGGCCATTACAGCAGGGGCTAGTCCACTTGTAGTGGTGTGTGTTCAACTCCCAAATCTTTCTCATAAGCAATGATGAGTACTACCATAAGGCCACACTAATTTAATTAGTTGGTTCTAGGATTTTTTCAGAAAAAATTTGAAGCAACGGGGGAAAAAAAACGGGCCTAGGCATCCTATGATAGCCCCAAATGCTACCCACAGGAGCCACAAAGTTAACATACTAGGCTGGTTTGTAATTCGAACCATGAATTTTGAACTTTTAATCAAACCACTACATTACATTGATAGATAGAAAAACTGTTACTAATAGGAAGACAAGGACTTTCTTCAATCATTGGGGGCAAAATATGCATGAGCATTTTGTACTTGATTCAGAACCTGAATATTTTTTTTTTTGCAAATCTGAAAATAATGAAGCAGGCGAATCTAAGAACCAACTAATTAAATTGGTGTGGCCTAACCACACTCTTTCTCTGTGCAGAATGTTAATTGCCTTTCCCAAGGGCACAAAATTGGGGCCTGCCAGAGATTTCAACCCAGAACCTTCAGATTCTAAATCTATAACTCCCAACAAGAAGACAACCTTGCCACTATTGTACAGATCTGTGAATAGTTTCATCAGGTTGGTAAGTCACTGAATAAAGAGACTCTTTCTACACAATCAAGTGTTTTATTCAGCCGACGTTTCGGTGACCATCTGTCACCTTCCTCAGGGCAATTCTGACTGGTTCACATTGCACTGCAGCATAGGTGTCGCTGCTAAATACAGTTCCCTAAACAGTGCATGTGTACTTGTAGATATATGTAAAATTTGGGAACGCATCTATAGCAGCGACACCTGTGCTGCAGTGCAATGTGAACCAGTCAGAATTGGCCTGAGGAAGGTGACAGACGGTCACCGAAACGTCGGCTGAATAAAACACTAAGTCTTGGTTGTGTAGAAAGAGTCTCTTTATTCACTATTGTACAGGTTTGACTGTGCACGTTTTAGTTCCCATGTTTTGTGTTTCAGGGTGTGCAGGGGAAAGAGAAAACTACAAGGGGAAGCCAATGCTGCAGCTGTCAGTGATGTAAGTCAACTTACTGTCAAAAATTTTTCTCTCTTATGTAATTATGCAAATCTAAAAAAGAAGGAATGCCAAAAGCAGTGCTTCATTTGAAATTTTTCAGAATTTTCCCCCCCTTGAACTAATGGCACTTTTTATTCGTAATTTAAAAGAAAATGACAGGTTAACTTACTGTCAAACTTACTGTCAAAAATGTATAATATTATGCAAATCTAACCCAAAAAAATGGTCCCAAAATTCCTGCATTAGAAATTTTCTAGAATTTTTGTCCTGCTTAGGACTACTGGCATTTTTTTATTCGTAATTTATTTTAAAAATGACAGTTTAGTGTTTGTTTGCCTATCTTTGTTAGTTTTATGGTAATTTTTTCTCTTTTGCTGCAGGTCTTGCCCTTCATGGAGTATGAACTTCACCGACAGCTCATGCACAAGCTCAAGGTAAGTTAGACATACAGTCAAAACTGGCCAAAATTTCATGCATTTAATATTAAAGACTCATATCCTACTGCCATAGGTTCTAGATATAGGGTCATTCCTGCAGAAATTCCTGCAGAAAACATTATTTCTGCAGGAATTTAGGTTTCTTCTGCAGAAATTCCTGCGGGAAAAATTCTTCCTACAGAAATTCCTGCAGGAAAAATTCTCCCTGCAGAAATTTCTGCAAGAAGAGAATTTTCAAAATGAATATTCATAAAATTCATCACCATTCATAAAGGTTACTGTACATCATTCTTGTCAATTATGTACTTAACAGTTTTCATTTAAATACTTTGATATTGGAAATATTATCACTAATGTCAAAATGGGAAAAGTGGAATTCCAAACTTAAAAGTGGAGACTGCGTGTTTCAGGGGTTCGACAAAATCTGAATGTTTAATGTTATGATCTTCAATGTTTTCTTCCTCTCCATATTCAGGCTAAGAGCATGAACAGTCTGTTTGGATTGAATGTGGAGATTTCTGTGGGAGAAACTCTCATCATAGGGATTGCAGTAAGTACTTTATATTTCTGCAGATATTACAAATGTATGTTCAATTATAGTAAAAATCCTTTCCACACCTTTTTTGGTGTATAGGGAAGTGACAGCTCTGTTTCTGTAGCCTAAATTAACCACACAGTTTTGCAAGCACTACCGCATTGACCTGGGGCTAGTCTTGTGGTGCCAGTGTACAATGTAAGTCATGTAAGAACATGAAAGAACAAGAAATAGTCATGCCTTCAGGTACCAGAGCCATCAAGCAAGGATTGAGGTGTTCAAAAACTCTTTTTTTCCTAGAACAATCGTAGAGTGGAACCCGCTGCCACCAATTACAGTAGGGGCATCGTCACTAGATAGCTTTAAACAATGTCTAGAGGTAGACGTTCAAAGGTTAGGTGTAACAGCTCGTACGGTGTAATGTAGCCAGCTGCCGCCGCGCCGCGTGTTTGGCAACCATTCATTCAAAATGTCACTCAGCAACAAGTCATTTGCTGTGACATAGCCAGCTGTCGCTGCGCCGTGTGCCTGCAAAGCTGGTGTGTTACGCCGACGGGCGGTTATACCGGCTATACAGATACAGATACAGAAGTCCCCTTTTCATAAGAGCTGACTCAGCTGAGTGCTTAAAGAAAGTTTTTCTTACAGTTTCATGAAAATTCTGATTGCAATTGATGAGCATCGTACTAGAAATATTTTCTTCACTGAAGAAAAAACGATTGCCATGGCGACGGTGGTTGCTGTTCGGGTTATTGTTTGCATGGCACTGCGGCCCTGCCATCATTTCATGATTTTGAGGAAGACTTTGTACCTATACAGTGCACTCCTCCCCTGAGTGTATAGTGAACGAGCCCCGCGGTCACAGAAAGTAGGGCATCCGGGGCAGAGGTCTTCCCAAAGCAGGGTCCCAAAGGTTTCCAGGAATGTGGACAAAATGCCTGTACAATTCCTAGAATTCTTGCAAATTGCACACAATACTGTACCATTAGGCTCCTCCCTGAGATGTCGCCAAAAATTTACACCTTACACTTATTTTGTGGAAGGTTTCTTGATTGTTCTTGTTCTTTCTTTACATATTCAAGAAAATCTTTCTTTCCATTAGAAAACAAGAAAAATAAGAAAATAATTTTTGGTAGTGTAGCAGAGAAAGCAGTACATACACATACCATCTGTTGTTTGATGAGGGTTTTTTTTCATTTCTGCAGACAGCAACCGCAGCATTTTTGTCAGCACTACCCCCACCAGGACTACTGAAAATCACAGGAAAGGTACGTCCTTTTTTTTTATGTGTATGATTGTTTTTTTTGTTATATGTATGATAGTTTCATCCCTTTTCTTGCTCTGCAACCATAAACAATAATTTTGGGATGAAAATTAAGACATATTACTTAACGAAAATTAGACTGTTCTCCAACTGAAACAGAAATTCTTCTTCTTGGCAATCACTCGAGATCTTTATTTTGCAATCATACACAGATACATGTACAGATACAGATTCATGTACAGATATGCAGATACATGTACAGATACAGATACATGTACAGATACAGATACATGTACAGATACAGATACATGTACAGATACAGATACATGTACAGATACAGATTCATGTACAGATATGCAGATACAGATTTTCCGAGTATGATAACCGTGTCAGTTTGAGTGAGGAGGTTTGACATGGTGGGCTTTGCGTGGATTTGTTTAAGGTGGATAACAGGTTGCGAATCTGTTGACCACCGTCAGAAGGCAAAAAAAATCTTTCTTTTTTTCTGAAATCAGGCGAAAATCAATGCGCGCGCTGATGTCGTCCATACAAATTACTTGCCGTGTCCTTATGGAATTTACCAACTCAATTGAACTTTCATACTAAGAGATATTTACCAAGTTGAACTCAATTGAACTTTCATGCTAAGAGATATTTACTGGTTTCTCCTAGAACGGGTCGGAACAGAAGGTGGCCGCCATGCAGAAGAGAGTCCAGGACATGCAGGCCAAGAACAGGGACATCTACGATCTACAGCACCTGGTTAGAACAATTAGCATCATCAGGCCACACCAATTTGATTTGTTGGTTCTCGGATTGTTTTAGAAAAAATATAAAGCAACTGGGCAAAAAAAAGCCTCAAACACTACTATCATAGGAGTCATGAAGTCAACATACATGTATACCACCAGGGTGGTTTGAATGAATTTTAAAAAACTTTTAATCAAACCATTGCATCACATGAAGAGGATTAAGTAAGTAAGTAAGTACTGTCGTTGATAGATGGAAAAACTGTATCAACTAGGAAGATACATGTAAGGACTTTCTTCAACTGTTGGGGCCAAAATATGAGCATTTTGGAGTTGTTTCAAAATTTTTTGGCAAATCAGAAAAAAATGAAGAGGGTGAATCTGAGAACCAATTGATTAAATTGGTAAGGCCTCATATACAAAATGTAGTTTTTCTTTGGTATCTATGGGTAGGTTGTCAATGATTTTGGCATTTGACATAAGATCATACTGATTTGATTATAGTGATGACATCCTCTGCATGGGCACCCCAAAACTGATGTAAGCATGCAAAAAAAGTAGAGCAAAACAAGAGTTGCCTTCATTATGAAATCTAAGTGATCAGGAATGTTGAACAAATGACTGAACACACTGAATATTTCTGTGTCTCCTCCTACATGGTTTTGTAACTAAACCACCATGTGTGATCGTATATCCCTGTCTTTAGTCCACTGAACCCCCCGACGTCCCAAAAGAGGAGGAAGAGAAGGTAAAATAGGTGTCTGTCCTGTCGTGGATGAAAATTTCTGGTAACAGTATTTCAGCAAGGCAAAGAAAGCAATGTCAGCGATTGTTCAGTAGTGATGTTTTGTTGGGAAAGCATGCAGTTTGAGGCCTTGGGTAGAAGTCGTGGATAAAATGGTGTTCTAAGGGAAGGTTCTAAATGCGTGACAGGGGCTTTAGTAACGGGGCCGTCACATTGCACGAAAATCGGTCAGCCGACAAGTCGTTGAGCATCGCGCAAATTTTCTGGATCGCCGGCGATTTTTCGGAGTCGGCCGAACCTCGCTGACACGGGAATCGTGCTCTTTATACATGTATAATGCCTGAGTCACATTGTTAACGACCTTCGGCCGTATTTGTTGATCGCCGAAAGGTCGATTTTGAGATCGACCGAGGATCGCGCATATTTTTGGCAATGTGACGACCCCCTAAGGACTAATGTTTGATAGCAAGTGTCTCTCCCACTGAAGATAGTTGTTAAAAGTCATTGTCTTGCCTTGACGTAGAAACTTTAAATTGAAAGAGATACCATTGAAAGAAAAGAATGTATCATATACTAGGAACAACAACTAGACTTAAGGATTCATTTTCTAAGAAAAGGAAGAACATCCGTGAGCACTGCAGTACATGACCGGTTCATCTGTCCAAATTTATATGAATGCAATTTTTTTTTGGTACAAAAAGTTGTTGCAAAGTTCAAACTAAAGCTACTTCTGGATTAGCATCAAAGTTCAGTTGGTAAGTTACATGTACATGAATGAGAGATAAGCTGTTCTCCAACTCAAGAAAGTTGACTCAGCGGAATTTTCGATCAAATCTCTTCATCATCTTCATCAGCTATCTGATCCAAGTACTGTAGACACATGATTTTTCTGCATGTGCGTAGTCCAGTGGTTAGCGACCCTGCCTCTGGACTAAGAGGTTGGGAGTTCGAATCCCGTCTGTTGTCGCTCACCCGACATGCACGCTACTGGAGAGGGTTGCAGTCCTTAGGACGGGACGTTAAGCCGTGGTCCACTGTTCATTGTGCTTGTTGAAAAGAGCTAGGGGAATTTCCCCGGTACAATGAACCTGTAAATACTGTACATAGCGTCTGTCTTCTCTGTCACGACCAGTGGAAGAATAGCTCTTCAGTGAGCTAAACTGGCTCGAGATCACTTTCACTTTCAGTACTGGGTTAAAGTTTCTCAGAAGTCGGTACTACCCCCCCCCCCCTGTCCCGGTTGAAAAAAAGTTGGTGTTTCCTGATGTAGATGACCTCCTTCTTTCCTCTCGGACGGGGTCAGATAGCTGCTGAAGACAGAGATTCGGTCGAAAATTCTGATGAGTCTATTTTCTATTTTGATATTCTGTACGACCTTGATTCTGATTGAAGGGAATGGTGAATGAAAACTAGAAAGGTAACATTTGCAAAGCAAATGCATGATGTTTCCCTCACATGGTCTAGCCTAAGAAGCTACTGCTTTGTTTATTCTTACTAAATAACACTCATATATGATGACACTAGTGTTGCTACATAATGTAACTCTGTATACCAAAGGGTGTCTGCTACAGCACCAGTTACCATGGTGACAGCGTCTGGCCAGGTAATTGACCTTATGTGTTTGGAGAAGAAGAAGAAACAGAGCAAAAACAATATGTTTTCCTTTTGCGAAGGTAAACATAAATAACGAGTCATATTTCCTCCCAAGTTGCAAGTCTTCTTGGTAGACCTCACCTGCTCACTCTCATTCGCAGGACCTGCCTGACGTGACAGAGCAGATGCCGAGCAGTCCGGGTTGCCATAGCAACCACTCCCACAGCAGCAGCGGAAGCGACCTCAGCGAACTTGACCTCTCCGCTGGCAAGAAGGAAGCGTTCGTCGTTGAGGTACAGATAATCATTTCATCATTTTTATCAGAAGATATTTATAACTGATATCTGATATCTTTTATATCATACCCGGGCGGCCATACAGTGTTCCTGACCCGGTTGTACTTTACGGTACGACTGGGTTCACGACCGGGTTTCCATAAAACGATTCGAACGAGTTTCGCCCTAACCGCGTGCGCAGCTTTCGAAAATTTGAATACAGGATTCAGACTTTGGAACTGATGTTGTAGCATTTTTTGGGTTTAGGGACACCAAATTTTTGCTCATTTCGCATTGAAAGGCGTGTTTTCTTGGGTGGGTATGACATAAATAGAATACAACACGGTGTATTCCGCATCGCCCTCGGTCTTGGCCCTCCCGCCTTCGGCCGTCGGGCGATCCGACTCGCGGCCGGGCGTGTTGTATTCTGTATATACGCACAGTAACTGTTACTCAATGCCCTCTTTCTACTACAGGGCGATCGCTGAGCGACTGTTGATTGACCAAAATTGGATGTGTGTGACCTCTAATTTTTTAATAATTGGAACATGATGCACGAGGTGAAAGTATGATTTAAAAGGTTCACAAAACACAAAAACAAGTCATATAAGGAAATACATGTAGGTGGGCCTGCCAGGGATTCGAACCCACAACCTTCAGATTCTGACTCGACAATGCTAACCACATGTTTTGTTCCTTCTTGTTCCAGATTGATGATGCTGAGGATGAAGACATCGTCTCCCTAATGCTGGACTCACCTGAACCTGAAGGTAGAACACAAGTTACTTTTAGGTCACACCAGTGTTTCCGCCAGGCGATGCCCAAAGGGCGGCCTAACCGGAGGGCTGCAGGCCTGACCACGGGCGCCAACCTTTGTAGGGGGTGCGGGGGCATGCTCCCCCGTGAAATTTTGACATTTTTAACGCTCTTAAACGCCATTTCCTGCATTCTGAGAGGCAAATAATTGTTGAGTAAAGGAGCACGTCGGCAGAACGTACTGCACCTGCGCGAAACCCGTAATGTATATTGTGCATAGCACTTTGGCAGAACGTCTCATATAAGGTTGTATTAGAGCATATAAGGTTGACAGCCTGTATAGGAGACACAAAGTCAACATACCAGGCTAATAGATATATAACTCAAACAATGGATTTTGATTAATGTATTCATAAATGGAAGAAAACTGTAACAACTAGGAGGATAAGGAACTGTTATAACTAGGAAAACAAGGTGCCAAAATGTGAGCATTTTCCACAACAAGTGCGTTCAGCTAGCCTGGTCTAAACCTGGGTGTCTAGCAAGCACGTCGGCAGAACGTACTGCACCTGCACGAAACCCGTAATGTATTGTGCATAGCACTTTGGCAGAACGTCTCATATAAGGTTGTATTAGAGCATATAAGGCTGACAGCCTGTCTGTAGTTTTCAGATGTTGTATAGGAAAAGATATCGTCTGCAACAGGCAAAATTTTGATGCAACGTTGACCAAACATCCAACGAAAAACGTGAAAAATCAGGGTTTTGCGCAGGCGCAGTACGTTCTGCCGACGTGCTTGTCTAGCATTTGTATTTTGGGACGAGCTTGTGTTTTATAGATGCAAGCTGATGATCAAGGACATTATATGATTACATTTTAGCTTCTTGCTGAAGGAAAGAAAGTTTTACGGAAACTGTAGTTCTGATTCTAAGATGTTTCTCTTTCATCTGTTTCAGGGTTCCAGTCCTGTAACACTGAGATGCCCCCGGGGGTTCAGATTCTCACAAGTAATGTACAGGTACCTGCTCGGTTATTTGTTTGTTTATTTTGCACATAATCAAAGAAAAAACAATAAAATGAACATATTACAACAAAAAAGGATATGCAGGGGAAAGATAAAAAGCCATAATGGCTTGTCCGAGATCTTCCCCCAACGAAATTAATTAACAACTGTAATAATTTTAACAAATCAAATAGTAACAATAAATAACAAAAAGTAATTGATAAATAACGCTAATAAGAAATGATATGTTAAAACATAAGTTAACAGAGGTTTAACTGATTGATAAGAAGTACAATCATAAGCAGAAGAATTGAAGCAATATGTTACATGTATGTTGTAAGTTTCCTATATGGTCTAGTGGTTAGGATTTGGCGCTCTCATCGCCAAGGCCCGGGTTCGATTCCCGGTGTGGGAACCAGTGAAAACAAGAACAAGAGGCGAGTGCGAACAGATAGAAACCGCTGGCCCCGGGCCGGGAATCGAACCCACGCCAAACCCGGGCAGCCAGCTCACAACCCGACGCTCTAACGATTCGGCTAAAAGGTCTAGACCCCAAAGGCGGATCTGTTGGTAGCGCTTATAAACCCCCCACTGTTACACTGTCATTGGAATTTTCTTCATGTTTAAAAGGTGTATATAATTCTGACCACCAGGATGCTACATGTAGCTTACATTAGTTTCGAATATATACAGTATATGTCAGGGTAGATACTTGGATACTTTATTCAGTCCATTAGCTGTCGTACACATAGACACGAATACGCAGCTAATCTTCCTGGACTGTAAAAACACAGAACAAGGACATACAAACTAAATAAAGGCTAACATCTAGTATTTACATCATGAATAATCAATCAATTAGATTTGTTGATATACATAACGAGCTCCTGCCGAAACTTAGTACTTACTAGTGCATTTAACGCCATCAGGCAAAGTGTTCCATGTAAAGACAGACCTGTACATAAAAGTCTTTTTCATGGCGTTAGTTTTGGGTTTTGACAGTCTGTGTTTCTGCTTGCGTGGCGTGTCTTGTAACTGTGTTGGTTTGTTACTGGAAGCAACTGCTTGTACAGAACATACAGCCGGTTGTTGTGTGTCAAGAATCCTCCGGGTAGAGACTACAATCTGGTAGAATCGGAGTCCCTGTCAGCAACTCCGATCGGGATCTCTGCTGGTATAGAATTGCCAATTCTACCGGCAGAGAGGATGAGGTCTATTGCTATAACTTAAAACATTGCCCAACATATCCTAATTCCTAAAAGTTAAACATTCAATCACATTACAGGTAGCTACTGACATCATTTAAATAATCTGTGCTTGTCATAAAACCTAAATACCTCTTAATGCTGTACGTGTATGATACTGAACATGAATGGCAGATTGTACCAGCAGAGACTCCGATCAGGATCTCTACCGGCAGAGACTCCAATTGGAGTTTCTGTTGATGGGATATCTACCGGTAGAATTGCTGATTCTACCAGATTTGAGTCTCTACCCTGACATATAAGTAAATAGCATGTTTCAACTTCAGCTGTAGATTTCTAACCTTTCTCTAAAGTATGTACTTCTAAGTATGCATTAAATTTTAAAAAGATGTGAGTTTAAACTTCTGCTTCCCCAGACATTCACAACGGTGATGACATACAACGATTCCCAAGCCTTGGCCCACCACAGCAGATCACTGACTAACATCTTCGACAACATTCTCAAGGTGAGCACGACATGTACAAATAGTGCTGTGTACCGGTTTGCTGGACTCAGTTCCGGACTAAAGTCTTGTAAAAACGTTTAGGTTTAAGTAAAAAAAAAACCCTTTTCGTTCTGAACCACATAAAACCTTCCATAGATCGCAAAATCTGTGCTGCAAAATGAAGAAAACATAAAGCCATTGGGCATTGTCAAGTGTGGGCCTCCATGTTACGTGGCCACAGTTTCGCCCAGACAACATTGCAAGGTTGCCAACATGCAATTTTGTATATACCATGGGTTTAGGTCTGGACTTACAAGTGTTTACTTGTATTAAGCTATTGGACAAAAACTTACAGAAATGTTACCTTTTTAAATGTTTGCTGCCTACAGACCCTGTACTTCAAGCTGCGTATGATGGTGCCCTGCTGTCTCTCCGATGTGCGCTTCCATGTCGCCGTACCAGAGGACAACGAAATGCAGGTCAGGCGGTCAGCTCTTATTATGTTAACCTTCACAGAAGGAAAACATATACATGTAATTGTTTTTGCTCAGTTTCTACATCTTTTTCGGAATCCATATTCCAAAAAAATAAAGTCAATGATGACCTGTACCAGATGGCTGTCACCATGGTAACTGGTGCTGAAGTATACACCCTGTGATGTTGGATTGCATTGGGTACATGTAGCAAGTGGCAGGACAGAGTTGGAGGGGCTGGTCACCATATATCAAATTGAATGTGTTTGAGTAAGGATAATCAGAGCAGTATTTTGTTTGTCTAGACCATGTGAAGGTTAACATTGTGCATTTTGCTTTGCAAAATTAATGACTGATTGTAAAGTTACCTTAGTTCTACTTTAGTATCTTCTTGGGTAGTAGAGAGCATCTGTCTTTAACACATTGTGAATCTTACTTGAGCTATGCCAATATCATGAACTGGTTCTGGGATTTATGAAATAAATTTTGTACAGCTGAAAGATCAACAGTACTTTTTTTATTGTATCTGCAGTATTACAAGGAGTCCAGGAAGATTTTAGTCAATACGTGATTTTTTTCTGATAATGGAGATTTCTAATAAGCCTTTTTCTTTCCTGTTGCCTAGGTTACGGTGACGGCTGCAGCTGTAGGTTTACAGGAGAGTCCGTCATCAGGCAGCGAGACTCAACCCCACGTCAGGAGAAGACAGAGTCAGTCACACTTTTTCTTTGCCTTCTATTTTTTTTGGAAATGGACATCTATATTTTTTTTTATATGGACATCTGTATTTTTAAAAATTTGTCTTTTTATTTGTTTTTCAAATATGTTGCACAAATAGAAGATATTAGCAACGAAATTGGTGACAACGCATAATATATAACACAACAAATTAAACTGAATCTTTAAAAAAATCAGGAAAACAACAGACTGAGTCATCAATGAAGGTTAGACATTCAGGTAATGAAATACACAATAAAATGTCCTCAACTAGTACTGCTGCAACAGTTTTTACTGAATAGATTTTGAAAACGGTCAGACATTTTAAGAATGGTTCCTACCAACACAGATAAACTTTCAAGCTAAACCTTTTTTTATACCTTTTAATGAATGAATGAATGAAGACCTTTATTGTACATTTTTGCCCCACTGGGCTAAATGCAGGCCACATGTCAACAATCATATACATAAACATGTAAATATATAAACGCCTAATATACACTTTCGACTTCCTCTCGCTTCTTAAAAATAGTAGAAATATAGGAGGCTGTTTGATTAAAGAATTGGTTTGTCGAAGGCTATAAGAAAAATAAATTTCTCTTTACTATTTAAGTATCTAAAGTGGGGGAATTTACTTAAGTAACACATATTCGAAAAGAATGTCTCTATCGCTAACATACAAAGAACAATCTACAATAAAATGTATCTCGTCTTCTACTTTCCCTAAGTTACAGAATTGGCAGATTTGTTTAATGCGAGTTCAGGTCCTGTATTATGTTTGCATTGTTTTGTGTTGTTTTGTTTGTTTTCCACCTACTCCATGTTGCCCACCATGCAGAAGACAGTAAACGCCAGGAAACCAGTGAAAAACAAGACAATGACAGATTTCCAGGTCTTGTGTCATCATACTGTCATGCTGCATCATGCTGGCTTAAGCTGCACGCATTAAGCTAGCCTGCATCTTGCCAGAAAGCCGGTCAAATCAGCACATCGGCAGAACGTACTGCGCCTGCGCAAAACCTGTAATGTACTGTGCATAGCACTTCGGCAGAACGTCTCATATAAGGTCGAATTTGCGTATATAAGGGTGACATCCCGTCTGTAGTTTTCAAATGTTGTGTAGAAAAAGATATGGTCTGCAACAGGCAAAATTCTAATGCAACGTTGACCAAAAATCCAGCGAAAATCCAGGTTTTGCGCAGGCGCAGTATGTTCTGCCGACGTGCTGGTCAAATCGAAAGTTTGGGAAGGAGGGACTGGAAAATCAGCTACAATCAGTTGTTGCTTTTGTTTTCATGCAATGTCATCATTTGCTGAAGACTCCTCTTCAAAGAATTGTTCTACACTCAGTCTGTAACTTCAGCAGTAAATGATTTTTTCATGTTAAGGTACATGTAGATATACAAGTAACTCAGCTAGTTGCCCTTTTTGCTTTCATGTGTTGCTCCGTTTCTTTGCTATTGCCCTTTTTGCTCTTTTTTTAAATCTGATTCAGTATAATCGTTTTCCCTTCTTCCTTGTTTTTCATGCTTTGAAATTCATGCTTTTCATAATTTCTTCATATTCCTAAAGCGCATCCCTAGTTTCCACCAACCTACTTTGTAAATTGAGGTGGTCCAGATGACGAAATGGCTTGTGTGCCTGTTGTGATATTAGGCTCGTTAAGGCTTGTTTGTTGTTATTTTGTTTTGTTTGTTATTTTGTGTGATGTCCTGCTTGCCTACTCAATTGTACCATTTCGTCACATGGACTTGGCTACAAATTACGATGTGATCAATCAACATGGATGACATTTTTATGGTTTGTGTCTTGTTTACATATTTATTTTTTATAGTGGTAAAGTTTTTAGCTTTAATCCAACACAAGGAAGGAACTCACCAGAAAATTTTCGGTCGATCTCGTCAACCTTCGTCAGATGAATGATCCACTCACTGACGTCGTTCCGGAAGTCGGAAGTGTGATGACGTCAGAAGTGAATCGTAAGTGGCGGGAAGACGGAATCTCCCACCATCACGGTTCAAAGAGGGTTGATGGGCCCTAATGTAGACTGCCTCCTTCACTCCCCTCACAAAGTAATCCTGCTCCGTATCCAGAATGTGTACTTTGTCTAGGGTAACTGTATGTCCCGGAAAAATTTTATGGTGAGTTCCTTCCTTGTGTTGGATTAAAGCTAAACTTTACCACTATGGAATCTACCAACACAGATGAGCTTTCATTCTAATATTTATTTTTGTTTGTTTGTTTAGAGTCCAGTGAGAGTGACCGTGAAGACATGATGTTCGTGATGGACGGAGACCCAGAGTCCACCCCCCAGTCCAGCACCCCCACCAAACTCACCCCTACACAGCACATACCAGGTCAGACGTCTGTCAAATGCCTTTTTTATTTTATTTTATCATCATCTTCATCTTCATTACTGCCAAGCCCCATTTCTGGGATTATCGGCAGGCTGCGCAATAATTATTTACAGGTGCTCCAGTGCAAAAAACATAAGGAAAAGAACGGATAATTAAGGAGGGAACATAAAAACAACTGATTTGGGTGTGCAAAGGACGAGACAAGTGAGTTAGTACATTGATAATATTTACATTATATACAAGACGTGTTGGGGTGGCTCAATGCAGCAGGGTCCTCCTCAGTTCTGATTTGAACTGACAGGGATAAAGTTAGGAAACTATGAATGTTGCAAGCAAGTAGTTTTTTGTTGTTGGTATAATTTCTTCGGGGGTGGATGTAGCAATTCAGCGAAAAAAGAAAAAAATTCTGACTTTACAGTCGTCATGTAGCTAGCATCCTTGTCTTGTTTCCCCAGTTCTCTTTTTCTTTGTTTTCCAATTGACAATGTATGATTTTCTCTGCTTTTCTCTTGACTGTGATATTTGTGCTTTTCAGTTTTTTTTTGCTTTTAATGACATTCATCTTTATTCTCTATGCTTGTCAAGTACTTTGTCGTCCATGCTTTGATTTTCGTTTATTTGGCATTTTCCACATCTCAGCTGGCAATCATTCTTGTATAATTTTCTTTTCGTAGACGTGCGTCCTCCTTCTGTCTGTTCTCTGTCCTCCCTTCTTGATTCCCCCCTTCTGTCCGTCCTGACAGTTTGTGGTGTGCCTGCAGGGCCGCGCACGTACAAGCAGGAGGGGCGCTCGCAGCTCACGCCCCACGGGATCCAGCTCAGCCCGCTGTCGTACGTACCGGGCGGCCGCGTGGAGCGATACCTGGGACACGTCAACATGTTCTTCATCCGCGAGAGTACGTCGGTCCGAGAGGTGTGTTTCTACATGTGCCATTTTTTCAGGGCTCAAAATAATTTTTTCCGTACATATCAGGGTATGTGAAGGTAAACATAACCTTCTGCGAAGGTAAACATAATGAATACTCTCGCTGGAGATAGATGTACAAAATGTTTCTTTTCTCTCCATATTTCCAGCATGGAGGAATGAACAAGTTCCTTTTAATGGTTCAGGCCATCCTGCAAAGCCACATCTCAGCGCTAGGGGGCGTGTGATGTTTAACACACCCTCTGGAGAGAGATGTACTAAGCACGTCGGCAGAACGTACTGCACCTGCCCAAAACCTGGATTTTTGCTGGATTTTTGGTCAACGTTACATCAGAATTTTGCCTGTTGCAGACCATATCTTTTTCTACACAACATTTGAAAACTACAGACGGGATGTCACCCTTATATACGCGAATTCGACCTTATATGAGACTATCTACATTACGGGTTTCGCGCAGGCGCAGTATGGTCTGCCGACGTGCTGATGTACTATATGTAAATGTTCCCCCCCCCCCCCCCCCTCCATATTTCCAGCATGGCGGAATGAACGGAGTTGTGCACAAGTTCCTGCTGGAGGTACAGGCCATCCTGCGTGCCCACGTCTCGGCGCTAGGGGGCAACGCTCTTCTGTCTCACACGGTCAGCCAGGTGGTCCTGCTGGATAACCCTAACAGGAACCAGGTGAGGACAAAATTTAAAAAAAAAACTAGAAAGGTAACATTTGCAAAGCAAATGCATAATGTTTACCTTCGCATATGGTCTCTCTTCTTACTCAAATCAAGGAGGTTAACCTGTCCTTGCTCAAACACATTCATATATGTGGTCAGACAAGAGTCTAAATCCCTCCTACTATAAAATTGCAACATGATGTAACCCAACACCAGTTACCATGGTAACAGTCTGGTTCAGGGCATTGACCAGGTCAGAGGGCACTGTTTGGAGAAGAGGAGGAAGAGGAAGAAGAAACGTACCAAAAACAATATGTTTTCCTTCGGTAAACATAATTAAAGTAACCATCGACAACATTTTGGGTAGAATGCAAGTACGACACGATGTGGTCAGTGAAAACAGATGGGCTTCGACCTCTTGACCCTTTGGACCAGAAGCAATGAAACGTGCACACAATGTGACCACCTGAAACTCATCAGCTGTTACTAAGTTAACACACTTCTCCCCCATGTACAGCTGCAGTGTCTGCTGAATGCTAGTGGCGACGCCGCTAGTGTGGCGTATGACAGATAGACCACACCGTAAGCACGGCTAGTCAGCCACAATACTCCATGGGTGCTTGGGAAATTGGACAGAAAACTTACAAACAAACAGCTGTCCAAATTTGGTGTTGGAATTTGCATTTCAATTTGTTCTTTAACCTTTGGTATGTCAAGGGTCATATGTGCTGTTACACTTACAACCAAACAGCTGTCCAAATTTGGTGTTTGAATTTTGCATTTGAATTTGGCCTTTAACCTTGGTATGTCAAGGGTCATATGTGCTGTTACAACCAAACAGCTGTCCAAATTTGGTGTTGGAATTTTGCGTTTGAATTTGGCCTTTAACCTTTGGCATGTTAAGGGTCATATGTGCTGTTACAACCAAACAGATGTCCAAATTTGGTGTTGAAATTTGGCGTTGGAATTTGGCCTTTAACCTTTGGTATGTCAAGGGTCATATGTGCTGTTACAACCAAACAGCTGTCCAAATTTGGTGTTGGTATTTTGCATTTGAATTTGGCCTTTAACCTTTGGCATGTCAAGGGTCATATGTGCTCTGTGTGATCCAATGAGTTATTCACTGATGTGAGAAGTATTGCATTGCCAGCCGTTGCATTAGTGTCAGTGTTGTATTGGTATACATGTTCATGTACATGACTTGTACATGGCCAAGGGAGAGCTTGCTGCTTGGTGATGGTACTACCATGGAGGGTGTGGAACCATGTAAATGCCATGATATTGCATTTGTTGGCATCATTATTGGCTGTATCTGTATCTCCACTGCTCCTCGGCGTAACACACCAGCTTCGCAGGCACACGGCGTCGCGACAGCTGGCTATATTACAGCAAATGACTTCTTGCTGAGTGACATTTTGAATGAATGGTTGCCAAACTTTTGCATGGTCGCCCCAAGAGGTGTTAAAGAAGAAAATGTTACCAGCTTGGACCCTGTAGTCAGCTGAACTGACCTCCCATATGCTATGCAGTCAACTTGTTTTGTTTTGTTTGTTTTGTTTATTTGCACAACAACAAGAAAAAAATATAGTATTACATTAATACAATAATAATAAATAAAACAAGTGCAGGAGAAGGGAGAAAGCTTATTTAGCTTATTCTAAGCCCTCCTCCTCTATACTAACCAAAACTAATTATAAATCAAAATTGAAAAGAAATTTTACATACATACATAAGGAATTGTTAGCAAAATAATTAAAGACATAGGCAAAATGAGGACTTGGCCAATGAGGAGCCTGGTAGGGGTTGGTGGAAAAACCGGTCCAGTCCGGACTGGTTAGGGGGTGGAAAAACCGGTCCGACCTTTTCGTGTGTAGTTGCACCCCCTGACAGAAAGTGGCAGAATACAAGCAGCCTGTTTTTTTCCACTAACCCAGCCTGGTAGATGCTAGACTCAAGGGGTTGGTGGAAAAACCGGTCCAGTCCGGACTGGTTAGGGGGTGGAAAAACCGGTCCGACCTTTCGTGTGTAGTTGCACCCCGACAGAAAGTGGCAGAATACAAGCAGGCTGTTTTTTCCACTAACCCAGATGCTAGACTCGAGGGGGCCGATACATTCCGTAAGCCCCTGGGAGTGAGAGATTGTATTATGTAACAGATGTGGCTAATCTGTCCTGTCCAGGGCCAGTGCCTACTGAATGTGAGCGGTGACGCGGCGTGCGTCGTGTACTACGGAGACCAGGTCCTTCCCGTGTCGATCCCTTTCGCGCTGGCAGCCGTGGCGGACAGGTCACCCATCGCCAAGTTCAGCCCAAAGGAGGCCAAGAGGAAGGTCCCTCTCATGACAGACTTGTGACAGTGACCTTATGGATATATATAGACATATAAGTGAGCACGTCGGCAGAACGTACTGCGCCTGCGCGAAACCCGTAATGTATTGTGCATAGCACTTCGGCATAACGTCTCATATAAGGTCGAATTCACGTATATAAGGGTGACATCCTGTTAATAGTTTTCAAAAATTGTGTACGAAAAAGATATGGTCTGCAACAGGCAAAATTCTGATGCAACGTTGACCAAAAATCCAGTGAAAATCCAGGTTTTGCGCAGGCGCAGTACGTTCTGTCGACGTGCTTAATATATAGTGTACATGTAGATAGTCTTGTTGACATTTTAGGCCACACCAGTTTAATTTGTTGGTTCTCGTATGCTTAAAGGCATCCAATGCAATTTCAGGGTGGCAAAACTAAAAATATTCTGGATGAGGAAATCTGTCTGATATTGACATATTTTACTGCCATTTCTAAACACATATTTATCATTTCATACTTAAAGCATTTGAAATAGCAGAAAAACAAGTCCCTTTATGTTTTGGTAGCACAAAAAAAAAATTATACATTGTAGAACCAGCATATGTTACAAAACAAGAATTCCGTTGACTCAGCAACATTGCATTTTTGCCTCACAGATATCAGTATACTATGGGATAAACATTGATTCAACATACTACAGTAACTGTAATTAGAAAATGACCAGAAAATTGACTAGTTTGAAAAACCAGTATTACTGCCCTGAAATTGCTTTGGGTGCCTTTAAGTTTAACTGGAAAAATGTAATAAAAACAAAGCCTGAGGACCAGTTTTTTTGCCATGGTCCACTCAGTGTTATGGAGTGAATACAGTCATACTCAAGTTTTCCTCCCTGCCCTCTGCTTTTACATGTACATTGTATGATGTCCGCTTGCTATATTTTCACGGAGAACCAAGGAAATAAATTATCGTGGCCATAGCTAGCTAGAGGGGCTCATATTTTGGGGAAGGTGATGCAAAAGAAAAGTTGGAACATTAATAGAAATATTCAATGAGACAAAATAAGGATGTCTTTGATTTCCAACCATTTCCTTCAAATCACA
Source organism: Branchiostoma floridae x Branchiostoma japonicum (assembly GCA_013266295.2). Lineage (NCBI taxonomy): Eukaryota > Metazoa > Chordata > Leptocardii > Amphioxiformes > Branchiostomatidae > Branchiostoma > Branchiostoma floridae x Branchiostoma japonicum. The sequence continues at coordinate 3,532,087 of CM023824.1, read as the reverse complement.
TCAAATTTTTCAGTATTAGGTTTTCTTGCCCCCCAGGAATATATACGATCCACAGTACATAGTAGAATGTCCCAGGCTCTGCAAGGTCACTTTTATCTTGACTGTTTTTCACTCTACCACAAACCTGTCACCACTATCTCTAATAGATAAGTGTTTATGATTTTCAAGATGTTTTGTAAGATTATATTAAATATTATATACTTTGTATACATGTATGATAGAAAATTATGAACTGAACTCCAAGCTATGTCAAAGTCACTAAAACACAGAAAGCACTCGTTTTTCAGATGTCTTGTACATACAATATACTAGTATTATACATATTGCAGAGGATACAAATTAAAGAACCTGTCTAACATGTACAGTAACTGAATAAAACTTTCGATTCAGACATTTATTGTCTCTTTAGTTTATTATCTATTATTGAAAGCACAAACCAACAGATTTAATTTCAAAAATCTTTGTTTCAAAATTCTTCTGAATCAGTAAAAGCTGTCAGTAAACAACAAGGTACATGTAGCACCACAAACCATAAACAGCATTCTTCAAGTTTTTTGCCTTCGTCAAGAAGGGTATGTTTTCATGGGCGTGCGTGTGTGCGTGAGTCTGTCAACAGTATAACTCGAGAAGGCTTAAATGGATTGTCTTCATATTTGGTAGGTGGGTAGGTCTTGATGAGGTCTAGAAGTGATAGGAATATGGGCCCCCTGGCGGCTCGTTATGGTACTGCAGCGGTACTTCCGGTTTTGAAATATGGTGATCTGGACGAGCTAGGGTCATGATTTTTGGATGGTAGGTAGCTCTTGTGCTCGGGAAGAAGTGACATAAGTTTGGGCCCCCTAGCGGCTTGCTCTGGAACTGCAGGAGCATTTGTATGAAAATGTTCAAAGTAGGATAACTCAATAACCGGTCGACGGATCATCCTGATATTTGGTGTGTAGGTAGCTTAAGTGATGCTTGACATAATTAGATGACAATTATGCAAATTATGATCTAATTTGCATAATAAATGAAGCAATTCTATAATTCAGTTACCTTCCATGATACTCTACCTTCATTGTGACACATGGGCAACAGGCTGTCCCAGAGGGAGAAAGTCCCAGAGGGGATATTCATTAAGCAGTCCATGTAGCTGCAGGCGGTGTTGCCTTACATTTCCTGCACAGATGTTTTTTCCCTTGCCCAATGCACGATTGCAGACTGCATCGACAGGGGTAGTTTTCACAATCCAACTTCCATATTTAGGGGGACTAATATATCACTTCTACCTTCTTAAGTTATATAACGATAACATCCTTTGACGAAAGCATGAGATCGTTGACCTCTAGTTTAACTTTAAATTACCAACCTGTGCTTGGTAAAAAAAATACTTGTTGCACTACAGCAAGGAACAGACAGCATAGAAAGTTAAAGTTAAAGTTAAACTATTAAGCTAAAGTCTCTCTTGATGCTAACAACTCTTAAGAAAAAAAATTTCTCCAACTGTACAAGAGGGACCAATCTTAAACCCAGCCTATTTCGTGCTGTTGAACAAAAGAGTATGGTCTTACAATCATCTTATTATTAGACTTAGATTATTGTGTTTCCAAAACGATAGACTATGAGGCTGAAGTCTTTCTTGATGTTAGCAATATATCAAGTTACTAATTCCCAAGGGAGATGTAAAAAAAAAAAGTTAACCTCTGGTATTGACTGGCAGTAAACAGCTAGTAAACAGCTAGTAATATGCATCAGTGGATTGTTTATTGTGAAAACACAGCAAAACATCAGAATTGATGTCTAATTGATATCTAATTGATACCTCATAGCTTTGGTAGGTTTTTTGGTAGGTTTCTAAATGCTTCTTGTTCTACGATGTACAATTCTTTGCCACTACTGGTTAGCAACTTTCAACAAGGAAAACTGTGCTCCAAGAGAGGGAAAAACGCAAAACCAGTCTCTTTCTTGCCTTGAACCGAACAGATAGCATAGAGCAGATCATATGATGAAATATCTTCGTATCTTAGAGAATATTATGAAATGGAAACTAAACTTTAACAGCCAACACTACAAAGAATATTGGTCCCAATATTCTTTGTAGTGTTGGCTGTTAAAGTTTAGTTTCCATTTCATAATGACTTGTACCAACACAGATGAACCTTAATGCTAAGTCTTAGAGAATAGTTAGGATGTCCTGGCTACTCCTCAACAGGTTGGCAGTCAGCCTCGTACTGTTTCTTGAGACTCTTCAGGTATTCTCGCAGACTGTCTTCGTCCAGACGGGAGTTCCGAGCAGCCTGCATCAGCCGCGTGGCAAGTCTGAAGACGGCCCTCTGTTGTCTGGACTCGGTACTGCAGGTCTGATTCATCTAATATGTGTAATATACACAGATGGAAAAATATAGAATGCCTCGATTTGTTTTGTTACCAAAACTGTCACTTGTCTTTTTTTCTAAAGAACTTTGACTGCAAAATCTCAGTTTTTTAACATTTACTGCAGGATCCTTCTAAGCCCAATGCTACATATATGTACATGTAAGGCCACACCAATTTTGATGATGATGATGATGATGATGATGATGTGTGCTTACCTTTTTCTGCTGGGTGATTTCAGCAGCGATCCTCTTGGCTTCCTGTACCACAGGGCTGGGCAGGGTGGACACCTCAGCCAACTGCAGACCTGTTAGGGAACAACCAATTCATATACCATCAGCGATGGTGAATAATGTTAATATTGTCATTGGCAGCTCGAAATTTTTTTCTGTCAGCCAAGGTTCATGATCAGACCTGAAGGAAGAGTGCTCACAATCTAGGGGTGTCCATGGGCAAATTTGGGATTTTTAAAAATGCGATTTCCCACATTTCGAGAGGCAAATCATGGGGTTAAGAGTGGTTGTTGGTGGTCCTTTGGCTGCTTTAAAATTTATATTTCTACCCAAGGTTTTTGCCAATTTTGTCCGTCAAGGTGGACGGATTGGTTAAAAAAAATTCCTGCCCAACCCTAACCACCTTGCCACCCTTTGCCAGTGTACACAGAAAATTTTACTACAACGCGCCTACCGTAGTGTTTCTCCTCGGTGTGTCCCTTGGACAGCACGTGTGTGTAGGAGATCTTGTGGCAGTTCCCCACCTCGCTGAAGGTACGCAGGACCTCAAAATGGTAACTACGTGTACAGCAACAAGGCATCAAGTCAAGTCAAGAGGTTATACATTGTACATGCTAGGGCTTCTTAATGACAAGGAAAGTTTAGAAGTACCCCTGGCCAGTAATGTCAACAAGAGTATGTGGGACACAAACCTCCGTGAATTAATCATGATCATGGTGTTTGCAGTGATCGAGGGCTAAAAGTGTTTGATACCCTCTTTGATGAATTTACACTACGATACCAACTTTGAGACAAAACCATCAAAAGGATCTTGATCTATAGGTGCGAAGCTACGGTGTGTGAAAAAACAATGTACATCATCTAGCGCATACTAACAGATGACATGCCAAACTACATTACATTAATGCAGCAAAGGGATCATGAGTTACAGCTGTGAACATACAGACGAAACTAACCACAATACTCCTGTTGGAAGTGACTGACCTTCACGGAGTAAAAAGGGATAAAATTTGCTTCTCAAAATGAGGAAAAACACAGCAGATCATTACAATATCAGACATTTACTATTTGCAATTCGTCAATTATATACAAAATCAAATTGGACACTCTAGATCTTGACTTGAGCACATGAACTATACTCACTTTTCCACATTAGGATACAGGCTATCCAGACTGGTCAACTCCAGGAAGTGGGTGGCAAAGAAGGTAAAGGCCTGGAGCAACAAACAGTTGTTCTTGTGAAGCTTACTATACAGTACACTGAGTAGCTACAGTATAGTGACAACGGTTAACGGTTCTACAATGTAGTTCAGTTAGATGAAGTCCTCCGACCCGCAACCACACACACTGTGCATAATATTGGCGGTGCTCATCTCTACTTCTGGCCACACAGTTGTGCAAGCAGTACAGCATGCCCAAATGGGGCTAGTCCACTGGTAGCGGTGTGTGTTCAATTCCCGTACTCTTTCTCAAATGCTGATGAGTGCTAAGCAGAGAGATCTAGAGCAGTATGTACCATTTCTAAAGAGTTTGGAATAAACCGTTGGAATAAACGAATAAAGCGTTTGGTATGACTCAGTGGGATTCAAACTCACAACCTAATTAAATAAGGAATTCAAAACCTGACGAACACTTTACTCGCTAGGCCATTGCTCCGGTATTTGTTCTAGTTCATTAATCCTTAAGTACATGTAGTCCAGGACCAGTTATTATAGAACACAACACGGTGTAATCCGTATCACCCAATATTCCAGCCCGACCCGCAGGAGGGTTGGGACCGAGGGTGATGCGAAATACACCGTGTTGTATTTTATTTATGTGATACCCACTTGAGAAAACACACATTTCAATGTGAAATGGGCCAGAAAATTTGGTGTTCCTAAACAAAAATTAATATTGTAACAACATCAATGAATCCAATATACAAATTTTCAAAAGCAGTGCACCCGGTGCACGTGAACACGTTCAAATTATTCTGTGGTCCTGTTGGAAGCCCGTGTGATAACCAAATTATATAAAACCCAGTGTACATGTGATACGGCTAGTTATCACACGGGCCAGAACACGCGTATCAAACGTTATCGTGACCTAGGTATAACATAATGTCCTGAACCTTGAGGCTCAACAGGTATTCACAGATGGCGTGGCAGAGCCCAACACCCTCCTCATTACTGGTGCCTGAAAATACAAACAAGGTCAGTAATAAGCTGGTCCATGTTTTAAACTGTGCATGCGCACTGTAATGCATTGTGGGTAGTGTGTCAAAGTTGAAGGCTCTGCATTGAAATGATTCCACTTCTCAGGCTAAGAATCTGTTTCAACCTTAAGCACACTGAAGTAGCAATATGCCTAACAATTCTCTATTGGTTAGGGGTAAGGCAGCAGGGAGAAGGTTAACTCAAGCAGAAATCACAAGAAAGTGCAGTGTCCATCCTACAATGATGTACCTCTCCCAAGCTCGTCTATGATGATGAGGGAATTGTTGGTAGCGTTCTGGACGATGTAGTTTACCTCCCTCATCTGGGAAAACAAAACAACCACAAGCCAAATAAAGTAAACAATCAGTATTCGATAAAATCTATTTCGACTTGGCTCTCATGATGAGTTGTCAGACATTGTGCTGCTTACAAAGGCTGCATATTGTTGCACCCTCAAAATCAGTAACTGTTGCATAATTCCAGATCACCTTATCCCTTATTTTTCCTATACTCATTTCATATTTTTACCTAATAGATAGACTTGCAATAATATTAAATACTGCATTAAGCCCATGTGTAGGCAAGAACATACAATATTAAAAGATCATTCATCATTGAACAATCTCCAATTAAGGGGCTCATCAACAGTTTGAAAGACATGACCTCCAGCATGAAGGTCGAGGCGTTTGTTTCGATGTCGTCGTCGCTGCCGATGCGGGAGAAGATCTGGTCGGCCAGGCGGAAGGACCCGTACTCGGCGGGGACGTAGGAGCCGGTCTGCGCCATGATCTGCAGCAGCGCGATCTGCTTCAGGTACGTCGACTTCCCACTCTGAGGAGGTCAACAGAAAATAAAATTCCTGTACAATTCCTAGAATTCTAAATGCAATCTGCACACAATACTGTACCATTAGGCTCGCCCATGAGGCGTCGCCAATAAACACACACGCACATACACACAATCATACATTGTACAGATACATGTTTGCACGCACACACACAGATTTTGTTGGTGAAAGCCAATCAGATAGCTGCTTCAGCACCAAGGACATCGACAGCCCATGTGAATTCGAAGCAGGAGTAACACAATAAAGAGCACGTTGGCAGAACGTACTGCGCCTGCGCGAAACCCGTAATGTATTGTGCATAGCACTTTGGCAGAACGTCTCATATAAGGTCGAATTCGCGTATATAAGGGTGACATCCTGTCTGTAGTTTTGTTGTGTAGAAAAAGATAAGTTCTGCAACAGGCAAAATTCTGATGCAACGTTGACCGAAAATCCAGCGAAAATCCAGGTTTTGCGCAGGCGCAGTACGTTCTGCCGGCGTGCTACTGTTAGCAAGCAGATCTTTCGGTGGCTGCAAAGACAGTATTCATTGGCTAGAACACTGATGTTTCATTCACTATTGTGAAGTTTTCGCTGATCCTGTGCATATTTCCACTCCTCCTAGCCATTTTGACCTCCAATTCGACCATTTCCCCCTCACTCACTTTCTGTTACTCTACTGTTTGTTTGTTGTTTTTTTGTTTATTGGTTTATTTGTATCAACAACAGCATAACTGGCAGCCCTGGTTAACAAGGCTGAATTTCAATGCTTGTTTACAATAACATAAATCATTCGTAGTAGAGTTATTAATAAACATAAATCATTCGTAGTAGAGTTATTAATAAACATAAATCATTCGTAGTAAGCAAGGGTTATTAATAAGTTCTCATAGTATTACGCTTATCATGTCTACAACGACAGGTTAAACACTTTCGGTCTATGAATTTAAATATTTACAATATTGATAATAATAATATCTTGTATAACTCATTGAGGTACAGTTATCGTGAATCAGTTCCTGGGTTACGACGGAAGTAATGGTATTCATATAAGGTTTGTAGCTCACCATGTTTGGTCCAGTTACAATGACAAAGTTGCTCCCCTCAGAGGCATACTAGAAAACAGATGTAAAGGGAACAATTCAACTTGTCAGCAAATTCAAGTTTAAAAAAAAACAACTTTTGTTCCTAGCCACGACGATAGCAGGACTCCGTCCTGATCACCAATGTTTATATGTATGGCAATGATTTATGCTTTGCTCTGACATCTTCGTTCCGAACCCGCTTATTTGCATATCACAGTCCAGTACTAGTGATCTCCCAGTGGCACTGCCAATATGCAAATAAGCGGGTTCGGGACGGAGACGTCGAAGCAAAGCATTAATCATTGCCATCGCAGCGGGCAAGCTAGGAGAGCGCGAAGTTGAAACGCGTGCACAGGGTAATCATTTGGCGGACTAATGTAAAAATTGAACTATATCAACTTTTTAATGTGTAGACTACTGGAAAATAATAAATTTGAAATTTTGTACTGTGTTCCTTTAAACTGTAATTTCCAACACAAGAAATTGGACCCAAATTTCCCTGATTTCCATACCCAAATTTTCGACTGTACAACCCCAGTCTTTGTCAAGGAATGAGAAATCCACCATCAACAGAGACGGGGGGCGCCACTGCGTAACGTGACATCACGGAAGCGGTGGATTTTTAATTCCTTGACATTAAGACTGGAGTTGTACAGTCAAAAATTGTACAATTTCTTGTGTTGGAAATTACAGTTTAAACTCATGTGCCATATTAGGACTTCTACCAACACAGAGGAACTTTCAAATTTTGTGTTGCATTGCTTTAAACTTGACTGCCATAGTCCCCAGACTCACCGTGTTGTTGGCTACGGGCGGCTCCATCGAGATCTTGTCCAGGATGGGGTGTCTGCCTTGCTTCACTGCCAGGGTGTCCGTGAAATCTGGACGCACTTTGGGAAAACCACAAAACGATTACTTTCCTCCCATAACGCAATCATCATTCCCTTTCTAAGATCTGACACCTTTTACAGAAACTCTTTCTTTTCCGAAGGACTTACAAGTAATACAGAAAACAAACCTAGATGCACAGTAAATTGTATGTCTCTAGAGTTTTGTATTATTTTAATGATGTACTGTGTTCTATTTTTTTTTACCTGAAATAAAGAATGAATGAAAACTTAATATTATTAAAAGACTCCAAGCTGCCTGTGTTGTATTTAAAAGACTACCTTTCCAAGCTAAGCTACGGTAACCTTACATGTACATGTACCTTCAGCATCCTGTCAAGACCAAAAGAAAACAAGTTGAGGACTTAGGAGATGCTCAAGTCAAGCATAGAGAAATAACAACACATATACATGGTCCAACTTGGTCTTGTACACATTCCTACAGTACTGGTAATTTATACATTTAAGCATAATTTTATGGAAATGACTACTAGTAGGAAAAATAAATGATAAGTGGTCGCATTGGCCAGGCGGTCCTTGTAGAGGTGGCGACTTATTCGTCATGGACATGTTGGACTTTATATCAATGGCCAGGACTGGTGGTCCTTATGTTACTAGGTGGTCACTGGTACGTGTTTGACTGTGACAATGGCCAAGTGGTCCTTATGTAGAGGTGGTCACTTCTACAAGTTTGTATATCAATGGCCAGGTGGTCCTTATGCAGAAGTGGTCACTTGTACAGGTTGGACTTTATACAATGTATCAATGGCCAAGTGGTCCTTATGTTTAAGAGGTGGTCACTTCTACAAGTTTGTATATCAATGGCCAAGTTGTCCTTACATGTATGCCGAGTTGGTCACTTGTACAGGTTGGACTTTATATCAATGGCCAAGCATGTGCGGACTGTCCAACATTGATCCACAGGACAGGGTCACATGGAGACATGGAGTCCAGTCTAGCCGACTGCTGCCCACCCCTGAGACAGGGAAGCCGGCAGCAGAATAATCAAAGCCCGGATATGCACAGTATGTAATGTTCTATGTACATGTATGTATGTAAGTGGTCCTTATATAGAGGTGGTCACTATTACAGGTTTGACTGACTATGTGATGTACATTTGTATACAATACATGATTGTATAGTTCAGGTTTTGTGGCGTTACCATAGTTTCCCAGTGTGCAGGCGTGTGCAAAGGAGACCAGCATGTCCAGGGTGGCCACAGTCTCCGTCAGTTTGTACAGACAGCCGATCTGGTCTCGCACCTCGTTCAGCAGCTCACTCACAACTCTGGGGAAACAAATTCATGATAGACGAGATACAAAAACTGCAGAAGTCTCAAACAACATTGTGTCCTGCAGTTCCAAAAAAGCTACTAGGGGGCCCAAACAACAACTGCAGAAGTCTCAAACAACATTATCTCCTGCAGTTCCAAAAAAGCTACTAGGGGGCCCAAACAAAAACTGCAGAAGTCTCAAACAACATTGTCTTCTGCAGTTCCAAAAAAAGCTATAGGGGACCCATACAAAAACTGCAGAGGTCTCAAACAACATTGTCTCCTGCAGTTCCAAAAAAAGCTATAGGGGGCCCAAACAAAAACTGCAGAAGTCTTCAACAACATTGTCTCCTGCAGTTCCAAAAAAAGCTGCTAGGGGGCCCAAACAAAAACTGCAGAAGTCTCAAACATCAATGTCTCCTGCAGTTCCAAAAAAGCTACTAGGGGGCCCAAACAAAAACTGCAGAGGTCTCAAACAACATTGTCTCCTGGAGTTCCAAAAAAGCTACTAGGGGGCCCATGCAAAAACTGCAGAAGTCTTGAACAACATTGTCTCCCGCAGTTCCAAAAAAGCTACAAGGGGGCCCAAACAAAAACTACAGAAGTCCCAAACAACATAGTCTTCTGCAGTTCAAACAAAACTACTAGGGCCCAAACCTACACCAATTCTTTGTCCAGAAAATGGGATATCAAATCTTGAAAGTCTGCTGCAGTCCCAATGAAGGTTGCCAGGGGGCCCAAAATCTAATTACATGTATTTTCTTCAATAGATCAAGCCCTAACTGTGTACCAAATTTCATAGCAAGCCATTTATACTTTCTTGAGTTATGCCAATCAACCATAAATGAACACCGTTACTCCGCTACAAACGCGTGTGCACTCGTCTGTATATCTGTGTGTACGTGCATGTGTGTGTGTGTGTGTGTTAGTTTCTGTGATTCCCATATTGCATGTAATGTTGGTATTAGAATAAAATGTGTACTTACACATTGGTCATGAGGTATATCTCATTCAGGGACTCACGAATACGATCTGGAGGCAGACAATATCACATGTTAGTTATACTACAGTAACTGCAATATAATGATAGCTTAGTCACCAAATGTTACAAAGCAATGAAAATTTGAACAATGAATGAATGAATGAATGAATGGATGAATGAATGAATGAATGAATTTTATTATCGTGTCATGCGACATTGTCGCCCAGCCCATATGGGCGTATAAGACACCGAAACAGAAATTATATAATTGTAACATAAATAGAAAGTAAACATAAATCCAAATCAAATGAAAGGTCATGCTGGAGGCATCAAATAAATAACTAAATACAACATTAAAGTGGTGCACAACGTAGTTGGTACATAAACGTACATAAATGTGAACAAATGTACTTCACTAAGAAACCCTCAACAGCATACTGATCATGAAGGAAATTAAATAAAAAAATATGATTGTCTACTAAAAAAAAATGACGTTTAAATAGTACATGTACAAAATGTAGGTAGCTATGCGGACCAACATCTTGTAAAATGCATTTTTAACGTTTGAAAAGCTAGCTGTAATTCTACTACACAATGGTCTTCATATAAAAATTTCAGCTTGTGAGTTAAGACAATTTTGAAGTACTGTAACATAAGTAGAAAATTAACCACAAATCAAAGTAAAACCAAAGAACAAAGAAACCGTGTCAACAAATTATTTGCAGATTACGTACCATTCATCTTGATCTGTCAAAGATTTAAAAAATACCTGGTAAATTACTGATGTTCAAATTGTTGCTACCAATGAAATTCAATATATTGAAGACGAACAACATTTTATTATGGATTGTCCACTATATTATGTAAAACGTACAGAGCTGTTCAACCTTCTTTCCGCATGTTCAACTGAATTTGTCACATTACATGCTATAGATAAATTTAATTTCATTCTAGATGGTAGTAACCCTTACTGTTTACAAATAGGTAAATATATCAAAGAATGTCTAGAACTTAGGACAAGTAGTATAAGTTGATTGATATATTGTATTGTACGTAGGTCAATTCTTTTGTACTCACGCGTCTGTCTGTATAATGTCTAGACCTTACGAAAGTCGCTGTACTTTTGTTGTGTCAATAAAGTTCTCTTATATTTGCCAGTGAATTCCTTAAAACAGTTTTATCCTAGAAAGTGGCATGAGAAAAACTTTCATACAGCAAAATCTAAGCAGAAATGTATTCAAAATGACTTGCAGTTGCATTTTCCTTCACTTCCCTGCTTCAAAAGAGTTGTGCACGAGGTGATGACAACATGGTTAAAGTATTGAAATAAATGACACAAAAAGTCCTTTATTCAAAATGCAACAGTACATAATGGAGCAGCAGGCAGCAGTTTGATTTCATGACAAAACAAAAGCCACAATGTTCTAAGGGCTGGAAATCCCACCTGCATATGCAGGTTAGTGCAGCACGTCAGCAGAACGTACTGCGCCTGCGCAAAACCCGTAATGTATTATGCATAGCACTTCGGCAGAACGTCTCATATAAGGTCGAATTCGCGTATATAATTAAGGGTGACATCCCGTCTGTAGTTTTCAAATGTTGTGTAGAAAAAGATATGGTCTGCAACAGGCAGAATTCTGATGCAACGTTGACCAAAAATCCAGCGAAATCCAGGTTTTGCGCAGGCGCAGTACGTTCTGCCGACGTGCTGGTTAGTGCAGGTTTCTGTTGTCTACCTGCACCAAACCTGCACTGGGCCATGTACTGGGTTTATAAACATGTAGGTGTATGTGGATTGTTCTTTGTGACTGGTACCACCTAAACTTTGAATGGAGTATAAAATAATGGCAATGGTTTCTGAACAGTTTTTAGTATGATCCATATATTTCCTAAATTCTGAGAGGTGCAGGTAAAATTTGTTGGGTGCAGGTAATTTTCACTGTTACCTGCACTGGTGCAGGTATGCAGAAAAAAAGGATTTCGAGCCCTTATATTATTATACATTCAGCTTACCAGGTCTGTTGTGGTGAAACTGAGGGAACTCTTCACTTTTACTCTCTTTATGAAACAGTCAGGTAGTTTATCCGGCAGGGGCCCATCCTGGAACAAGACATACAAAATGTATATTATACAGCTTGCGCACAGATCAGGTGAAATATAGCATGTTTTCTTCTCTATTAGCATTGGCATAATACATGTAAATGTGGCTATCATAGCAAAACCACCGAACATTACTTTCTACACTGTAATCTTTACACCAGTCAGAGAAGTACTCTGTTATCATCTCTTTCCAACATAGTAGAGCTACAGCATCTCAATGACAGTACCTTATGTTCTTTACTGCTACGAGGGTCCACGTCACTCTCACATTCACAAAACTGTAATATCTTTGACATAGTTCAAACCTTTATTTACTTCGGTACAGGTAGATTCTCGTAGCTGATAGACCACCAACTTGTCTTGTTTGTACTCATTCTCCTTTACCCACTTTGTAATTATGTATGTATTTTGTCATTATGTTTTACTCTTGTTTTTATATCAATTTGTGTTTTTGAGTAGAAGGCGTCACATAAGCAACTGTGCTTCCTGCCCAATACTCATTAAATATATGTGAATATTAATAAATAAAAAATGTATATTGGTCTTATGAGCAAAAAGGTTTTGCCATGTCTTCGTAACGCCAATGCTAATAGAGAAGAAAACATGCTATATTTCACCTGATCTGTGCGCAAGCTGTATAAAGAAACTCTCCTGTAAATCCATCTCAGGTTCATGCAAAAGCTGAATGCCATGAAGAACCCCCTGGTTTTCATCTTAGACCATCTCTTTTACCTTAGGACCGTGCACTACATGTATGAAGAACTATGTTTGGTCCCCAACCCTCAAACATGAGCATGGGACTGGGTACAAGTACAGGTAGCTTAATCACTTTGTTATAGAATGCACTAGATATAATGTTTTACAAAATAAGCTATTCACATTTCTAAAATCAAGTACAACAGACTTCAAAAGACTTGATGTTAGAGACATATTTGAATATATCTTTACATGCAATAACTCCTACAATGTAGAAATAGGCAAATATATGAAAGATTGCTGGATTATTATTAGAAAAAATACCGAAACTCATGATTAGCCACACTCGATTGTTACACTATATTAGGTTTTATTCTATACTTGTCTGTACTTCGTCCAATATATAGTAAAACTGTTGTGCCATACATTGTACTGTGTACAATTGTCGTTCAATAAAATTTCTTACTTTATCTTAATGAAAAACTCACTGGTCATGATAGATTGAAGTCTTGGGCCAAATGTGAACACAGTTGTCCTGGAGGGGAAACACTGTAAGCACATACAGTATGGCTAAAGCCCGTCACATATAGCCAAATATGGCCTCCTAACCCTCCCCCAACCATGGTTGGCAGTAAGCTGTAGGTTGGGAGCAAGGTTGGGTGTAATTTTGGTTGGTGTTCAGCGAGGTTGGTTTAACTGTTTGGCTGAGAGAAAACACCATGTACATAGACATGTTCCCTATGCCCTACAGTATGTGTGGCATTCACACAGCCCAGTGAACCGTACAGTAACTGTAATATCTGCGGTTACACCTGGCCTTTCAGCCCAAGGCTGCCTTTTGTGTAAGGATACAAAAGACTCACTGAACGGTTGACGTAGGCATGACGTAATGGGAAATCCCCAGACACGTCTCAGACATCCAGGTGAGATTTAGACAAGTCTCAAACATCCAGGTGAGATTTAGACAAGTCTCAGACATCCAGGTGAGATTTAAACAAGTCTCAGAGATCCAGGTGAGATTTGGACATTAGCTTAAAGACATCTAATTGTAAGTTAGTGAGATTGAGATAGTTTACACTGGGGCTACTGGGGTTTGTTAACCTGTGCATGGGTTCCAGACAATTAGTACATGTCAACAAAGCACAGACACTTCTGTTTTTTTTGTCATAAAATTTTCTTCTCTGTCATATACATGCTAAGTTTACAGCCATAATTCAGTTAATTCATGGCTCTAACAACAGACGTTTCTGTCTACAGGCTAGCTCCACTTGGCTGGGGTCGGCTCTTGACAATTAGCTGCATGTAACATTGACTAACATTTGCAAAGCAAATGCATAATGTTTACCTTCGCATATGGTCTGCTCTGTTAATTACCTTCGCCAAGAAGGTGATGTTTTCGTGGCTTTGTGTCTGTGTGTATGTCTGTGTGTCAACAGCATAACTCAAGAAGGCTTAGATGGATTATCTTGATATTTGTTAGGTGGGTAACGGGGGGTGCCCTACCATCAAACGCTTTTTTTACGTGCTCGAACTCACGGCGCTCTATCGCTAGTTGTCGGAGAGTGGTCAGGTTTTGATGAATGAATTTTGAAAACCTTTATGTAAAGAGTATACTTGAATAAAAAATGCAATTTCATACTATTTATGAGCCCTTCACGCTCCGTGTTATAAGCGGCAAACGCTGTGAGACATTTTCGTAAATTTACCTTTGTGAATGTGCTAAGCTAGACAGTGTGCCCTAACTTCGAACGCTTTCATAATTTTGCTCTGTTCAGGCGTTGATGATGAAATTAAGTAAAAAAAAAACAAGAATTGAATTTTGTGATATTTAAGCTTTCTTTTGATATTATAACTGCGATTATGTGTACTTGTCCTCTCACGTGAGGAGGGCTGTACTGAACGCAGTTCAGTCCGTGTTTGACCAAAAACCCGTCTTACGCAATCAACGCGGTCCCATAGGAATCATGGGAAATGCAGAGTCTGACCACAGTGTTGACGTAGTGTTGACGTTGTTTTCTCAGGTTGGTTTTCTACTGCACAAAAACCCGGAGACCCATTTTTACTGTTTCGTAAAGCTTTATTTGTTACATTATGTATGTATGTGGCAGCTATGTGACTGCTTGGTACAGGTCGTTTATATCTGGCACGAGCCGCCGCTATGAAGGGACCCCTTTTTCAGCGCCATCATTATGATTGGTGAAAACAACTGAAATTTTATTTTTCGACAAAACGATTAATAAATATATAGAACTATACTTTGCATGCAAATAACAGCTGTATACATTGACTATGCCTACTTATCTTTTTATTTAGCAAAGTCAGTGGCAACAAACACGGCATACTTTTGCATAATAAGATCAGTAAAAAATCCGTCCGAAGTTAGGGCACGTGCAAAGTTAGGGCACCCCTCGTTAGGTCTGGATGAGACCTCGAAGTGATTAGATTTTGGGCCCTATGGCGGCTTGTTATGGTACTGCAGTGGAACTTCCGGTTTTGATATCTCGTGATCTGGACAAGCTAGGGTCATGATTTTTGGATGGTAGGTAGCTCTTGTGCTCAGGAAGAAGTGATGTCATAAGTTTGGGCCCCCTAACAGCCTGCTTTGGAACTGTAGGAGCGTTTCTATGAAAATGTTTAAAGTAGGATAACTCAATAACCGGTTGACGGATCGTCTTGATATTTGGTAAGTAGGTAGCTTAAGTGATGCTTGACATAATTGGATGATAATTATGCAAATAAGCATGTAATTTGCATAATTAATGAAGGAAGTCTATAATTCAGCTACCTTCCATGATAGGACTATTCAACCTTGTGACATGTGTAATAAGACTGAGAGGAAAATTGTCATATATTATGTAAATGAAGATTTAATTTGCATAATTAATGAGAAAATACTATAATTCTATAGTGGTTGATGCTGGCAATTTCATACTTGCGCATTTCGAAGTTGACTGGAGGTGAACATCATTAAACATAACTTATTCAAATCAGGACCTCATTTGCATAATTTTTGACGAAATGTTAGAATAGCCTTCTTTGTTAAAATAAAACTGTCATTGGGTGGAGAATATTATTAACTGAATCAGATGTAATTCATTCAAATGAGGATCTAATTTGCATAATAAGGGGAAAATCTATAATTCGTCAGTCATAAAGGTAACCTCATTTGGTGAAGGTATAAGGTCGTGGAACTCTAGTTGTTACACAAACACATTCATACAACATGTATACACATACATGTATATGGTCAGACAGGAGTCTAAATCCTCCTGCTATAAAATTGCAACATGATGTAACCCAACACCAGTAACCATGGTAACAGACAGTCTGGTTCAGGTCATTAAGGTCACTGTTCGGAGAAGAAGAAGAAGAAACGTAGCAAAAACAATATGCTTTCCTTCGGTAAACATAAAAATTACCTGCACCAGACAAATCTATAGGTCATTTATACATGTACATGTATAATGACTCACAGTTCTGCCCTACAGGCGTGTGGTATAACCCCCTGTATACAAATGTATAAGACGGAAAGACCACTGCCTTAGCTTTGGAGTACAAAATTATTGTAGAACTAGTGCTGTGTAGTACTACCTAACCCCAGGTTTAGGTTCAGGTCCATTTCAAGTCCAGAGGTTTAGGTTTAGTTCCAGACTTGTAAGTCTGGACCTTAACCCACAGTATACACAAAATTGCATTGGGAATGATAAGGAAATGTGCCACCTGTATACCTGGACTCTTCATTACTTAAGCTGCTAGTAGAATGCCTCACACTGTCACACGTTGACTACTGCTCACCAGTTTGGTCCTCCACTTCACAGAAGACTGTTCAACTACTACAAGTCATGCAAAACAAAGCAGCTCGTTTGGTTCTACAATCATACTATTAGTGACTTCAAAACCCCAGTACAGCAGCTCCATGCGTCTCTGTCATGGCAGACTGTCAAGGAAAGGATTCTTCTAAACACTGTCTCTCAGCTACAGAGGGTCATTGCCACACATCAACCAAAAGTACTCTAGACTACAAACACTTATGTCCTGTATCCTACCGCCACAGCCACAACACTCGTCATGCTAGCAGAAACACATACAGTTTAATGAAACCAAAAACGAACGCCCTGAAGAAGACTTTCATTTACAGATCTTTAACAGTTTGGAATACTTTGCCACACGAGGTACAAGCAGCAACTTTTAAATGTTAAGTTAAATGTTGTATGTAAATAATGTTGTAATTCCGATGTAGGGTAAGTGTATTTGTACTATTGTTAAGCATTTCAACTCCAGGAAGATTAGCTACATACTTGATTTTGTACCAATGTCTTGTGTGTCGCTAATGGAGTTTAATAAAGCACCTAAAGCACCTAAAGCATGTTGTCAACCTTGCAATGTTGTCAGCTGGGCGAAACTGTGGCCACATAACATGGAGGCCGACACTTGACAATGCCCAATGGCAATGTTTTCTTCATTTGCAGCACAGATTTTGCGATCTATGGAAGGTTTTATGTGGTTCTGAACAAAAAGGGGTATGTGACATTTTTTTTTTTCTAACCAAGTCCGGAACTGGTTCCCGCCATTCAGGTTTTTTTGCACTTGAACCTAAACGTTTTTACAAGTCCGGAACTGAGTCCAGCAAATCGGTACACAGCACTATATACAAATGTATAAGACGGAAAGACCACTGCCTTAGGTTTGCTAAATTCCTGCTCAGGTCTGCGACACTAAATTGGCTACCGCCATGCAGGGGCGAGTCACATGGCTGCGAGCTTAGAAACTCTTAGAAACAACTTTAGCCAGTTCATGAATCATGAGTTCATCAAGTTCATCTGTTCATGAATTACCACAGTGACTTTGCTATGTTGTGGTCCTGAATGCTTTGTCGGAATGTCTGTCAGCGACCTTAAAATGTAACTAGAAAGGTAATATTTGCAAAGCAAATGCATAATGTTTACCTTCGCATATGGTCTGCTCTGTTAATTCTTACTCAAACCAAGGAGGTTAACCTCCTTGCTCAAACACATTCATATAATATGTGGTCAGACAGGAGTCTAAATCCCTCCTGCTATAAAATGGCAACAAGATGTAACCCAACCATGGTAACAGTCTGGTTCAGGTCATTGACCGGGTCAGAGGTCACTGTTTGGAGAAGAGGAGGAAGAAGAAACGTAGCAAAAACAATATGTTTTCCTTCGGTAAACATAAATATCGAGTCAAGTACTTAATTAGTGTTCAGAGGTGGTTTTTAGCATGTATAAAATGCTACTTACTTAGTACGTGCACTGCAATGTAGCCCCAGGGCTATGATGTACAGTGTATAGTATAGTGTGTTATGTATTTGATATTTCAATAAACCAGTTCATTTCATCTCACCATTCAGAATTTAGGAAGTATGGATCATCCTAAAACCTATTCACTACCAAAATTTTAGGGATGAAAAGCAGGAAATGTCTGAAACCAAGATGACCAGTGTGGCAAACAAGTTACATAACTTGGAGGTGTGCCTCAAGAGTCAACATGGACAAGAAGTCGGGTATGGACGGGCTCTGAGAGAAGCCATTCTTGGAAAGGATGACTTTATGGAAGTAGAAGTCCTGAAAAGTCTTGGAGACCTCAAACTCCAGAAAGCCAAACTCAGTAAAGATTCAGCAGAGTTTGACAAGGCTGCTGCCCTGTATGCTGCTGCCTTACTGCGCTGCAAAGATCCAGACGTGGGAGAAACACTGGAACATCGTATCGGCTACATGGAGAAACTCTCCAGACAACTGCTGCAGGGGAACAGTCCACACTTCAGGTGGCTGTCACCAGACTACTGGGGTACTGCTGACAGTAATGTCTTAAGGGTGGCAGAGACTTGTGACAAACTGAACAGAAGAGTCGGTAAGCCCTGGCACTCTGTTGAGGAAAGTTACACAGAAACATTAGTGATTGCAATTGGGAACAGTGACATGTTCTTGGAGCTTGAGGTTCTAAAATCACTCGGAGATTTCTACCTTGAGAAAGGCAAGACAACCTCTGAAGTATCCCAGTTCACCAAGGCAGCTGCCATGTACAACAAGGCGCTGACAACATGTGGGGATCCTGAGACAAAACTGACTCTGAAACATCGCATTAGATACATGGAGAAAACCAGGGAGGCAGTGACAAAGGTAAGTAGTTTAGACATTTATGCTTATTAGTAGCAGGTTTTTGCATAAAATGGTAAAGGCTAAAACATCAAACTATATACAAAGTCACAGATACACAGAATTAATATGTAGCAATTGTAGTACTTGAACAAATGCATTCTTTTGTAGATACGTGTATTGACAAATGTGGCTTAAATCATACTAACAGAAACCATCATCAAAGGAACCAAGACCAAGAAAGAGAAGACCACACATGGGGCACCAGTCTGGGAACATCACAAGAACTGAAAACACTCAGGACCAACATCTCCAGACAGACAGAAGAAGGTGAGAAAATTTACTACAAACTTGACTGGAGGACAAGCAAACTCTACATGAGTCACTATGCATATATAAAGAATATTGAAATGTTCATCTCATGTAAGTCTCAGAAACTAATATAATTATAAATATTATAATATTAAGTGCTGTTTTTTTTTTCTTTTCAGAGAATACACCAGCCACCTTAAGGAAGGTGACTCCTCCCTTGCCAGGGCAGACCTGGACTCAGCAGAGCAGCACTTTGCAGCTGCACTCAAGACGATACATGTGAGAGGTAAGGAGCATTTCATAATTATGCTAGAATTCTTTTCATCTGGACATGTTTTATCTGTAGCAGTTACATTCACTGGTTTTTGGCATTGTGTAACATTATTGTTTCATAGGTGAAACATTATAAGGCCACACTGATTTAATTTTATGGATGACATCCTCTGGGGACCACAAAACTAATGCGAGAGGGCGAAAAAAAAAATCCAGCAAAAAAAAAATGCTGCTTAACCACAGGAATACAAAGCCAGTATTGCGAATTGAACCACAGGACACAGTGACTGCATCAAACAAACAAGTTTTTATTTGCAGGAGGTAGATGTAGATAGTCTTGTTCAGGTCTCATCCTCCTTCACAGCTTCCTCCTTCGTTTTACGATAAGCCGCCCTTTTGCGGCAATTATGAGTCGGCAGTCTGTACTGAGTTCCAGCCGAGTTCCGGAGCTCCGTGAAGCCTCGAAAGACATGA
Organism: Branchiostoma floridae x Branchiostoma japonicum; assembly: GCA_013266295.2. NCBI lineage: Eukaryota > Metazoa > Chordata > Leptocardii > Amphioxiformes > Branchiostomatidae > Branchiostoma > Branchiostoma floridae x Branchiostoma japonicum. The sequence continues at coordinate 3,512,280 of CM023824.1, read as the reverse complement.
TTTTTTTTTTTTTTTGAGAACAGGCGAAAATCAATGCGCGCACGGATGTCATCCATAAAATTAAGTCGGTGTGGCCTAATTGTTTTTCTTGCCAGACCCCACAGCCCAGCAGTACCAGAGAGAGGTGGAGCCCCTGTCCAAGTTGGGGGATGTCTATAGTAAGCGAGGTCAGCAGACAGGAGACGGGGGAGACTTTGTCAAAGCAGCAGCGCTCTACAATGCAGCAATAGCCAGGTCAGAGGATCAAGTCCTCAATGGTAACATAGAAACAGCTATCAGAGAAGTAGACAAGTTGTTTCTAAAATTTATCCTAGGTATTCGTAGTGTAGCTCAAAACAACACAGAAAAACACAAGAAACAGCTGAAGGAGATGCGGGACCAGATCAAGCTGGAGATGGAAACCATTGACCAGCAGCTGGATCCCTATGTACATGATGAGGACGACCCACGTGTCAGAGAGATAGAGGCAAAACGAGCTCAGGCTGTCAGACAGTTGTTTGAGAAAATTGCACAACAAAGAAAGGAGTTCATCAGCCTGCTTGTAGAAGAGTGTATTGGGTTAATGGGACCCCCTCCCTGTAAGTATGCCCTGATGGGTTTGGGTTCACAGGCCACAGGACTGGTAACTCCATATTCAGACCTGGAGTTTGCCATCTTGGTAGAAGAAGAAAGTGAAGAATGCCTTGTGTATTTCCGTAACCTCACCCACTATTTACACCTCAAGGTGGTCAACCTGGGCGAAACCATTCTCCCAGCACTGGGAATAAAATCTCTCAATGACTTCTACTCTGAGAATCCACTTGACAACTGGTACTATGACTCTGTTACACCACGTGGGTTTGCATTTGATGGCTCCATGCCAAAGGCAAGCAAGACTTCACTGGGCAGGCAGGGAACTATGAACAAATCACCCAGTGAACTCATCTGCACCCCACAAAACATGGTTTCAAAACTACAAAAGGATGTCACACTATACCTGAAGGAAGGATATCACCTTGCCACTATCTTGAGAAACCCATGCCTAATAGCAGGGGACCAGGATTTGATTGACACATACATGGTCATCACAGTGACAATACTACAAGCTGATGGGGGTAAAATGGCTCAACAACTGGCACAAGAGACACAGAAGGAAAATATGGAAAGGATCAGCAATACAGAAACATTTACAGCAAGGCTGATTGATGTAAAGAAAGACCTCTATCGCTTCCCCGCTGTAGCAGTGGACTGCTTGGCACTGTCTTCAGGCATCATACCTACCACAGTTTGGGAGACAATAGAAGAAATGGAAAACCAACAAGTGATCAGTCCCAACAATGCGCACCATCTGACAGTGCTTACCAGCATCTCAGCAGAACTCAGGCTCAGAACATACATTGCAAATGGTGGACAGAAGGAAAACCTGTCAGCTTTGGCCTCAATGGAAACAGCACAGCATGGACAGGAATCAAACATAGAGACCAATGATGAAGTACAGACAAATATTTTGAAACCAGTTTTCTACATACAAAACGAAAAACAGCTTTTCAGATACTACTTTACTTCAATCCCACTGAAGAAGGCTTTGTCTGAATCATCTGAAAAGAAAACAAACCTCAATTTGTTCTCAGAATTCTACGATAATTCTCCAAAAGTATGTGGAATGATGTACAACGAAGTCTGCAAATATAGCTTAGCTAGTAGTTACTTCCTTGAGGCATTGAAAAAGGCTGAGCATGTAGATACTGAGAAAATGGTCTTGCTTGGAATGCTTGGATCTATTGGGTTAAAGATGGGAGACTACCAGAAATCATTTAATTACACCAAAGAGGCACTACAAATATGCAGGCGTGTCTATGGTCAGGGTATAGCAGATCCTGGCATGGCTGCATTATTCACCAACCTGGGGACAGTCTGGCGCCACCTGGGTGATAACAGAAAAGCAATCAGTTACTATGAAAAGTCACTGCAGATGTGCAGGACTATCTATGGTCAGGGTACAGAACATCCTTACATTGCCATGTTACTCAACAACCTGGGGGCAGCCTGGAGTTCCCTCGGTGATTACAGAAAAGCAATAAGCTACGATGAACAGGCACTGCAGATTCGCAGGAGTATCTATGGTCAGGGTACAGAACATCCTGACATTGCCACCTCACTCAACAACCTGGGGGAAGCCTGGAGTGACCTGGGTGATTACAGGAAAGCAATCAGCTACAATGAACAGGCACTGCAGATGCGCAGGAGTATCTATGGTCAGGGTACAGCACATCCTGACATTGCGGCCTCACTCAACTACCTGGGGTTAGCCTGGACTTCCCTAGGTGATTACAGAAAAGCAATCAGCTACCATGAACAGGCACTGCAGATGCACAGGAGTATCTATGGTCAGGGTACAGAACATCCTGACATTGCGGCCTCACTCAACAACCTGGGGGGAGCCTGGAGTAACCTGGGTGATTACAGAAAAGCAATCAGCTACTATGAACAGGCACTGCAGATGAAAAGGAGCATCTATGGTCAGGGTACAGAACATCCTGACATTGCGGCCTCACTCAACAACCTGGGGGGAGCCTGGAGTGACCTGGGTGATTACAGAAAAGCAATAAGCTACTATGAACAGGCACTGCAGATGCGTAGGACTATCTATGGTCTGGATACAGAACATCCTAATATTGCCACCTCACTCGACAACCTGGGGGGAGCCTGGAGTGACCTGGGTGATTACAGAAAAGCAATAAGCTACTATGAACAGGCACTGCAGATGCGTAGGACTACCTATGGTCTAGATACAGAACATCCTAGTATAGCCACCTCACTCAACAGCCTGGGGGAAGCCTGGTATAACCTAGGTGATTACAGAAAAGCAATCAGATACCTTGAACAGGCACTGCAGATGGACAGGAGTATCTATGGTCAGGAAAAAATGCATCCTGCCATTGCCATGTCACTTAACAACCTGGGTACAGCCTGGTATAACCTGGGTGATTACAGAAAATCAATCAACTACCATGAACAGGCACTACAGATGTTCAGGAGTATCTATGGTCTGTATACAGAACATCATGACATTGCTGTGTCACTCAACAACCTGGGGGAAGTCTGGAGTAACCTTGGTGATTACATGAAAGCAATCAGCTACCTTGAACAGGCACTGCAGATGTGCAGGAGTATCTATGGCCAGACTAAAGCACATCCTAACATTGTCAAGTCACTCACCAACCTGGGGTCAGCATGGTACGAACTTGGTGACCACAGGAAAGCCCTCAGTCTCTGCCAAGAAGCCCTGGCTATGGCAAGGCAGGTTTACCCCCAAGACAAAAGTCACCCAATGATAAAAGCAATTGAATTTTATCTAGCTATAATGTTTATCAGATGAGAATCTCTTCATATTCCATCAGAAAAGACTTGAACTTTGTGTTTGTCATGTTACATGTAAGAACCACTAGAAACATCTAGACTTCGACTGTCAGCGCAACTAAAAGATGGCATGAAGACAATGAAGCTTCATCCCTGAACTTAAATATTCTGTAAACTTTAGTGAAACTTGCATTTTAATTTAGTATAGTTAATTTTAGCACACAGAAAAGGCATCTGCATCAGTATTTAGTCATTTGTAAAACTGCACTTTGTTGTAGCACACCAATACTTTGAACAGTGTACACTTTAATCAGTTTGAGATGTGTAAACACTTATGTTAGAGTTGTAATAAACATCTATGGACAAACATTCATGTATGCAAGAAATAAAGATATCACAGAATAAAGGCAATTATGCTTTTTCATTAAAAAATTAAACACAACCTTCCTACTATTTTCTAGATAAATTTTACACATCAGTTATCATAATTTTGATGCCATTTTGCCAAACTTGGTTTAAGCTTCCCTGACCAGTGTTGCCTTAGTTTGTGTGTATGTGCATGCATGTGTTGCCTTATTGTGTGTATATGTGCATGCATGTGTTGCCTTATTGTGTGTATATGTGCATGCATGTGTTGCCTTATTGTGTGTATATGTGCATGCATGTGTACCTTATTGTGTGTATATGTGCTTGCATGTGTTGCCTTATTGTGTGTATATGTGCTTGCATGTGTTGCCTTATTGTGTGTATATGTGCTTGCATGTGTTGCCTTATTGTGTGCATATGTGCATGCATGTGTTGCCTTACTGTGTGTATATGTGCATGCATGTATTGCCCTATTGTGTGTATATGTGCATGCATGTGTGCCTTATTGTGTGTATACATGTATGTGCATGCATTTGTGCCTTATTGTGTGTATATATGCATGCATGTGTGCCTTATTGTGTGTATATGTGCATGCATGTGTGCCTTATTGTGTGTATATGTGCATTCATGTGTTGCCTTATTAATTTGTGTGCGTATATGTGCATGCATGTGTGCCTTATTGTGTGTATATGTGCATGCATGTGTTGCCTTATTGTGTGTATATGTGCATTCATGTGTTGCCTTATTAATTTGTGTGCGTATATGTGCATGCATGTGTGCCTTATTGTGTGTATATGTGCATGCATGTGTGCCTTATTGTGTGTATATGTGCATGCATGTGTTGCCTTATTGTGCGTATATGTGCATGCATGTGTTGCCTTATTGTGTGTGTAGTTTGTACATGTACCTTAGGACCGTGTACCAGCTGTATAAAGAACCCCCTAGTTTGTACCTTAGGACCGTGCACCAGCTGTATAAAGAACCCCCTAGTTTTTACCTTAGGACCATGTACCAGCTGTATAAAGAACCCCCTAGTTTTTACCTTAGGACCGTGTACCAGTTGTATAAAGAACCCCCTGGTTTTTACCTTAGGACCATGTACCAGCTGTATAAAGAACCCCCTAGTTTTTACCTTAGGACCATGTACCAGTTGTATAAAGAACCCCCTAGTTTTTACCTTAGGACCATGCACCAGCTGTATAAAGAACCCCCTAGTTTTTACCTTAGGACCATGTACCAGCTGTATAAAGAACCCCGTAGTTTTTACCTTAGGACCATGTACCAGCTGTATAAAGAACCCCCTAGTTTTTACCTTAGGACCGTGTACCAGCTGTATAAAGAACCCCCTAGTTTGTACCTTAGGACCATGTACCAGCTGTATAAAGAACCCCCTAGTTTGTACCTTAGGACCATGTACCAGCTGTATAAAGAACCCCCTGGTTTTTACCTTAGGACCGTGTACCAGCTGTATAAAGAACCCCCTGGTTTGTACCTTAGGACCATGTACCAGCTGTATAAAGAACCCCCTGGTTTGTACATGTACCTTAGGACCGTGTACCAGCTGTATAAAGAACCCCCTAGTTTTTACCTTAGGACCATGCACCAGCTGTATAAAGAACCCCCTAGTTTGTACCTTAGGACCATGTACCAGTTGTATAAAGAACCCCCTGGTTTGTACCTTAGGACCGTGTACCAGCTGTATAAAGAACCCCCTAGTTTTTACCTTAGGACCGTGCACCAGCTGTATAAAGAACCCCCTAGTTTGTACCTTAGGACCGTGTACCAGTTGCATAAAGAACCCCCTAGTTTTTACGTTAGGACCATGTACCAGCTGTATAAAGAACCCCCTAGTTTGTACATGTACCTTAGGACCGTGTACCAGCTGTATAAAGAATCCCCTGAAGGAGTTGTACCCAGTACGGAGTGCCAGGTTGTACTTCTCTCCAAGCTGTCGAATCATCTCTGTTTGAAAAAAATTAGATCAAACTGTTAGAGTTACTTAGTATCAGCATACAGACCATTATAAAAGCCACAACTCTGGGTCTGATTCTAACACTAAGAAGTTTCTCTATCATGGAAAAAAGACAATATGATACCAGTAACTATCAAATAAAGTACTTTATATCATACCCGGGCCGCGATAACGTGCGATAACGGTGTTCCGGACCGGGCCATACTTTACGGTACGGCCCGGGCTTCCATGGCTTCCTTAGAACAACTTGAACGCATTTCGCCCAAACCACGTGTGCCACTTTTGAAAATTCAAATACAGGATTTGGACGTTGGAATTGATGCTGTTGCATTTTTTTGGTTTAGGGACACCAAATTTCCACTCATTTCGCATTGAAAGGCATGTTTTCTGGGGTGGGTATGATATGAATAAAATACAGCACGGTGTATTCCACATCACCCTCGGTCCCAGCCCTCCCGCGAGTCGGATCTTGGTTGGGCTGGTACCTTGGGCAATACGGAATAGCGCATGTTGTATTCTATGTACATGATCTAGAAACATCTAAGGGAAGAAATGGAAAGGTACAAGAAGCATTTTGAACACTATTTACCAAAAGAAACTGTAATGTAAAAAAAAGTTTTCTTTTGTGTCAGAATTTTTTCCAGCCCATACCTGCAATGTCATCCACAATCTCAGTGTAGGTTCTTCTGGCAACGTCTAATAAACCTGCGAGAGAAAACGTTTTTCGGATTGCCTTCACATATTTGGAATTTACAAATACATATAAATCCCTTTCCTGAAATAACCTTACTCATGTAAAATTGGGAAAAACTCAAAAGAATTCTTTCCATCCTTTCAGTAACATCATTCAGAGACAAAAATCACGGAAGAAAGTTAATTTTTACAGAGACGGACACAACGCGGAAATCTTCAACCAAGGGCCTCTTGCAAGAAGAAACCGTCCATTTGGACACAAACCAAACAGGAGTGTAAAGTTGTCTAACATTAGGCCACAGCAAGTAATTTTTATGGATGACATCAGCGCGCGCATTGATTTTTGCCTGATTTTGGAAAAAAAAGAAGATTTTTTTTGCCTTCTGCAGTGGAAAACATACCGAAAATTGGCAAATATGTCATAAATGTTTATCGGTTCAGAAACCATCAGGGATGTAGCAAACTTGAGGCACAATTGCTCGCATTTGATGGCAATTGTTGACAGTCTAAGGTGTTCTATTGCATATGAATACCCATGATGGTACGACAAGCTCTTTTCTACAATTTGTTTAGTTTGCAGATGTACATTGTATACATGGGCAGGTAATACTCTTGAATACAGGAATAAAAGACCTGTTGGTTGTGATATCATCTTTTGTCCCCTCAATTCTTGTTTATCAAGGTTTATGTCGTCAAAATTTGAAAATGTAGGAATCTTGTTTTTTTGGCCCGCCTTGTTTTTTTTTGCCCTCTCGCATTAGATTTGGAGTCTGTAGAGGATGTCATCCATAAAATTTACTTGCTGTTGCCTTATAAAAGAAATTAAAGTTCAAATAACTCACCATTGATGTTTGGCTGGTTTTGATAGGAGAAAAGGAAGATTTCAGATTTAGATAAAAATTTCATGACAAGAAATGCAGGCAGTTCTCAGTCTGACAATAATTGGCCCAATTCATCAAGATTTCAAGGGCCTGATCAGTGGAAGGGTTTCTAGAAGTGTGATGTGATTCACTCAGTGACACTCACTCACTCACTCATTCTCACTCACTCACTCACTCACTAAATCACTCACTCAATCACTCATTCTCACTCACTCACTCACTTGCTCGCTCACTCTCACTCACTCAATCACTCATTCTCACTCACTCACTTGCTCGCTCACTCTCTCATTCTCTCATTCTTACCCACTCACTCATTCTCACTCTGATTCACTCACTCACTCTCACCCACTCTCACTCTCTCACTATTCACTCACTCACTCACCCACTCTCTCTCACTATTCACTCACTCACCCACTCATTCTCTCACTATTCACTCACTCACTCACTCACCCACTCATTCTTACTCACTTCTCACTGCAGCCACCCTGCCATAAAACTGCATACCCCCCCCCCTCAGTAATACCCCATTTAGGGGTGGTTGGAGGGTAGTCAAGAAGAAGAAGAAGAAATTTTTTACAGCAACATGTACATGAGAAGACGTACCCTAACAGCGAAGCACTTCTGGGTCCTCATGTTGAGGCTGCCGCGCTGGTACCGCGTGTCGTCGTGGATCACGGTCTGGATCTTCTCCATGATCAGCCCAAACCTGGGATCCGACAGGGTCTGGGAGGATGAGAAGAGAGAGAGAGAGACTGGTTTATTTGTACCATACAAGTACATACAAAAGCCTGTAAGCAGCCATAATTGGCTGAATTGAAAAGTCTTTAAAACACAAGATGCGCTTACACTTACAGCTAAGTGATCAGGACCTTTGATAAATTTTAAAGTTTGTTACATTTGATAAAAACAATTCGTACCATATAAAGTTTACATTAAAAATTACAGCACGTTTAAAAGTACATGTACACAAAGTTAATGTTTGAAACAATTAATTCAAAGTTCCTTTAAGTTAAAATTACAGAAATGATCTAAGGTTGTAATATACAGGGTACATAAGGGATTATGAGGTAGATCATTCAGCGTTCAATAACTTAACACAATACAGCAGAGTGGTGATCCAGTGAAGATCAACAAAAAAAAGGAAGGAGAAAAACAAGATATTTCTAACTGCTAAGGCCACACCAATTTAATTTGTTGGTTCTCGGATTTTTTCAGAAAAATATGAAGCGACAAGGCGAAATAATAAAACAAACAGGCCAAGGCAGCCCATGATAGCCCGAAATGGAACGATATAGGAGCCATGAAGTCAGGTTGAACATACATGTACTTCAGACAATGAATTTTCATGGAACTTTTAATGAAACAACTTCATTGATAGATGGAAAAACTAGGAAGACACGGACTTCCTTCAACTGTTGGGGCCAAAATATGAGCATTTTCGAGTTGCTTCAGAAACTAAAATCTTTTTTTTTCTGCACATCAGATAAAAAAAAATGAAGAGGCAAATCTAAGAACCAATTAATTAAATTGGCATGGCCTTAGTCCTACATGTAAGATTTCAAGGTAGAATAGGGTGACTGTATTTTTAAACACCGGTATCTTAGGGAGTTGTATTGCACCTGGGAGTGAACATAAGCAAATTAAAGTTGACTTTAAGTTAAAGTCATAGAATACTTCCCAAAAAACAAGTTGGGACAGTTCATCCTCACTTCGGGACAATTGAAACTTATTTTTGGGACAGTGCTGGGACAATAGGAAGAAAAGTTAATTTTGAGGCCTGATGTATATGGTGTACTTAACACATAACCTTCTAGAAGAAGGTTATAATCAGTTTTTATACTTTCAATTTGTCATTTTACATGTAGCACTACGGCATTACAGTGACGTTTTACTGGGGTCGTGTGGCGCAACGACAGAGTACTCGACTCGGAACCAAGAGGTCCCAGGTTTGAGTCCTGACATGCCACCGACCTTGTGCCCTTGGGAAAGGCACTTTACACGACTTTCCTCACTTGACTCAGGTGTAAATGAGTATCATGTGTTAGCTAGGTGTGCACGCTATCAGCATACTTGCTGCCTAGTGCACACTTTGTATTGTCATGTTACAATTTCTGAACAAACAAACAAACAAACAAACAAACGTTTTACTGACATTGTAGTACGCCTTGAAGAGTTGGTTGTCGCAGTCCTTGAGCGCGGCCTGTAGGGGTTCCACCAGCTCCAGGGTGTGCTTCAGGTAGATGACGTTGGTGATCTTACTCTCCGCGGTCTTCACCGTCTCCTGTTTGGGGATCTGTACGCACACGGAGAGGAGGTGGTCCACGTCCAGGAAACGGCTCACAACTACAGGAGGACATCAACAATATCTCTCACTGTACATGGACATCAACATCAACAATTGCACTTATAGCTGCATTATCACATAGCCAGATGTTTGGGCATCTGTACGCACACGGACAGGAGGTGGTCCACGTCCAGGAAACGGCTCACAACTACAGGAGGACATCAACAATATCTCTCACTGTACATGGACATCAACATCAACAATTGCACTTATAGCTGCATTATCACATAGCCAGATGTTTGGGCATCTGTACGCACACGGACAGGAGGTGGTCCACGTCCAGGAAACGGCTCACAACTACAGGAGGACATCAACAATATCTCTCACTGTACATGGACATCAACATCAACAATTGCACTTATAGCTGCATTATCACATAGCCAGATGTTTGGGCATCTGTACGCACACGGACAGGAGGTGGTCCACGTCCAGGAAACGGCTCACAACTACAGGAGGACATCAACAATATCTCTCACTGTACATGGACATCAACATCAACAATTGCACTTATAGCTGCATTATCACATAGCCTATGATACAAAACAAGCAATCGTTTTCTGTCAGCTACATCAATATTCTTGCCTCATTGATACATACTGTATATCAGACTGAGTATGCTATGGAATAGGGTTGATTCAACTTACTACATTAAAAAAAATAACCAGAAAATTGACTTTGGAAATCCAGTTTTACTGCCCTGCCATTTTGATTGTAAAAATGTAATTTTTGTAATTGTAATTTTAATATTGTAACAGATTGTGGTCCAGAAAATGGTTGCCGACTAGGAGATGGACACTAAAACCAGACTTCGCAAAGGATTGGCGTAGTTTCATGCTATTTCTGTCAGAAAACTTATTGCTGTTCCATCCAATAGGCTTTACATGTTCTTCACACATCATGTCGGCACATGCACACGACTTTCCTCACTTCACTCAGGTGTAAATGAGTACCTAGCTTCCGTTAGGGGGGTCCCTCAGATAGGACGTTAAATGGAGGTCCCGTGTATGGGGAGAGCCACACCCCACGCACGTTAAAGAACCCACCACAGGGTAGGTAGTTGGGGCATGCCCCGGTGTGCGATGGTTCAAATACTACAAACTGGGAGTTGGTGATTCACTACAAATCACCCGGGCGGAGGCCTGGCGAACCCCCGACTCGTATAAGCCACATGGTGATTAACATCATCACCAGGACTCCAGGAAGAACAGTGTGTATTGACACACTAATGGAGATCCTAAATAACCAAACCAAACCAAACCAAACCATCCATGAGAAGAGCTGTTCCTATCATGAGCTACAGTCACTACTTCTTCAGCACCAGGGACAGGCATGTATCTGTATCTGTATAGCCGGTTGACAGGATTCGCACTAGAAGGCTCAGATGGTTTGGGCATTTGATGCGAAGACCAGCAAACACCTTAGTCTATAAGGCATATCATCAGGAGTTCAAAAACCCCGGACCCCGGGGAAGACCACCCAAGAGGTGGAAAGACCAGATTCGGAGTGACACACACGGGGCTTACCCTAAGGGAAGCGGAGACTATCGCCCTTGATAGAGCTGACTGGAAAAACCAGACGGAGGGGAGCAAGGGGCCAGTACCTGGCCTGTGCACATAGGCAGGTAGGCAGGCATAGCCGGTATAACTGCCCCTCTGCGTAACACCAGCTTCGCAGGCACGCAGCTGGCTCTATTACATGTACACCGAACAACTTGTTACACCTAGCCTTTACATGTATGTTGTAGTCTTTGCTTTGATTACTTCCTATCTGAGGTAAGTAACATGTTTGATGATGTATGAAATAACAAGAGATATCAAACACAGGGCTCGAAAAACTTTTTTTCTGCATACCTGCACTGGTGCAGGCAACATTCGAAGTTACCTGCACCAGACACATTTTACCTGCACTACAGTTTCTTTGCCTTTCAGTTCATCAAAACAATTTACAAGTTTTAAAAAGAAAGTTCATAGTAGAACCATTTTTAATTTTACTAGTAAGTTCTCTGCTGTCTCCAATTATGCTACTTTGAAGAATGCAAGGTAGCTTTTAAGCACCCCTGGTCATATGTCCCCCTACTGTCTGAGGCTGGTTTTGTCATGGCCCAGTGCAGGTTAGGTTCGGGTAGACATCAGAAACACCTGCACAGCTCCAATTTTACCTGCACTATCCTGCATATGCAGGTGGGATTTGGAGCCCTGCATGTCACATTACATCCTACCTGACTGCAGGTTGTAGAATAGTTCCTCGTTGTCAGTTAGTTCTGCAACACAGTCCAGCCTCATGCTGATGGTTTCTAAATCTGCAACAACAAACTTTTATGCTTTGCCCTGACGTCTTCATTCCGAAGCCACTTATTTGCATATCACAGTCCAGTGATCTCCCAGTGGCACTGCCAATATGCAAATAAGCGGGTTCGGAACAGAGACGTCAGGGCAAAGCATAAATCATTGCCATCGCGGCGGGCGAGCTAGGAGAGCGCGAAGTTCAAACACGTGCACAGGGTAATTATTTGGCGGACTAATGTAAAAATTGAAATTTATCATCTTTTTAATGTGTAGACTACTGGAAAACAATGAATTTGAAATTTTGTGTTGCGTTCCTTTAAGCTTGTAGTCTAGACGTAGCCACAAACCGTACCACACGGTGGCTGTAGGATGTTGGCCCTGGTTAGCCTGGCACCCGCAGCCGTCTTGGTGTAGTTCATGGCGCCAAACAGGGTGTGCTGGCTCTTGGGGTCGCGCACGTTCTGTAGCAGCTCCAGATTCCTGGCAGTGGAGGCATCTGTATCAGGCACAAGTCGTTAGAAACTTCAACAAGAAGTATGGACTTGCACCTTAAGCTTGAGAAGCAGTTAGAGTTTTGTTTGACTCTGAACCGTCCAGACTTGTATAATGTTTGCGTAAGAAGTGCTTTATGTGCATCTAGCAATTCATGTTTTTACCGTTTTATTAATTTCTAATGGAAACTTTGAATAATTAATCTGGCACGTAAATCTGTAAATATTTACGAAATGGACTCAACTATTATTTAATGTATATGCTACGATTGTTTTAGAATGTCACCAGTAATGTTTGTACCAGTCCAGTTTTAAATCTGTAATTAAGTCCACAATTCAGCCTGATGGCTGCAAGGGATTTTAAACTAAATAAACCATTCTATCTATCTATCTATCTATATATCTGGGTACACAAGCAAGAGTATTCTAAACAGCGAGCAGATTGATTTTGGACTGAGCAGAGCAGTTTGGACTAGGGCTTCTAGCCTTTTAATACTTAAACCTACACATCTGATGTTTTGTGGAGAGGTTCTCTGTTACCCAATGGATCATAATACCGCCCAGTGAGACCCTTCATGCTTCATTGAAAGCCAAAAAATCTTGAAATAAATCTAGAGATTTTGGAGACCAAAATGGTCTCTCCACAGGTTGGGAGGAAGTGACAGTACAGAATCAACCAGAAATTTACAATGAATAAAATTAGAAATTCACAACAACAACTCTTCAATAACTCTTCTCAAATACTTTTTCTTGAAAAATGGCTTATTGAGCAACCAAATGTAGGGGAAAAGTGGAATCTCAGTTGACAGAAGGTTAACCTTACCGATCATGGTACACTGCTCACTCCCCCTGAAGAGTATCTTGAGTGAGTTGGGTGCGTAGACCACGTTCTGGATAAACTCTACGTACTTCAGTAAGGCTGCTGTGCAGGCCAGGGAATAGTACCTGCAGGTGTTTTTTTTGGGGAGGGAGAGGAGAAAAAAAGGAGTGAATATAATATGCAATGTAGGTGAAAGTGAAAGTGATCTCGAACCAGTTTAGCTCACTGAAGAGCTACTCTTCCACTGGTCGTGACAGAGAAGACAGACGCTATGTACAGTATTTACAGGTTCATTGTACCGGGGAAATTCCCCTAGCTCTTTTCAACAAGCACAATGAACAGTGGACCACGGCTTAACGTCCCGTCCTAAGGACTGCGACCCTCCCCAGTAGCGTGCATGTCGGGTGAGCAACAACAGCCGGGAATCGAACTCCCAACCTCTTAGTCCAGAGGCAGGGTCGCTAACCACTGGACTACGCACGCTACTGAGGTCAAGTTCAATAATGGGCATTCTAGCGACATTCTAAGGAACTGCAGTCGTGGCACTTCCGGATTTTATATGTTGAGTGTTTGGTCTTGATTTTTGAGTCACCAGGTTAATAGGTCTTGTGAAACAACAAGAACAAGAGGCGAGTAGGAACAGATAGAAACCCCTGGCCCCAGGCCGGGATCGAACCCACGACCCAACCCGAGCACCAGTTCACAACCCAACACTCCAACCACTCGGCTAAAAGGTCTAGACCCATCGGCCGGGTCAGCTGGTAGCGCCTATTATCCCCACACTGTTACACTTGGGGTAGGGGTTACATGGTGTAGAAACTAACACAAACTAACACTGATAACAAAATGACAAAGGTATGAGATCTTTGACCTCTAGTTTAGACAGTCCAATTATTATACAATCATCCGTGAATAGTTTCATCAGGTTGGTAAGTCACTGAATAAAGAGACTCTTTCTACACAACCAAGTGTTTTATTCAGCCGACGTTTCGGTGACCGTCTGTCACCTTCCTCAGGGCAATTCTGACTGGTTCACATTGCACTGCAGCATGTCATATGACTGACATGTAAAAAATCACTCGTCTTATATGTTTGTTATCCGTAACTGTTTTAACAACTATTTTGTATATATCCACTCCCGTACGTTTGGGACCGCATTGTAATACAGTTCCCTAAACAGTGCATGTGTACTTGTAGATATGTAAATACGTTTGGGAACGCATCTACAGCAGCGACACCTACATGTATGCTGCAGTGCAATGTGAACCAGTCAGAATTGCCCTGAGGAAGGTGACAGACGGTCACCGAAACGTCGGCTGAATAAAACACTTGGTTGTGTAGAAAGAGTCTCTTTATTCATTATACAATCATGTAGTTAGACTGAATAATGTGATTTCTAGAATGCCTACTTACTTGGACGCCACCTCCATTTCGATGGAGTTGAATTCTGGCACACATAGCTGACGAACATACTGCAGGCCTGCATGTGGCACACATCAAGCAAGATGGTTTTATTTGTTCAGGCCACGCCAATTTTATTTGTTGCTTCTCGGATTTTTTCAGAAAAAAATATGAAGCGACAGGGCAAAAAAATAAAAATAGGCCTGGGCATCCTATTATAGCCCCAAATGCTAGAATAGGTGCCATGAAGTCAACACAAAAGACTGGGTTAAAATTTAAACAATGAACTTTTAACTTTTAATTAAACCACTGCATTGGTAGATGTAACAACTGTAACAACTAGGAAGAAAATGACTTTCTTCAACTGTTGAAGGCAATATATGAGCATATTTGAGTTGATTCAGAACCACAATTTTTTTTTTTTTTTTGCAAATCAGAAAAAAATGAAGAGGCGAATCCGAGAAGCAACAAATTAAATTGGTGTGGCCTCATCTTACATTTAGTCTGATGCAATGACCACCACACTAAATATGAACTGTTTCTCGCTAGTAAAGTTAGAGGGAAAGAATAACTTTTTTATTGGAAAGACAGGAAGGTTACAGTGCACCTGCGCCCATAAATTGTGCATAGCGCCTCGTATTTAATAAGGATAACACTCAGTTTTCAAATGTTGTATCAGAAAAGCAACGGGCAAAATTCTTATGCAACGTTGACCAAACATCCAATAAAAACCATGAAAAATTCAGGTTTTGCACAAGCATACATAATGTTCTGCAGCACGTCGGCAGAACGTACTGCGCCTGTGCGAAACCCGTAATGTATTGTACATAGCACTTCGACAGAACGTCTCATATAAGGTCTTATTCGCGTATATAAGGATGACATCCTGTCTATAGTTTTCAAATGTTGTGTAGGAAAAGATATTGTCTGCAACGGGCAAAATTCTAATGCAACGTTGACCAAACATCCAGCGAAAAACCGTGAAAAATCAGGGTTTCGCGCAGACGCAGTACGTTCTGCCGACGTGCTATGTTCTGCCAACGTGCTTGCTTTGTTCAGCTTTATAAAGCTTACATTTGTTCTGACCATTAACATATAACATATATGACGTGCTTCTCGCTACATGGTCATGGTATAGTTCATTAATAACTGGTAAAGTTGGAGGGAAATAAAGGTGAGAAAATACACTTTTTTATCAAAAACACTGTCAGGAAGGTAGAGCATGTCGGCAGAACATACTTTGCCTGCGTGAAACCCGTCGTATTGTGCAAAGCACATCGGCAGATCGTCTCGTTTAAGGTCGTATTTGAGTATTTAAGGATGACATTCCGTCTATAGTTTTCAAGTGTTGTGTCGGAAAAGGCATTGTCTGCCAAATTCTGATGCAGCATTGACCAAACATTCAACGCAAAACGCGGCTTTCGTGCAGGTGCAGTACGTTCTGCTGACGCGCTGGAAGGTAGAGGGTAGTAAAAGCCTGTCTCACATTCACGACCTTCGTCCCTGAACGCCTGCCAAACACCAGCCGAATAGGTCGGCTGGTGTTCGTGAGCACTCTGACCAGATTTAGGCCACGCCTACCTTTCTATGTGAATCGAAACGAATTTGGGTTCAACTGGAGTCAAATTTGATCCCTGAACACGCCCTGAACACTGCTGACTTACTCCCGGATGGCTGGCCGGTGTTTTGCTGACTTACAGTCGAAAACCAGCCAGATATGATCGAACCTCCCGAACGACTCACGAATGTTATAAACATTTTT
Organism: Branchiostoma floridae x Branchiostoma japonicum; assembly: GCA_013266295.2. Lineage (NCBI taxonomy): Eukaryota > Metazoa > Chordata > Leptocardii > Amphioxiformes > Branchiostomatidae > Branchiostoma > Branchiostoma floridae x Branchiostoma japonicum. Next base: position 3,495,926 of record CM023824.1, on the reverse strand, counting down.
AAACATTTGGCTGGCGCAGCCGAACCATAGCCAACCCAGCCAAACGCCAGCCAACCCAGCCGAACGCCAGCCGACTCACTCCTAACCATGGTTGGCGGGTGTTCGGCTAGCGTTCGGGAGGCCAAATTCGTGAATGTGTGACAGGGGCTAAACCGTGACCTTTTGTCTCATTGAAGTATTTCCTCTGTACAGTGGAGAGGTTGGTGTTGTTGAAGTTGTCGCTGATGAGTTTGAAGAGTTTGGTCATGTTGCCATTCTCACAGGCCGTGTTGGGCATGATGATCTACAACAAGTAAGTTCCAAAAATACAAAAATACATAAAGTAACAGTGATTTAACAGTTAGAAAATCCTAAATGACTCTACAATGTACCTGTTGCTAAAAAGCATTTTATTGCATTTTTTACATCTTCCTTGAATGAAAGAGAATCTCTTTTGTCACAGTAGTATCTTTGCAGTTGTCATACATGTAACATTTACACTGTAGTACACAGTAACTGTGTTATGTTATAGACTGAAATGTCACATTCACATGTATTTCAAACTTTGTTTGTTTGTTTAGACTATTAGAAAAAAGATGACAACGAAGAAGACATCTGTGAAATAAAAAATACATTCAAAATCACTGAGTTAGCAAATATTGTAACCTCTTTGTATACAGCATGGTATGAGCACGTCGGCAGAACGTACTGCGCCTGCGCAAAACCCTGATTTTTTACGTTTTTCGTTGGGTGTTTGGTCAACGTTGCATCAAAATTTTGCCTGTTGCAGACATCTTTTCCTATACAACATCTGAAAACTACAGACAGGCTGTCAACCTTATATGCTCTAATACAACCTTATAGAAAACTTTATTGCACTTTGTACATGGTACAAGGCAACAACTAAATATTGGACGAAGTATAGAAAAGTATAGAATAAAACCTAATATAGTGTAACAATCGAGTGTGGCTAATCATGGGTTTCGGTATTTTTTCTAATAACAAAGCAATCTTTTATATATTTGCCTATTTTTACATTGTAGGAGTATATGAGACGTTCTGCCAAAGTGCTATGCACAATACATTAAGGGTTTCGCGCAGGGGCAGTACGTTCTGCCAAGGAGATTAGAGGGGAGAACCTCCTTGGTTCTGCCGACGTGCTCATGGTATGAGACAAAACATAAGTCTCACCTCAATGGGCTGTAGGATGTTGATCTTGGTCATGGTCTTGACGTAGGTCTGACTGTCCGAGAACTGGTGAAGAAATACTGTAATTCCTGATTTCTTCACGGCACTCTTACATGTATGTTCGCAGTTTTCGCAGTCACTTCTGTGCCGCAAACTTATCATTACCATTAACAAATGATTTGCCGACTTTCTTTTTTTCTGCACCTGCAGCCACTGTGAACATATATTCTGTGAACACCTCCATTTTTCTCAGACCGTGAACTTTTGCTACCGTGAACATAAAGTGAATTACAGTACTGTAGCACTTAGTAATCAACAGACCAGCAACGTCCTTTGTGTTATAGACTCAATAGTTGACATTTTTGTTGTCATTTTTTTGTCAGCTCAGCAAATTGTCTACAAAATACATGACAATTTTAAGGATGATTTTATAGGGCATTATAATCATAATGATATCATATCTAGAAATTTTTGTTGACATAACAAAATTACAGTGACTTTCGAAAGGTCTTCTACTGCAGTACAAACATCTGATACTAATGAACTTGTACATAATACATACAAGTATAGATCAACATGATTGTTGAGTTTAATATATCGTCTACACTACTGGTTGCAAGGTCTAAACATTCTCTGATATATTTACCTAGTACATGTATTTATATCATACCCGGGCGGCGATACAGTGCTCCCGGCCGTGTTGTATCCACCCGTACAACACGGGCGTATAAACCGGGCTTCCATAGAACGATTCGAACGCGTTTTGCCCCAACCGTGTGCGCCGCTTTCGAAAATTCAAATACAGGATTCGGACGTTGGAATGGATGTTGTAGCAGTTTTTTTTGTTTAGGGACACCAAATTTTCGCTCATTTCGCCTTGAAAGACGTGTTTTCTAAGGTGGGTATGATATAAATAGCATACAACACGGTGTATTCCGCATCACCCTCGGTCTCGGCCCTCCCGCGTGTCGGATCGCCCGACGGTCTTCGGGCGATCCGACGCGCGGTCGGGCCGCTACCTCGAGCAATACGGAATACACCGTGTTGTATGCTCTATGTACAAGGTAAGGGTTATCTCCTCAAATAATGTAATTGAATTTATTTATAGTGGCACAATTAAAAAAAAATTTTCCCATCCACATTTGTTGCTGTGCCCACCTGAGAGATGACGAGTTCTGGTCTCTTCAAGTCGATGGTTGCCATGCCGATCTCGCCTCTAGCCAGGCCACGCCCTTCTACAAGTGCTGGGTAGAAAGGAGAAGATGAAAAATTTTCTTTTACAAAATCAGAAAAAAAAATGAAGCGCCCAAGAATCAAGTAATTAGAATGGTCTATAAGCTACTTATCAAGATTTACCACATTTGTATCTAAGAATTGTCGACATAACAGGCAACTATCACCTTTTCAAGATGTCACCCCGGAGAACTGACTGTAAGGTTTAAACCACTTATACCGGGAAGGATCCTCGCTCTTTTCAATAAGTGTGGTGGGTTCTTTAACCTAGGTTCTTTATCGATGTTCTTTTCAGGTGTGTCTCTCCTCAAATAAAGTAAACATCTCTAACTGAAGCTAGTTACTCATGTTCACCTGAGTCGAGTGTGGAAATAGGTGTGAAGTGCCTTTCCCAAGGACACAACGTACACTGGTGCCTGCCAGGGATTCGAACCCAGAACCTTCGGATTCTGAGTCAAGAACCCTAACCACAAGACCACCTTGCCGCCTACATGTTTTCATTCACAATCTAGCCTACCCTTAGCAAACCACCAGTACTGATATGTAACTGTCTCATTTCAGTCCCAATTTAAAGCACCAATCACAGTTCAGGCCATATCATGTGACATTCTCATTATTTGTAAATATACCAGGGGGTAATCAATGTCAGTAGTTAGTGCTGTGTACCGGTTCGCTGGACACGTAAAAACGTTGAGGTTCAAGTCCAAAAAAAACTGAATGGCGGGAACCCATTCCGGACTTGGTTGGAAAAAAAACCATGTCACATACCCCTTTTTGTTCCGAACCACATAAAACCTTCCTTAGATCGCAAAATCTGTGCTGCAAAATGAAGAAAACAATGCCATTGGGCATTGTCAAGTGTCGGCCTCCATGTTATGTGGCCACAGTTTCGCCCAGACAACATTGCAAGGTTGCCAACATGAAATTTTGTATATACCGTGGGTTTAGGTCCGGACTTACAAGTCCAGAACTGAACCTAAACCTCAGAGTGTACTTGAATCCGGACCTGAACCTAACCATGGGTTTAGGTACACAGCACTATCAGTAGTTGACAGTAGCTGAACAGTGCCTTCTGAAGCTGACAGTAGCATGTCAGCAGTTGCCAGTGGCATGTCAGTACTGTCAAGAAAGTAACCTTCAGTAGAGATCAGTCAGAATAATTCTTATAGGAAGCATCAGTACGTGTCAGTTACATTACAGCCGTGACAGTGAGTTAAGCTGCTTTACTGAATTGGGACTGCAATGAGACTGTCAGCAACTGATCAGTTAGTGACTGTTCAGTTAAAGCTCACCAATGATGTTAGCAGTAAGGGGAACCCCTGGGGTGGCACTGGACGCTCCGATGGCACTGTGGGGGGTCCTTCTTGATCCCGGGGTGCGGTGAGAACTGGAGGTGGATCCGAAGCTTCGAGCAGTGCCTGGTTGAGCTGTGGGAGCTCTCATCATCCTAGTGGAGGAATGTAGACTGAGTTGACTACTATCAAGTAGCGTGCGTAGTCCAGTGGTTAGCGACCCTGCCACTGGACTAAGAGGTTGGGAGTTCGAATCCCGGCTGTTGTCGCTCACCCGACATGCACACTACTAGAGAGGGTCGCAGTCTTTAGGACGGGACGTTAAGCCGTGGTCCTGGACTGTTCATAATGTGCTTATAGAAAAGAGCTAGGGGAATTTGCCCGGTAAAATGAACCTGTAAATACTGTACTTAGCTTCTGTCTTCTCTGTCACGACCAGTGGAATAGTAGCTCTTTAGTGAGCTTAACTGGTTCAAGATCAATTCACTTTTAACCAAGGGTTGAGGTGTTCAAAAACTTGTTTTCCCTAGCCCTGTAAGCGGTAAACTGTACTCCTTTAGCGGACCAACTCCCCTGGCATGTTATCTGACTATTTGGCCAATTTCTACTCTTTCCAACCGCTTCTAAAGCCTTGTTGAGGCTAGTTTTTCCCTAAAACTATGATGATAGAGTGGAGCTCACTGCCACCAAGTACAGTGGGGGCATCATCACTAGATAGCTTTAAACAAATTGCTTGCACTTGCATGCAGTTAGAATTGTGAAAAGGTTACATGTAGGTGTACTAGTACAGACAAATTCATATTTCTAATGAGTTTAGGCAGACCTTTTATCATAGAATATATCCTTCTTGCATTTCCACCATCACAAAGAAGCAGTGAAGCAGGAAAATGCAAAAATACTACATGTAGTCACTTTGAATGTGAAATAGGACAATGTAAAAAGATTTAAACGTCCTCAGAGTACCGTGGTGTAGCGCCGAGTGTAGAAGATCCCGTCATCGAGGACCCCCTGTAGGGCCCAGAGGAAGGCCCCTCCGTACTACTCCGAGAGCTGCCCATGGAGGTACTGGTCTGCTGCCCGACAGTTGTAGTCGATGCAGGCACTAAACCACTGGACAGCCCTGTACTCGGGGTCTCTAGCAGCCCAAAGTCTGGCAAAAATAAGAGAGAGCAACAATCTGGTGTCAACTTGTATGTTCACAGTTAAACCTTAACTTGTTGCTAAATTTGATAGGAAGATGGCAAATACAATAGACATGATCATACTGGTACTAGCACTGATCAAATATGATACTTAATGTTCAGTTTATATTTACAGTTTACGGTATGCAATTAAAAATCAAACTTTCATATTGCTCAAAATCATTTGTTTTGTTTTACATGTAGTTAGTTAGGGATTCTAAGGTTCCATATATATCTGTGTAAATCTTGACAGTTACTTAATGTTACGTATTTATATTTTAAGCAAGTTTGTCTATAAGTAATTTATGGCTGAGTCCTACCAGACATCGCTATATATGGATATTGTTTTGTGTAGCACTCGAGTGGTTGCCTAATGGTTGAACACGTCTATTTTAATTTTAATTTTGTATTATATTGTAACGTTTTTAGACTGTAAATGTGCTTGAGTTAGACTGACATGTTTGTAAAATTGCCTCACAATTCAGCCCGTCACGGCTGCCAGGAGGCATTCATGTAACAACAGCTTAAGTTTTAATAAACCAGTCTACTACTACTACTACTACCATATCTTAACACCCTAATGTATTAAACGTTTTGACACACATTCAGCTGGTGCAGCCAAACAGTAGCCAACCTCGCCAAACACCAGCCAACCACAGCCGACCTTGCTCCCGACCTACTTCTAACCAGCACGTCGGCAGAATGTACTGCACCTGCGCGAAACCCGTAATGTGTAATGCATGGCACTTCGGCAGAACGTCTCATATAAGGTTGTATTAATAAGAGCATATAAGCCTGACAGCCTGTCTGTAGTTTTCAGATGTTGTATAGGAAAAGATATCGTCTGCAACAGGCAAAATTCTGATGCAATATGACTTGACCAAACATCCAACGAAAAACGTGAAAAATCAGGGTTTTGCACAGGCGCAGTACGTTCTGCTGACATGCTCTTCTAACCATGGTAGGGGGAGTTCGGCAGTGTTCAGGAGGCCATATTCGGCTATGTGTGACATTAAGGCTGAAGTAACACCTACTAATTCACTGGTCATGATAGATTGAAGTCTTAGGCCCGATGTGCACACAGTTGTTGGGGAAAATGTAGTGCAGTTTAGTTTACTGAGAAAGTCACAGGTAAGATTTAGATAAGTCCCACACATCCAGGTGAGATTTATATTATTTTGATTTAAACAAGTCTCTGACAACAAGGTCTTTTTGTACTGACAACCTGGTAAGGATTTGCTGAGAGAAAACACTGTGTACATGTTCCCTATAATGCCCTTAAGTATGTGTGACATTTACAGTGCCCAGTGAACCGCAGTGTTATCATACCAGGTAACACATGGCCTTTCAGTTCCGGGTTGCCATTGTGCAGGTTGCAAGCATGTTGAAACATAGGCATGACGTAATGGAAAAGTCCCCCTTGAGTCAGAGGGGAAAGCCAGAACTGTCACCAGTACAGGAACTCTCACCAGTACAGGGAGGAACAGACAATTAATTTTCTACCCAGGCAAGTTCACAACTGTGGAGTTTCAGACATCCAGGTGAGATTTAGACATGTTAAACCTCAGTTCAGCCTCCATAAACGTTTACAGAGGCTACTGAGGTTTGACAGAACTTAACCCAGTGTTCGAAATACCCACTAGCACACTAGCAATTGCTACCTGATTTTCTTGTGCGCTAGTTGCTCCCTGACTCAGGTAGCGCACTACGCAACCTGAAAATATGTACCGCTGAACTCAAAGGTGAACACTGTGCTACCTGGTTCAAAAAAGTATTTCGAACACTGTTAACCTGTGCATGGGTTCTAGACTATTGGTATACGGTGGTCAAATTCAAATTCGGATTTTTCAAATATGGCTGCACTGAGGAATTGTGGGTATTTAAGTTTAAAAAGTGCATTTTTCACTCCTTTTTTTGCTGTAATTTCCATTTTAGTCAGAAAGTAAAAAAATCCTGAGACAGAAAGTTTGATTTTACTGTAATAGTTGAGGAAATCCAAAAATCAAACCTTATTTAGCTGGTGTGTTACGCCGAAGGGCGGTTATACCGGCTATACAGATACAGAATACAGATACAGATATTTTTTATGTTTGGGGCCCCTTAAAATCAGTAGTTTGGTTCCCATGAAGCCTTTTTAAAATCGGCAATTGATCGCATTTGGAAGAAAATTTATACTAAGTTGAACAAAGGCAGTGAAAGACTAACATTTGAGGTGGACACAATGGCTTGTAACATTTTATTTTGATGAGTGATTTACTTTCCAATTTGTTTTAATTTTAACCATTTCCCTCAGCCTTGTCTGGGACTCCTGTGCAGCCACGTTGGTAACCCGATACCTCCCTTAGGCTAGTAATGCAACATTTACCCTTAGCGACTGACCACCGTGGTACATGTCAACAAAACAGACATTCCTAGTTATATTTCATCCATAGCATAGGTATGGATGAAATAAATTGTTTTCCCTCTCCCTTCTCCTTCTTCTCCTTCTTCTTCTGCTTCTCTTCCTGCCATTTCGTGAAATGGATTCAATTTTCTTCATTTCTTGGCCAAATGACCTGAAATTTGGCATACAGTATGTACATGTAGGTAGAGGAACCAAATACCCCCAGATTTTTTCATTTTTTTGATACAGGCTTTGAAAAATGTTTTATTTGGGGGGTTTTTTGGTCAAAAAATGTACATTTTTGGCTCCCATGACCTGATATTGAAACCAAATGACCTGATATTTCGAACGGGGGATCCTTGGACACATGCAACAGAATGTTATTCACCTTGCTGGCATACACCGCTTTCAAATTGTATAAAATGGGACTTTAAAATGGGAAGGAAGGAAAATGGCTGGAATTTTGTAATTTCCTTCTCTGTTACCTAGTACATACTGTAGCTTGCAAGTTAAATACAACCAATAAAGACATGATCCTTCCATTAACTCAAGGCTCTCACAACACTTTCTGTCTGCAATTAGGCTCCACAGTAATTTACTTGGGAAAAAATTTTCCATTTATACCAAGATAGTATGTCACTTTGTAGCATAAATTATGTCATGGAATAACAAATTGTTCTCTCTTTTTCTTAAAGGTTAACTTTTAATATAAACTATCAAGATGACCAGTGTGGCAAACAAGCTACAGAACTTGGAGTTGTGCTTCAAGAGTCAACATGGACAAGAAGTCAGCTATGGACGGGCTCTGAGAGAAGCCATTCTTGGAAAGGATGACTTTATGGAAATAGAAGTCCTGAAATGTCTTGGAGACCTCAAACTCCAGAAAGCCAAACTCAGTAAAGACTCAGCAGAGTTTGACAAGGCTGCTGCCCTGTATGCTGCTGCCTTACTGCGCTGCAAAGATCCAGATGTGGGAGAAACACTGGAACATCGTATCGGCTACATGGAGAAACTCTCCAGACAACTGCTGCAGGGGTACAGTCCACATTTCCGGTGGCTGTCACCAGACTACTGGGGTACTGCTAACAGTAATGTCTTAAGGGTGGCAGAGATTTGTGACAAATTGGACAGAAGAGTCGGTAAGCCCTGGCACTCAGACACAGAAAAAACTTACACAGAAAAGTTAGTGGCTGCAATTGGGAACAGCGACATGTTCTTGGAAGTTGAGGTTCTAAAATCCCTTGGAGATATCTACCTCAAGAAAGGCAAGACAACCTCTGATGTATCCCAGTTCTCCAAGGCAGCTGCCATGTACAACAAGGCGCTGACAACATGTGGGGATCCTGACACAAAACTGACTCTGAAACATCGCATCAGATACATGGAGAAAACCAGGGAAGCAGTGAAAAAGGTATTAAGTAGTTTAGACATTTATGCTTATCAGTAGCAGGCCTAGGTATTTGCATAAAATAGTAAAGGCTAAAACATCAAGCTATCTACAAAGTCACAGATATACAGAATTAATATACATGTGGTGTGTACATAGAGCAATTGTAGTACTTGAACAATTGCATTGTAGATACATGTATTGACAAATGTGGCTTAAATCATACAGAAACCATCATCAAATAAACCAAGACCAAGAGAGAGAAGCCCACACATGAGGCACCAGTCTGGGAACATCACAAAAACTGACACTCAGGACCAACATCTCACATCACCTCAGGACTATCAAGACAGGACTAGGTGGGAAAACTTATTGATATTACTAGAAACTTGACATATGAGGACAAGCAAACTCTATGAGTCACTTAATGCAGAAAAAGTACATACAAGAATATGTTCATCTCATGTAAGTCTCAATAACTTAATATGATAAGTGCTATTAACAGTTGCATTTTTTTTTAGAGAATACACCAGCCACCTTAAAGAAGGTGACTCCTCCCTTGCCAAGGCAGACCTGGACTCAGCAGAGCAGCACTTTGCAGCAGCACTCAAGACAGTACATGTGAGAGGTAAGGAGCATTTGATTATGCTAGAATTCTTTTCACATGGACATGATTATCTGTAACAGTTCCATTCACTAGTAGTTTTTGGCATTGTGTAAACATCATTGTTTCTCTCCCCAGATCCCACAGCCCAGCAGTACCAGAGAGAGGTGGAGCCCCTGTGCAAGTTGGGGGATGTCTACAGTAAGCGAGGTCAGCAGACAGGAGACGGGGGAGACTTTGTCAAAGCAGCAGCGCTCTACAATGCAGCAATAGCCAGGTCAGAGGATCAAGTCCTCAATGGTAACATAGAAACAGCTGTTAGAGAAGTAGAGAAGTCATTTCTGAAATGTATCTTAGATGTTCATAGTGTAGCTCAAGATAACACAGAAAAACACAAGAAACAGCTGAAGGAGATGCGGGACCAGATTAAGCTGGAGATGGAAAACATTGACCAGCAGCTGGATCCCTATGTACATGATGAGGACGACCCACGTGTCAGAGAGATAGAGGCAAAACGAGCTCATGCTGTCAGACAGTTGTTTGAGAAAATTGCACAACAAAGAAAGGAGTTCATCAGCCTGCTTGTAGAAGAGTGTATTGGGTTAATGGGTCCCCCTCCCTGTAAGTATGCCCTGATAGGTTTGGGTTCACAGGCCACAGGACTGGTAACTCAATACTCAGACCTGGAGTTTGCCATCTTGGTAGAAGAAGAAAGTGAAGAATGTCTTGTGTATTTTCGCAACCTCACCCACTATCTACACCTCAAGGTGGTCAACCTGGGAGAAACCATTCTCCCAGCACTGGGAATAAAATCTCTCAATGACTTCTACTCTGAGAACCCACTTGACAACTGGTACTATGACTCTGTTACACCACGTGGGTTTGCATTTGATGGCTCCATGCCAAAGGCAAGCAAGACTCCACTGGGCAGGCAGGGAACTAAGAACAAACCACCCAGTGAACTCATCTGCACCCCACAAAACATGGTTTCCAAACTACAAAAGGATGTCACACTATACCTGAAGGAAGGATATCATCTTTCCACTATCTTGAGAAACCCATGCCTGATAGCAGGGAACCTGGATTTGATTGACATGTACATGAACATCACAGGGAAGATACTACAAGCTGATGGGGGTAAAATGGCTCAACAACTGGCACAGGAGATACGAAAGGAAAATATGGAAAGGACCAGCAATGAGGAAACAATTACAGCAAGACTGATTGATGTAAAGAAAGACCTCTATCGCTTCCCAGCTTTAGCAGTGGACTGGTTGGCACTGTCTTCAGGCATCATACCTACCACTGTTTGGGAGACAATAGAAGAAATGGAAAACCAACAAGTGATCAGTCCCAACAATGCACACCACCTGACAGTGCTTACCAGCATCTCAGCAGAACTCAGGCTCAGAACATACATTGCAAATGGTGGACAGAAGGAAAACCTGTCAGCTTTGGCCTCAATGGAAACAGCACAGCATGGACAGGAATCATCCACACAGACCAATGATGAAGCACAGACAAATATGCTGAAACCAGTTTTCTACATACAAAATGAAAAACAGCTTTTCAGATACTACTATACTTCAATCCCTCTGAAGAAGGTTTTGTCCGAATCATCTGAGGAGAAAACAAACCACAATTCATTCTCAGAAATCTATGATAATTCTCCAAAAGTACGTGGAATGATGTACATGGAAGTCTGCAAATATCAGCTGGCTATTAGTTACTTAACTGAGGCATTGAAAAAGGCTGAGCAAATAGGTACTGAGAAAATGGACTTGCTTGCAAATCTTGGATTCATTTGGTTCAAGATGGGAGATTACCAAAATTCAATTGATTATGCCATAGAGGTACTGCAGATGTGCAGGAGTATCTATGGTCAGAATACAGGACATCCTTACATCACCACCTCACTCAACAACCTGGGGGCAGCCTGGGGTAAACAGGGCGATAACAAGAAAGCAGTCAGCTACCATGAACAGGCATTACAGATGCAGAGAAGTATCTATGGTCAGGGTACAGATCATACTCAAATTGCCACCTCACTCTACAGCCTGGGGACAGCCTGGCACCACCTGGGTGATTACAGGAAAGCAATCAGCTACCATGAACAGGCATTACAGATGAGAAGGAGTATCTGTGGCCAGGGTACAGAACATCCTAACATTGCTGGCTCACTGAACAGCCTGGGGACAGCCTGGGATGAACTGGGTGATTACAGGAAAGCAATCAGCTACTATGAACAGGCACTACAGATGAACAGGAGTATCTATGGCCAGGGTACAGAACATCCTGACAATGCCACCTCAGTCAACAACCTGGGGAGAGCCTGGGGTCACCTGGGTGATTACAGAAAAGCAGTCAGCTGCCATGAACAGGCATTTCATATGTACATGAGTATCTATGGCCAGGGTACAGATCATTATGACACTGCCACCTCACTCAACAACCTGGGGTTAGCCTGGAGTGACCTGGGTGATTACAGGAAAGCAATCAGCTGCCATGAACAGGCACTACATATGTACAGGAGTATCTATGGCCATGGTATAGAACATCCTGACATTGCCATGTCACTCAACAACCTGGGCTTAGCCTGGAAGAAGCTGGGTGGTTACAGAAAAGCAGTCAGCTTCTATGAACAGTCACTGCAGATGTACAGGAGTATCTATGGTCAGACTAAAGCACATCCTCGCATTGCTACCTTACTCGACAACCTGGGAGGAGCCTGGCATGACCTGGGTGTTTACAGAAAAGCAATCAGCTACCATGAACAGGCGCTGCAGATGAAAAGGAGTATCTATGGCCAGACTAAAGCACATCCTAACATTGCTACCTCCCTCAACAACCTGGGGGGAGACTGGTATAAACTTGGTGACCACAGGAAAGCCATCAGTCTCTGCCAAGAAGGCCTGACTATGGCAAGGCAAGTTTACCCCCAAAATCACCCATTGTTAAAAGCAGCTGAATCTAATCTACAACATGTAGCTATAATGTTATCAAGACAAGTGTCTGCCATGTCCAGTACAGAAGCTACAGGTAACAGATGAGAATCTCTAAGACTTCATATTCCATCAGAAAAGACTAAGTTACATCTTAAAGTTTGTGTCTCTAACATTACATGTTAGAACCATTAGGAAACATGTCTAGTATGACTGTCAGCACAACTGAAAAATAGCATGAAGATAATGAAGCTTCATCCCTGATCTCAAATATTCTGTAAACTTTATAGAAAATAGCATTAGTACTCTCAACTATCGAATACAAGTACCCCCTGGAATAAAAGTTCCCCCCCCCCCCGGAAAATTTCAAAATTTACATGTAATGTAGGCATCGTCTATACTGTGTTCTCTTCAAAATCTAATAAACATACCCCCGGAATAAATGTTACCATATTGACAACCATGTTCCTCTAAAAATGCATTCTTAAAGGTCATTGAGTTGTGTAATGCAGCCTAATCTATATGTGAGTATCTGTGTGAAAAATGAAAATATAATTGAATATAGACAGCAAAAATATGTGCACTGTGCATTTGGAAATGTAATCAATTTTCAGAAACATTTCCATGATAAAAATACTAACAAAGGAACAAGCACACCCCAAAGCGAAGTTTTGTTGAAAACCTCCATCTCAAAATGTTTGTATTGGTCAGGGTATCCACGGTATTGCGTTGTAATTGTATGCAATTTTTGATAAATAAATAAATAAAATAAACACTTACTGTATCTTGGTTGCCTTGGTTGTCCAGCTGACATGTCTGGTGTGCTAGGTTGTCCCGTGAGTCACTACTGACTTGTTCCTTGAAGAGATTCATTAGTCACATATAAATGCAACTTACTGGAAATTTCTTTCAAACAGTGACATGTTGAAGGGGTAAAGATACTGACCTCCAAATTTTCGATGGCTAACAGTCCATCTTGATCACGGAGTGGCCTTCAGAACATCAAAAGTCACTACATCAGAAAGACTGCAAATCCGCGTTAAGCCAACACCAACTCCAGGCTGGCCACAACATCTCTACCAAGCCTATCTCTGACATTATACAAATTATAGACCAAGAGTCTCGTAACTCACACAGGAAGATTAAGGAGGCGGTGCACATACATTTGGAAGGTGCCAAGTTAAACCGGACTGAGGGTTGGGAGCTTCCCAAGACATACTTACCCTTACTCCGGAAGGAGGCTACGGGGGGTAGGGCCCAGCAGACTGATGCAAGTCTCGGGCCTAGTCTCGCGTTCTCGCGAGATTAGGCCACTCTGTGATCAAGATGGACTGTTACTAGTGTTAGCCATTGAAAATTTGGAGGTCAGTATCTTTACCCCTGAAAAAATGTGAACCTTTTAAACTTAAAGGCATCCAATGCAATTCCAGGGCAGGCCAAAACAGACAAAAAATATTCTGGATGAGGAAATCTATTTGATATTGACATTTAATGCTATTTCTTAGCACATTTTGTCGTCCTTTCATACTTGAAGCATTTGAAATACACATGTAGCTTCAAAAGTTATGTGAGGAGTCCCTATATTTTTTGGTACCACCAATAAATAGCTAGAACCAGCCTTTGATACGAAACAGGCAACCATTTTCGGTCAGCAACATTACATTTGCCTCACAGATATTGGATAAGGTTGATTCCACTTACTACATTAGAAAAAATGACCAGAAAATTGACTTTGAAAATCCAGTTTTTGATACTGGCTTGAAATCGCTTTCAGTTGGGGGTTAGGCAGCAGGGAGAAGATTGAAACGAAGTTAGTAGCCTCAAATGACGGAGGGTTTCCCTGTGACTTCTTTTAGTCTCTTAAAGACTAGTGTACGTTTTATATTCGACAGAGTTGCTTTTTTTACCAAACAGTCTCGTGTCTCAGCCATTACACTGTGAAGGAATTAGCTTCGAAATTCGAAGGGGGGAGGGGGGCAAAACTGTGAGTTCAACAAACCTGTCAGTCTCTGGCCCACATTTTGTTAGAGGGTTTTAACGGCTGCAAGAAGGGTCCAAGATGCAAGAGTTCATGCGTTGCAGCTTGTTAGCATTGTGTTCTGTGGTTGACCTTCTCATGACTGTAATTAGTATGTTGTAATTATCAACTTTACTGGTCAGCGTCTCAGAACAACTCGATGGTTAGCTCCTGACTATTTTACATGTTTCAGAAACCTATTCTAAGTAACAGAAAGTCATTATGAATTGGTACCTGTGAAAACTGTCCTGAAGTTGAGCTGCCAACGTTGCTTCCTTCCGAAAGGAATGCCCCAAAGCAAAGGACTGAACAAGTTATGACATTTCCTCTGTTATGTGTTGTTTGCATCTGACGCGGGTAAAGAGCGCCGCCTATCGGAATGTAGATAACATGCAAGGCGGGGAACGGAACTGCTTGTTTTGAGAAGAGCGCTACTGAGCTATCAAACTTCTGTTACGACAAGGAGGCACTTCAACCTCCTTGGTTATGCTAAAATACAATTCCAACTTGATTTACTGAAATCGTACGATACTACAGCAGGTTTTTTTCCTAAATTTCAAAGACCAAACAAGAGTCCGTAGGAAACTAACATGTTTTCAGTGTTTGATACCCGCTTTCACACCGACATTCCAAATCAGACAAAAGGATCTTGATTATTTATAGGTGCAAAGATACAGCTGCAGATCCAGACAAAAGAAGTTGTTCACAGTATGGAAGTCTTATCTCAGCAAAGAAGACTCTGCAGACTCCAAAACAAGGCTGGCCAAAAAAAAAAGATTGCTACATTTTAAAATTTTGATATCATAAGCCCTGTTAAAATTGAGGCAACAAAGCATGATATCACAACCCACAGGTCTTCTGGATCCCTGATGGTCTCAGAACCAATAGATGTTTTTGAAAATCAGGCAAAAATTAATGCGAGTGCTGATGTCATCCATAAGAATTATTTGCTGTGGCCTTTAGTGTCCCTCCCAACCTGCCTAAGGATAGGCCTTCAGGCAGACTCAAGAGCAGATGCCAAAGTCACTTTTGCTTTCGGCCAAAAAGTTGCTGACAAACAAGTATCCAGAAACACACTGCAAAACAATTACTTTTTGTGATTCAGAAAATAGTATCTACAGAACTAGAACAATTGCTTCTGCTCTTGACCATGCCTTTAAAATAGCTCACTATGCCTCTTGCAAAAAGGCATGCAGACCCTCCTTATTCGCCAACACTAAGACCTATCAGATTAGTGTCCCTCCCAACCTTTCTATTAGGCCTTACAGGTAGACTCAAGAGCAGAGGCCAGTGTTATTTTCTAAGACTTTTGAGGGCACCATGTTTAAATCACAAGTATGGGTTTCAATGGGACGACTGCTAGAGGTTTAAATCACTTTTTGGCCAAACCAAATGGTAAACAAAGTTACCAATACAATTACTTTTGGTATTAGAAAAATAGTATCTACAAAACCAGAACAATCGCTTATGCTCTTGAGTAATTGCCTTTAATCTGATCTATGACACTATGCTTAAAGTAATAAGTAAACGACTCAAGAAGGACACTGAGACTGGGTTAGGTCAGGAGTTTCAGGTGTAACCCCTGACCTCATAATTTGATGACCTGTGCCCTCCATATCAGTCACCTTGCAGCAGAAGACACCTGTCCTGGAACCACCTGTCCTGTTGCCACTGTCTTGGGTTTGAAATACCTTGGATGTTGTACAGAGAATGGCTATGGTACAAAAACTGACAATTGTTTTATTGAGGGGAAAAAATTATGTACATTCAATTTGCCAAAATCATAATGAGTTGCAAAGACACATTGTAACATTTTGCATCCCTAGTACAGGGTTGTCAAGCACATTTAAGTTATAAGTGATGGGGGAGGGGGGAGAATAACGGTTATGCCAACAAAACATGACATGTCCAACCATTGTTGTGTCACTGTACTAGTGGCTAGATCACACCTGTAGAGAAGAAACACAAAGAAATGGTGAGCATCATCAGAATCATAGCATGGTGAACAAAAGTGACTTGCAGTATATCAGGGTAGTAATCTACAACTATATGTGGCATATATATGGTTGACTCATCATTGTTTCCCTCTATGTAAATCATTAGTAACCATCTTTTAATTGTTACTTACATAAACAATATAAGTTATAACACAGGATGGCAAGAAGTTAGAAAACTGCTAGATAGCACAGAATACAAAATGCCTATATTATGGCCTTTTTCAGAAACATGCCAATCAACTTGCTGAGGAGCATTAAATCATTTGGGAAAGAAAATAGAAATGATCAGGTAGGGAACCAGTGCAGGGATCCAGTTTCCTAGGTTACAGCACCGGGAGCAAACCAGACTGCAAATCTTGCATCAACAAAATAAAAGGTAAATCACAAGAGAAAGATAGTGCAGTCCTGAAAGATACTTGCCTCCATGGAGAGGGGTTCTAAAGAGTCAAATCCAAATCGCATGCTGTATTCGTGCCTGTACAACGTGTCAGAGGTCAAAACCATAGAGACAGGTAGGTTGGGGTGATCATATTGGAACCCGTCAAAGTTGGGTTCTTTTAGGATGTCATTTCTGTGTGTGGTCTTTTGCAGAGGCCGCCCAGGCGGAGGGAAGGAGATAAAAGAACACTAACTCCACCGGCTCCCGGTCGAGTTGACACATACCTGCTCAAGACTCAGTGTGATAAGCCACCATGCCTCGGAGCTATCTGCTCTTGGTGTTCCCCTCACCGTCCTCTATGGTATTTACTCCCCCATGGGGATAATGCGGGGGCACTGGCTGCTGATCGATGATCAGCATACTGCCAGCTTCCATAGGTATATCAACAAGGCACACAATTTGGGTGTCCATACCAGAACGCGGTGGCATTTAATTTGGTCCTCCAGGCCAACAAGGACCATTATCCGTTATCACACTCACACACCCCAATGCCAATACAATGTACATCAATATAAGTATTGTGTTGATGTACAATAATTGATATGATCACCCGTCCATCCTATCTCTATGGTTTCGAGCTTTGACACATTGTAGGGCAAGAATACTGCACACGGTCGGGACCTGACTCTCCAGAAACCCCCTCCAAGAGGGCAGGTATCTTCTAGGACTGCACAATCTTACTCCCATGATTGACCCTTTATCTTGTCAAGGCAAGGTTTGCAGGCCAGCTGGATCCCGGTGCTGTAACCCAGGAAACCAGATCTTTACACCAGTTACTTACCTGGCCATTTCTGTTTTCTTTCCCCTATAATTCAATGCTACTCAACAAATTGCTTGGCGTATTTCTGAAATGACTATAGCATAGGCATTTTTCTAAAGATTTCAAATCAAACTAAACTCACGGTAGACCTGCACCAGACATGCTTCGTGTTGCGCTGCTTCCTGCTACAAATTTGTCCTCAGCCGTCGCCCAAATACTAGACTTTGCCATCCACAACACTTCATGATGGAAAACCCGCCACAAACACAGAATATAAAGCTTTTTGGACACATTATGAACACCCATTGTCACAATATCTACATGACGCCACATGCGCCATGTTGGAATCAATTTTCCCGCCAACACCTAGTCGACGGGATTCATATGATAATTACTATGACGTCATTTAAAGCCTCTGTTCAGGAAGTCCTCCACTCCGACGCTAATTTCCATCTCGTAAACGGTCATTGACATATCGCAGAACGACACGCTTTACGTAATATTTTAATACAACGTGAATTTCAAAGTTGTGGGATCTCGCATTGGAGTTTGTAGCCCATCTCTGTTGGCATGGTAACAGGTAGGTTCTCCAAGCAGATGTAGGGTCAGGCTTGTTTTACGCATTTTCGACATTCTGTGGCTTCTAGCTTCTAGGATGACCTCGGCACACGTTCGTTAGTCTCCACAAAAAAAAGGTTTCAACCATACTGTAAATCATACAGCAGCTACAAAATGAGCAGATATGTGCCGTAAATTGCAAAAAAAAATCCTAAAACGGATACTTATGTATGCATCGCGCACAGTGTGTATGGTGTATACGGCGTCCGTTTGTGTGTGGGGGTGATTGTGTGTGTGTGTATGTGTGTTGGGTAAATGTATTAAACATGTAATGGGTGAGATACCGTTGTCACCACTCTTTGAAATTGCCTTGAACTTATCAACTTGTCATTCACCTCGCTGTAACATACAGCTCCGCTAGGCAAAGCACATTTGCTACTTACTTAAACCGGGCACCCGCACCCCCACCGTTTGGTCAAATGGAACGTCTCGTTTCAGCCAAGGCGAAGGCAGTGCATTTTCGAGCGTTATTATTAGCAATTGGGCGGTCCCGTACATATATACCCGTGTGATAGCCGATACGAACCCCGGAGCTAGCAGAAGGTGTATGTGTGTCACAGTGTGTATTTATTTTTGTGTGTGCGTGTGTGTTTGTGTGTGTGTTTGTGTGTGGTAAACTTAAATGTATTTGTGTGAGTGTGTGTCCGAAGTGGTAGCATAAGATTGTTTTCTCAGTATGTGTTTCTTTTATCCCTTAGCTTTTGAGTTTCGTAGACTAGTTTAGTAAAACTATTCATTACTTGGGTGCTGATCTACTGTTGTTTATCAAATATATTTTGCTTTTATCCTTTTCTTTAAATTCTGTTACGTAAAGCTGTTTGTAGTCGCCACGTGGGTGCCAGTCAGGCTTCGCGAGTCAGTCGACAAACACCGTGCCAGGTGTAGGGCGTGTTTTTTTTTACTGTGCAGAAACTAAACAAGCGGCATCATGTCGGGAAGGAAGGAGCAGCCCCAGACTAGCGACACCGGAGGTAACAGGTTTTCTCTTAATTTGTGTCAATTTGTGAGCGACCAAATATTTGACAGTTACCTCCACGAATTTTATTGACAGTTATGTTTGTGTCTTATAAGAGTTATTGCATGAGAAAAACAGAGGTCGGAAGATGGGGGTTGGCTAAATTGGCTCATACTTTGTATATGTGATAGGTGACCGTGTGTGAAACTATGAACCGCATTATGATTAGAAATCGTTTTATCTGCTCCAGAGACGTACATCGCGTTTGGTATATTCGCGGCGTCGTCCGCAAGTGGCCTCCAATTAGTCTGTGTGGTGTGGGTGTGGCGTTGGGTGGAAAAATACAAAATAATCATCATTACAATAGTCGCATGTAAGCACCATTGCAAGTTATCTGTAAGGTAAGCTTAAGCATTAAAGCCTTTAAAATTGCCATCAGGTGACCTGAATGAAAAATAAGAAAAATAAATCAATGATTTGTGCGTTTAGGCACCCTTTCCAACAAACAGCGATCCAAAAATTGGATCTGTGCGACCCTCGATTTTATAATTGCACATATCATGCACAATGCAAAAGTATGATTTAAAAGTCATTGCACGAGAGAGCAAGGCGAAACCATACAGAGGTCGGAAGATGGGTGTTGGCCAAATTGGCTCACACTTTGTATGTGAAACTATGAACCAGCATATAACTAAAACCCTCCAGCTATTTATGGAGTTCTGCCCCCCCCTCAGAGACCTTCCGAAATTAATTCATGGCTGAAAATTATTGAAATTGGAATGGTACCCTGATAATTCTGATAGTGATATGAACGTGAGTTTTATATTTCCAGATAGCATGGTTTTCCTAGTTTTAAAGACTAAAAATTTAACATGAAATTAAGAGGGTGTACTGGAGGGTGATCAGTACAAATGAAAGTAGAATTTTCAACTCTCTGAATTTTAGTCATTTTTAGTTGTTTTTTTTCTTTCTTCACACAACCAGCAATTTTGATGAATGTTTTGCTGGAGAGAGCAACATCTACTCATTCAAAAACAAGCGTCGTATAATTGGGCCACACATAAAGCGAGCCGTGAATTTGGGGTCTTTCTGGGGATTTTCTAGGGTTTTGGATGGTAAATCAGGTAAATGACGTCTGTCTGCGGGGTAAGTTATGGCTGTTTTTTGTGTAGCTATGTGAAAACCATGCATAAATATCAAAATTAGAAATGATCGTTTGGGCTGTACACGGGGGGATATGAAGATACTTGAAACGAAATTAAGCTCGTTTTACACATTTTATCATTGCGCTAGAAGACAATTAGTAAGTCCCTTGCAGAATCATTGTATGCAATCACTGTGTGGTACATAATGAAAAAGGCTCTGCATGGGGACTCCAGGCTCTCCATTAGGACTCCACATGCGATACCATTTGAATCCTAATGGGCTTAATTGTCTATGCTATGAGGAAAGTACAAAGAGAGTTTTCGGCCTCAAACATTGGGAGTTTATTTATTCAGGGTTCTATACCACCATGGACTCCATGATACCACACAGCACAGTTTATACCTTGCTACCTCTCACATAAGGCTTTCTAGCCAGCTTCACTAATTTTGTTCGTACTATTTTCTTTACCCGCATCTTGGAGGCCGGGGGTCACCCATGAATACTGTGTACTGCGACCATGGAATAACTTGACCTTGGATTTCTTTTGATTCATACGACAAAACTAGACACAATATGAAACTTGGGAAATTTTATTTGATAACTCCAAACGGTTGCTGAGATATTGCCAACTTTGCACAGATAACTTGCAATGGGGTTTACATTGTCTACTGTTATAATGATTATTTTGTAATTTTCCACCAGACGCTACACCCGAGCAAAAAGACCAGACTTATTGGAAGTCACTTGCGGACGACGCCGCAAGTATACCCAACGCGATGTACGTCTCTGGAGCAGGTAAAACGATTTCTAGTTATAGGTACGGATGCTG
The DNA here is from genome assembly GCA_013266295.2 of Branchiostoma floridae x Branchiostoma japonicum. NCBI lineage: Eukaryota > Metazoa > Chordata > Leptocardii > Amphioxiformes > Branchiostomatidae > Branchiostoma > Branchiostoma floridae x Branchiostoma japonicum. The sequence goes on along the minus strand of CM023824.1, from coordinate 3,474,976 downwards.
AGTTCTTACACTGTGTTCTAAATACCAAAATATTGTCTTATGTTGCGATAAACACATTCTAATACAATTGCCAAAGAGAAAAATGTCCAGACTATGCATGATGTACAAAATGACTAATAAACTGGTGGATGTACCAACTACCAAGTACCTAATACCAGCTCAGAAAAGAACAAGAAATAGTCATGCCTCCAAGGCACTCGCTGCCACCAAGTGCAGTAGGGGCATCGTCACTAGATAGCTTTAAACAACGTCTAGAGTTAGACGTTCAAAGGTTAGGTGTAACAGCTCGTACGGTGTAATGTACCCAGCTGCCGCCGCGCCGCGTGCCTGCGAAGCTGGTGTGTTACGCCGAAGGGCGGTTATACCGGCTATACAGATACAGATACAGAATTGTTTTTGTTTGGTCGAACAGCAGTCTATGACACGATCACTTACGACAAAGCGCCGCTAGTAAACAAGTGGTCCCGCTGGTGCAAGAAGTTATTTTTGACCGTCGGCGTCCTGGTCGTCGCGGTCATGGCCGTTGTACTTCCCTTCGTGGCAGGTCAGTTGTTACAATCATCTATTTTGTCTACAACATAATTCGCCGTAGTTCTTGTATGCCAGATCAGTTTAAAGGTTTCTTCAAATACAATTTGGATGTTATTTTCATCAACACAACACAACACAAGGCAACGGAATTACTAGTACTTAAATAGATCCACAATAAATCCCAGCTATGTACTATTTTCTCCATGATATGTAGTTGCGCATATATCTGGAATAACCCAAGACTTACAGAACTCAGCAGCATTACTTAACTTCAAAAATAAACTAAAACAACTTCACTACACAGCCCAACTTACACTGAGTTGTTCTGTTCAGTTCTTCTGTTATCATTTATTGGATTATGTTATCAGTTGTTATTTACTTAATTGTTATCATTTTATCATCTTGTTTGTTAACTCAAATGTTGATTTAACGATCAGCCATGATTTGTTATTTCTATTTAATATCGTTTTTGTTAGTTACTTTCTTGCTTGTTTTCGTTAAGTTGATTGTGGGGAAGGCATCGGATAGACCAAATTGGTCTCTGCCTTCCCCAGCACACTCTTTTTGTGTATTTTCCTTTATATTGGTTTTTATTAATTACGTGCGAAATATCGACTGAACCAATAACAATGGAATAGCATATTAGCGGTGTTGTGGTTTCACGGTGGAGAGGTCACCGCGTAAATAAAACCACCGTGAACATTTTAAAAACGACAAAAACGATATCAAATAGAAATAACAAATCATGGCTGATTTAAATCAACATTTGAGTTAACAAACAAGATGATAAAATGATAACAAGTAAGTAAATAACAACTGATAACATAATGCAATAAATGATAACAGAAGAACTGAACAGAACAACTCAGTGTAAGTTGGGCTGTGTAGTGAAGTTGTTCTGGTTGTATTTGAAACGTCCGATTTCCCTCTCTTTTGTTTATACAGTTAACTTGCAAATCCTATCTCAGGAGGTGACGAAGCTTTCAGTACAGGTAACCGAGCTGAAGCGTAAGTGTGTGTCCTACCATCACAGAGTACAAATCTTGATAAATCTTAAAACTCTGTGAATTTGTATACACATGTTTTAAAAAGAGGGAAGAAACACGTAAACTATATATCAATGATAGCCTTATATGTTCGTCCATTTGTATACAGTAGATGTAGTGTAGCTCTTCTATAGAGTTGTGGTATTTATACACACGTAACGTTATCATGTAAACTTCATGTACTGCATTTAGCCCGCATGGGCATGAATGTGCAAATAAACATCATTGTCATCATTGTCATTATCATTGTCAATAACTTTATACCACATATCGACTGATTAATTATAGGAGTTTTAGCAGGCCTTTTATTACCTACATTAAAATGTAGGTATTGTTTTTGGTCGGTGTGTGTCATACTTGTGGATAGCATATCTTTCGAAGGCTTTTATGGATTGTGATGATATTTAGTATGTGGGTAGGCCTTAAGAAGACAAAGGTCAAGCTCAAATTTGCGTCTCTTGGTGGTTGACCGTGGCACTGCAGCAGAATTTCCGGTTTTTGTATCTTTATCCTGGACATATTATGGTCTTGATTTTTTTTGGTCACTATCAGTTTTTCATGTCAGAAAGACGTGGTCACCCTAGCAGCTTGTTCTGGAACTACACGGGGGTTTCCGGCGAAATCTTTCAAAGTGGATAAATCAAGAATGGAAGGACGATATACATAATAAAATGCAAATTATGTGAATGAGGACTTAATTTGCATGATTGATGAGGATATTCAAAAATTCTATTTGTTGTTGCACATAATTGGACTTTGATACATGTAATGTATGTAATCTATGGCGAGTTGAACATTAACAAATACTAACTATTTGAATTAGGACTTAATTTGCATAATCATTGCGAAAAAAGATTATACTACATATGATCATCACATTTCCATGATTATTCACACAAATGAAAAATATTACAAAGGCTCTAAATATTTCTTGTTGGTATGCGGTTTTCGAATTCTTTTTTTTTTTAATTCTAACATTTCGAGACACGACATGGTGACGGCACGCTCAAGTTTTTTCAACTTATTTTATGCCGCCACCAACACAGGACAAATACAGGACAATTCTTGTTTCAGGAACTGATTGCAAGGGGCCCATGGGGCCAGCTACCCCTGCTCTACCTGGGGCCCCGGGAGAAAATGGGTCCACAGGGCCAGCTATTTCTGGGCCAACAGGACCAACAGGTGAAAGAGGGCCCATGGGGACACCCAGTCCACCTGGACCTCCTGGACCGGTAAAAAAAATACAAAATTGACAAACTAACAAACACTCCGTGCAATGCACCGCCTCATCTAAAATTAACTCCCAAATACTCATTTTTAGCCAGTTATACCTCTCTGAAACTAAGCGATTTAATATTTGATTTATAGTTCTGTATTTGTTTATAATATTTAACTCTGTTTACTTATATTTAGAGAGAGGACTAGTACTTGAGCCAACAGACATCTTTCACACCGCAGTCATCCCTCATTCCGCATTTTGCTTTCAACTGATCCACGAAATCTGTTCAGGTCTTATTAAGATATAAGATATTGTGAACAGGTTTTGCTTATTTTGTTTTACCTGTCCTGACACCGTACGACTCTTTCCCGATGCCCCATGACTTTTTCTAACGTCACATTTATACGTGTCGCCTTTGTTACAGTGTAGCTGCCCAACCCCTTGTGCCCCGACTGCTCTTGCTGCAGGTGAGTTGGAGCGTTCTAGTATCTCACGGTTCTGATGCTAAACCTGCGTGTCTTACAGCAACATAGTCATAACGTTTCCACCATAGTGCCTACAAACTATGACACATCCCAGCATTTTAGAGTTTAGAGACAGATGTTGTGTTTTAGAAAGGCATATACAAGCGTTACCGACCACATTACCTTACATCATACAAACATTTTCAGGCAGCCCAGTTCATCAACTACTGTTTTGTCTTCCGACATTTTTAAAAGTTTGGTCAATTGCCATGCAGATCTAGAGTTATGCTGTGTTACCAATATTGCCACCATTCAATAGGCTACTCTTGTCTAGCATATCAGTGTTTGGGATAGTTTATTATTATTAATTAAAGGTGTGGATACGTAGTTATATCTATCACATTCATTACATCTTGACTCTGCCCCCTGCTACTTACCATTTCCCAGACTGTGCTGCATATAAAGCCGCCGGAAACACAAGTGGAGTCTACACACTTGGCCCACCTCTGGCCGGAGTAATGGTCTACTGTGACATGGATACAGCAGGTACATATATAGAGCATACAACACGGTGTATTCCGTATTGCCCGAGGTATCGGCCCGACCGCGATCCGACTCGCGGGAGGGCCGAGACCGAGGGTGATGCGGAATACACCGTGTTGTATGCTATTTATATCATAACCACCTTAGAAAACACGTCTTTCAAGGCGAAATGAGCGAAAATTTGGTGTCCCTAAACAAAAAAACTGCTACAACATCCATTTCAACGTCCGAATTTTCGAAAGCGGCGCACACGGTTGGGGCGAAACGCGTTCGAATCGTTTTATACACCCGTGTTGTACGGGTGGATACAACACGGCCGGGAGCACTGTATTGCCGCCCGGGTATGATATAGTGTTTTAAGGCACACAGGGATCCGTAATATACACAGATGTGCCATAAATATACATCTGTTTAGCCTTTTGCACACTAAAGAGTAAAGTTGTTTGTCTACCAATTCTCATGGGTTGAGTGTTCCGAGTTGATTCATACGGCATCACACAAGGCATGTTGTGCACACTCCACGAGTTCAAGCAATACACCGGTCAAACTCCACTGCCAACTCGGCCAAAACGAAGGAATGCAAAAGTCAACCCTGTTATTGGTCAAAAAACGCTATTTTGATGGGCAAACACACATCGGGACCAGAGCATCGGGACGGCCTATTCCAATCTTTTTTCACCGCAAAGCGAACACCTTCTGTATTGTTATCATGTAAACCCCACTTTCATAGCCTACAAACTAACAATGTGTGTTTTCCAAACAGGGGGCGGATGGACTGTGATCCAGCGGAGACTGGACGGGTCGGTTCCATTCAACCGAACCTGGGAGGAGTACAAACGCGGGTTTGGGAACAAGAACGGGGAATACTGGCTTGGGAACGAGAACATCCACCGCCTGACTACTCAGAGGAACTATCGGCTGCGGGTTGACATGATGGACTGGGATGGGGAGGAACGCTACGCGGAATACGACACATTTAGGTTGGTACTTCCCCTTTCTAGTGAGAATTCTAAGCAGACACGTACACAGTTAGGACTTGGAAATACATAAAATACACTGACAGGAAAAAGGTCTATGTTAAAAAAACTGCTGTTGTAAATCATGTCTAAGTTAGGCATACATGTAGGTTATTCATTGGTTTATTGTTTCGATACATAGCTATACACTACGATACATTGCAGCGACTTGAACATAGTACAAGTCGCTGAATTATGCATATTAGGCAGATACAAGAAATGAATAAAACTTATATAACTTATGTAAATGTGAAGGTCATTTGCAAAATTAGTGATAAAGTGTTAAAGTGGCATATTGGCAAAGGATTGGACTTTCACCCAATACATGTTATTTTAATAGAGAAGACCTTAAATCGAAATAGATTATGCTATCAATAAGACAAAATAACACAGCAAAATTTACAAAAGCTGTAAGTACTTCATGGAGGTATAAGGGCTTTAAACTCCTTGGTTTTACAAACAGGTCAGAATTTGTGTCAATGCAATTGTCATTAATTTTCATAACTAATATTGTGTAATTTGATGTTCCCATCCAGGGTGTTCTGTGAGTCGGAACAGTACCTGCTGCAAATTTACGGGTACGGATACAAAGGCGACGCGGGAGACTCCATGACTGGCGCTGGTTCCAACATGGGGATGAAGTTCTCCACTGTGGACAGGGACAATGATGTCCACTCAGGTGCAGAACATCCCGTTTCTTGAACACCACTCTGCTGTATTGTGTTAAGTTATTGAACGCTGAATGATCTACCTCACAATCCCTTATGTACCCTGTATATTACAACCTTAGATCATTTCTGTAATTTTAACTTAAAGGAACTTTGAATTAATTGTTTCAAACATTCACCTTGTGTACATGTACTTTTGAACGTGCTGTAATTTTTAATGTAAACTTTATATGGTACGAATAGTTTTTATCAAATGTAACAAACTTTTATCAAAGGTCCTGATCACTTAGCTGTATTATATTTAGTAAGTGTAAGCGCATCTTGTGTTTTAAAGCCTTCTCAATTCAGCCAATTATGGCTGCTTACAGGCTTTTGTATGTACTTGTATGGTACAAATAAACCACTCTCTCTCCCTCTCTCTCTCTCTCTCTCTCTCTCTCTCTCTCTCTCTCTCTCTCTCTCTCTCTCTCTCTCTCTCTCTCTCTCTCTCTCTCTCTCTCTCTCTCTCTCTCTCTCTCTCTCTCTCTCTCTCTCTCTCTCTCTCTCTCTCTCTCTCTCTCTCTCTCTCTCTCAGGTGGGCCAACCTGGGCCGACTTCCACTGTTCTCAGGAGTTCGGGCAGGGCGGTTGGTGGTATAAGGACTGCGGCATCTCCTTCCTCAACGGCCAGTACCTGGGCAACTGTGGGAACTCCTGTCCAGCCGTGCAAGGTGTGTTGTGGATGAGCTGGAGAGAAAGGAAGTACTCCCTGAAGTCTGTGTCTATGAAAATCAGGCCACGATAATTGCATTTTTTCTACTAAATCTGTTCACACCCACAGTTATTAAAAAAACCATCAATCCTACGTGGTCTGTAATGCTGACAAGTAACGCTCTCTATTGTAGCGGCTTTGTCTGTTACAAACTTACACCAGAGTGAGTCGATTTGAATGTTGAATGGTGAGGCAGACATTTATGTTCAGGTAACTGGAGAAGTGTTCAGAAATAGTTGTTATGGAGCAAACTGTTCAATAAGAGATTTGGATACAAGTGATGATGCCTGGAATATCTAGCGACTGATTAGAAAGTTGTTGGTGGCTTTTTTGATGCTGGGCGCTTCTGATTTAACATATTAATGGTCTGTATGTGGTGTTTCTACTGTTGTAGAATTCCAGTAACATGCTTTCGCAATTGCAGTGTTGAAGTCATGGATTCCTTATTATTCAAGACTGTACAAGTGCATAGCCTCATCCCACATATAAACTATATAGTCTTCTGTAGAATAGGTTAGTCCCTAGCCTGAGAACAATTCTTACCATGGTCACCCAAAAGTAGAAGTGATTGAGCAATGACAGTGAATTGTGAGTGAATGACATGAGATAGCAAGTGACAAATATAAGTGACGGTTAGCAGGTAAGTGGACGGGTGAATGAACATGTAAAAGTTGTTTGAATAGTAAATAACTAAAATAGTATAAGTAATTCAGGACGTTAGCTGTGACCACTAAGCCAGAACTGCATTCCATTCTGTACAAGGTAGGACCTCCGCACTGAAAAACAACCAATGTTACAGGGGAAAGGACTGTCTCCAGGCGGTTGACTGTATACCAATGACCAGGTGGTCCTTATGCAGAGGTGGTCACGAATACAGGTTTGACTTATATCAATGGCCAGGTGGTCCTTATGTAGAGGTGGTCACTAGTACAAAATCAAGGGTTAGGCAGTCCTTATGTAGAGGTGGTCACTAGTGCAGGTTTGACTGTATATCATTGTACTGACCTATTTACAAAAAAATGGTAAAAAATGGTAGAAAATTGTAACAAATGGTAGAATGCTGTTATCATTATTTACAAACTATTGGAAATATCATATTCCACATCATGCATATTTCCAATGTTTTACAAAACTTGGGAAATATTTGTAAAGTTGAAATCACATTCAAGATATTTCCAAAGAATTCAATCTCGTATACAAATAATTACAATAAATTGAAAACATTTGTAAATGATGACAATGACAACCCTTGCGGTGACTTGGAATGGACTCTACTTTTAATTATCTTTATAGCACAACAACTGTACATGGTACAAAGTATGGCAAGTTTGGGCAATTTTCTGAATCGAAGAAACTAGAATTCTATCTTAAAATGTGTCCAAAAATACTCAGTAACAATAAATGGTGAGTATATTGTATACCTGATACTTTTGCAGGTACTTGTACAATTACATATTGTAAATTGTGAAATAGTTTTATGCTTGCGTTTCTTTTGTGGTGAGTTTTAGTGTGCTCTGTGTTACTACTGTACTATTCTTCTGTTTTCACTGTAAACTTAAAGTACTGCAAATGCCAGATTTCCCTCCCAGCGAACTTAAAGTGATTTATGTTTCCCACGCCACCACCACTCTTCTGTCTATCACAATGTAATAATGCACATTACATACTGACTGTTGGCTTGTATTAAGGTCGCAGAACACAGTATAATGGGCGACCCCCGGGGTCTATGATGCAGGTATACAAAATAGTACGGAGAATATTCTTTAAGACTGGGTAGAAAGCCTCATGTGAGCGTCAGTCAGATGTAAATTGTGTTGTGTGGCATAGGAACATGTCGGATTTGAGACTGTATGGTTTGGATTGTGACAATTTTCCAGTTCGGGTATAAATGCGCCATATCACACAACGGGCTTTTGGAGTGAGTCGGCTGCAGTTCATTTGACCTCCACAGGGCGCCATTTCAAAGTGGACGTCAAAAGCTGATACACTGACAGTCAATATTTTGTAGTCTGTACTGTAAGTCGAACATCATATTTCTAAGGTGTACTATAATTTTTACCACGTCGTAGTGAGTCACCTTGAGGTCCTTAACTAAAGAAATCCCCATAGGGCAATAACTGTGTTCTGCTACCTTAAACTTAACCCTTTCTTCTGCTTACAAATTTGGAGTATGAATAAACCCCTCTGCAGAATAAGGGTTAATGCTACCCTTATCTATCTAGTTCCTTGTTTCTCAGGTTAGAAAAAGAAGGATACTGAACTGGAAGATCAACATGAAAACAGAGTCTAAGGGAAGAGTTAATGTCTGACGTAAGTTTTCCTCAGAGCGCTCTTGTTCTCTTGCCACATTTTTAATCTAAACGTTTCCCAGAGACAAAGAAATAAATTGGTGTAGTGTGACAGCAACTTGGTAACAATTAACTGCTGTATAAAAAAAAAACAGTAAAATATAAAACAATGAAAAACGATCGAAATGTCATCACCAGCAATTACTTTAACCCTTATTGTTAATTGCACATAATGTTAATATACACATGTAACAGTAGATACAGTAAAAACCTATAACGTTAGATCTTTACTTTAGTCCATGGCCTTGTGGTATCCTGATCTGGGCCTTTCCCACTCTCTTCCATGGGGGTATTCTGGTCTATGATTATACAAATGACAGTTCCAATGCAAAGACTATGCCATAGTGTACACAAGCAAATACAACTGTTTAGGAAATACAGTATACACAACATAGAATGTATGTCCTGATCTCTCTTCAGTGGTCTGTTCTTGTTTACAGTCATCATCTGGGCCATTCCCACTGTCTTCCAGGGGGGTGTTCAGGTCTGAACTGAACTTTATATCATACCCGGGCGGCGATACAGTGCTTCGACCGTGTTGTATTTTACTGTACGACCGGGCGTATAAACTGGGCTTCCATAAAACGATTCGAACGCGTTTCACCCCAACCGTGTGCGCCGCTTTCAAAAATTCGAATACAGGATTCGGACGTTGGAATTGATGTTGTTGCAGTTTTTTTGTTTAGAGACATCAAATTTTCGCTCATTTCGCATTGCAAAATATTGAAAGACGTGTTTTCTAGGGTGGGTATGATATAAATAGAATACAACACGGTGTATTCCGCATCGCCCTCGGTCCCTGCCCTCCCGCAAGTCGGATCGCGACCGGGCCGACACTTCGAGCAATACGGAATACACCGTGTTGTATTCTATATGTTCAGGTCTATCCTTACAGATGTCAGTGCCAAGGCAAAAACTATGTCATAATTCAGTATAATTGCACATGTGCAGATACATGATCTGTAACAGTATATGTCGATGAAAGTTAGACATCCAGGTAATGAGATACACAAGAAAACAGTTCGTCAGGCAACTGGATAGATTTTGAAAACTGTAAGATGTTTCAAGCAGTATCCACTACTTTTTGTCTGTCACTGACAAAAAGTAGTGGATGTTACTTTAAATGTCTGAGTTCAAAATCTATCCAATTGCTTGAGTAACTGTTTTCTTGTGTTACAGTATAACTTCTAACATGAGTTCAGCCAGCACGTCGGCAGAACGTACTGCGCCTGCGCAAAACCCTGATTTTTCACGTTTTTCGTTGGATGTTTGGTCAACGTTGCATCAAAATTTTGCCTGTTGCAGACGATATCTTTTCCTAAACAACTACAGACAGGCTGTCAACCTTATATGCTCTAATACAACCTTATATGAGACGTTTTGCCAAAGTGCTATGCACAAAACATAACGAGTTTCGCGCAGGTGCAGTACGTTCTGCCGACGTGCTAGTTCAGCCAGATCTCTACTCCATGGCCTGTTCTTGCTTTGCCCCATCCTCTGGGCTGTTCCCACTCTCTTCCATGGGGGTGTTCTGGTCCACACTAACCGACGACAGTTCCGAGGGGGAGGCCATGTTCCCACTCGGCGTGGCGAGGCCCTGCGGCAAACTGTCTCCGTCCGGACTCTGCGCTTCCACCAGTACCGTGTCGTGCTTGATCTTCATGTGGTTGCGCAGCCCGGCCACGGTGGCGTAGCGATAGTGGCAGATCTTGCACGTCATCGGGGAGCCGCCCATGTGGCGCATCACGTGCATCTTCAGGTTCTTCTTGTGGGTGAACTTGCGGCCGCAGATGTCGCACTTGTGCGGCTTCTCGGCCAGGTGCAGGAGCATGTGGTCCTTCAGGACGTCCATCCGTGCAAACGACTTACCGCACACCTGTTGGGAGGAACCCAGAAAAACATTGAGGCATGATCTCTGAAATATTTGACTTATTTATTTGGCTTACAAAGAAGCCATGGTGTCCCAACTAGTTGAAGACTATTATTAAGAAACACCCTGGGGAAAAGATGAGAATCGTTAGACATACATGGGAATGCATATTACATAGTTACATGTGTTACATCCTAAAAGATATACAGTTATATACAAATATAATGCGATAATATATACTTACATTATTTAAAAATACAATAATACAATAATGATAGAGTCCTAGTCTTACAAGTCCTAGTACAGTCCTAATCTCTGAAATATCTACTTTTTATGTTCACCTTAGCAGAAGGAAAACATGATATTGTTTTTGCTCCATTTCTTCTTCTTGTTCTCCAAACACATAAGGTCACCATATACATGTTCATATTCAAATGTTCTTAACCAATCAGGAAGCTTGATTTCAAATGTTCTTAACCAATCAGGAAGCTTGATTTCAAATGTTCTTAACCATACAGGAAGCTTGATTTCAAATGTTCTTAACCATACAGGAAGCTTGATTTCAAATGTTCTTAACCAATCAGAAGGCTTGATTTCAAATGTTCTTAACCAATCAGGAAGCTTGATTTGAAATGTTTCTGACCTGGCAGACGTGGCGTCTCCACATGGAATGGTTGTGCATGTGGCGCTGCAGGCTGGACTTCCAGGTGAAGGTACTGTCACACACCGGACAGGCGTAGTACACCTTCCCAAGGTCATCGGTACGCTTGGCAGTGCCTGGAACCTGCGAGGATCACGTACAGAAACACACAATAAAAATGTGCAGATTCATAAACAATTCTGGTTCTGTTGGTAATATTGTTACGGATTTTATTGTTCCTTGAGTGAAGTTTTTATTATTGTACATTTTAACTAATTGAATGTGTGATGTGCAAGTTGTTTTATCTCGTATTTATGTATGTAAAGAACACACAATTCAGCCCTTAGGCTGCTAGCTGTTCGTCTGAAATAAACCAATTTGATTCTAGAAAAATAGAAGAAAGATAAGTACAAACAGACTGTGAATGATTCAGGCTCTGAGAAAAGCTCCTGTAGCTGTCACACATTCAGACAGAACCTTTCCCCAAACATGAACCAACCAAGGTTGGCTGCAGTTGGGGAACAGTCTGACCAGATTTAGGCTATGCCTACCTTTCAATTCGAATCAAATCAAATTTGAGTTAAGTCTGAGTCAAAAATGACTGCCAAACACACTCCGACCACTTCTGACCTACTCCTGAACACCAGCCAACCACCAGCCAACCATGGCTGAACCTCCCGTCCACACCCGAATGTTTTAAACACATTGAAACATTTGGCTGGTGCAGCCAAACAGTAGCCAACCTCATGATCACTGGAACACTAGCCAACCTTCGTTGACATACTTCACAGTAGTCTGTTGAATAAAGAGACTTGTTTTTACACAACCAGGAGTTTTATTCAACCAACGTTTCGGTGACCGTCTGTCACCTTCCTCAGGGCAATTCTGACTGGTTCACATTGCGCACTGCAGCACAGGTGCCGCTGCTACAGATGCGTTCCCAAATGTAAATAATTTACATATCTACACAATTACAGGGAACTAGTATCTACAATGCAGTTCCAAATGTACAAACTCCTGAATGTATAAAAAGGAGTCTCTTTATTCAGTGACTTCATGGAGTATTCTATGTTGTTCACTTAAAATGTTTTTGTGCACCCAAATGTTCAGATTAGTTACACCTGTTCTAAGAAATGAAGATCGAGCACTGATATATATATCAGTGCCAAATATATTTGTGCACCCAAATGTTCAGATTATTAGTTACACCAGTGCACTTGTTCTAAGAAATATTGCCCAAATATATTTGAGCACCTAAATGTTCAGATTATTAGTTACACCAGTGCACCTGTTCTAAGAAATATTGCCCAAATATATTTGTGCACCCAACTGTTCAGATTAGTTACACCAGTGCACCTGTTCTAAGAAATGAAGTTTGAGCAGTGATATACATGTATATCCAGACCTGGAGGGTGGGGCTGTACTGGTCGTGTGTTCCAGGGACGGCTGACAGTGTGGCACTGCCGTCTCTCTGTAGTACATTCCCATCAGTGGACCACGAGGTTACACCTGGGGCAACAGACAAGGCAAACTTCTTCATTGTTTACTAATTGCAAGTAATTACAATGAGCAACAAAAAATATATGTGTCAGGATAGAGACTTTTCTAGTGGTAACTGCTGGGAAATTAATACATGCCGCATTTAGAAGTTAAGTGAAGGTGAACATCATTTGACATAATTCATTCAAGTCATGACCTTATTTGCATAATTTATGAGATGTTAGAATAGCGTTCTTTCTTAATATAAGACTGTCATTGGGTGGAGAATATGATCAACTGATATGATTCCTGCAAATGAGGCTCTTATTTGCGACATCAATGACTAAAAATTCGTCCACCAGAAGGGTTAACATCATTTGGCGAAGGCATGAGGTCGTGGACTTCTGTATTAAAGGAACTTCGAAAATGGTGCCTCTGTTTTGCTTTTTGTGTAAGAAGACCACTTGTATAACTAAGAACACTTAGTAGGTGGTCATCTTAGTGTCCCCGCCAGAGGGCCGTCCGACCGTCCTTTGACGCCCTCTTCCCGCTGGGGACGGCCTAAGCCTGAGAGGAGGCTGTCCCAGAAAAAAAATGATACAGCCAAATTTTTGCAAGTCTGTGGTTTGATTGTCATGAAACTTACCTTTACTCAACAATTATTTGCCTCTCAGAATGCGGGAAATGGCGTTTAAGAGGGTTAAAAATTTCAAACTTTCCCGAGGAGGCATGCCCATGGACCCCCCTAGAAAGCTTGTGCCTAAGGCGCTCGCGGTCGGCCTGCGACCCTCCGGTTGGGACGCCCTGGCGGGAACACTGGTCTTAGACAAGTTTGACTGTACACACACATGTACCATCTGTCTTCCTTGACCCGAAGTAGCTACTTACCAGACTGCAACTGCAATCCATCCCCCGTGGTGTCTACTGCCCTCTCTCTAACACCAGTGAATCTGCTCTGTGCCTGCATGGGTACAGACCTCGCCTCGACCCCAGCAGTTGAAGAGGTGCTGCTGTCCTCGGACGGATGATCCATCTGGTCCTGCTCCACCTTCATGACTGGAACGTCCCACTGCAGACGATGGGAGACCTTTTTTTAAAAATCTAAGGCCGTGTTGATTTGATTATATGGATGACATCCACGTGCGCATAAAGTTTCGTTCGTTTAAAAAAAAAAGTTTTCAACCATACTGTAAATCATACAAAGCAGCTGCAAAATGAGCAAATATGTGCCGTAAATTGCCCCCCAAAAATTGGAAAATGGATACTAATATTGTAGAATGCCAAAGTCAATTCCAAAGTCTAAGAAGAAGATGTGAAAGAACAAAAATGAAAACTCTATTGTTCGGTATACCATACTCTGTGTGTTTAGTCATTTGTTCTACCGACCACTTAGATTTCATAATGAAAACAAGTTTTTTTGGCCAAACTTTGTTTTATTTGTATGCTCACATCAGTTTTAGGTTTCCCAAAGGAATTGTCATTGAATGGACATGTTCACGGAACTTTATCTTCACAGTGGTGGCAAGTGCAGGGAAGGGGCAAAACACAAATGATTGATTGATTGATTGATTGATTGATTGATTGATTGAGTGAGTGAGTGAGTGAGTGAGTGAGTGAGTGAGTGAGTGAGTGAGTGAGTGAGTGAGTGAGTGAGTGAGTGAGTGAGTGAGTGAGTGAGTGTGAGATCTCTTAGGTCAGGAGCCAAAAATGAATTTTAAAATTTAAGCCCGGTGTGGGAAGGACTTTTCTATCTTACCTGAGGGTTGGATTCCTTTCTGTGCGGGGACCCTGTAGAGTGGGGGTTGGCGCTGGGCGACTCCACCCGACTACTGCCCACAGAACGACCCGACTGGAAGGCCGTGCTCGACCCAAAGTAATCTATGCCGTCTTCCTGACTGTCCGCGAGCGGCGCGACGACTTGTCTCGACCTATCGTGGAAGCCTCCCTCCGTGCTGGAGGACGCCGTGGTCGGGGTTTCCGAAGTGTTTACGGCCATGGCCATGGACGCCATGCTGCGTTTCAGGTACTGCGAGCAGACGTCCACTATGTTTTCCAGGTTCAACATGGTGGCCGCGACAAGGATGTCCCCCGTGTTACCGGCATTCAGCGTGAGCTTATGCGTGTACATGAAGTCAAGGATTTTGGAGAAGGTCTCGACCTTCAGGGTCGGGAGGTGGAGTTCGTTTGGTACCTCGGCGCCGCTGGTGAAGACGGAGCGAAAGTACGAGCTGCTGGCCGCGAGGACGGCGCGGTGGCACGGGAACTGCATCCCCATGACGACCACCGTCAGGTCGCAGAGCTGGCCGCGCTGGCGCATGTCGTTCAGGTGTTTGACGAAGCTGGCGGCCATGTTGGGAAACTTGAAGGTGGTTTCCTTCGTCGCAGCCATCTTGGAACGGTTGTTTCAATTGCCGCTGGTCTGGACAAATGAGCGTCTGTCCTAATGGGAAGAAGAAAGACAACGGGTTGTTAAAAAAAATAAAGATGGAAGGGGGGTTCCGGGAGATTTTGGTTGGAGAGGTAAAAATAGGGTTTTAGTCCCTACTAGTACCCAGTTCCAAAACAGATTTGGTTAAAACCCTACCCTAGTTCCAATCCAGATTTGTTAAAACCCTATCCTAGTTCCAAAATCCAATCCAGATTTGTTAAAACCCTACTCTAGTTACAAAATCCAATACAGATTTCGTTAAAACCCTACCCTTAGTTCCAATCCAGATTTGTTAAAACCCTACCCTAGTTCCAATCCAGATTTGGTTAAACGCTGCCCAAATTCCAATCCAGATTTGTTAAAAACCCTACCCTAGTTCCAAAATCCAATCCAGATTTGTTAAAACCCTACCCTAGTTCCAATCCAGATTTGTTAAAACCCTACCCCAATTCCAATCCAGATTTGTTAAAACCCTACTCTAGTTCCAATCCAGATTTGTTAAAACCCTACCCTAGTTCCAATCCAGATTTGTTAAAACCCTACCCTAGTTCCAATCCAGATTTGTTAAAAACCTACCCTAGTTCCAATCCAGATTTCCTTAAAAACCTACCCTAGTTCCGAAATCCAATCCAGATTTGTTAAAACCCTACCCTAGTTCCAATCCAGATTTGGTAAAACCCTACCCAAATTCCAATCCAGATTTGTTAAAACCCTACCCTAGTTCCAATCCAGATTTCGTTAAAAACCTACCCTAGTTCCAAATCCAGATTTCGCTAAAACCCTACCCTAGTTCCAATGCAGATGTGACCAAACCCTACCACCAATCCATGGTGGTTTTGTGTTTTTTGGGTTGTTGACTTAGAATCTAAAGGTTCTGGGTTCAAATCCCTAACACTAACAGGTCCCAATGTTGTGCCATTGGGAATTGCAATAATTTTACACCTATTTTCTCGCTCGACTTTGCTTCGGTTAGGGACGTACTCTCAAACCTTACAGTCCAGTCTTACACAGCTTGTACAAAACTGGGCGTGTTACGTCTAAAGGCGGTTTAGCCAAACAAACAAACAAACTGGGTGAAACTGGGAGGGACAATATAGGTCTTTCTACAAATAATTTTCTTTCCCCACTGTACGACTCTGGCATCAACTTGACAAAGTATTTTTAAAAAATACGTTAAAAAAAAGTACCTTTCAGCAACCGTCCCTTCTTTCCAGGAAAGAGTAAGCCAGGAAAAGAATGACGATAAATTATGCCGCTTCGGAAGATTAGTTGAGGAGACTAGTTGAGTTTCAAAGACAAATTTAGAAATTTCGAGGAAACAAAAACACTTTCCTCCGCCATGTTTGGAATATCCCAACTCGACTGCTCAATTAGGTACATTCAACTGTTAGCTCAAAATATTTATCCTTCAAAAAGGAGAACAAATTAATATAAAACCTAAGAGCATAAGATAGTTGATTCTTTGATATTCATTGGATCTCAATATATTTCAGTAAAAGTACGACATTACTGTTATAGTTGGAATACTTACCCCCACATGACCAAATGCACTAACCCTAGGTCAAAGTGCATTTTTTCGCGGGAATGCCACTGGTGTTCGAAGTTGTCTTTAGAGTGTTATTGTAATTTGGCAGTTGTCTTGAATTCACACGTCACAGCGCTACAGTGTGGCGAAGTTTTACCTAAAGCTTCTTGTCAAAACTTCGTCTTGGTATGTCTTATGTTAGCCTGGTTACCAAACGTATTTGTAGCTCCCGGGTCCTACATCCCCTCCGCAAAAAATAAAAGTATTTTTTTGCGGAGGGGATGTAGGACCCGGGAGCTACAAATACGTTTGGTAACCAGGCTAGTCTTATGTCTCCAGTAGGACGGATTTCTCGGTAAGTATTGATGGTTATATCAAGGAGGTTTAAATATCTCCATATATACAAGGAGGTTGAACAAAATCTAGATTTTTAATCTCCTTGCTATAACGTTAATCCCCTTGTCAATAGTGATGAAACCATGCAAAGGTATTAAAACATAATGCATTTGCTTTGCAAATGTTACCTTTCTAGTACATGTACGTAGGAATCTTTGAAAAAGTGGTTGTTATGGTCAGGTGACCCTCTTGAACAGGTGGCAATTTTGGCAGGTTTGACTGTATCTGGTATTTCTTCTTTTTCAGACCAAGAAGAAAGAACTTGCGCCATCGAGGCTTTCCGAGAGGGGAAGAAGGATGTATTGGTGGCGACTGACGTGGCGTCCAAGGGGTTGGATTTCCCCGACATCCAACATGTCATCAATTTTGACATGCCAGAGGACATCGAGAACTATGTCCACAGGTAGAAGAGCCCCCTAGAGACATTTTGTAAAACTGCATCACATATGTACTCTTCTGAACAGAAAGTGCCACAGAAACTGTTTTCCGGACAAGAACTGCTGATATCGTATCACACAGGGTGGCGGCAGCTGGTTATATTACACAGAATGACCTGTTACACGTAACCTTTGCACTTCTAACTGTAAGCATTGTTGTTTAAAGCTATCTAGTGATGATGCTCCTGCTGTACTTGGTGGCTGCGGTAGTTCTAGGAAAAACAAGTTTTTGAACACCTCAATCCTTGGTTGATAACTCTGGTACTTGAAGGCATGGCTATTTCTTGTTCTTTTCTGAGCTGGTATTAGATATTTACAATTTAGTAGTTGGTACGTCCACCAGTTTATATAGTATTTATAGTCATTTACACATCATGCACATTTTGGAACACCTTGATCCTTGGTTGATAACTCTTGTACTTGAAGCCATGACTATATACATACATGTATATTTGTATGGTCCAGGATCGGTCGTACCGGCCGCTGTGGGAAGACCGGCATCGCAACCACCTTCATCAACAAAGCGTGCGACGAGTCGGTTCTGCTGGACCTGAAACACCTGCTGCTGGAGGCCAAACAGAAGATCCCACCTGTCCTGGAGACACTGGAGTCAGAGAGCGAGAAGTACCTGGAGCTATGTGTTGTTGTATCCAGGACCTAGCCTGACTAAACCACGCTCCTGGCGGCCGCCGCCCCTAGGTGGGGGTCATTAACCCCCGGCCGAGAGCTTGTATACACAGGCTATCCAGGACCATGCTTTATCCAGAATCATGCTCAGGCCCAGTTCTGGATAGTCCACATGTATCCAGAACCGTGCCTGTTGGCTAATCTGCATCCTTGGATATGCTATCAGAAGGCCAAAGTGTCAGTCAAAAATGTGTTGTGTGTACAGTACAAGGTTTAAACATACATCATAATCTATCCAGGTACAAAATGTATCTACAATACTCAACCCTTTTTTTCTGAGAAAAAGAAAACAGTGAAAGTGATCTTGATCCAGTTTTAGCTCCCTGGATTGAAGACTGAGCTACTCTTCCACTGGTCGTGACAGAGAAGACGGATGCTATGTACAGTATTTACAGGTTCATTGTACCGGGGAAATTCCCCTAGCTCTTTTTGACAAGTACAATGGACAGTTGACCACAGTTTAACATCCCGTCCCAAAGACTGCAACCCTTTCCAGTAACACGCATGTCAGGATTCGAACTCCCAACCTCTTGGTCCAGAGGCAGGGCCGCTAACCACCGGACTATATATGCTCGGTGTATGTCCCTTACTTTCCCAAAGCATTCAATGTTATTGTTCATTTTTCCCTATTTATTAGGAGAGAGACTACCTGGCACACAACGCAGCAGACTACTGAGACTACTCTGTACATTATGTTAGCTGGGTGAAATATTTCTGGACAACAATAGCACATAATAAACAAGAAATTTGAGACCTACGGGAAGTGTTCAGGGTTACCATAGTGACAGCTGTCTGGCCCTGGTCATTGTCCTTATTTGTTTGTAGAGGAAGAAGAAAAGGAGCAAAACAATATGTTTCCCTTCTCTGAAGGTAAACACTAGATAGATCAGTCCCCCAAGTCTTTTATTAGTTAATGCTGTCTTGATGTCAACAATGTTGAAGAGGCTGAAGTGATCACTTTGTAAAGTCAATGGAATTGTGACTTCGTGTACGGCATGTGAAACATAATAGTGAATACACTTGATATTGCACAAAACTACACTGTTTGGAAATAAACATTGACTCAAAATGGTGTGTTGTCAACCTGAGAAGTTCCTAAACATGTTTTAGTCCTTAGTTGTAACAGTGTATCGGCATGGCATAATAATACATGTAGTAATGGGCATGGTATATTTCTAACATTGTAGAGCAAATTGTTGCAGAACCCAAAGGCAAGCAACAAGGACTATGTTGCTATAATACTTGCTTCTGATAGGGGGCGCCACACTACCATTCACCCTAAGCATGCCCAAAGACACCTGTTCCCATGTAATCCTTGCTGCCTGTGTTATAAATGATTGGGAGGACAGCTTCGCTTCTAGGTAGGTAAAGGTAAAGCAGTCATCCTCAACTTGTTCCTGGGAAGGACTGCCAGAGTTCTAAGTGTGTGCGATCTAGGTGTGATCCAACCCAAAAAAAGGCAGAGCGCACCGGGAAAAAAATCAGCCAACGTTGACTGCTCCCGGAACATCTGCAAAAGGTGGCTACTCAGATTTGCCAATTCACGCAAATACATATACATATACAACAAATATGTATTTTCCTTCAGAAATGTAGTTATATTGCCTTTGTTGGGTTATCCTTGCTTGTCAGATTGCCTCATATACATTACATACCCCTTGAAAACTATGTTAAATTGACAATCCTACTTCTTACAGAAATACACCGGTGACATCTTGCTCCAATTGGAGTTTTTCTTTTCAATTCTATTTTCCACTTCTCATTCTTCTTTCCCCCAATCTCATGATCCATTCATACCTTCATTCACCCAAAATTCTTAACCCTTGTCCTGCTGGCCTTTTTTACATAATTTATTTCATTAATTTCATTTTTAATCAGGTCATTAACCCTTGACTTCTTCTGCGCAGCTGTGGCATAGTTACTTTGGCATTCGGTGCGTTTTGCTGCGGTGCGATGCATTTATGTGAGAAATACTCCTAATCCATAAATATACGGGACCCACATACAGGCACTATATATGTGCAACCCATATATATATGGGTCCAGCAGGACAAGGTTAAGATTTCATTAAGTTATGTTGATCCCAAAGGTCATCTCCTTTTTTCTCCCAATTTCATACCACCAACCACACCAACAAGACAAGAGCCATGTATTTTATGTTCATACAAAAGTGATTTTAATTTTCTCTTCACATTGCCATACATATTCTTCTGTGGTATTTCTCACGACCACAGCTACAAGTAGTCACTTATTATTTAATTACACACACTGACATCTGTCTGCACAGCCTATGTACATATAAGCACTCTCATTAAAGGAGGAGGGGCATTTACTTTGATTGACACCTGTCAATATCCATCATACTTCTGCAATGTATACTAGTTGTTACTTATAATAATTTGTTTTCCAAGAGAACATAACAAAAATAGTGTCGACTAAAACATTTTTCTCTAGTTAATAGAAAAAATGTATCTATGGTCGTCTGTGTAAGTGTTTTTCTACGTTATTATTGCAATTTGTCCATGTACTTGCCCTCATACAAACTTGAAAAAGCCGTACTGTATTTAAAATTCTCAATACACCATGGTATAAAGGGAATATCATTACAATCTGACTAATATAGTTACAAAAGGATTGTTCACTGCTGTCTTTCACAGAAAGACAGACAGTATAGTCATCTTTCATCCTTCTAACACAAATCCAAAAGGAATCCACATTTCGCTAATTCAAAAGTGGACAGTATAAATGAGAGGATTTACAGCTGTTATCAGATATTATAATCTTATGTAAAAGAACTTAGAATGTCAATACACGCTTATACATATACTCTAAATAATCGCTGTGCTAAGAATGTACCGGTTGACATGATAATGACAGCTGTCAATCTCAGAATCTCCCTCCTCCAATAACGTTCAATATACATCTAATCATAGATGGTTTATGTCATCTTTAAATATAGCTCTATACAGCTAAACACAACTCTTCTCTACACAAGTCATTGTAACATAGAAAAAATTACATTGCAAAAATTACATGGTGGCGCTGGACTTTTTTCCCTAAGCATCCAATCTTTGGCATCAGACTACACCGGCATTTTTTCACGATGTATACATACATATTTTTTTACCACTCTGGTGCAAAAACAAAACATTGTTGACGTACATTGTAATTAAAAATCCAATATTTTACAGATACGCCCTCTGATGTGGCTTTGCTTGAAAGTGTAACATGTTGTTTTGACTGGCTTATACAATGTATGCTTCGGTGATAACTACATCAAACCTTCTATAAGAAGGGAATAGAGAAGAACTCACAGAAAAATACAAGTTGGCAGTGTTGGCACATGACATAACAAACTTAACAGGATGAGAAGTACAAAATCAAATATATAGAACTGGAACCAGGCGAACATCTTGTTGAGGATACATACAAAAGATCCTCCACCAAGTTGTGCTGCAAAAACTTTTTTCCCAACAAAGAAGAACTGAACTTGTTACAAACTGAACTAGTTAAAAACTGAACTTGTTAAAAAGCCAACCTGAACTTTAAAAGTAGATTTATGTGACGTCGTAGTAAAAAAAAAAAAGATTTTTAAAAAAAGGTAGAGGTATAATAGTTGAGACCTAAACGTACGGAGGTAACCAAAAAGTTATTTTTTTTCTGCAGTGATAGGGCATCACAACCAATTATTTACAAAGCCTTCTGACAGTAGGATATTATCAGGAAAACCATTATTTTACATCCTTTTCCGTGAGATTGCGGTCTTCACACACACGACACTCCTCGGGTGGGACCTACGCTGACTGGAATGTCATCTGACAAACTCCCATTGTGTAAGGAAGTAACTGTTCAAATGCCATCAGTGTCAAGTTCGAGGCAAACCATCTGTTTGTGGGGGTGGGGGGTGGCTCTCCCACTTTAATTAAGCATTACGATTACTGGGGTGGTCATAAAAATAGTTAGGACTAAAAACAAGGGGGAGAATTTGAATACAAAGGAATGGTAAGTAAAAAGAAAAAGGGTAAGCATTTTCCCTGCCCCCTTCTCTTAAAATGGACTAGCCCTTATCATGTCAGCCATCCACCACCCAATGTCTTTGTAACAAGACACGTGATTGGAGGAACCAGACATACACTGATGGCATTTCGTTACTCTCCTCTTTACAACTGCTGCTCTCTTTCATTTTGGCATCGACTTGTAACAAAATAGGTTATACTTTACTCTCAGACCATCCATTTCTTTTATTATTCTTATAACTTATTTACAAATATACAAATAATATACAAAATTTTTCATGATTGTGCATGCAAAAACTTCCGAGCTGTGAAACCCTGTGCCTGGGGATGGCTATGACTGACACCTGTCAATCACACGACTAATCATTGTGCTCAATTTGACACTTACTTCTACACATCACAAATATATCATTTCCATTAAATACTCTCCAAATCTTTTTATAGACTCTTTCAGCACTGACATATAAAACAAATACTACACAGACTTAGCACCAGGCACTATTCGGCAAAAACAGAAAAGCAATGACGTTGTAAGAGTAATGACACCTTACAACAGACAGGTGCCGTCCCAGCCAGCTCTAGACATGTCTTACGACAAAAGGAAGATTTTTTTGTATAAATAAAGAAGGATGAAGAATTAAGGGCTAACACTGGTAGTGGATGTGTTGGTGCTGGTAGACCTTACTAACTCCCTCCGTGTGGGTGTGCGTGTGTGTGTGAATGTCCGCGTATCTGTTCAAGTATTTTTCTCTGGTTGACGTGCTGTTGGAACTCAACGTTCCCGTGGGACTCGCCGCCGGGCTCAGCAACCCCGACGGCGGGTGCATCCCGGACGACAGCGACCCGGACGAGTCCTTGTCTCGCTGTAACGACATGACAGTCGTGCCGTGCGATGTTGCGTCGTGCTGGGGCACGTATTGCCGAGTCGGGGTCCGGACGCTGGCAGGGGGCGACGGACAACGCTTCCGCTGCTGGCAGAACCAGACGCCGCCAATCACCAGGATGAGGCCGAGCGCCGCGGGAAGCCCGATGACCACCACCAGCGGCACCTTGCTGCTCAACGAACTCCTGCTCATCACAGACTGGGTCGTTATGGAAGGGTCGTCCACCTTGTCCGGATCTGCATAGAGCACAACAACATTGCAATTACTGTCTTGTAAGGCATCTGTGGCCTATACTCTGCATGGGGCCAAGGGTCCAAGCAAGTAAGCAAGTAAGTAAGTAAGTAAGGCATTGACTAGGGATAAAGATCACAGCTAATCACAGACTAAGGAAAAGCTAACAATTCCTTTGTTTTGATTCATGTAAGTGAAAAGGACACATAAATAAGGCTGACAAGAAAACAGTTCCTCAAGCAACTGGATAGATTTGCAAAATCTATCTATATCCAAATATCTATAGATTTTCAAGCTCTATCCAGTTGCTTGTTTTCTTGTGTATCTCATTACCTGGATGTCTAACCTTCACCGACGTACAAATAAGGCTGCTCATCAGGAATGATACTTATCGAACAAAGCCTTTAGATTGTCTACAAAGATGTACGTGGAGACGTGCTGGTTCTTACCAGGTTTGACTGTTAGGAAAGCAGCCTTGTAGCTGTACCCCATCGTGTTGGCACCCAGGCAGATATACATCCCCGAATCCTCCTCCTTCGCTTTACTGATCATCAGTTTGTTCAGGTAGGATCCGTCGGGGCGCGACCAGACTTCCCCGGTGGGCAGCACGATGAACTTGACGCCGCCGACATCGATCGTGGTGTTGGGGTGCTTGTGGAGCTCGTGCTCCTCCACGCGCTTCAGCCACTGGATGTGCGGTTTGACGCCGCTGCGGACTCGGCACTGGAAGGACGCGGTGGTGCCGAACTCCACCGTCGTGTTGACAGGGTGAACGCCGGTTAACTGTGGCTTTGTCGTCATGCGAGCTGGGAAGCAAATACAAAATGTTACTCTCTATGTACTGCTTTCCTAAAAAAATCTCTCATCTTTCTCATCTATCCCTTAGTCTTAATCATTTCACCGTTGGGGCACCATAGATGATCTGACAACCAGTTTTCTCCACCCTTCTTGGGTTTCTGTTCCTCTTAACATTTCATTTGGTGTTGTACCTGTCCATTCTCTGATGATATCATCCCATCTTTTCTGCTGCCTACCCCTCTTTCGTCCAACCTGTACAGTTCTTTGCATGATGGTTTTGGCTAGTCCAGATGACTATGACACGTGGCCATACCACTTCAGTTTCTGTTTCTTTACTGTGATTAGGAGGTCTTCATATGGAGCTATGCTTTGTTTCATACTTCATCATTGTAAATGAACCTTAAAAATGTACCTCCACAATTTCCAGCGTACACATAGAAAGGCATAAGACTTTGACAAGGAAAGACCACGACTGCTCACCTATGACGTCCACCTTGTATGTGGCGTTGATGCTCCCAATCCTGTTGAACACCTTGCAGGTGTAGCGACCGCTGTCGATGGGCCTGAGGTTACGCAGCTTCAGGGTCCAACGCTGACCCTTCTTTGCCCCACCTGTACAAGCGATGGAAAAAAAAAACGTTTCTAATTAACAGAACTACATGTACATACAACACCTAGGCTCTAAATACTTTTTTTCTGCATTCCTGCACTGGTGCAGGTAACACTGAAAATTACCTGCACCAGACAAGTTTTACCTGCATCACTCAAAATTTAGGAAGTATGGATCAGACTAAAAACTGTTCAGAAACCATTGCCATTATTTCTTTTATACTTTATAGGTGGTAACACTCAATGCAGCAAATAAAGATCCACATGCACCTACATTTGTATCCAGTACATGGACCAGTGCAGGTTAGGTGCAGGTAGGCATCAGAAATACCAACACAGCTCCAATTTTACCTGCACTAACCTGCATATGCAGGTGATATTTCGAGCCCTGAAAACTATACAAGATAGCAAGCTCTACTATTTGCTGTATACATGTAGAGAAGGCATCAGTCTATAACTACTGCTTGCTTTACAAAGCTGAAAGTCTGCTTGTACCTAAATCCTCGTCAGTGAGCGTTCTCCCATCCTTTGACCAGATGATTTCTGGTTTGGGCTGGCCGCTCGCCGAGCATTTCAACCGAACCGCGCTGCCCATCGGTCTCTGGATGGTCTTTCGCCTCATCTTCTGTGGCTGTGTGAATCTGGGTTTGGCTGTTGGTAAAAAGCACGAAAAACATTTAAAAGTAGTTTCACTAAAAATGCTGCATGTTCCCTTGTATTTCAAAATTAGAGCTAGTTTTTTTTCCTATTTGTTTACTGCCCTGCTATCATTCGATCTTGTTTAATGTTTCAAAATCAAATGTCAACTTTTCTATGAAAAGAATTTGAAAGAAAACTCACTTCCACCAACCGATGTTGTTCCAACTGGTCTGCCTGGATTGGAGTCATCTAACAGAAGGAAAAGAGACACGGTTAAATCATCTGAAGATTTCGCACCTTTACACAAACATGATGCACCTGAACAAAAGTTCTAAATCATCTTAAGTTTTCAAACCGGAAGTTTAGATAGCTGACATGTGACATAGATGTGGACGAAAATACCCCATTCTGCAAAACACATTCCATCAAACAAAAGATACAAAAAAAGGAAGTTCTGCTGCAGTACCAAGGTCAGCCACCAGGAGGCCCACATTTGACCTGGACCTTTGCCTTCCTAAGACCTACCCACATACCAAATATCATCACAATCCATGTAGGCCTTCTTCAGTTATGTTGACTGCAAATATGCAGAAGCACACATAGACAGACACACACACACACAGACCAAAAACAATACCTCCATTTTTCTTGGAGGTAACGATAGCTCTAAAACTACACTTAGCAACTTTGACTGGATATATTTGTTTAAGAGGTTGCTTAGTTAGTAACCTTTAAAAGGTAGTAAAAACCTTCTGTTTCTAACTAAAGAGCCGAATCCCCGGGGATCACTCCCCCCTTGTACCCTCTCAGGGATGGCTGAAACTCAATGTAGACTTCAAAGGCTTCTCCCACCCCTATGAAAACATTATGAGAGTCCTGGGAGCCGCCTGGCATGTGGTAACACTTTCACAGAAACAGACTGGAGATCTCACTTTCTGACTAGGTTAACGACTTCCTCAGGTGTTGTGTGGGGGGACCCAGTGGCCCAGTGCATATTCTCCCTGAACCAAAGTTCCCAACAGACCAGTGTTTTTGACATCTTCGGACCACCTTTTTACATTGTACCTTCGCCAAGAAGGTTATGTTTTTGGAAGTGTTTGTATGTGTGTGTGTGTGTGTGTGTGATGTATGTGGTTTAGCACGATAACTCAAGAAGCCATTGATGGATTGTGATAGAACTTGGTAGGTGGGTAGGTCTTGATCAGGCCTCGAAATGATTAGATTTTGGGGGGGGCCCCCTGGCAGCCTGTTATGGTACTGCAGTAGAACGTCCAATTTGGATATCTGTTCACTTGTGAGGCATTCACTACTTTCATTTTCCCCCCTCCAGGATGAGCTCCCTCTACAGTAGGGCCTGGCAAAGATGCTGCTCCGAACAGCATAAACCCTTCACTGGAAGTCAAGCCAGGAACTGTCATTGTCGGACACACCATCTCCGGTCTGGGTGAAGTGTCAAGAGTTTTGTTTTTTCTTCGTCCAAGGCGATCACTTTCACCCGACTTTGTTCTTCTGACACACAACAGAAGCTATCTACTAAATCTAAACAGAATGCACCTTTTCTTGACTATATATAGTAGCAGGGGTTTTGTATTTACCAAAAAAACAACAACTTTCAAACAAGGTCTGTATTTTGTTCATAAGTTGCTGATCTCTACCTGTATAGCCACAGTTTATAGGCTACGTCAGAAGTTTACAAGCCCGAAGGTTTGGACGTTTTGATCACTCCGCAGTCGGACAAACTGCGAGACTAAACTTCTTGGCTTTTGGAAGCTCTTGCTTACATCCTGGTACCCAGGTGATCCTGACATATACAATCCTCCCTGCCTCGTCATAACAACCCACAGACGGCTTCCGACTTTTCGGGAGAAACAAATTGTCAAAGAAGGCCCCGGCTTACCGCAGCGTAAACATCCGCGATTCGGTAGCGAGGACGCAGCGGTTTTCCCGCCGAACGGCCTAACGTACCCAAACGGTACAGCGAGGTCCTTTATCTCCCTGTTTATCTTTCAGGGTGTGTTCTCTCCCTTAAGTAATTTGCGCAGTTCAAACAAAGTCAAGTACGATGTAACAGGATTTCCTGGAGGAAGGCATCCCCAAGATCTTGAACTTACTCCAAGGCAAGGCTCCGCCCACCGGCCTGTAACACTTAAAGTCTCCTGCCCATCTCAGCCTTAAGGGCTCCCAGACGTCTCCTGGCAGCTGTAAGCTGTTTATCAGAGGCTTCTTACAGTTAAGTCTCTCATTTTCTGCATCAGTTTCAAAAACAATTGCCCCTGAGGCTCTTTAGCCGTGCCCTCTGCCCCCGCCTGGCTCCACCTTAAGTTTTCATTAACTCTTGCTTTTCAACACATGGTTACTTCTGCAGACAGCGAGTTGCGGGGAGACACCGCCAGTCTTCAATTAACCCCGTCATCTGCCATCCTCCCAAGCCTTTAAGTCCTGCCTGGAGCACAGGAATGCCTCTTCTAGGCTTCCCCGTGACATCATAACTCTAAGCCGTTCATTAGGGTCATACAAGGAGGAGTTCAGACAGATTTGTGTCGGGTTTGTCCTCCGGTGTTGCCGTAAAACCCGGCGACATTTAAAACATGGTAATCCCTGCGACTGCTTTACGACTGTGTGTAAGCCTGGGGGTTGGGGAAGCAAATTGTGCCTATCTGGGTAGTATGGTGAGAATTCTTCTCTCCAAAGTCGGGGTGGAGAGATTTATTGTCGCATTTCAACACTGCGTACCCTTGAGGAAATGTAGCCTGGTCTGTTTCCTTTTGGCTCATGAGCCCAGCTCGATGGCTTTTTCATATGGGAAAGGCCAGCTAGAGCACCAGATGTATATTTGACCAATTATGTGGGATGTCAAGTATTTGTTTTCAATGCCTCAGCGCCCATATTTTTATGTTTCCTGTGTGTTTGGTGCAGGTGCGTCCTGGTTTGGTTTGTGTGAACAGGGAGGGGGAACAGACACGAACTGTGACTTGGGTTTCACGGGAGGGGATCTCTTGGGTTTTCTCTCTCCACAGCTGAGATCACAACTGGTATGATGGAACTCCAGGCTTTTCTGATAAAGATTTTCTGATCACGTCCTCTCAGATGCGACATAAAGATGGAGGTCCCAAGTTTGAGGAGAGCCAGCCTGCACCTCGAACACGTTTAAAGACCCCACCACGCTTGTCGAAAAGAGTAGAGGTCCTTCCCGGTGTGAGTGGTTCAAACTTCACAGTCCGGTCTTACGCAGCTTGTACAAAACTGGTGTGTTACACCTAAACGAGGTTTGCGAAACAAGATAGCAAACTGTGCTACAATTTAGTACAAAAAATGTATTTCATGGCTCTTGCTTGTAATGAGAACACCGAGTTTTTCTTCATGTTCACTTAAATGGTGAGATTAATTGTTATGGACTACTTAAACTAACCATACTGTATATCAAGAAAAAAAGGTATGTAAGTCTTCTTGTTCCCTTGTATATAACATATCGTGGCCATATGCAACTAATCAGAGCTCGCACACATGACATCTGTGCCATTGCCAACGTCAACACCACGGCCCATACCAAACACACCTGTCCGATGTTGATATGCTCTATGTGGCCATACCGAGTCTCTCACTCAGCGTGTTATTATGGAAGGATTGAGTCGACTTTGCCGCCAATTTACGCCCACCCAAGTTCAACTGACTCAGCACGATGCTGCAATAAAAACGTTTGAGATTTTTTTTTTTTTTCAACCGATCGTTGTCTAATACCTATATCTGCCTAAACAAAGACAAGGTCTTCACAAATTTTACACACTGCCCAGCAGTGGTTGGGATGTGGTTGGCAGTCAAATTCGACTCAAATTTAACTCAAAATTTGGTGTGATTCATATCGAAAGGTAGGCATGGCCTGAATCTGGTCAGACTGCTCCCAACCTACTGCCAACCTTGGTTGGTTGGTTGGTTGTCGGGCGGGGGAAGGTTCTGAATTAGCCTGGATGCCAGACCCATAGCACACTAGGCCCAAAGTTCCCTGTGTGCAGAGGTCTGGTGGGATGAGATAGACCTGTCTTGCACACAGGGAACTTTGGGCCTAGTGTGCTATGGGTCTGGCATCCAAGCTAGTTCTGAATGTGTGACAGGGGCTTAAGCTTTCTTAAAGCCAAGCATGCACAACAAGTTTACAGTCAACCTCGTAGAAAAGCTGAAGGGCGGCACTTCACCACACCTGCCCTGCTTTGTTCCTGAGGAAAGAAAGCGTGCGGGGCAGACCGACCCAAACCTCATGTCAAACAGAAAATTTGAGCAAGCCTTTGAGTCTCCACACTCGAGGCACCACTCCAGAATGTATTGGGTCCACACATGTGGAGCTGAGCAAATAAATTGGTCGGTCCTGCCCTCCAACACACCGTAAGGGGTTAGGGAGTTCACCACCGCAACGTTGTAGTAACTACGCTCGAGTTTTCTTGTATTCTTCTCATGTTGATCCTTGTCTGGACCTTTTCCTCGACAAAGAAAATTATTTGCTAAGGAGACCTTGTTCACAGGTGCTGAAGAACAACGTTGGCAAGAAACTGTTAACCAGGGTGGCGGTAGGCTGCTCAGTCAGGCTCCCCTAGGTGGGCATGGAAATTGCCTGATAACTCTTGCTCTGAGCAGACAGAAATGGCAGGAAGTTGTACTTGCATTACTAGCCATCTTTTGTCTTTCATTTCCAGTTGAGTTTTAACTATTCCTTTTTGTAAATTGATAATTGCATTGTCTTTTTTCAGACAGAGGACTGTGTCTGTTGGTTTCTAAACAATGTCAAAGACCCAAGAACTACACAAAACCATTATAAAACCACTTGTGTGAGTGAGTAAAATGGAAAGAAGAAGAATTTTTCTGGGTCATGGACTGTCCTGTGCTTGGTCAACCATTCTGGGCGACACACAGCGGGAGTACTGCAAACAAACCACTGCCAATTCGCTGACAAATCGGCACCTCCGCCATACAAGTTCAAGTTATCCGCCAAACACAGAATTTCACACTCTACCGCCACAACTCACCCACTCCTAGGCTGGGTTGCCATGATCTGATTTTTCCAGGCAGCAATTGAGGGCAACCACTTGGAAATGTCTCTATGCAATTTAACCGCATCATATGGTGAAAATTAAAGCTTTCTCACTCAATAGCTGATATCACTGAGGATTGGAAAACTAACTGGGTTCATCTACTTAACACCCTTGTGGGCCAGTTAATCATGTGCCTGTGTCCTGTCACGGTGCATTTTACCCACATTCTCCCAGCTGATGCCCGGGGCAATATCGGCCTCATTTTTCACAACAAACACCAACTGCATACCTTAAATAAGAACGCTGCGCCCTGCTTGTTGTTCTTTTATGTTAGATTCAACCCTTCGGGCATTTTCCCTTTTTTTTATACAAAACTGGGCCTGGTATATAAATTCTACGGTTACATTTTCCTAGTAATGAGTGACTTTCTGCATATGACTGACCATTCTACCAGCTAGCAATTGGATGTAAGCATTCTACAAAAAAAACTGACAATGATAAAACATTTTCAATAGTTGTGCCAGCCACACACACACGTAACGAGACTTCCTCATTTGGAGAAACCGTACTCATTCATCAACGATCTATTAACGAGCCCAGGTGTGGTGACCCTAATGAGTGCTAATTACCTTTCCATGGCCCAGTGGGTAGTTAATTTGGGGGGCGGAGCCAAGCCCCCAGTGGTGTGGACAACAGCACTTGATATGCATCTGCCACCATACAAATGTTAATCTGTACTACTTTCATGCCAAATTAGGCAAGGGATTAGCAAGGGATTTAGTCTTGGCCTTGGATTAGTGCTAGTGCTTTTTTCTGTGACCGCGAGCCAATCTTTCCGTTTTTTTCACAGCTCAGTTATTTTGTGGTGAACACTGGCTTTGTTCAGCACGTCTGCAGAACGTACTGCGCCTGTGCAAAACCCGTAAAGTATTGTGCATTGCACTTCGGCAGAATGTCCTGTTTAGGTTTTATTCGCGTAGTTAAGAATGACATCCCGTCTATGGTTTTTAAATGTTATGTCGGAAAAGATATGGTCTGCAACAGGCAAAACTCTGATGCAATTTTGTCCAAACATCCAACGAAAATCGTGAAAAATCTGGGTTTCGTGCAGGCGCAGTACGTTCTCAGTGTTCGAAATACCCACTAGCACATTAGCAATTGCTACCTGATTTTCTTGTGCGCTAGTTGCTCCCTGACTCAGGTAGCGCACCACGCAACCTGAAAATATGTACCGCTGAACTCAAAGGTGCACACTGTGCTACCTGGTTCAAAAAAGGATTTCGAACACTGGTTCTGCTGATGTGCTGCTTTGCTCTGCATTTGCCACCAGAAGTAGAAACCTAAATGTCTAATATGGCACGTTTTTCCAAAGAATATTCAAACTAACACAACTGCATTCTTCAGTACTGCAATCAAATCCCAAATTCTTCATCACTTTTTTTCCAGACTCATTAGACACATTTCTGTTCAGAACTGCTCACACATGTTGATATACACCATGTTTGCATTATTTCTCCTATTCAAATGATATTCCCTTCCATATATCTTCCCAAAGTTAGTTATTGACAGCTGGCTCAATACTGTTTCCCAATGCTGAACTGGGGGGGTCTGTTTGAAGTACAAAATCCTATGTCTATCAAAACACGACCAAATGAAATATTCAACAGTTTTTCTCTCAGGGTGATCTGTCTTCTGTTAATAAGGTACTGACAGATGTTCCTCCATAACTGCACAAAAATAACAGTTTAACTCTTCAGAAACACCTAGTAGCCATGACAACGTTCTAAAGAAGCCATGTTGAAAGTTCGCTCCAAAATTTCACAGACTGGGACCAGGTTTTGTTAAACATATTGTGATATTTATTTCTTCCCCTAGAATTAATCTCCT
This sequence comes from Branchiostoma floridae x Branchiostoma japonicum, assembly GCA_013266295.2. Taxonomy (NCBI): domain Eukaryota; kingdom Metazoa; phylum Chordata; class Leptocardii; order Amphioxiformes; family Branchiostomatidae; genus Branchiostoma; species Branchiostoma floridae x Branchiostoma japonicum. The sequence goes on along the minus strand of CM023824.1, from coordinate 3,442,844 downwards.
CCTGTCCTCCTGTGATAATAAAAACTTTCCCCTTCCTTCCCTTCCACCTGCAGTTTGTGTCAAAACAACAACAGAAAAATCTGACAGAAAAAACAACACTTTTCTGGAGCCATCCATCTTGAGTAAACGTGGTGTAGACAGCTGACATGTGTTACCCAGCAGGCCATTGCAATAACCTGGAAATCCAGGCCCCTTAGGACCACCACTTCAAGGATGCATATGCATGAGAAAACACTCAGGATAATCTCGGCTTCTTGACTCAGACTACAGAAATATCTCTGTATTCGATGTCTCAAGCTTGCTACAACTAGTACAAGTGCTAAATGTTGCTAGGCTAGTTTGTAGCCATCTTGGAGGTCATTTTCTGCTCTAAACATCTATGGAAACAGGTTTTCACCAAAACTGCAGACACACAAAAAAAAGCTGTAACGACCCCAGACTAAGCTAGTGGGAGGTGTCCCCCCTTGTCCGAAGATTAACACCTTTTTGAGGTTATTTGGTGAGATTTGGCCATTTGTGTGAAGTCCCTTTGTAGCCTAATGGGAAGGTAAATTGTGTGTTGACAATGGGGGGGTGTGAAGTGTGAAGGGGAGATCTGCCAGAAAGGATTTAATGAACTTCTAGACTCCCTCCCCCTTGCCTCTCCCAAAAGAAAGAAATCATAAACTCTTCTCTATCCAGGCCAGCGTGCGAAATACTAGGTTGCCCAGTTGCACCGTGCAACCATATTTTGCTTGGTGCAACCTATTTCTACATCCATAGGTAGCTCAGTGCACGACCTAAATTTTGTGGTAGGGATGCCCCTTTCTTCGATTGGGAACTGTTTATTGAGAAGTTCCCATGGAAGAACTCATCACTTCAGGTAAGGGGAAACAACTCTGTGTCAGAAATGTATAAATTCACATTGCATTCTAACAAAGTTAATCATAATGTAGAAGAGTTTAAATTCGGGGCAACCTGGAATTTTGATGGTCAACCTAACCTAGCTTTCATCCTAGGTTGCCACTTGGCAACCTGGCTCAAAAAAGTATTTCATACACTGCAGGCATACACATCCAAAGAGCATCACAGTTCAGTTTGGTATTTTGATAACTGTGTTGTATAAATAAAGTCTGCTATCCCTCTTCCTTTCTCAACATCTATTGAAAAATAAACAGAGAAATATACCGAACCGGAGAAACATATGTCAAATATTAGGCATAATACCCGTTGCTTCCTATACGACTGCCAACATGTAACAAGATCGCGCTATATCAAGAAAATTAATCATTTCTACACGACCATGGAAATGCAGTTCCTCTCCGGTTTATTTGTTCAACAGAAAACTTTTGATGAATGTCCGTTGCAGCTAATTCTTGCAAGGAATCAAGATTGCAGACACTCCCCTGAATTTTAGATACAGTCAAGTCAAATAAATATACAAACGCAGGAACCCCCCTGCGAGTGAGAAGTGTGTGTGCTTCCATTCACAAACTACAGAACTCTACCACGGAATGGATAAGCACTGGGCGATTTCCGTTTGTTAAAGCTAGGCCAATCCTACAGACAACGCTTTTGGCGTAAAGTGGCTTTAGGATATGCCAACTGCAACAGATGTACAGAAATAAAATCTCCAATAACTGAAGCAGTAGTTTGTATTGACTTGTAAGTACAGATCATTTCCGGTGACCTTGAAGAAAGAAAACATTCTGAAGTATGATTCAAAAATGCTATTGGTTGGTTACCAGGTAAAAAAAGTAGGTCTAAGACAATCTGTGAATAAAAATTTGGGATGCTAGTGAACTAAGCAAAGGGTTTTGAGAACTACTGAGCATAATAACGTTTTCCTGAGTCATTCAAGGACAACTGCAATTTCCTAGAGAACTAAACAAGACCCCGAAGAATTCAAACATGTGCGTGGGAGGACAGGATCTACATTCACCGCCAAAACCTTGGTCTGGACATTTGTAAGTCAGATAAGTTATGCTGAAAGCCTTGGGACTTCAAACAGTGCCGTCTGTTTCTCGTGTTTATGATAAAACTCAAGTGTAACAATAATATACCGCTGAGAATTGGCCAAGGAAAAGTTTATGAAAATGTTGGAGGCTTCGAAATGCAGATTTGAAGTACATAAATGACAAATCCAAGCTGCTTAAAACTTAGCTAAGGACATTCTATAAATATAAGATCCATTGATTCCATAGAAGAAAGCCTAATTATAGTATTACAGAGTAAGCTTACCATCAAAAGGATAAGGATAAATCTTTCTTTTGTACCTTTTCAAGTAATCATAGTAATAAATATGTAAAAATGGGTAATTGCAGTCAATTGTGGTTTAGAAGGTTTAAGCTCTTTGATAGAAGGATTTAAACTTTTTTTGTGAAGACCCAGCAGTGGTCTCGTCTGGATTCATGGTCTGTTTGTCAGACCGTTGAAACAGAATGCCGTCAACAGGCCTTCTTCGCTTCCGAAAATTCAGCAGTGACAAACGGTAGCAACACACAGGCATTTGTTCCCTTGTTTATGATAAACAGCGATCAATGCTAGGATAAATACGGCTGGCAGTTCCTGGCCGAGACTGACAGGTCTGCTGACAATAGTGACAGGACACTTCCCCCACAAACAGGCCGGCATTTCTTTGCAAAGTGGCTCTGGGATGCACGATTTGTTCAAGCAAGTGGTGCGGCCAGGACGGAAGAGTGCCCCCGAGAAATTCCTGAGGGCCTACGCTGCTTTGATTCGGAGGTCTGGCATGGTAATGCTGTCTTCAACTCCCGGGCGAAACCAAACACTCCACCCCTACTCGTGCCAACGGCCGTGGATTGAGATATACCCAAACACGCTGAATGCGCGCATTCACGGGGCGGGGGAAACGCGATCGCTCCCCCCTGTACACGACACGAAAGACAAGACGGAACTTTTGCAGCGAGTGTGGAAGGGTAGTTGCGTACATCTCGGGTGATGGCGGTAATACGAGCGTACCCATTGTGTTCTGTATCAACCATGGCGGACATAAATGCCTCGCGTCTGAAAAGCAGGACTGCCTCGGCTTCGGTTCAGTTACAACAATGAAATAAGTGCAGCCGTGCCGAACTCCGAGTGCGCATTTTGAGAACCTTGTAAGACAAAGCTGGTTTATGCCCAGGAAGGCGAGCGGTTGACAATGCTGTATGCAACAGCAGAATTAATTGAAGTATTTTCTTTCACCTAGCAGATGGATTTCTTCCTACAGGGCCCGGTAAACAACTGTCTCTTCATTGTACAACCCCTGCCTTTTATAAAAAGAACAACTTGTAAGGTGTCAAGGAAAAATCTAGCTACCTGCTATGAAAACATACAACGACCGCTTCCCTTTCAAGATGAGTCAGGACAGCCCACCGTACAAACTATGTAAACTGGTCCCCAGACGTGACGTGAAAACGCAAACAGGATTCCACTTTTGCTGAGCCCTGTAGCACTCGAGAAACCTTCCCATGACATGGGTGTGGTCTGATCCACTAAACAACTTTGAAGTCTTGGTTTTCCCTTCCAATTTCCTCAAAACACACTTTCTTAGCGCCCTTTCTTAGACATCCCTATAAGCGCTATAGACGAATGATTTTTAAGCCCTCGTTCTAAGAAAAAATCTTGAATCATAGCTTCCAATCAGGAAAAGAATGAGTCCAATTTTTCAACCTGTTTTCCAATGCATTTTCAAAAGAGAGACATTCAATTCATGATTTCAAGTATGATAGCTACATACAGGTCATGAGTAAAGTAGAAGTAAAAATTATAGCAGTATCTTACCAAAACTATACGTAGCTACTATGTACAGGTTCAACTTCTTCTCGCTTCTTAAAACAGTTGTGGATATATAAACATATAGAGCTAATGATACATGGTTTGTCTAGTTTCATAAGGAATCTGAATTTTTCTGTTCTATCTAAACAATAATCTCTCCGTCCTTAACTATGGCACGATTGTCTCTGGTAGATTACACCAGATATCCTGAGTGTATCTGTGGTTTACTGGGTGGTCTCAGAAAGTTTACAGTGTTGTGACTGGACAAACCAGAACAGACCTGCAAGTTTATACAGATTAAACTTAGACTGGCAGGTGCCTGGGCAGAAGTCAGCAAACTTTCACGGGGTCTGCAAGGATGTCAGGGACCTCCAATGAGTATGATCCCCCCCCCCCCCCAATTTCTGGTTCAGGGTTCGAAATACCACCTGTATATGCAGGTTAGTGCAGGTAAAATTGGAGCTGTGCAGGTATTTCTGATGTCTAGCTGCACCTAACCTGTATGTGGGTTGTTATTTGTTTTTTGAAACCTACATGTGGCCAGAACTTTCCACAACCATCAATTTCTTCTCCCTCCTATCCCTCAAAAGAAGCCGCCAGTTGACTTTTCTTGGTCGCCTTATTGACAAGTGTTGACAACGTTATTAACCAATACAGGGGACCAGTGGTTATGAAGAGAAGACAGGGCCTCTTGTGACCTGGTTTAATGATTATATTCAGTCAGCTGAGTTATTGTTCAACCAGGAGTGCTGAGTAGATTTGCTTGTGTCTGTTGACATCCACATGAAACCATGTTTTCGAATTCAACATTACTATCTCCATAAAGCAATTTTTCTACCATAAGTTGACATGAAGATTACAATTTTGAGTAAAGCTTGGAATAGATGTATGTACATGCATGTCCAACTTGAAATAATTTTTAGTAGCTTAAGATAACTTGATAGACATCTATTTTATAAGACGTTTCAGTCAAAGCAAAGAAAGAAGAAAAAATTTGAAGCACGTTTCCGAAGCCCATACAGTAACAATCTAAGTTTGAGTATCCAAAAGAAAAACAAATTTTCGAGCAAATTAGACTTGACTTTCTGCACTTCTTGTCAAGGCCAAAGTCCAACACTCGATCTGACAGAAGCCAAGGGTCAAGAATGCCCAAGTATGACCAGAATTAATTAACTTGTCGCTTGATATACACAACCAGGGTACTCACTTGTTACAGAGAGCCATATGTATTTGTCTGTTCTGAAGAACTTTGTATTCAAGTCAGACACAAGAGATATAAATCAGAGTAAACAACGCAGCCCTGCAACAACTGTCCTGAAATATGCTGCTGTAGTATATTTTCTACATTCCCAAGTTTAAGTTTGAGACGCTATGTTTCGTAAGGGGTGTTGTCCAGTATGTCATAGATGTAGATGAGAGTTCCAAGTTTAGCTGTGAAAATTCCACACTAGTGTATCTTGGACCTCCACTGTAATTGTTTTGGACAGCAGCTTTCCTTGGTGGCATGTGTCTTGGAGTGACAGAGAGTCAGGGCATGAAATACTGGATGCATATACACTATCAAGTACCTAAAATTGGAACTGTGCACCTAATTTTTGACTGTGGGTGCACCAGAACTATTGTACACTAGTATAGGGCTTATTCTCAACATTTAAGTGTCAGAAATGTTTTAAAAACCTTTGTTGTACTAATTATTTAACATTTTGAACTTAGCTATATATATAATTTCAGATTCAAGCTCTGAAGAGAGGCAGTAAGGTTTGTAATTAGGTTTTGCTGACATTCACACACTCACTTTCTACTTTGGAATAACCATATTGTTGTGCACCCAAAACTTTTTCAGTGGGCCGAAATTTTTAGGTTAACTGCAAAAAGGAATTTTGAGCCCTGCAAGGAGTTAAAACAAGACTCTCCAAGTGTTCTTGTTGGCTGTTGATTTATAAGACTTGGGGGACTCTCAGGAAGGAGCAGTGTTTAGGTTCTGTCTGCTTGGGGGAGGGCACTAAATCTGTGTCTGACAGGGGGTTGACAGAAGTGTTTTGTTTTCCAAGTCTCTCCTTTTAGATCTGCTGCCAGATCTGATCTTTCAGCCAGATAGAGACACAGACTTATGCTTGTTCACAACTGCCAGAGTCAAGAAAGAAAATATTTATTTTCAAAGTAAGTTACTGCCTGGCTATGGGACTGAATGTAATGAACTGACTGGGCATGTTGGAGATTAAACATGCGGATAGAGCTGAGAAGATATATGACTGGCATTCCAGAAGTTTTAAAGACCTAGAAGCTCTTAGGGGTCCTTCAAATCTGGAGAATTTATAGCACACTGACAGGTCTTGGGGATGTAGCAGTAAAAGTTGACTATTTTGATTTACAGACAGAACCTAAGGATGAATAGCCTGGGTGCCAGACTGTTGCCAGGGCTAGTATGCAGTCTAGCCCTAACTGGGGGCTCTTGGAACAGTCTGGCATCCAGGCTACCTCAGAAATCACCATAACCCCTTCAGAAATAGCTTGGGTGCCAGACTGCTGCCATGGCCAGTATAAAGGCTAGCTCCTGGGCTCCAGGGCCAACATGTCTCTGAGATAATTCTACCACAGACCCCCGTGTTCTCAGGGCCAAAAACATGTTCCTGAGAACAGCCATGTCCCAGTCTGGCATCCAGGCTACCTCAGAAATCACCATAACCCCCTCAGAAAAAAGCCTGGGTGCCAGACTGTTGCTGGCATTGGCCCTGAGAACAGCCTGGCACCCAGGCTAACCCCTCCAGGTGAAACTAAGTTGAAGAGGACAGCGAGAGTTTCCTGTTTCCCTCGCCCATTTGCACCTGGTTCCCAGTAACTGACAGGGATTCTCCAATCCTTCCTTATCTTGACACCACCAGGCATAACCCTATCCTCACTTTACCACTTCAAAGGGAAGATTCGGGCTATCCAGTTCAAATGCATGTGGAAAACGTTAGCCGAATGTAACAGACAACACCTCCGCAAACTCGCTCCTGATAAACTCCTGGCCTGAACCCAGTTTGAATCATCTCCTTTTCTCTCAGGAACGATTTAAATTTATGGCTCCTGAGAACCATTAACTTTCGTAATCCAAGAAAAACAAAACTGCTAAGGAGCAACATGAAATTTAATGTCAGGGATATAAAACTGAAATTGCGTTACACTAGAAGATGCACGGAATTAAACTGCATCTGTGAAAACACTGTGCTTGGTGACAAGTGTTACAGCCTATAACGTGTCAAAGCAGTCTTGCAATGGTCAATGTCAAGAAGAATCGTATAAGACAGAATGGGGCTGATCATAAACTATAACTTACTACATAGATATCTTACATGTAACTCTTCAACCATTTCACCAAATGAGGTCCCTGTCTTCGGTAGTTTTGGTTACTTGTTCGTGGCAACTCATATGAGGATGAACTGAACTGAACTGTTCCAGAAAATACGCCAAAAAAAGTTACTCAAGCAGCTGGATACGATTTGGAAACGGTTTCCAAACAATTTGACGGTTTCTAAATCATATCCAGTTGCTTGAGTAACTGGTTTCTTTTGCGTATCTTATTATCATATGTATGTATGTATGTATTAGCTGGATGTCTAACCTTCACCGATGTTCCAGAAAATAACCTGCCAGATTTCAGCGACACTTTCTTCACTTTCATCCCTACTGAGTAACCTGTAGTCATTACGGTTTACTTATGTATAATGTCACTTTTCTGTCTGGCCATCTGCTCTGTTCTATACCATCCTCAGCATGTCCAGGAAAGCCAGGCCTCCAATCGGAGTTAATCTGACTCTTATTTTGACATCTCCAATCCAAACAGCAGCACCTGGCCTGTATTTATCCCAGAAGACAGGCATTCCCGGGGAGAGGGCTGGGGGCTGGGACAACCTTTGTGTCAGCCGGGGTGACACAGGCCAGGCCCTGGACTTCACTGATTATTTATCTTGTAAAATTTGATTGAACCGTCGGGCTGCAAGATATGAACACATCCCACACCTGCATGGCTAAAAGTCCTGAGGATTTTTTTTTGCTCCCCGCGCAATTTTTGTATAAACTCAATACATTCACATTTCACCCATCCTGGTACATGCTGACTAATTTGTCGTGTCAAATTGGATTAGAGGATCTTCCCAAACTTCTAAATTTTTCTGACATTTGCAAACGAACACAACCCTGCTCATTGTCAACTGTGTTTTTTTTCCACTCTCTCATCTGTGGAATGTTATCAAGAATCTCCTTATCATGTAAGATATATCAAATCAGGGCTCTGTACTCTGTATCTCCTTTCATTTATAAGGGAGTATGAACAATATATTATATTCTCAATTCTTTGCCTTCCAGGGGTTTGAGGCGTTCCCAAGCTGAACATCTGGCAAGAGTTCATAAATTCGATGTCTGGAAAATGTCAACAGAACACACTCTTAACTTTTATGGCCATTGAAAGAGTGGTTAATCTTCTGGGAGAGGTCAACTTCAGAGTAACACTCTATACGCATGCTTAGAGAATAACAGCTTCTCTGCCACAGATGTTTTTCCATTTATACACTTGTGGTTTGACATAAATCACTTCAAATTGCAGTTTTTATTAAATTTGCTGAGGTTAGAGTCAAGGGGAGTCATGAATGGTGTTACTGTTAGTCATAGCTGCAAAACCCTGTAAGTATAAGATTTTAGATCTTGTTGGAATGAAGATATGAAACAAACAGTTCAGTCACACTGTGACACTTAATACGTTTTTGCTGAAAACGCACTTAGGGAAAACAACTCGATTTCATTTGATCTAATTTGCGCGAGCGATTCAAACGCTGGAAAACTGCGTTACGCAGCGGTCCCGTAAAATTAGGACAATCGAGTTAATCATTCCAAAGCCAGAGAGGGGGGCTTTGCAGCTTGTTGTCATGGCAACGGTGATGCTAATGACTAAGAGACCCTGGGTTCAGGTGGTTACAGGGGAGAGGGGAATAAAGGTATTAATGACCCCAATTTTGTGAGGACTAAATGACGGGAAATACCATTATGTACATTTCGGATCTCATTTTTCCAACCTTGCTGGAAATCAGGTTAAAGTGCTACGCCATTTCTTGACCACAAGGAAAGCATTTGATGTACTTTTACGACGTTACATGTAGTAATGTTCATCTTATACTCATGAAAACTTAGCTCAATGCATTGACGTGTACACTTTTTAATGAGCCTCAAGTGGTAGAATATTAGTGTTATACATTAAGGATGAAATACAATTCCTCAGAGTCTGTCCCTAGCCAAGCATCAGCCATGTTGATTTCTTACTTTCCGTCCATTAACATTAACAACATAAGGGCCACACCAATTTAATATGTTGGTTCCCAGATTTAGAAAAATATGCTTAAATAGAAAAACCTGAAGCACTCAGTTTTATGGAGTGAATACAGTCTTATTCACGTTTTCCTTCCTGCCCTCTGCTTTTATGATGTCTACTTGCTGTATTTTCACCTTTCCCGAACCAAGGGGATAAATTGGTGTGGCCTAAGATAAGTGCTGAAGCCCTATAGACAGAAACCTCTGCTCCCCTGTACATCTTTTATCTACTCATACAGTGTACGAAATACTTTTTTGAGCCAGGTTGCCCAGTGGCAACCTAGGATGAAAGCTAGGTTGCCCATCAAAATTCCAGGTTGCCCGAATTTCAACTCTTCTACATTGTGATTAACTTTGTTAGAATGCAATGTGCATTTATACATTTCTGACACAGAGTTGTTTCCCCTTACCTGAAGTGATGAGCTCTTCCATGGGAACTTCTCAAAAAACAGTTCCCAATGGAAGAAGAGGCATCCTTACCACAAAATTTAGGTAGTGCACTGAGCTACCTGGGTGTAAAACTAGGTTGCACCAAGCAAAATATGGTTGCATGGTGCAACTGGGCAACCTAGTATTTCGCACACTGTCACATCTGTAGACCAAACAAGACTTTTACAGGTGTGCTTTTGGGAGAACCACTTCCCAGAGACCGAGATTTCCTGCCAACAGAGATATATACACTGGCCCCTCTTCAACAACTCATCAATAAACCCCAGTATTTCCACAACATAAAAAACCATAAAGTCTGCCGTGCCAGGCCCTGCTATTAAAAACTGGCCGTTAACTCGGGTATGTCTTAACAATGTGCAAGCCACAGACAGTAGTGGATTACAAGGAACGGGACTCGGGTCCAAAACAAACACACAAACGTCCCCATGAACCAAGACATGGCTCAGTTGGTGCGTTCTCTCACAGTCTACCTCTCCATGGACAGGTAAAGAAACTCGAGGTTATTCTAGGGGATTTCGACCCCCATACAAACGTTAGAAAGAGCTTCTTCACACAAATAAACAGCGGAAGTTGCGAGGAACCCCCTTTCGGGTTCACATGCACTTGGTGAAAGGATACGTTGATCAAGAAGTTGTCTGTTAGTGTTATATAACGAGCATAGCAATCAACAGTGGCCATTAAAACTTGGAGTTCAAATATAGCTGATTGAATCCTGTATACCCTTCCTCAAAATAGATTCAAACAGAAGGAGCTTGAAGACTTGTATACTAGATTGAGAAAATTTACTATGCGGGACATAGACTTCTCAACTACAGTTGCCGTAAGTCAGCACATCGGAGACCGTGAAAACCGTTTCAGGGGTAATTTTAGAGCGTTTGAAACATCCACTGCCAACAGAGACATGTGTTCACCATACAGGACGTTAGATTTATGGACAAAGAAGTAGGATAAGAGCCAGAGTGGCAGCTCTTTCTGCTATGAAAGCAAGCCCAGGTGCATGTCCTCCCCACAAAGGTGTTCTCCTGGCTCGCTCAAGCTAACCTGGCTCCCAGCCAACTCCCAAACAGATCCTAGCCTTGCCCCTAAACAAACAAGTGTTATTTATCCCTCAATTTGGATTCTGCCTGCAATGCTATCGCACATCAAAGCGCTGTGGACGGCCTGTCAGAGGGGGCCCATCTCGCCGCATTATGGGGCAAAATCACTAGAGTACACACACGCACACACGGGTTAATCTTTTCTGTACATTCTAACGTTGCCGTGATTGTGGTACAGCACAGCGTCAATACTCTCTTCAAAGCACTATGCGGCATACCTCTTAGCATTATAGACTGTGTTCGTTTTTCTTTTTCTTTTATGTTTCCATTTTAGAATGTTGTATCTACGCATCTCTAAGGAGTACAATACATACAGACCCCGGTAGCACTACCCACAAGAATGTGCTCCATCCGGTATGACTGGGCTCATACCCAAGTACTATATAGCCGTGATAACCAACTACCAATCAGTTTACAAGGCGTATTTCCGGGCTGGGCTAAGACGTTGTATTGCGGCTGGGCGACTTTCTGATAGCCCAATCTTCTAGACAGGAAGGGCTAGATTTGTACCAGTCACTGCTAGTGCTACCAAAAGCCACACCTGTTCATAGTGCTTCTTACTTAGTAAGTGCTTCTCGCATGCCACACCATATATCTGTTATCTACTGTATATTAAGTCCCATCCGCTAAGTTTTTCAAATTCTACTTGAGTCCTTCTATCCACTCAACAGCCCTATATACAACTTTTACAACAGCTATTGAGTTTTAGTTTTTTACCCTTCATTTGCAGAACAAAACCTACTTTAGTTCACTTGGTTTCTTCATAAAACAGTGCTAAAGTTGCTGTACAAATATCTCAGTTAACCAAAGAGGGGCTACAGAATCATATATAAACTGTTCTCCCACTCAAAAAGAAATAAACTCACTGGAATTTTCAATCGAATCTCTTTTTGAGTTGGAGAACAGTTCTTTATTTCCATTATGTAATCAACAACCAACTGGGATGAACTTTCATGCTAAGATATCATCATGTAGAAGTTATACATTTCAAGTAGCATCCACTACTTTTCATCTGTGACTACAGGGATCTGTAGTTGAACAGGTAAAGTGGCTACAGGAATATCTCTTAGTAAGTTAACCATCTCACACCAAAAACAACTACAGAATCATAGATATTATCATGTAATAGTTATCCTTGTTTACCTAAACTCTTAGCTGATAGGCTAAGATAGTTCTGTTTGCCCAGAACACCTGTTTTTAAACTGCCGGGTTTTCAGAAACCAGGAGTCCAATAAACAGTGAGTAAAAGATTTACAGGCAGCTAACAATGGGAGTGAGGGCCGTATCTGTAGCGGCATGATCAGCCTGTGGAAAACGAGCTGTTGACAGTAAACAACAGGGAGACAATGGACTGGGAAATTCGCACTGACGTGAAGAGGGCGTAAAACAGATCAACAACAACATCCATAGAGCACCAAGTCAGTCTTCAACTTGTGGTCTCTCTCTTTTGAAATGTGTGTAGGGCACGAAATACTTTTTTTCTGCACACCATGCAGCACTGGTGCAAGTTTACCTGCACCACTCAGCGTTTGGGAAGTATGGATCATACTAAATGGGCAGGGAAATATGCACTGATGTGAAGAGGGCGTAAAACAGTTCAACAACAACATCCATAGAGCACCGAGTCAGCCTTCAACCTGTTGTCTCTTCTGAAATCTGTGCTAACCCTAACTCCTTATTTATGCATCGTTTCTGTGTCACATTTATCTTAGAGTTATGCCTAATATTTTAATCATTTTGCCATATATCTCACATACTAGATCTAGCTAGACACAAATTGACCTGTTTTTGAGGATGTTTTGAGCACATGAATTATGATTTCTTGTTTCCTTTACAACTTGTATCTTGTATGTTGGCAATACAAATAATAAATAGACTTTGTAATTCCCCCGCCACTCCAACGATCACACAAATCCAGGTATGCATGTTATCTTGAAAGTTCACCTGTGTTGGTAGAAGTGTAATTTATAGTTTTAAACTTACCAGGTGTGCATTATTTATCTTTTTGACCAAAGATTTTATAAAGATTTAAACAGTGTTTCTTTTCATGATCTTTCTGTGGCCTGTCAAGCCTTCTGCTTTGATTGACCTGTGGCTTTTTTAATACCTGGTGTGCATTATTAATCATTCTAACCAAAGATGTTGATGTTTAATAAAGAATTTAATTGAATTGAGTTTTGCAAAGATTTGAATGTTGTTCCTTTTCTTGATCTGTGTCCTCCCTTGGCAAACCATCAGTACTGGATATTTACTGTTAAGTACTGATCAACTACTAACAGTAGAAGTTCAGTAGATTTACAGTAAATCGTCATCTACTGTTTTACTGGAGCATTACTGGTAAGTACTTATGTCTCTATTTACTGTTATTCTACTGTACGTACAGTACTTCTACTGTACGTACAGTACTGGATTTTTACTGTCATTTACTGTCTGCCTCTCTCAACTACTGTCAAACGGATGTCAAAGGTGAATGTCTTGTTTGACCAATCAGACCATTACTGTCATCTTCTGTTCCAGTACTGGTCATTTACTGGGATATTCAACCAATCACAGTCTTACAATGTGCTGATCTTTGTGCAAACCATTATACACTGTTTTGGGCAGCCCCATTGCTCTTAGGTAAAACTTTTATCTCCATACATTAAGTTTTCAAGTACTGTTTCACCCTGCGCTAAGTTTTATCTCCAGTGCTCCAGTGTTTGTTGTGAACCCACTGTGAAGCATTTGTGCATTACCACACAAAACCCCCCTTTCTTATAAGTAGAGCAGTCCTATTACAAACCCCCCTATCTTAGAAGTACATGTAGAACAGTCCAACCCTGTAACCTCACTCTGGCGCTAGGAGTCCTGGAGGCAGGACAATAAAGTATGTAGCTCTTCAAATGTCCGGTCAGCGACCAGTCTTTACAATATAGCAGCAAGAATTTACAACAATGGCGTCACGGACAGGATTGTACCGACGGTCAGCACGATATTGGTGAGCAGAACTGTACCCAACGCTTCAAACTCACTGCAGAGCTGACGACTTCCAACATGTGCCATGCTGCTGTGGGAGGGCGAGTAAGACTCACGGACGTTCTGTCACTTTATCCTGGACACAAGCCTCAACACGTACCGTACCAGTCTCCAGCAGAATTACAGCCTACAATCACAGGATATAGTCTACTATGGATCGCAAATATACAACGTGAAGGAAGGGATAAACTGTCTCCAGTCTCCAAACTCCACTGACTGCACGGGTGGTCTAGTAAGCTGCCGAACTCGTCGGGTGGAACCAGGCTAGCGAATGCGGCACTGTATCCAGTCTACAACGTCCACTGCCAGCAACGGGCGGTCACGCAAGCTTCAAGTCGTCGGGTGGAAGGAGATAGAGGTCAGCCCCATCTCCAGACTCTACTGACAGAACGATTTGTAAAGTAAGCTGCCGAACTCGTCGGGTAGAATCGGGAGGCGAGCGAATGCAGGCACGTGTCCAGTCTTCAGGGTCCACTGCCAGAAACGGGCGGTCAAGCAAGCTTCCAGTCGTCGGGTGGGACAGAGGCTAAGGTATGCAGGAACGTTCAGGAATCCTTCATTTGTTGGTTTCAGGGATGAATTCCCCCCACAACAGACCCAGCAAGACCACACACTAAGACTGTACTTATGCAAACAAGCTTCCTGTAACAGTTGTAATTTATTGAACTGTAGCAGAAACATTCCCACTATATTGACTCTTTACAGCAAAGACTTACATGTACATTCCAGTTTACTCTGTATCTAACTCTTACTTGCCTAATTTATAACTGTTTTTGTAAAGTTTCATTTCTTTGAAACCATGCCACGTGCTCAGCAGAATTATATGCCCAGACTTGCCCCTGGCAGTCCCACCACATGTGGTAGTCATTAACCCTGTACAATCAGCCCAGTGTTCTTTTGCCCCAAAACAATAGGCCAAAGAAAAACATTGTTTCCTGTCCCTGGTTCAATGTAGCAAGTTTGTGCTTCAGTGTGCCAAGCATTCAACTGGTTCTCTTTTATGTTAGCCAGGGTTTGTTTTCTGAAGTACTATTATTATAAGCAAGGAGCTTCTACACTCCTTGTTATAAGCTACAATGCAGCTGTTTCTACTTTTAATACTATTCCATGAATTCACTATGCAGGGAGTATTGATGTCTGTTAATGAAGTCTTACGTGATTGGTTACAGCTTTTACTGTTTTAGTACTGTAAAAACAGTAGTGTTTTACTGTTATGAAGTCTTACATGATTGGTTACAACTTTTACTGTTTTAGTACTGTAAAAACAGTAGTTATCTACTGTTGAGACAATCATTTACTGTTGTGCCAGTAGTCATCTACTGTTGTGCCAGTAGTCATCTACTGTTGTGCCAGTAGTCATCTACTGTTGTGCCCGTACTCATTTACTGTTTCACCAATAAAGTACTACTGGGCATTTACTGTTTCACTACTGATTATTTACTTGGAATTTGCATAAAGTGTGAATAATTAGTAGATGTTTCCAGTAAATCCTTTTACTGATCAGTAAATAATGCCAGTACTTAACAGTAAATTGTCAGTACTGTTGGTTTGCCAAGGGCTCAATGCCTTCTGCTACATGTATGATTGACCTGTAGTGTACAGAATGTTATGTACACATCAGCTGTTGCTTCTGCTGTGACATCAATCACGATACGATATGACATCCCACGATTATATCATCTAAATATTATCTCACTTTCCCCGGTAGATGACTGCGTGTGGTGCATGCCTGCCATTCCAGGCCGACCAGTGGCACCCCCGCGCTATCGGAGCGAGGAAATCCTCCGCGGTCCGTCCTCCCCGCTGTGAATCCTAATCCCGGGCACAAATTTCGGGATGCCAGTGCCTCCCTAGTCTACACTAGCCTCTAGTTTGTCCAGTGCCCACTTTTGGCAGCCCTGTGAGACCTGATGACAGGCCCTGGGATCAGCCCATGGCAGCTGACAGTCTTTAAACTCGTTGCCAGGGCAACCAGGTTGCCGGACCAACACCCGATCTGCGCAGGGCTGTATTTTTGGGAGGGGATGACTACACGCCCTGTTTGAAGCCCACCATATTTGAGCGGATAAGTTTCATGGGATTGGTGACCCCAATCTGACAGGTCGGAGGTCGGGCGTAAATCACCCAGGCACTGACATGACTGAGCTGGGGAACTTGTGTGAAATTCAGATTATGTTGTGAATTTGTCATGTCAGTGCGAAGAAATGTGCAGCCCCCCCCCCCCCCCACAGCAGGCCAGGGGGTCTTTCGCTTTCCAGTCCACATCTATGTCACTGTCGCTATACACATACACAACACCTAACTTGAAATTTACCAGGAAGAATTTGAGACATCCTTGGCTGCTGTAAGATGTTACACTATTGCAAGACCAGTGTGAAGAAATGTGCAGCTCCCCCCCCCCCTCACCAGGCCGGGGGGGGGGGGGTCTTTCGCTTTCCAGTCCACATCCTATGTCACTGTCAGCCAAATACAAGGTAACCCCTTACTTGAAATTTACCAGGAAGAATTCAAGACATCCTTGGCTGTCGTAAGATGTTACACTATTGCAAGACCTTGCTATAGGATTGCCGGCAGGCTAATTTCAATAATTCAGTCCAAGAGCAAATCATCCGAACTGATACTCTTACAGCCTATGTTATTTTCTAGTACAAGAAACATTTGGTGGTTTGTCAAGTTCACTTACCTATAACGTTGAGAGAGTAGTTGACGTTGATGCTCCCGAATCCGTTGGTGGCTTTACACGTGTAATGTCCAGCGTCATGCGCCTCCGCGTTTTTTATCTTCAACCCCTGGCGTAGAACTTTAAATCTCGTCCAGCCGCTGTGTATCGTTTTCAGGTCTTTTGTCCACATGGTGAGGGGAGGGGGGTCCCCCTCCACCGGGCACGGCAGTTTGATATTCCGTCCTAACCGAACAGTTTGGTGCGTGATCACTCGTTCAGAAAGTCGAGGCGGCCCTGGCGTGAAAAAAAAAGAAACACATAAAGAAAAACATGTCAATATTTGTCATGAAATACATGCGTGTATATGGGATGCAGTTCAGAAAGTCGAGGCGGCCCTGGTGTGAAAAAAAAAGAAGCACATAAAGAAAAACATGTCAATATTTGTTATGAAATATATGGGATGAAGTTTATTATGACTGTCAAATGTCAAAGATACATGTGTATGTACAGATAAAATTCAGAAATAACACCAACCAAACAGGTGCATTTTCAAAAGTTATAGGGTGAAAGGTCAAAGACTGGCTGTACAAGCTAGCTGCTGTCATCAAGATTTTTCACTGAAAATGTATCGCAAAATCTATTTCTCCTCAGTTTTGTTGTACATTTTAGGCTGAGCCATTTGGTTAGGGAAAAAACATGTGGCTCGTTTACTGCAGATATAAACTGTAGACACACAAGCCACACACGACTGAAAATTCCATATTGTCTTTTCGCGACCTGGTGCTACTCAGCAGAGGTTTCTCAGTAAACAACCTGCAGCCAAACCACCACTACTCTGTTTTCCTTTGCGCCGGGGTGCCTAAGTAAATCACACATTCGCACGGGGGTGAAAATATTCCGTGTTTTTAGAATTTTGCTTGCTTTCCCCCCTCCTTGTGGATTCAGACTGCCTAGCATCCACGTGCCAAATGCCCATCATGGCCACTTGTGTCACTAAGTCTGGGCAAAACGGGCAGGCACAGCCATGTGTGGATAAACACAGTTCCCCCGACCGTACACAAACATCTGCAAATGTGGAAGGTTCGCACAAAAATACCAACAGTAAACAAATGACATCATTGCTGCTCCTCCATTTTGGAAAAAGTGGGCCTCTCACAAATAATGCTTGTAGTAGTAGTGCGCTACATCCTGGTATAGAAAACAAAGAACCTTCCCAAAACAACAAAAAAATCAAGCTTACCAATTATGCGAAAATATCTATTCCTGTAGGCCATTCTATGATCTAAGTGCCTCTTCTATCCTTTGTCGTACACAAAGAAAAAAATTATCAGAGTCCCTGACATCAAAATCAATAATTCTAAAGAGTTGATCCATAAAATAAGAACGTTCAACAAAGTGGCATTGTTGGCCAGGGAATCGATTTAGCTGGCCCAGCTGAAACCATGTCAAGTACCCCACAACAAACAGCCCTCCATCCACACACACACTTCTGGCAATACTACATATTTTGTGCAAGCAATTGGTACTTCTGTCTTTTTTTGGAGCTCAAGTGTTTGTTAGCTGAGGAGTGTAGAAGTATATAATAACGTTTTCTCCACATTTATAACCAAAAGAACTAAAAATATCCCATCCCTGTAGAGTCATAGCTCTTATTAAAAGTATAATTATAATCGATCACCTATTTGTAATCTATCTACTTTTTAACAATGTAACTATAACACCTGTTTTGTTGTTGAGTCAATATGTTTGCCTTAAATTTCTAAAACTCAATTTCTCTTGACATGTAGTTGTGTCATAGAACACAACAAGAAAACAAAGGGCACATTTTTTCCACCTCTTTAAACTACTTAATCTTCGTGGTCAGATGATTTGTCCAGATGGAGAGAAGCTGCCCAATCGGCATTCCTACCCACTGTTACATTTCACTTCCAATTAACCCTGGAAAAAAAAATCTCTGGTCCCTTTCTGAAGCGAACTGGAACCATTGCAATCAACAGTTCCTTTCAATTTTCCCTATCAGGAATTTGAGGCATGGCTGAACAACTGATACGGATCCTCCCTGGGCTTCAGGCTACTTTTTGGACTACACCATTCAGAGATAGGGGTGGTTAGAAAGCATCCAACCTCAGATATGATACCTGCAGATGATGCAGGTTTATGTTCGGAAGTGATTGGTCATTATTTATCCTGATGAAGGCGACAATGGTCGTTGGAAATTTGTTCCTTGAGTACCCTTTGTGATGGAATAAAGTTCAGCATTGTACTATTATTACTACCAACACAGATGAACTTCAATGAGAATCTACAGGTGTTGCGTTTGTACATGAGTGAGACATCACATCAAGACGATAACATTTTCAGTTGTAATTCCGGATATCGTAAGCTACCGATGTCCGAGAACCCACGTGCTGGTGAGGAAGACCATTCCATCACTGGATAATGACACGAAATCTATTAAAGGTACAACAACCGCAGAAAACAAAGTTCGCTCGCAAATTATAGCAACCCACTTCCCAGCGGATGGCAACCAAGCGTAACAAAGGGTGTTTACGTCACAACCCGGCCTTCTTATCGGGGCCACCGAGTTGCTGTAGGATCATTAATTAGACGCGTGTTTGCGGACTGAGTCGTACAGTCTATTGTGCCGGCCGGGAAGGTCAGAGCCTAATAGTAATACACACAATGGCTAACCCCAGTTAATGAGCCATGCATGCCTATGGGACAGAGTTTGTGTTTAAACTGTTACACTCAACTCCAATCTTTCCAAAGCACAAAGACCCTATCAAGTTTTTTTCTGACAAAATAATAGCACATACAAGTCAGAACCATACAATACAGAGGGATACATCTGACTGAAGAAATGTATATGACGAATATCTTAACAACAATGGCTCGCTTAAACCAAACATATTTATTTTCCTTGTCAAAGGACTTCAAGTTCCAAGATTGCTTTGTAGTTATAAAAGATAATTGGCCGGGCCTAATCGTCAAGTTTCCCAAGTATACACACTTACTTTTGTGTTGTTGTATGACAAGAAACACTACAACAATTAGGTAACATGTGAACGATTTACTGTGATGTTTCTTCTACCACTTGCTTGCTAAGCTTAAGGCTGAAGCGAGAGAATGGTATGCTAATCTCCGTTATATTAAAGTCTGGTATGCGTAGTTTCCCTTTAGCTTGGCTCTAAGGTAAAATGGTACCCCGCCGAGAACAAATTTGAAGGGCTGGTCTGCAAAATACATCACTTGGATCCGCACTACAGTTTAACACGAACGTAAACTGTTGTCTCAAGAAACCCACGCAATTCAGCCTTTGGCTACCATGTGGGAATTGCTGTCAAGGAATTTTTAATGGACCAAATGAAACCAATTATTATTTTTTTCTCAAAAAAAAGTATGGCACTGATTTTCCTTGCATTTGAAGTGTAATGACTTGGATTTTTCTGTTTTCACAGTGGTGGTAATGAGACAGTCTTCTTAACTTTTGTGTTGTTACATGGTTTAGACCACCCTACAATTGGAGATGCTGTCATACAGCTCTTCCATTGCCATTCTCCACACACAGGAGTTCAAGGGGACCCATGGATCATTCTCTACCCTGGACATGTTTATGCTTCCTCACATGTGGGGGGACCAGTAACACAGGCCTTATGGTCAGGTAAAGCTATAGGATTAACAACGAGTCCTCTCGTCTGTTCTTTCGATCATTTAGCAGCCGACAAGAGGTCTATGTATCATGCTCACTTTCCTTTTATCTTTTATTTTTACGGCACCGTTCGCTATCTTATCGCGAACTTCGCCTGCATCTTAAAACTCGTTCGCCGACAGTTAGTTAGTATCGTCTATATCTTTTGCGGCTAAATAGACGACAACAACTGTTCAACTCTAGCCTTGGCCTAGACAGCTCTAGTTTACCTAACCCTGGGAACCCATATATTTGGGGAGCCACACTCGACTTATCCCAACAAACGGTGCCAACCACTCTTCAGAAAATTGCAGACGGGGATATTTCAGCCCAGACAAGGCTTATCTTGACTTTGAGACGACGTATGATTACAAGCTGTTGCCTGTTCCTCAAGTCCAGACAAGAGATGATAAGCATGCTCCTTTCCTTCAACATTAAAAAGCGGATCGTAGATATTTGTACCCAAGTTTTCCTCATAAACAATACCTTAAGAGGATGGCAAAATTATGCCTAGGAGTTAAGTATACCTGTCAGTGCAAATAAGCACAAATTTCAAGAAACTATTTCAAGATCAGTTCCTCGAGTCCAGACAAGAGATGATATGCATGTTCCTTTCCTTCAACATTAAACGTTTTTTCAATTTTGTGCTCAAGTTTTCCTCGTAAATAATACCTCAAGAGAACGGAAAATCATTCCTAGGAGTTGAGTATACTCGTCAGTGTAAAAACACAAATTTTGAGAAACTATCTCAAGATCAACAAGCAAAGTATACTCTGCAATATTTCCAACATGCGGGTTATGTTCACTTTTCTTTTGTTTTCCTTTCTTGTCACTTGTTGCCCCACACAAATATTCAAGGTTGTCTGCTGCCGAGAAATAACAATAAACCATGTGTCAATTTCACCTGACAAAATAGAGATTAGGTCGCCGAGTTGGTTGGGAGATTGGCTACATACTTCGTCCATTTAAATGTTTCCTTTTTCGCGTGTGAGAAGTTCCGATGTCGTTCCAATTAGCTCACGCCTGGAAAATGTTAAGCCGCATTCCGCTCCGCGACACTCAAAATACTTGCCATGAGTTATAGTAACACGAAGTTGTATTTTATGGTTTACCTTGCATTTACTACCTCGTGGGTGTGGTATCACACTGGCTTTCCATGCCTGCGGCTACTCTACATACTTTAATTATCGGAAAAATCTTTCTCACATCATAAAATGTTGACCAATTCGGCACGCAGATTACGTATAACAAAAGCCAGCCTGTATTCTCTTCCAACTGAAGTTTATTTGGTAGATTAAGTAAAAACGGTAAGGTTATACTTTTGTTGATTCTAGTGGCGACCATCTGAGGTGTGTCGTTTCGGAGGCTCAGCGCGCTTTGAATCATTTGTTAGTGCTGAACTTGATCTTTGTGGGAACGCTTCCTAGCGGAATAAACTTCTCTCCCCTCACCTCTCCCTTCATGCTTGCGGGGAGTGAGTCTTATGGCTTCCATCTTTCCTCAGCTGTGAAATTGTCCCCTGGCCTCTCAGCGCTGTTTATTTTTCCTCCCACCCATCTCCTGACAAACTGGCCAGTATTTACTTGTTTTTCTTGACTTCTAGGAGCTAAAATTTCTGGAACCTCCTGGCTGAGTAAACACCCTGCCATGGGGGGACCAGTCTTTACTGGGTTGGCCATGTCACTCAAGCCTTCAGTTCTCCTACTTTTGGGAAAACCAGGCAAAGACAACAGCGGTTGCAGTTACAGGATGTACTCACGCTCTGCCCTGAATCTGTCATGAGCCAAGAGACGAATAAAAGGCTGAGTTCTGTCAGCCTGGGTTTCAGGATCTCACCACTGGAACTACAGATTTGTAAACGGATGAATACTACATAGTGTACTCCATAAAACCCTGGCAGCTTTGTAAATGCGCTTGACTCCTGGCGTGTCTTCATTTAACACCCAATCCCAAGTCTTCACTCAGACTATTGGTAGCGTTAGCTCCGAAAGCTTGGCTAGCATCAGGCTGCTAATAGACCAGCTTAAAGTTTACAAGTAATTGGTGTAAAGGGATACTAAATTTTCACCTGGGGACCAATTACTGTTGACACAGTTTGTGGCTGCTCTTAATTACGGCTCAAACCAGACACTTCCTTTGGTTCATCCTAGTAAGTGCCCTTTGCCTGTAAACATAAACTACATACTGGACAGACCAGTGTTTGGGTAGTGGATGGAGGAAAAAAGCAACAAAATTCCTCCGGCCATTGGACGAAACAGCCATGTCTGAGAGCCACAGCTATGTGGGTTATGTCTCTGCACTATGTCAGGATGTGTATACTCAAAGATCAAATCATGTAAGGTGTTAGAATACAACACGAACCACCAGGTTAACAAGGTTTCCAACACTACTCAGACATGTCTGGTCCTTTTTGCAGCATATTTTACAGTACATATTATACCAAACATGTCATGCTTTTAGAAGCGGACATGCCTTGAAGGACGTTTACAATTCTGCATTTCGCAAATTTCCTTCTTATCAAGAGTAATTTAGTAACAGACATCCTGAAAGGAAGTACATAAAACACTAGTAGAGGAAGCACTGTCCTAGAAACCACCCTTCTCAACATGCTAGACTTACGGGAACCCCATAACCGTAGTACCACTATGTTAACTGACCATCTATATTGAACATGATTATACACATTCTTGCCAGCGATCAACATAATCTACCTGGTTGAAAATGATGTTTTTTTCTTAGGTTTTTGTACATATACATTTCTGAGCAAGAGGTATCAAAGATGGTTAGAGATGAACATTTATATCATACCCGGGCGGCGTAACAGTGCTCCCGGCCGTGTTGTATTCTCCCGTACGACCGGATGTATAAAACGGGCATCCATAGAACATTCGAACGCGCTTCGCCCCAACCGTGACTGCGCCGCTTTCGAAAATTCGAATACAGGATTCGAACGTTGGAATGGATGTTGAGCAGTTTTTTTGTTTAGGGACACCAAGTTTTCGCTCATTTCGCCTTGAAAGACGTGTTTTCTAAGGTGGGTATGATATAAATAGCATACAACACGGTGTATTCCGCATCACCCTCGGTCTCGGCCCTCCCGCGAGTCGGATCGCCCTCCGGCCTTCGGCCGTCGGGCGATCCGACGCGCGGTCGGGCCGATACCTCGGGCAATACGGAATACACCGTGTTGTATGCTCTATCTATAACATCTTAATTTTGTACAGGTGAAAAAGGAAGATAATCTTTCCACACAGAAAATTCCAACTCCCAAAGCATGATGGGACCATATGGCACCTGCTGCCACCTGGGAGACTACCTAATCCAGGAGGAACTATTTCAGGAATTGCATCCCAATTTTTTTTTTTTTTCTTCACTGACAGTCTTTAGCCAGATGGCAATTGTATTTGTCAGGCTCTGGTGTATAATCAAGCGATAGGGATCTTTTGCTTCTTAACCTCTGGAAATGGTTGGGGTATCTGGTTGTACTGGCTGATTCCTTGGGGGCTGGCTTGGCTGCTGAAAGCTGGTGTTACACCACAACACATCACCTTCCCCCCCCCCCCACCCACTAGTTCCAGAGTGCCAGCTACGTGTCACTTGCATTTGGTGCTGATTAGAAACAACAAGTCTCAAAAGTCCGACCAATTTAGGCAATGAACACAAGGAATGACCTTGTCGATAAATCAGATTATACGGAAGAACAGGCAAGTGTCAATGCCAATGTCTGGACTGTGGATTGGTCAAAGAGTCCTACAAGAAATGAGCTTGTTTCTTCTTGTTTTGAAAGCTCCCCAGAGCAATAAAATTTGTTGTGTGTATGGTTAAATATTTTGTCAAGCTTGTTTCTTACAACTTTCTTCTTTTAAAACAACAGAAAACGCTATCAAAAATGGCATTACCCAAAGCCAAGTGGCAAACAAAGTTCAACTACAACAAAGAGGAATGACTTTCAGTTTTTCATCTGACAAGTCTATTTTTAGTGTACTTAAGTAAGAGCCAATGCAATTTGGCCGGCTGACAAACTAAGCCTTTTGATGTTTTACACCTTGAAACCCTGTACAAAAAACCAGCCGTACAACAACAAAAACCTGCAGTGTAACTTTGTAGTAAGTTCAGACAATAACGCGGCACATTAGCATGCTACGCACGAACCAACTGCTTGAGGAAAATCTACCCTAAGACATACGCCCGTGGCATTACACGCTACATGCTTAACCGCTGCCAAAATGTATACACGGTTAAAAAGACGTTCTGGAAACATGACCTTTACAAATGAAGGCTCGACAAATGCCTACCACCTTGAAAAGATTTGGCCCCCACAACCTCCACGAGCATAGCGATCCATCCAAGTTGCTACATTTAAGTATTTAAACATGATTGTCACTGCTAGACTCCGAGATGACCTTTCTGATTTGGAGAAACTGTGGGTTAATGGCGCGGGTTAGGTGCTTGTGGCTGGGTGCATTTAAAACGTTAACAATACTTCATTTCAGACGGCTGCCATGTTTCAGAGCGACTTGACTAGAAAATGCCTGTACGACATTTCTGATCCCTGCATGGGAGTAAAACACACTTATTCGTATTTTTCATTGTAAAACCAATCTTGTATGTTTTAAACTTTTTTTCAATCACGAAATACCACCTGCATATGCAACTTAGTGCAGGTAAAATTGGAGCTGTGCGGGTATTTCTGATGTCTACCTGCACCTAACCTGTACCGGTCCATGTGCTGGGTTTATACACTGTATGTAGGTGTTTAAAAGATTTTTATTTTCTGAATGTACTGTTGCCACAAATGAAGTATAAAAGAAATAATGTTACTGGTTTCTGAACAGTTTCTAGCATGATCCTTACTTCCCTTAAATTCTAAGTGGCGCAGGTAAAATTTGTCTGGTGCAGGTAATTTCCAACGTTACCTGCACCGGTGCAGGTGTGCAGAAAGAAACTATTTAGAGCACTGTCACAGAAACAACCCTACTCAGTTTTTAATGTTTTCTCTCAGACATTGACAGCATTTCAGAGCTAGCTGCTCTGAATTATTCAGGTTATCCAGGGACTGGCTCGCGACTCATTTAGGGGCCGAGATGAAAATCCTGGTCTTTGAAGGGATCAGGGGGCAGAGTTAATTTCAGGCGCTACAAAATACCTGCTCCCGTGACATTTCATATAAAAGGTTTCGCCAATCCAAAAGGCAAACAGGAAAGGCAGGGGGCATATGCCACAATACACTGTGGGAAAATAATCTAGTCACGGACTCGAAAAAAAATTTATTATTTTCTTATTATAGATTTCAAATGAAGAAGCACTTGTTTATGCGTACATAGGAATTGAAAAAAATTACTAGCATAACTATAACAGATATTATCCGAAAGACATGTTGTGTGTAAACGACACCCTGGTGAGATATTTCGAAACTGGTTTTCCAAATGTTGGGTTAACCTTCTTCTGATCTCGGCACGGCCGCCGATGGCTCTATCCGACCCTGCGCCTTCTAAATACAGACCCACGGGCGGACATGAAGGCTATAGCCTTACACTTGGACGCCCCTCTGCCCTATATATGCCACCGAAATGACCCCGGTAATGAGAAGAACCACCCCTGCAATAAAAATCACAGTGGGAGATCCACACTTTTGGAACACCCATGCGTTCAAATCCGACCAGATTTCAACCCCAGTAAATCTAGGTGCTTCCTCCTTTCTGGTGTAAATTTTTTCTTTCACCACTTTTGAGCGCTGGGGAATATGACGGAGAATAAATGGAGAGAGGGTAGGCTGCTACCCATGTCGCTGGGACATGTCTTTTACAACCATATCAACTAGCTGACGTACGTGAGTAGAGCCAATGCATACAGGGGGACAAGCTTCAAGGACAGCAAGCCGCAGCTGAATTATCTCCCCAAATGTCGTAGTACACATCAGAAAACCCATTTATGATAAACATGCTAAGAACACAGTACAGTTAGTTAGCTTTTTAGACAAAATTTTCGGTAGTACAGTACTAGCAAAACAGTACCTGAACTTGAAGATTCTTTGCAAGAATGTCAATTTATTTCTTGATGATAAATATCTTTTATTTATACATTTGCTTTGTTTCCTTTTTCAGTAAACAGTTGTACAATCAACTCTTTGGGGATGTTTACTTTTCAGAAGTCTTACAGAATGTTTTCTTTTTGTCTAGAATACACATTTCCCTCCTTACCCCATGCCTTTAGCCCACAAGAGACTTTCAGTGGTTCTGTACCTTTATCCTGGAGGATTAAATTGGCCCCAAACTCTCATGTGCATCTCAAAAGCACAAATCCTCCTAAAAGAAATTTAAAAATCCTGGATTAGGCTGACTATAATTTTCGGGGCAGGGCAAACAAAAGAAGTGGACGTTTGTCTTTTGTCTTGTGTCCACAACTGGGAGCAAGATATTATTCCAGAGATTTTATTCTTACCGAAAATAGGTCATTTTCTGATCACATTAGACAAGTTTAAGCAACAGGCAACAAAGAAAATATTCTCTGAGAAAAAATAACACAAAATCATTAACTTTCTGTGGGCAATTTCGAGTTTATGTCATTGGATGGATGTCTTTCTACATAGTTGGTAAAAAAAAAACTCTTCTAGTCTAATTTACTCACTGGACATTGTGGTGTTAAATTTGAAACCTTGTAAAATATTTTGTGACGACAGGATTTCTAGAGGCGTGAAGTTCTTCTCCACTCGAGAATATTCACACCTAGGCTTGAAGTGTGCAAAGAAGATTCCCCATGCAAAGGATTTAGGGGGGAGGGGGGCAAATTCCTGGAAATGTGTTCATTTCATAATCTAAAAACATTCGCCAAGGAACATACGAAAGTTCTTTTCAAAAGACAGCACCAGCGCAAATGTACCAATAGCCCCGGGCTAGGATTTGCCTACCTTTTCAGTCGCATGGACGCCTACTGTTTAGGGGCAACCCCAATTTTCCGCTATCAGGCCCCGAAAAAAAAGGTTGGAGCGTTGAGTGGCAGGAAGATTGGGACAGATAAAACTGTCACAAATCGTCTGACAAGTTTGGGTGGGGAAAAAATTAGCTGGAGGAATTCGCAAAGCTCGCGTGGCGAGGGGAGAAGGCATAGCACCCCATCCGTGTGATTCCTTGTCCAAATAGTCCATAACATTCCTCCCCGTCCATTCATTCTTGGCAAATTTAGATTGAAGAGCAGTTTTATCAGTCCCCCTCTTTTCTTTTCCCTAAAGATTGGGGTTGGTCCTTTTTTTATTCAGTCTTTTCCATAATTGTGGTGCGCTGCTGTGAAAATGATAGACCGACGTGAATGGCAACTAATGAGGGGACCAAACGACCGGCATTTACACGACAATGTTCGTGCTCAGTGAATGGGACAACTCTGGTGGAAAATCTACAAAGGAGGGTCCACAAATTGGCCACACATTTTCCTTGTTTAGAGGTGTGAAAACGGAGGAAATCATGATCTTACCTCTCGCTCCAAGTGTCGACTGGACGTGGAGGAAGAACAAGAGTGCTGTCCATAACATAGCCATCATTTGGTGAACAGGTCTTCTTAAACTCGAGTCAGAAAATCTAGAAGAGATTGGAGAGACAAGAAAAATCGTCAACTAGGTGATAATGAGGAGACATTATGAAGGCATTAGTGTTCTTTTGTTCGACCAGACACCACCGGGAATTAATGAACCACTCAAATGGACTCACAGACAATGTGCTCAATTCTAAGGCTTCGCCTCCCACCGATTTTTACCCGACCATTTCCTTCGAGTTTGTGTCCCAGTAAATTAGAGTCTCCCGGTTCTGTTGAATGTAAACTGTTAAGCTTGCAAGTTTTGACGGAAGCCGAAGAAAAAACACTCGGCTTCCTAGCTGTTCAAGGCCTCGGTGTTTGGTAAACAAATAGTAAGAAAAAAGGTAACATTAGTACAAAATAACCTCCCATGCAGCGCTGACATTTTGCGTGTCGGTTCAACTGGAACAAAACATGCCATTTCCAACCCCAGAGCAGCAGGGAAAAAAATAAGCTTACAAATTACTTGGCAGGGAAACGCTGTAACCAGTCAGTCTGAAAAGCCTGCACAACATAATTGTCCAGGGCGGGCGATGCATATTCAAGATGATATTGGAAAGCACACAGATCTGGAGATATTGTAAACAAGTCCTGGTGAAGCAGCTCTCAATGGACTTCGACCCCCGTTACAGGATCCATGCCACTTCGTAAACTACAACAAGCTATATCTGTACAAAAATGGTGTTCACTAAATAGTATTTCTACGTGATTCAAACAAACATTCGCCTAGATGCCAAATGGTTGTATGTTTGGCACGAATGAAGGGCTAAAATTATTAGACGGGCTTCGAACCCGTAACGTCTGGTCTGAACCCTCGGAGTAGGCACATCAAAACCCGGGGAAGCCATCTGTGAAAGAACCCCGCGCACAACACAAACATATACAGATAGGGGTGAGTAGGGGAGCAAGAGAGTTAGAGAGACACCTTCTAGAGCAGCCTGGGTGCGAATGGTGGCCAGGTGGTTCCTTGTTTTTCCTCCTCTCGGCTTCGCAACCCCGACATATCAAGTCCCGGCGCGGGTACGTTCTGTAGTCCTCCTCACACATCACGACTGTTGTTCCACTAGGTACACTCCGATATCCCCGACAACTCGGGACTGGCGCAACAGGTCCCGCGGTGGCGACTTCCCACGTCCCCACACAGACTAGAAGTCACAGTCTCGGTCCCTGTAGCGGTCCTAGCTGAGCATTTTGACGGGAAATGCTCGCTGTGAGGGCCGCTGAGGTTGAGTACGAGAGCACGTCCCGGGCCGCGCCACTCACTCAACGGCGTTACAAAAACTCGCTACAGCAAAAATGCAACAGGTCCCACTGCGACAATGAATCACTCGGTGGAAGGACTTTCCTCCCAAGGCCCGTGCCAGCTCCACTTAGGCCATTAACACTCCCCAAAAATGATGTCCGAGAGACGGTGGCCGCGAGGAAATTTTGTTTTCAATAGCTTGTTTACCCCGCAAATACCAACAGAAAATGACTGCCGCGGATAGAATAACACCCCTTCGGCCAGCGGTGCCACGGCTGCCCGAGCCAAATCCCTGTCTGTTTCCGCTGTCTCTCGCCGATCATGGACCAGAATGTCGCTGCCACGCGGTCCACCGTGGTAGTTGTAGTCCTCTCGGCAGGGTTTCCTCGTCTCCAGGGCCCCTGCTGGGCGACAACACGGCGAAAAATCCAATCAGGTCGGCCGGTGGGTACCGTCCGTCCAACGGGGCAGGCGTGTTTGGCTGTAGTGCAACCCGAGCCCTGTAAGCTGCACTCCCGGCCCCCTCCGATTCACAAAGCCGACCCAAACCCGCAATTCACATGCTAATGTCCTCCTCCAAATCTCTGTCCCGGGACTCCCAATCCTGTAGGTGGGCTGAACGTGTCCGAAACCGGCGAATGTGGTCCCCAAAAACTCGGTGACCGGACCCCTTGCGGGAGAGTGCTCCCAAACTCTGAACCTGAGAGCGAGCGCACACAACCACAAATGGGGGGCGAGCCGTTCTGTTTGAATAGGAGAGTCACATGCATGAAAAGGGCCCCGTTCAAGTGCCCATGTCCTAATACCGCGTGCGGGTTGGGTTTCACTCGCAACTCTGGAGCGGGCCCGGCTCAAAGGCGGCGCGAGAGGGGGAAACAAAGGCCCCAGCGCAACACAACACCCCTTATGTAGATCCCAGAGACCTGGTTAGATCCTGTGGGGGATGCGTGAAGTACGTGGAAGGGGGGTATGGTCTCACATTTCCTAATCTATGGCCACGATTAAAATAATAAAAAATTAAAGAAAAAAAAAGTTTCGTGTTTACCCGCCAATCAAGTTACCACACTGTACAACAGACTTTTGACACCTGGTCTTTTTGCGGTGGAGGAGGGATCAGTCTTGTTTACTTTTTGGCAAATATCTTTAAAAGTCATCGAAAAGTACTCCATTTTGAAATATGTCAGATATGAGTCACAGGAAAGGCAAGAAGGAAAAGAAAAAGGACCACCAGAAAAGGGATGCGTTACTTGCACACGACTTTACGCTATGATAGCTACCCCAACACACCACAACAATCCCCATAATCTCATAATAGTAATGATTTTCAGGCGATGTCATCATTTGGTAAGACCGGGGCACGCCCATGTAATAGAAAGGTTGGCTTGCCACTTTGTGTGTGTGCTTTTCTAACGCATTGCGTGCGTTCTAAGATCCACAAGGCGCTCCCAGGACCAACTAAATCCGGAAGTTTACAAAGTGAACTGTCTGTATGGTTAAGCCTGGTGCGTTTTATTCTCTTGCTCTTAGGTGAAAAAAAACCCATCGCATTTCTCGTCAAAAGCTTTCACAAAATCATTGAAATGTAGCGTTCATATGAGAAAAATTATAATTGCTTTAAAAAAATAAATGCAATGCGTTACGGTAAAAATAAAAGAAAAAGTTACTGGTTATGTAAATGGGGACATATGTAATGGAAAATGCCATAATGGTTCAATAGCCTCGGTTGTTTACATTGGTTTCTGTTAAAGATTGTAAAAAATTAACCACGTTGGCGCTGTAATCTGCGCAATGTCAACAAACCGCGCGCTACAAAGATGGAAGGTCCCACTGGGAGCGGAGGGGTGGAACCGTTGCTAGCGACTGAAACCCGGCCAAGCATGCAGAGGTCACGGGTTGGCAGCTCCGCGCAGAGACCATGAAACTGGCGACAGAAGACGGAGTTTTTCCTCGTGGCCCGAGGGCGGGAAGCGTGAACGGAACGCCCCGCATATTTTCCACCACATTTAGGGGTCATCTCGGCCGAACCTGGCGCGGTCGGGGGCCCTGCGTGATAGACGAGACCTTCGACTGGCGGACAAGTGCAGCCTGCCAAATTAGGCATGCCGACGAGCCCATTACCTCCGCGGGGGGTGGAAGGCATGTACGGAAATGAAGCAGGAGAAGGAGGGGGAAGGAGGAGAAGAAACATGAGAGAAAACAATATATTTCATTCATACCATGGTATGGAGTGAAATGTAATCAGGAACCTACTGTCTATGTGATTCTGTGGTATCTCCCGTTTCTAAAATAAAAGAACAAAAAATCCTACATTGACTGTTTTATTTGAAAGCATTTTCCCGTTCATTACGATTATTCCCAATTTTTGCAAACTAATTTTCGAGGGAAAAATCTAAATAAAGATTGCCAAAACTGGCACCAGCTATGGTTTTCTTCGAGTTGCCTTTTTGATCATATCATTTCCCTTTTAATGTCGGATCTTAAATTCGTTTGTTAGTTCGTTAGTTAGTTACTTGAAACGGTTTGTCGGTGGGTAAAAGCGTATAGATTATCAAAAGTATGCAAATCATCGAATGAGATCGACCATGTATATTCATGATCGGAAAAAATAGCAGATTTCCCAATTAGCAAAACGCACTCGATTTCCAACCCAAACAATCGCAGATGCTTGCTAAAACTCACAGACACTTTATATCAGCGACGTCAAACTTATACCACAAGAAAGCTCATTTTCAGTGCAATATAAGACGTTAAAATTGACGACTTCTATGACCAAGAGACGAGCAAAAACATCGTGTTTATGTGGGGACAAAAAAATGATGCCCTGAAGGCCTTTAGGAATCCTGAACCGGAGAGATAAAACACATCTCATCTTCGGTTTCACGTCCCCGCTGTGCCGGGCTCATCCCCGGGTCAGATGTAATCACTAGCCGACAAGTGGGGTTGGCTCGCCGGTTAGCCTGGATGCCAGGCTGTTCCCAGGGCCAGTACACTGGCCAGCCGTCCCTGTTGCTCAGGGTCTACCTGAGGGGCCCGTGGAAATTTTGTTGCCCCTGGAGCCGAGGAGCTAGCCTGTATACTGCCTGGCCCACTAAAGTTTCGCCTAGCCTGGATGCCAGGCTGCTCCCAGGGCTATACACAGGCCAGTCGTCAGTTATACCTTAGTACTCTCCAAGCAGAGATTTAGGCTTCGGCTTATTTTTGACGTGTTTTTAAGCGTTTTTATCGTGCTTTCTTCTCGTACTGGTTACTGGTATCTTCTTTTTTTTCTCACCAGGCGTATTGGATACCAGTGTCCTGCCGACTGCCAATTTGATACTGTCTTGCAGCCACCAAAAGATCGGCTTGGAGATTAAGTTATACCATGAGAAGCTCACGGGCACGTCTGGCCTTGTGGGGTCTAACTGAGGGGGTTTATGGTAAAATTTCCTTGGGGACATGTTGGCCCTGGAGCCGATGATATGAGCTAGCCTGTATAATGGCCCTGGCAGCAGTCTACCCTCCGATCCGACCATCAAGGAGAAATTGGGCCAAGATGCCAGAAATCTACGGAGCCAGCGGCGATGTACCGAAAATGACAGGAAATCAAATATTCAACCCCGCCGCGCATATTTCATAACTTCAAAAGATGCGCAGAATGAAACGGTAATGATGTAAAAGCGGCTCGTTCTTTGATGAAGGTAATAGGCTGTTAGTGCGCCGCATGTTGTTCGCACTGAGAAGGCGAACCGCTAACCACGAGATAGCTCTAATCGTGCAAAGCGCCTTGGGGGAAAAGTTCCGAACCATTTCTCTAATCATCTCTGCCACTAGTGACCACTGCCTGAAAGGTGAACTCGCCGTATAATCTATACTATAGTGTTGTGCTTCGAACGTCTATTTTCTGTGAACGTCATAAAGGCCAGGTATGTAGAGATAGACTTGACACTGACAGTACAGGCTGACAGAGACTCCTCGCAAAAGTATTGCGGAGAAGAAATAATCTTAAAAAAGAATATACTACAGTGGGATCCACCTCTAAGGCGAAGAGTAAAAATAAAAGGTGCACTTCTCAGAAAAAATAAAGTAGCACTAAATGCTAGCCTATACCAGGCTTCAGGGGCGACTGGAAAGAGTAGAAATTGGCCAAATAGACATGATAGACAGATAACATGCCAGGGGAGTTTAATAGTCCGCTAAAGGAGTACAGTTTGCCGCTCAGAGCGAACAATAAACTGTACAGTTTTCCCCTGGCATGTTATCTGTCGGGCCAATTTCTACTGTTTCCAGCCCCCTCTGAAGCCTGGTAGAGGTTAGCTAAATCCCACAACGCGGCGTAAAACACTGAGACTGAACCGGACCCTACATCTGCTTGGAGATTAGGAAAGAAAATGCAGACAGATGACGGCGTTGTCATAACAACGGGCCGGCCTTATCACTAACATCCATCAGCGTGTCTTTAGCCTGATCCTCGCGGGCACGTCTGCCCTTGTGAACCGATCGGGTATGTGTAATCTCCAAGCAGATCACACGGTGGCAAGGCAGTATCCACTGGCCAGAGGATCTAGGAGTGTAGCCTGGTTACCAAACCTATTTTACCTGCCCTCAGTACCGAGTCTCTTGCGTCAAATAGCGGAGAGGACGAAGGAGACTTGTCAGCTAAAATAGGCTTGGTAACCAGCCTAACTTAGCAAGAGGGGTCACCATTAGCTTTGGTGGCAAATGGTCACTCCTCTGGTCAATTATGGATACTGTCTTGCCACCGTATGATCTGCTTGGAGGTTATAAGGTATGTGTGGTGTCACCGTGAATCACGACTGACCGTCTA
This sequence comes from Branchiostoma floridae x Branchiostoma japonicum, assembly GCA_013266295.2. Taxonomy (NCBI): domain Eukaryota; kingdom Metazoa; phylum Chordata; class Leptocardii; order Amphioxiformes; family Branchiostomatidae; genus Branchiostoma; species Branchiostoma floridae x Branchiostoma japonicum. Next base: position 3,409,217 of record CM023824.1, on the reverse strand, counting down.
CAAAGTTGAAAGCTCACATGTAGGTCACTGAGGGTTTGACGTCAGAAACTAAATGAGATTCTTTTAACTTTCTTGCAACTTTCTTTCTTGTATTCTTTCCCTGTTTCAAACAGCCCTATCCAGCATAAAACCCTTCTTTCTCTGAGCTGATAGCAACTGAATTAAATAAAAGCCAACCGTGCGCAGCACTTAAGCTTCCTTTTCCGTAGTGCAGTGTATTAGCAATATCTTGAGGTATTCATCCTTCGTTGGGTAGGAATTTTGCAGAGTCATCTGAAGAGGAGAGATAGTTAGAGATAATTGGGTTTATGAGATACATGTGGCGCGATGCTTGCGAGCTCCCCACCATCCAGTCGCCTCCCGAAATTGAGGCAAGATGTCTCCGAGACGGAAGATGAGAAGAAACGAACAAATCGTTCCAGGAGACTCCGTCTAGTCTGCCTTTGTCTGCCTTTGTGATTCGAAACAGAAAGTTCAATGAAGTCCATTGTCGTCCATGTCGAAGAATTATGTTTTTCTTAAAGAGAATTGAGAGGGGGAGAGAGAGATTCAGCGTGCTCGACTAAAAACACTTCCAACAACACGCAGGCTCAAGTCACCAAGTGTTAAATAAAAACGTTGAGAGAACACAGTGATGAACCTGAACCAAGTGAAATCCATCTAGCACCTACAGACCATGTCTTTCAAGATAATAGACGAGGACAACAACGTTAACAACAACAGAGAGCTCGAGGAAGAGAGAATGCAGACGTACACACACACACACACACACACACACACACATACATATACACACACACACACACACACACACTCGCACGCACGCACGCACACACACACACACACACTCACACGCACGCACGCACACACACACACACACACACACACATTCGCACGCACGCACGCACGCACACACACACACACGCACGCACACACACACACACACACACACACACACACACGCACGCACGCACGCACGCACACACACACACACACACACACACACACCACACACACACACGTACACACACACACACACACACTCACACACACACACACACACACACCACACACACTTTCGCTAGGTCAAATAGTGTGATAGTTTCTAGAAGGCTGGCGTTATACATTCAATGCTCACAATCATTGCATATCTAGTAGAAATTTCAAATTGTAGTACCATTCACAGTTTTACGGTTATCATTATTCCTCTAAAAATACTAAGCAGCGTAACATTTCCGTCACGTCAGGGCCTAGGGTTGATGTAAACCGCCTCCGAGTCTATTGGCTAACGTCCCCAACAACTGCTCGTCCTTAAAAATGAATGACAGGACGCAGCTTGAGGTACCAACAGTTCGTTTAACTCTCCACAGGGAGCCCTCGTAAATTTTGCATCGGGCCGAGATTACTTTAAACCCCTGTCACCCATAGCCGAATATGGCCTCCCAGAGCCTCCCGAACACTGCCGAACTCCCACCAACCATGGTTGGAAGTAGGTCGGCTGTGGTTGGCTGTGGTTGGCTGAGGTCGGCTACTGTTCGGCTGCGCCAGCCGAATGTTTCGAAATGTTTCAATCATTCGGGTGTGGACGGGAGGTTGGGCCATGGTTGGCTGGTGTTCGGGAGTAGGTCAGCAGTGTCCAGCAGTGTTCGGGGGTAAACTTTGAATCAAATTTAACTCAAACTCAATTCTGTTCGTATAGAGAGGTAGCCGTGGCCTACATCTGGCCAGAATGCTCCCAAACTTCAGCCAACCTTGGTTGGTTGGTGGTCGGGGGAAGGTTTTGACAGGGGTTTTCCGGAGAACTAGTGACACAGTCCCACACGCTGCCGACTTCGAAGCTCCGACTAAACCTAAATAAGGGGATGAATGTATTTTCAAATGAATGTCTCTCCAAATTACATTGTTTAGTCCTGTCTCCTGAGAAAATCCAAGACGACACAACGATTTACTTTGAGTGACAGATACGGACTAATATCTCATTATTCTGTATAAGAAGTGGGGTAAAGGTCTACTACCTTCATTTTGCTTACTCGTAGACTAAACTTTAAGGTTGAATCTGGGGAAAAATGCATGCGTGGGGTCTACGCACGTCCCTTCCAAGAATTGTTTTGATATAAGTCATATAACTGTACTTGTCACAACTCATATGTAGGTCAGACGTGTTCAAACGATCGGTCCGCCCCTCTACTAGCAGCCAAAATGATCATCTAACTGATATTCTACCCATAACATTCGCTGGGCACTATCGTCACTGAAGAAACGAGTTCGCAACCTCGTGAAATCCAAACTACATGTCAACGCATATCTCGGATTTTCTGCCACGTTTCTTTGTACAATAACGATTTCAGACTCTGTAAAAATGTGTGTGACAAAATAACATAGTTCTGCAAAATGCAGTTGTCAACGAACAGGCGAAAACATATAATTTTGGCACTGCACTGCTTCCTAGCCGCCAAATGCGCTTACGCCGGCCTTCAAAAAACAAATGTCTTCCCCCAACCTCGTGTCATTGGCCTTGGCCCACTCCCCAGTTCTGTCATCTGTTTGCTTGAAGCGCAGATGTCAGGGAGGACGCGGTTTATATTAGGTCTGTTCTGTCGAGGTCGGGAAAGATGTTTCTGTCAGCACCCTGTTCATCATGCCCATTTGTCTGACGCCCAGCGGTGCTAGTAGCCTCCAAATCAGGCTTTGTTGGCAAGGAGGTACATGTAGTCTCCAAGCAGAGGTTTTGACTTCGGCTTATTTTTGACGTGTTTCATGATGCGTATTTATCGGGCTTTCTTTCTGTACTGGTATCTCTTTTTTTCGCCAGCCAAATGGGTGTCAGAATGGTGGCCGCAGTAAAGTCTGCTGTGGAGGCTACCTGTACCATGGCAATAGTCCATCGTGAGCTAAGCTTCCATTTGCTACTGTAGGAACCGGATGGAGCGATAACTATACTTATTGGCTTCAAAGTCCTGACAGTTGTCAACCGTCGTTTGTCTGCGTTTCTCGTGACTCACTATCCCCTGACAGGATCCGGCGCCTTGTCAGAGTTAAACTGAAGACTACAAACTGGCTTTCCTCAACGCACATCGGACGTGCGGTTTTTCCAAGAACACCATTGGGGAGGGTCTCTCTCTCTCCCTCTCCCTCTCTCTGTCTTCCCCTTCTTCCCCTCTCTCTCTCTCTCTCTCTCTCCTTCCTCCCCCTCTCTCTTTCTCTCTCTCCCTCTCCCCCCTCGTTCTCTCTCTCAGTCAGTCAGTGTCGAAAGACTATGGCTTTTAATAACTGCATAAAACAGGATGGTACAGTTCCTTTGGGGAGGGTAGAGGCATCGGAAAACAAAGGGGGCGACGAGGAAGTGAAAATGAGGATGGATAATAGGAATAGAAGAGAGTGTGTCTGAACATTCAAAGATGAATAAAAGTAGCGTTTCCGCTTCGGTATTACAAATGCGAGATTCCCCTGGGTATACGCTCCTGGTTAGGAGTGAGAAATGCCGACGAGCTCATAACGAAGAATATATGTACGTGAACTTGAGTAAGTTTGTCAGCGTGTGGGGAGCGGTGCCACGCGTGTTCCGAATAGAAAGAACGACGCCCTCTAGCGGCCACATCGTCCCTGCATCTTGCCAAGCAGTCATCTCCAAGCAGATCCTACGGTGGCAAGGCAGTATCCAATCGGCCAAGCAGTGTCCAGTGTGGCTAAGTGAGGTTTAAACCCATACGTCACATTAAGGTGGTTTCACATGTGGATGAATTTGATATTATGACACTTGAAAACGTCAAGATAGCAGATTGACTCACTGATAACTTTCCGAACTGGCGTGGTTTGATTGGATATCATCTTCACTTCCCTTATACGGATCTTTAGGTCCTTGCTTTTCGTCATACGGTTATTGGTTATTGGTGGGCCGGCTTACTCTCTCCTTGCAGCCAAGGGCTGAATTGTGAGGAGCTTACAATGGTGGTGGGGCTTAATTGCAAGGGTCTGGAGCGGTTGTCATTCGGCGCTAACTCAGGTGACCTCAATACGACCCCAGGTGCGGCCATAAGACTGTAAGGTTTGAACCACTCACACCGGGAAGGACCCCCTACTCTTTTCGATAAGTATGGTGGGTTCTTTAACGTGCGTGGGGTGTGGCTCTCCCCAAACACGGGACCTCCATTTAACGTCCTATCCGAGGGACGTCCCTAACCGAAGCTAGGTACTCATTTACACCTGAGTGAAGTGAGGAAAGTCGTGTAAAGTGCCTTTCCCAAGGGCACAAGATCGGTGTCATACCCAATGACAGAAGCCCCCCCCCCTCCCTCACGGTTGAAACCCCACCTGTCTGAGATATGTACAAACACACCTGTTTCTTCTTCTTTCCTTCAGAAACGGCAGGAGTTAACGTTCTCTCAGGTGTGCAACTCTTCAGGTAACGTTCTTCCAAGCAAGCACACGACGCTCAAACTTCCTAAAACTCCCTTCGTGCGACCATAAGATGTTTAATACGGATGTCTATGACTGAGTATGACAGAACCCAGGAAAGAAAACACTGAAATATTCGGATACCACGGTATTCTAGTTTTCACGCTCGGCAGTACCTGAAATGTAGCATGCATGGCTGACCAACAAAAACGGACGGGGGCAACGTAATGCTGGAAGAATGTCCACCCAACACAAGAGCGAGCACACACGAAATGTTAGACCTGTTTGAAAACAGTAACGCTATCCTCGGGCCTTAGTTCTGCATTATGTTTGGGTTATTGTTCGCCATATTTTGCTTCTGAATAACAAGTATTTCAGCCAGGAACAAACACAATTGTGTGTTTTGGAGCAGGGAGAGGTCACGGTGTTGGGAGCGGGTAAAGGCGTTCTAGTTTTGCGGTGAAAGACAGAAAAAACTTGACACTTCTTTTATGAACCCTGTCGGCCTGCCGCACAATAGTCTGCTGCTTATGAATAGAGTTAGGATCCAAATATGGATCACTCGCACTAATAAACAGGGAACATTGTCGTCCATCTTGGTGATAGACAGACGACATCGACACCAATGACATTGACATTGACGTTAACGTGAAATTTTTGACAGACATGAAAATACCTCACCTCGTCAAGAAATAGTAACGCATTGCTTCCACTGACTTACAAGATTAGCCTATATATTCAAATGTTTGAATGTATGGATGGTTTGTTTTTAACTTTTTCTAATGTAAAAGATACGATGTTTTGCTTCATTGCTTACTATGGCAACAATGTAATGAAAATTATTACAGTTCAGTATTACAAATTACAGCCATAATTTCATATCATTGGACCCCATATGACCACCAAATACATAGTAGACAGATAATTATGCTTTCTGTTGTTAAATTTCTCAGTGATATTCGGACATATTTCAAGCGTGGTGCATGCTGGGATATTGACAACTAACTCGGCTTTGTTGCATGATGGGAATGTATTATCCTTTCGTCCCACTAGTACGACTGTTGCATTCCAAAACATCGGTTATTCCGAAACATGTTTTGGAATGGACCACGTTTTGGAATACTGATGCATTCCATTTCGTAGTATTACAAATCATGTTTTGCAATGGATCACGTTTTGGAATGCAGCAACTTTTACTATCTGACGTCGTAACTGATCATATGTTAGCCTCCACCAGGCCTTCCTACGGGGGTACGGACGGCAAAAAAGGGAATAGCTGGCCAGTAGAGTCGGTCCGCGGGAGGTTTAATTTCGATTTCCCCCTTCGGCCATCAAACCACAAGGCGGCCAAACTCCCCTGGCAAATATTTTCCCTATTATGGCCAGCGTAGTTAGTCTGGTAGAGACTAATCATATCCCACTCCCCTAGAAGAGGTGCGACAACTGCGACCAGAGAACAACCACTACAGGCATCCTAACCTCGGCGCCTGGCCGGGCGAGATCCGGGAAAACGTGGAACTGTCACGCACGGTAAACATTCCGGGCGATTCCCGCGCTCCTGTCAGCCGTAAACTGAACATGGCCGGGCGTTAGAACGTCGGACAACTGGTGTTGGTTCATGTCTACCCATCTTCTCTTCTCTTAATACGAAAATATCTTAAGACAGTAAGAAAGAACTAGACATGGCGAGGCGTTAGAACGTCGGACAACTGGTGTTGGTTCATGTCTACCCATCTTTTCTTCTGTTAATGCGAAATATTTCAATACAGTAAGAAAGAACTAGAAAAAACTGGACATGACCAGGGCTACATATAGAACGTCTGTACTGGACAACTGGTGTTGGTTCATGTCTGCCCATCTTCCCTTCTCTTTATACGAAAATATTATCAGACAGTAAGAGAGAACTAGACATGGCCAGGCGTTAGAGCGTCTGTATGGCACAACTAGTGTTGAACATTGCTTCATGTCTGCCCATCTTCCCCTCTCTTAATACGGATTTGCTAATTAATTCTTAATCAAGCCGCTAGGGAGCCCAAAATCTAACCATTCTGAGGTCTCATCAAGACCAACCCACCTACCAAGTTTCATGACAATCCATCCATAGCTTGTGTTATCGTGCTAAACCACAGACACACACACAAACATTACATTCCAGAGTGGAAAAATTTAAAGACACAAAATTTGCAGACGACATATTCGGTTTTCCCATCATGCACCTGTTTCAAAAATATAAATTTATGCATGGTAATAAAGCCTATCTATTTGCATAACGTGTAGATTTTATTCCTTTTGGGAGGGGCACTGGAAAAATTAGCATACTTGACAACTGCGATGACAACGTCTACATGTATCCCTGAATAAAGAGAAAAAAATATGCATGTGCGTTTTGATGCGATCTCCCCGTGGCGGGAAAAAAGTTATTTGCCTGACCGACGCTGTTGTTTGTTCACTTATGTTTACATCACATCGCCCTGATTTGTTCCGAGGAGGGGTCATTGTATGAAGTAGGGGGGAGGGATACCCCCTCCCCTCGCCCATAATCTAGCACAAGTCCCCAACGGTAAATGGACTAGCCTCTTATCTCCAAGCAGATCATACGGTGGCAAGGCAATATCCTCTGGCCAATGGATACTGACTTGCCACCGTATGATCTGCTTGGAGATCATAGACTCTACCAGGCTTCAGAAGCGGCTGGAAAAAGTAGAAATTCCAAATACACAGATAACATGCCGGTGGAGTTTGTCAGCCAGGAGTACAGTTTGAAGCTCTTAAAACTGTACTCCTTTAGCGGACTAACTCCCCTGGCATGTTATCTATGTATTTGGTCAATTTCTACTCGTTCCAGCCGCTTCTGAAGCCTGGTAGAGGCTAAAAGGGACGTCAGCGAGTCACTGTGACTCGTGCCAAAGGAACAGTTGGCACAGAATTAAATTCGGTGGAAGTAAAATCCTGATCTCTTTAAATGCGTGTGAAAATCCCCGAATGCGAGACAAAACAACCTTGCGGCGTCGCTGAAGAAGTTAATAGTTCGCCTGTGGCTCGAAAAATGGAGCATGGAAAGTCACAAATCTGACCAAAACAACTCGCCAAAGTTCCTCAAATTCTGTGTTCATGTCGTTCTAATTTAGATACAACACACGAGCTCTTGCTTGTTGAAACAGACGAATTAGTAGAGCAAAGTTCACTCACTGACCATTAGCTTTTTCTGTTACATATGTATAAATTGAAGTTAAAATTCTACATACTTCGTCAAAATTTGGAAACAAACCTCTTCGACTTCAGCTCTACATACTTCGTTCTCTCTCTGCATGTGGCAGCCCCACACATACCATGCAAAACCGCGAGTTTGTAGGTAAACCATTGACATGGGGTGTTTGCAGGTCCCAACCTTTGCCTGCCTGCTCGGAGACGTTTTGATAGATTGCATTCCGATTCGGCAACCCGGTAGGTTAGCAGTGTCCGACAGGCTCGGTGTTCTTTACTCTCCAAGCAGAGGTTGGTGGGGAAAGATCGTTACCTTTTTATATGCCCCGTTTTTTTCTGTCTCTACTGTGGGGAGTAGAGACAGAAAAAAACGGGGCATATAAAAAGGTAACGATCTTTCCCCACCAACCTCTGCTTGGAGAGTAGGTGTTCTGTAAGAACTAAGAACTCGTACACATAGGGGGGCTAGCAGGCACGCAGATCTTATACTCTTCTCCTGAACGTATAACGTAACCTGGTTGACTTCTTTGCATATATCCCTTTGATTTGTAGCCTGGATGCCAGACTGTTCCCAGGACGAATACACAGGCCAACCCCCAGTTAGACCATGAGAAGCTGTATGGTATGGGTCTATGGTAAAATTTCCTTGGGGACATGTTAGCCCTGGAGCCGAGTATACCGCCCTGGCAACAGTCTCGTCTGGCAACAGTCTGACACCCAGGCTATTTTGTTTAGCATATACATATCTTGACTATTTTAACTTTTTATATGGTCGTATGACATAGCTACTTCTGTACAAATGCTAACCTACAGTCAACAGCATTCACTGACACCAACCATGAAGCAGTCTTGTGAGCGCCTACGTCTCAGAGTACAGTACTGAGCAGAGATGCCTAACCTTGAATGGACACACTCACCTATTAGAAACCTCCGAGACTCGGGAACTAACCGCATGTGCCCCCACCACCTTGTATGACCGGTCCGATGCACTGTTATGTCAACGTTGTTTCAGACTTATCTCGGCTTTTCCATTAGTAACCACAATCTCGCCTCACAAGTGCCTGGATCGTACCCACTTCAGCCGAGCCTCAAGTTCTTTTACCACCTCGCCCTAATTGCTCACAGTTTTCGCAGTGGCGCCAGAACCAAACCCCGACACAAGGGGCCGCTTCGCGCACTGTCAAAACACAAGCAAATTGATCCAAATTGGCAAATTATTGTTTTGTTGGGCTGAAACAACAGCCGTGAGAAGCGAACGGCTTCCTAAGAAATAATGACGGGTAAGAAATTGTGTATCGCTTTTCAAAAACAGGGCCAATCAGATTTGAGTGGAATGCGAAAACAAGTTGCATTCGGAAGCGTACTTATATTAAATCCACGCGGTCTACATGTAGGTGAGTAGGAGAAATGTCACGTGAGCATGCATGTGTGACGTACGCAATGGCACACATTCAAGTTTTGCTGGCCGCGGGGAAAATGAACGTTCGAATGAAAGCTCATCTGTGTTGGTAGAATCCATAGTTGTAAAGATTAAACTTTGTTCCAACACAATATTAGAAACACTCACGATGTATTTTTAGTACGATCTCGTCGACCTTCGTCAAATTCGTGGTGAGTGTTTCTGTTTTGTTAGAACAAAGCTTAGTAAACTTTCCAACAACTGAAGATGAACGTTATAGTCATTGAAATAATCAATCTAACTTCTACAAAGTATGCAGAGTTGTTGGGAAGTCTGACAGAGTAATTAGGAATACTAATAATTCTTGTAGAAATCTAAGACAAAAACGACACAGACGTGAGTTATTTATTTATAAAGATTTACCCGTGACATTTGTGGAAGGAGTGACTATCACCTCTACAAAGATGTCTAACCTGAGACCAGACTGTAAGGCAGGCGAGTTAAACACTCTCATTTTTCATGTGAGGATAGACAGCTCCACAGAGCTTTAGTGACCTGTCCCTTAGAACCGTGCAGGTAGCTCTATCACGGTTACATGTCGTACGCCCCGCGGTCACGGGGGCAGCATATTCTGTGAGCGCCGGGATAGGATAACAAGCACGCAGGTAGCACAAAGACGACCTGCATATAAAGGGGCGATTTGTTTGAAAGTAGAGCACAAGATATACCGGTAGGGGAAGTTCTTGCGGTCGAATGCTACAGACATGTTAAAGATTTCTATGGCAAAGATCGAGCCCCATCACTAGAGCACAAGAAAACCCCATCGCTAGAGCAGAAAGGTTTTGTACTGCAGGCGTCCCTCATTTTGATTGATTCGTCGAAGAGGGTTGTATTTTTCAAGCTCATTTTTTGTCACTAAATAATCTAGGAGACTGAGATATTTGTAATGATAACATCAGGTACAGGTGTATAAGCAATTCGTCGATGAAGGTTAGACATCCAGGTAGTGAAATACACAAGAAAACAGTTACTCAACCCACTACTTTGTGGTTGATGCTACTTTCAAGAACGTCTGACAGTTTTCAAATTCTATCCACTTGCTTGAGTAACTGTTTTCTTGTGTGTATAACTAGTATCATCATCATATCTGGCTTGCCCGATCTAACTAATATAGTCCCTGCAACTACTATAGTCAATATAACTAATACTATTCTAACCTACTTGAAAACCGTTAAAAAAACTAGGTGAAGAGTTTTAAGTCGCACATCAAGGGGGGCCGGAACACCTGGTGGTCAGTCAAGTCAGACAGTTTGTTCTGAGGATATCGGGGTATCTTCTTTTGACCAGGACTTTACTTCTTTTCTTGCGCGCGGTCGTGCCATGCCCTGGTGGCTTTAGATTCGGTCAGGTTGTGCCACCTGGCGTGTTCTGGATCATATTTTAGATACTGAGTGAATGGGACGTTTGGTAGGACCATAGTAAATGTACTCTCCAATCAGAGGTTTCGGCTTCGCCGAATTTTTGGCGTGTTTTTAGGCTTTCTTTTTTGTACTGGTATCTTTTTTTTTACACCAGCCCGAGTGGCAAATGGTAACTGCCTGGCAAATGGATACAGCCTGGCCAATTTGATACTGTTTTGCAGCCACCGAAAGGTCTGCTTGGAGATTTAAAAGGGCTTCAAGGGTCTTCAAGGGATCCCACAATTCGCAATTTTTTGGCAAATCAAGAAGCTGGGACTGAAACTTCTTTCATTGCCTCAATATATAGAGGTTTAATCTTGTGTTCGTTTCTTTGAAGCAGCACCCACAATCAAACCGCCGAATTGACGGGAATACCTGTATTGAAAACATGTCGCACCATTCAGAATACCCATACCTCCCGCGTGGCCCACCCATGCGAATGATTATGCCCAATTTGCGGCTATTTGCGCCTATTGTCAGCCCAAATCACCCCACGAGGAGCACCTTTTCACAACAAAACGTAGCCTCTACCAGGCTTGGCGAAGCGGCTGGAAAGAGTAGAAATTGGACAACTTATAGACAGATAACACGTCAGGGGAGTTGGTCCGCTGAAGAGCGGCAAACTGTACTCTATAGCGGATCATCTGTCTATTTGGCCAATTTCTACTCTTTCCAGCCGCTTCCTGAAGCCTGGTAGAGGCTAAACAAAACGGACTATCTCATGATGGACTGTTACTACATCCCCTGTGTAAAAGAATGTGGGCCTATGAAAACACCATAATCTTGCCGCTCCCAGGCGATTTGCGTTTCTGGGTTACCCGGAGCTTTTGCCAGTTAGGCGAATAAAAGGGAAATAAAACGACGCCAAGTAATGTTACTACATGTAGTAATTTATTCTCTGAACACGTACCTCAATTTTCAAGAGTTCGACGGCCGATTCTGTTTTATCATAACATCTTGGCGAACACAGCAACACGACGTGTAATCACCGGGTATTCGTTTTAAAGGCATAAAATGCAATTTCAGGGCGGCAACTGAGCAAAAAAATATATTCTGGATGAGAAAATCTGTCTGATATCGACATTTACTGTCATTGCTTAGCACATTTTCGTCATCATTTCATACTTGAAGCGTTTGATATAACCGTCAACTGCCAAAACAAGCTACGTGAGGAGTCCGTTTGTTTTTTGGTACCGATATAATAGCTCGATACAAATAGCTCGAACCAGCCTACGATACGAAACAAGCAACCGTTTTCCTCTTACGGTTATTGCATTTTTATGAGTATCAGTATGCTATGGGATAGTGTTGATTCAACTTACTACACTAAAAAATGACCAGAAAACTGACCTTAAAAATCCAGTTTTACTGCCCTGAAATCGTTTTGGATGCCTTTAAGATTCACTCAGTCGACCGGCGTGGTATAATTAGACCATATATCACAATATATCTCATCGCCCTCGTCCGGTCCTTATCTGTCCTTAACACTTTCTTATCAAACACTCTTCAGCAGGCCATGTTCCCGTCACTCACCACATGTCCAGGGGCATCAGGGATGGCGTGTTGAACCACACACTGGTACACGCCCAACATAGACGTACTACTAAACGTGAACAACAAACGCACAAACATGTACACATCCGCATACTTTTTTCGCTATAGATACACTTCAAAAGGTGCACGCTAGCTTACATGACCCCGATTATACGAAGAACTTAGTAAGTAGTAAGTGTACTAACAATAACTACTAAACACTGCTGGCATACCTTGTGTGAAAAACATTTGCTATTTTATCTTTTTTTCTTGGCTTGCACTCAAGATAGTACGCCATTGTTGGGTTGTCATTGGTAAGGCATTGTCGTCATCGGAAGAGCCATGTTGTACTTTTATTTGAGGGAGGGGAAACTTCATCTAAGATAAACAAACTGATTACAATTGATCAGATGTACTAATGTTGTTTTTCGTACACAGTCGTGCAAGCTAAACAAGACTAATTTGTTTTGTTTTTCTGTAGTACTTTGTAAGGTCGCCATTTTCAAGGACGAAATGTACATTGCAAGGTCGGGAATTCTGGAGACTACTACAAATTGAGGTAAAAATCTAGACATCAAAATCATCGGTTTTCAGCGTTTGCAGAAAGTTAGTCATGAGAGTTTTCCGTTCTTGCACTGACGGTTTTCCTAGAAAAAGTCGAGGCCGCCGCCTATCTTTAGCAGAAGTAACTCAATTGCCGCTTGAATCGCAGGCGAGTTGAGTTGTTGCACCGCTAATGGCCATAATGGGCCCAAACCCTGCGGCCGACCAGCTCAGGCCCTTTGAATTTCAAGAATTGGATTAGAAGTATGAGTGTCTGGGTGTGGGGGGAGCATTCACCCAAAACTCACACGGATTCGCCCCGGCGGGGACTGCAACAAAAACAACCCCAAACCGGGCTTTTTAGTTTTAATTGCTAAACCAACAGCGGTAAATTTTATCAGGGAGAAACGTCAGCGAGGGGGGATTAGGGGAAGAGGGAACAACACGAATGTTGTAAGAGTGTTGGGACAAGTCGTGGGGGTTGAAACGGCGGTGTCAGCTATCAGTACAGTTAACACAAAAACACAGGGCAACAACGCACTTCAAAGAGGGAGCTAGATAGATTGGTTTTTTAACGGCCCTGTGAAGTTTTTTTTAATACAACGTTCCTGAGTTTCTCCCTACCTTTCCCCCATGCCAAGCAGTCTTTGTTTGCCGAGCCTGTTCAGGGACCACTTCAAGCCAACGAGTGATCAAAGTCCACCAATTGTGCTTCACAGAAAACCATCCAAATTCACCGGCCCCACTCCTTCACGCTCTCCAAGACCCTCCAGTCACAAAAGGTATTCCCGCCGAGGACCCGCACTCCAAGGTCTACTCAAACTATTTCTGCACACAATTCTGCACACGAGAGAACTTGGGCAGACTGCAAGCTCTACATAATGTTTATAGACCCTTTTCTTGTCATTGATTGCTCCAATAACACTTGTCGTTAACTCACGAAGTAAAACACCATCAATATCAATTTATATCAACCACATACACACATTACACACATTAACATTCGGAGTAAATTACTTCTTTACAAAATCAGACCAACGGAAAAATGGAGAGAATCAGAAATAAAAATAATATGTTTGTTATAGGATACGTGGCCGAAGCACTCCCTCCAATCGTAGCCCCTCAAAACAATCCCCGGGCATACCTCTCGGCTCTTTTAATGCACCAACTAGATCCCCATGAATGCTAAGGGCCCACTTGCACCTGTATGCTCCACTAATTCGCGCACTCTAGTACCCCCAATAGCCCCTCCTCTAAAAATATTTTCCATAGAGAAAAAAAAATTACCAAACTAATGGTTTTCATAACCTGCATGTTTTAGTTGGTTTGTCTTAATGATTTGAGGAAATAACAACAAAGCACCTAGAAAGACACACACAGCGCAAGAGTGTCCACAATATTACCATAATGCACCTGTTACTCTTAGTGCTTTGGTACGGTCTGTTGTTTTTGTTCCCTTAAAACACAGCTACATTTCACTCTTTCCATAACTGATAATTCCTTCTTAGCATTTCGGCTGGCCTGGAAAAGGTCTAAATCTTGTCGGGATATTTAGTACAAGCCTCGTACATAGAAACATAACTGTCAAACGGGGGTAGGGTGAAATCAGCGCACGGTTGGTTGAGCACATAATCACCCCCGAAAAGAACGGCAGTCGCGTGAGCCTAGGAAGTATTCTTATCCCCTATAATATCCCCTGTGAATGAAGGGATTTCTCAGGGCCTGCCGGGACCATCAAGTCGGATGTCAGCTGAACGGGAATACCTCAAAATCCCGCCGCGACTGCGAATCTGAATGTCTCGGTGAGTGGGGACCAAAGATTTCCCGGTGTTTTAACGAGTCTATGAGAGTGACCACTGGATTAAAACGTCCCAAGCAACGTGCATATGACCACGAACCGGCGATGTTTAACGTTCATCTGACACGCTCGCATCCCTCCTGACAACCCAAATAAAGTACAGGAATTCCTGCGTTAAACTCCGGAGTTATGGCAGCGGATTTTTTCTAGGTGAATCTCGGTATTGTTCCCTGGAGACTGGGATTGTGTAACGGATACATGCCCTCCATGTGTGACACTTGTTGCTCTGTGTGTGTTTTGAAAACCTTTACTACACCCCACAGCGCCTCTATTTTAGATAAACTCCAAGCGGACTCACCTGAGTGAAGGTTCGTTCCCTCGGGACGCGTTGTGCAGACGACAGGTTGCAGTTGTGTACGGTACCCAGAGAGCGCGCGCTGCTGGGGAGGCAAACTGAACACCCTCCGTTCACGCTTTTGCCTCCGTTACGCCTTGGTGTTTCCTGTGCCAGCATTCACTCCCCGCGTCACTCTACCGTGGGTCGAGAGCCAGCCTTAATGGACGTTCGATTGTGTTTCGTCAAAACTCGGAACGGCATTGGCGAACATGTAAAATAACCAACCGGCTTTGTGTGCCCACGGCTTGGCTTTCCCATGACACAAAGGCAACGAGGACCTATTCAACTAATCTTGTTTGCCAGATTGCTCCGGGTTGTTTGCTGGGTTCACCCCTGTTTGTTCGTGGTACGACCCAGGGGCTTGCGACTTTCTTTGGTAAGAGAAAAATGAAGGAAAAAGAAAAGAAAGAAAGAAACTGTCGTGAAAAAAAATCCATTTCGGATTTAGGATCATCACTCGCCGACGCACATGAGGCACCTGTTGCGTTACTATAGTCGAACAGCAAAGTTTTCCTTATATTTCTTGATATCAACATAAAAAGATCGTTTTCCCACATTTATCTAAAATGGTAGATTCCATATTCCGTTCCAGGACAATTGACTTTATCCTACGGAAATAGGAAATTAGTTTATATACATGTATATAGTGTCCAGTCATCGTTGAGAAGCCGAATTACGAGCTAATTTTCTCCCACAACAATGTTATCCCAGGGGGATTTTTAAAAAGAAGGCGGATGACGTCATACAGAAATGCCATTAGTGTTGGTAATGTTCATGACCTGGTCTCCTACGTCATTTGATTGACAGAAAACAGTTCTGTCGAAAATCGTCCAATGACAGCTCTGTGGTGTTTTCCTAATGTTTGGGTGTAATTCGTTCTACCATGATTGGCTCAAAAATACCATTCCTAACAACACGAAAGTCTACCTGATAAACATATTTTTGTGCTCTAACATTTTCATACTCCCGAGACTGTTAATGACCGAGAAGTTGATGAAATTATTGAATGAATAATCATGGCAGTTCATCTGTGTTGGTAGTAATCATAGTACAATGCTATACTTTATTCCAACGCAAAGGGTACACAAGGATTAAATTTTCAACGACCACCTTATTTATCCTGATGAAGGCCACAGTGGTCGTTGAAAATTTGAAATACCCTTTATTTGTGTTGGAACAAAGTTTAGCATTGTACAATTGAATAAATAGTTATGCTTTTTGGTAGTCTCCACCAGACTAACAACACGGGTTCATAAAAAGTAACATTTAGCCAATAGGGAGAACAACTGACTATAGGGGAGTTTAGCCACCGTAGAGCTCATTTGCTCGCGCAGTTCGGAGGGGGGAAATTAACCCTACCGCGGCCTGCCTCTCTTGGCCAACTCCCCCTCCCCCTTTTTTTTACCAAATTCTACGATCCGAACCCCCTTAGAAAGGCCTGGTAGAGACTATGTTTTTGGCACAACGGGGGAAAGTCACCAATTGACCTTTAACCCCTTTATCTCGGACCCTAAGCGCGCGGTGGACCGAGTACCGTACTTGTTTACCCACACCTTTGTGGAAAACCGATCTGTTTGTGGGCTGGGGCATCAACACGTCAGAACAGCCAGGGTCGGGCTGATGCCCCTCCCAGTACACGGCTTACAATGTTGGGGTGAGGAAAGGCAGGTAGTCAACCGATCGAACTTGTGTTAATTACCAGTAGTTGAGGATGAAACAGTATCTGTATATCTGTGTCTGTATCTGTATAGCCGGTATAACCGCCCTTTGGCGTAACACACCAGATTCACAGTCACGCGGCGCGGCGGCAGCCGGCTATATTGCACCGAACGACACGTTACACCCAACCTTTGCATCAGCTAGGCACAAGTACTGTTGAAGGGTTGATAAAATTGTGCACAGAAGCGCAAGTAGTTTTGTAGAGAAATGCTATATGGGAATACGGCACACAGGAATATTTCGCCAGGTCCCTCTAACCTCCTTGGTCA